>OX589599.1:17410462-18010462 GCA_951329385.1 Polia nebulosa | reverse complement strand
TCCGAATTGATGACCTCCTTCTTTTTGAAGTCGGTTAAAATTAAAAGTCGTTTCTCGGCAATAATACTTTGTTAGACGTACAGTATAACGTAGTAAACGGCTCTGTGATGTGTCTTTTTACACCCTGTATGTAACATACCTGCAAAACACGAACTTTATAGTACTAACCGTCTCTAAAGGTGGTTTTACACCGGCGAGACGAGGCGAGGCGTGGATGGGATGGGCGAGAATTGAAATACGTACGGCAAAATTTCTATCTACGCTCTGCCCATCTTTGGAGTAAGATTAGATGTGCGAGGCGAGAATTGGAATATTTGTTAGTACAATATTGAACTTTATTGCTTTAAGCATAGAGTATTTATTTACTTTGTAAAACGGATATACAAATCTCGCACCGGCCATCGAGAACCCGCTCAGTCTCTCTCCATCAAGCGCTATCTCGCGATGTCTCACGCTGGCACGCGCTTGGACGCGCCGACAAGCCGCCAAATGTTGATCGCACAATACTGGCTCTTTCTCCACAAAACGTAGTAGATGCGAGACACGACTGGCTTGGCGCCGCGTGATAGCGCGAGCCGGGGTGAGGACGCGCTGACCATCGCTAGACATCTTTCGGTGTAAAAGAGTAAGCGTGATTTCAATTCACGCCCATCCCATCCACGCCTCGCTTTGCCGGTATAAAACCACCTTTAGTTAGGGCGCGGACGGTGGTATGGTACTGTATCGGTTGAAAAAAGAACTAGGTAATATTATATTAATTAAAAATAATAACGATATTCCGGTTTCACAACCGGAATATTTAGCTGAAATTTTGTATACATGTTTAGTTAGCAAGGTTAGCTAAGTGACGTCATTTTAAATCCAACATGGCGAACTCCCAAAGATGGCCGACTAGTTACTTTTTATGCATTCCCAATTTCCCATGATATGGTTATCAAATGAAAGGGTTTGCTGAGAAGAATACGGAAAATTAAATGACGTCACTCTAAGCGTGTGTTTTTCTTTTCTAAACTGCCAAAAACGGCCGTTTCTGACACTTTTGCCTACTACTTTGGATACGAAACATTTTGAGACCTGTTTTAACAACGTAAAAATGCTTTATCCTCTTTGTTACAAACGTGAAGTTAGATTTTTTAATATTTATTTTCTGTGCTATGCTACAATTTTTTATTCAATGAGGGCGCCACTGGACCGTTAGTAGGGCCTTAAACAATAGAATTTTAAAAATCTATTCAAGGATTGTTGTAAAAGTTAATCTACTTAAGTATGGTTCGCGTTTCATCTATAGACTATTCAACAGGCTACAAACTGGGGTTCTGTTATTAGTTTCAGTTACCATTTCGGTATTCATCGAACTCGCTCCGATGAATTTCGGATATTAGGAACAATAACAGACGATGGTCAAGCGAATTACTGAATAGAATGCTGCGGTTGGGAGCAGCCAATAAGTAATACTCGTAGTACGGCTGTCGTAGTTAACTTGTATTCTCTGCCAATAATGGAAAGTGATTGGTATTACCTTATTAATTAGAATTTCATGTGAAAGCTTAATTCTACTTCCTACTAATATTATAAATGCGAAAGTTTGGATGGATGAATGTTTGTTACTCAGTCACGCCAGAACGGCTCTACGGATCTGGATGCAATTTGGCACAAAGATAGATTATAGTCTATAATAGCACATATACTATATCTTATAATGGGGTTACTACTAAATACATGCGGGCGAAGCCGCTGGCTAAAGCTAGTATAATTGATACGTTTCAATGTATATTTAGATAATAATTATGTAAATTGAGAACCAGCCAAGTGCGAGTCGGACTCGTGCACAAAAGGTTCAGTAGGAAAGTTTCAGTGACAAGGAAACATTGCAGTTAAAAAATGTTTTTCATTTCTTATACTCGGAAAGTAGTGTTTGTTTGATCCGTGTAGCGAGTGGAGGACGCTGCTCCCTCCCACCTTTGGGCGGGCAAGACTCATAGTAATTGCTTCCCTCTAGGCGGCAATGAATGAATTTTAAAAAAATCTTTTTAACAAAAAAATTAACCGACGAAAAAATTCAACTGACGAAAAGGAACTAAAAAGCAAAAAATAAATAAACCTTTCAAGTCTTGAGTATTGAGCTTATTTACCTACATAAAATATCAAATTTTATGTAAACTAATTTTGAGTCGGTGCCAAACAACAATCTGATTATTAAATATCTAAATTTTATATGTACGTAGAAATGAAGAAGGCTAGATGTAGGTAATTAATCATTTTATTAGGGCGCCGACTCAAAATTAGTTTACATAAAATTTGATATGTTATGTTGGTAAATAAGCTCAATACTCAAGACTTGAAAGGTTTATTTATTTTTTGCTTTTTAGTTCCTTTCGTCGGTTGAATTTTTTGTTAAAAAGTTTTTTATTTTATGATTTTTTGTGACTCGCATCATCTTTTAATACTCTGAGGCTAATTTCTAATCCTTCATCATTCCTCTTGGCACTAAGGTTCCCAGGATATTGACCAGTTGAGGTTACCTCCAATATTCTAAAGACGTCTTTTCTCAAAGCATATTAAGTGGTATCTGTCACTAAAACCAGTTTTTTATATCGAACTTTTATTGTTTAGGAAAGGTATGGTTTCCATCATCAGCTCAGTTTCATGATGTGATGATTCCTAAATACAAACACCTGATTAAGTTATGAAAAGTAAACAGACACCATATTTATGCCCAAATTTCGAGGTTTATTCTCAATTTTATCAGGATTCCATGATCAGAACCTGATGTCCTTGACATAGGACCACCCTTGAGGTATGCCCTATCTAAAAAAAAAAGAATCATCACATGATGATGGAAACCATACCTTTCCTAAACAATAGTGTTTAGGAAAGGTATGGTTTCCATCATCAGCTCAGTTTCATGATGTGATGATTCCTAAATGCAAATACCTGATTAAGTTATGAAAAGTAAACAGAAACAATATTTGTTGCCAATTTTCGAGGCTTTCTCTCAATTTTATCAGGATTCCATGATCAGATCCTGATGTCCTTGACATAGGACCACCCTTGAGGTATGCCCTATCTAAAAAAAAAGAACCATCAAAATCGGTTCATAAACAACGGAGTGAGGGCCGAACATACGTACAGAAACGCTAAACGTGCCCACAATTTTCGAGGTTTTCTCTCAATTTTATCAGGATTCCACTATCAGATCCTGATTTCCTTGACATGGGACCACCCTTGAGGTATACCCTATCTAACAAAAAAATAATAATTAAGATCGGTTCATAAATGACGGAGTGAGGGCTGAACATACACAAAAAAAAAATATATATATATATATACGGTCGAATTGAGAACCTCCTCCTTTTTTTTCGTCGGTTAAAAAAGAACTATAAAGCAAAAAATAAATAAACCTTTTAAGTCTTGAGCTTATTTACCTACATAAAATATCAAATTTTATATAAACTAATTTTGAGTCGGCGCCAAACAACAATCTGATTATTAAATATCTAAATTTTATAAGTACTTACAAATGAAGAAGGCTGTAAGTAGGTAATTAATCATTTTATTAATAGGCGCCGACTAAAATTAAAAGGTTTATTTATTTTTCGCTTTTTAGTTCTTTTTCGTCAGTTGATTTTTTTGTTAAAAGTTTTTTATTTTATGATTTTTTGTCATCATCTTTTAATACTCTGAGGCTAATTTCTAATCCTTCATCATTCCTCTTGGCACTGAGCTGATGATGTAACCATCCTTACATGAGGTTCCCAGGATTTTGACCAGTTGAGGTTACCTCCAATATTCTAAAGACGTCTTTTCTTCAAAGCATATTAAGTGGTATCTGTCACTAAAACCAGTTTTTTTTATATCTAACTTTTATTGTTTAGGAAAGGTATGGTTTCCATCATCAGCTCAGTTTCATGATGTGATGATTCCTAAATACAAACACCTGATTAAGTTATGAAAAGTAAACAGACACCATATTTATGCCCAAATTTCGAGGTTTATTCTCAATTTTATCAGGATTCCATGATCAGAACCTGATGTCCTAGACATGGAACCGCCCTTGAAGTATACCCTATCTAAGAAAAAAAGAATCATCAAAATCGGTTTATAAACAACGGAGTGAGGACCGAACATACGTACAGAAACGCTAAACGTGCCCACAATTTTCGAGGTTTTCTCTCAATTTTATCAGGATTCCATTATCAGATCCTGATTTCCTTGACATGGGACCACCCTTGAGGTATACTCTTTCTAACAAAGAAATAGTCATCAAAATCGGTTCATAAATGACGGAGTGAGGGCTGAACATACACAAATAAAAACATATATACGGTCGAATTGAGAACCTGATCCTTTTTTTTTCGTCGGTTAAAAAAAAATAAAGTGGGGCGGCCCACGGCGATAACGCGGTGTGTTCAATATTTGAAATTTAAATAAAAAAGACTATATAATAATTTGGCGGGATAATAACTCTGTAAGCTGTACCGAAATTCTAAATCGCGGTTTTAGGGATGGATTATTTTTTACTTTCCTTATATTCGAAATGAAAAGAAGAGTGTTTACTACGGGTGAAAGTCACCAATTCCTTTCAACCTTGTATAATGTTGAGTATTTAATGGCTCAATTACACCTTCCGATTTCAAGGGACCCAATTTAGGAACAAACTAACTAGGAAGTAGGAAGCGAGCGATTACACTATCCTAAATTGGACTCCTAAGTCAGGCTCCTAAGTCAGCAGTGTTGCCAACTCTTACAAATTCGAGTCCCTAGACAGAATATAAAAAGTCACTATAAAGTCTCTTAAAACTGATACCAGGAGCGGAACAAAAAAAAAGAGCGGACTTAGATTTCTTTTTCTGGGAAAGGAACCTTGGGAAATTAAATATTAATATAAACACATACAAAAATACTATTAGCCCATTTGTAGCAGCTCTAAATCGTGGTGATGCCATTACACTATCCTAAATCGGACACTAACTGCTCTAACTGCTATTACACCTTCCTGTTTCCTAAATTGGGCCCCTTGAAATCGGAAGGTGTAATTGAGCCTTATGACAAATTCTCGAAGCCAACCAAAAGGTTCGATTCGAAGAAAATTCAAACAAACGTCCGTAATTTTTGCTCGATGTTCGAAGCAAACATGTTTTTACGTGTAGCGGCGACGTCGACCATGTTAGAGTGATTGATATTTTTGTGACGAGCGCAGCTAAAATGTCGGAATTTCGTTTATGTTCTCAGGATTTTGTGGAACAATTTATAAATATGTATCGAGAGGTCTTCCTCTCAAAGTAGTAGCGTAGCTAAAATAATATAGTGATAAGTGTAAAAGAAACGCAGCATAAGAACGTTTAATTTTATTGTGCAAAACTGTTGAACGTAATAGTTATTGACAAGAACGGAGTTATTAAAAAGATAAATTTTCTAAGAGCATATTGGAGAAGAGAGAAAAAAAAAGTGATGATTCCAAAAGAAGTGCAAAAGGAACAGATGAAGTTTATGAGCCTCGTTTGCGGTATTTCTCACTTCTTCCATTATTGGACGACCAAAGAGTACCGATGTTATCGATATTCAATATAAAATCTACATCATCCGACTATGAAAGCAATCTTCATGCTCCAGAAACACAGGTATTTATTTATGTTTTTATGTAATCATATCTTCCCTCCAGGCAACAACTCCTTCGTTGTTACAATATTTTTCTAATTTTACTCTGACTAATTTAGTCTGATTTGTCGAGTTTCTCTGAACAGTCAATGTAAAATTTGGTAAAATTTCAGCTCTTAATCCTGAATTTAAAGTACCTTGTTTAAAATTTTATCTGTCTAAGTCTTGAGTAGTTAGGTATATGTACCTATTTGGAGATTCTCGTATCAAATAATTGTGTAAAACACATGAAGCCATAATAAAGCTTTTGATCGTATTCACTTACTGAATCGATATGGGAGTGTGAAACACCCGGAACCTATTAAGGTGTATATAGCCTGTGGATGCGATAGGCGGCAGCGACCTCTCGCGCCATGCCCTGGTTCAGGCCATGGTACGGAGCGAGAGGGAATGGGAAGCCGTCTCCTCCTTCTGCGAAGCAGTAATGTTCGCGAAGGCGGAGTAGGTATCTGCACGTAAATAATCAAAAACATTAAATCAACAACAAATGACCCCCTCCCTTCCTCACTTTTGTCTTCTATCGATTTAAATACCTACAGTTGCTAGTATTAGTATCACCTATACACGGCTTTTCGTCCATTAAAGAAAACACCTTAAAATATACTTAGTCCTACATAAAACCTACAATATTGGTAACTCTACAGCAGTGTTTGTATGGGGAAATTTAAATGATCAATATCTTTGAAACTACTCAAAGTTTCTCCGTCACAAATTCAGGTTATCATTATCGTCCCCGTCACAAAATCTTGACAACATTTCGAAGGCCGTAGATCATCAGGCAGCGGAGATACAGGTGTCCAGCCATCTTGAACTCAGGTTGGCTGGACATTAAGTTTTTATTGATTTCTCGAAAACCCTTACATGTGACGCCATAAATCAAACGTTATTACTGTCACAAATTGCGTCACTAAATGTTAGTAAAAGAACCATATTCGAAAACGCTCCCGTTATTGAGATTAGGTGCCAGCCAAAAGTTTTTTACGTGAATTCAAGATGGCTGGACTCAGATTTTTGCATTTTTCTACTAAACCGCTGTATGTATCACAAACCTTTTAGCTCGATGCCTGTCACTATGTGACGCCCGTCAATATGCAAAAAGTCGTCAAGATCACTTCCGTTACCGAGATTGAGAGACCAGCGAAAAGTGGTTTTTCAAGATGGCTGGACACGTTTTCGATCGATTATCTAAGATTCTGTAGCGTCACAAATTCTGAAATAAGGGTGTTTAGCCGTCACATAAAGTGCCCATTGACCTACTTAAATGCGAGCTATTTTGAAGATTTGTCCAGCCATCTTGAGTCACATGAAGGAACAGGGGTGGGTTTTAGTCAATAAGAGTCTGACACGCCCTCCCGCTCCACCCAGAGTGGGAGAAGTCATTGGATGACTTCCCACTCCACAAAAAAAAGGTGTATATAGCCGCCAAGTGGCGCCCTCATAGAATAAAAAATCGTAGCAAAGCGTAGAAAATAAAGATTAAAGTATCCTATGTTGCGTCTGTTACAAATAGGATAAGGTATTTTTACGTTGTTAAAACAGGACTCACAATGTTTCGTATCCAAAGTAGTAAGCAAAAGTACGACAACATAGGATTCTTTAAGGTGAAAGCTCCAAGGTAGCCAAGGCTTGTTTTGAAATAATTGCGCTGTATTGTAGATCAGTGTACGATCTTCCCGTTGCCAGGTAACGTAGCATCACTTTTAACCTCTCATCCACACTAATAGATTTTCTCACCACTGTATCTTGTTTTTTCCAATTTAGGCTTTACGCGTCGCGTCTCCCAGTTTAAGTACTTAGGCCACATTGTTAACGAGACCTTAAATGATGACGCAGATATTGAGAGAGAGCGAAGGGCATTGTCGGTGCGCGCGAACATGTTGGTGCACAGGTTTGCGAAGTGTTCAGCGAAAGTAAAGTTAACTTTGTTCAGAGCCTACTGCCAAAGCTTTTACACTAGTGCCCTGTGGACCAATTACACGCAGCGGACCTACAATGCTCTAAGAGTTCAGTACAACAACGCCTTTAGGGTTCTGTTGAAACTTCCTCGGTTCTGCAGTGCCTCGGGCATGTTTGCTGACGCGAGAGTGGACGACTTTTACGCGTTAATGCGCAAGAAGTCGGCCTCACTGATACGTCGAATTAGAGGTAGTGGCATCGGAATCTTAAGGGCGTTCGCAGAAAGACCAGAGTCGGCAGTGTGGGATAGATTTATTAGGCTGCATATTTTATGAGAGATTTGCGGCTTAATATGAATGATTTTAAATGATGACATGATTGTAAATTGATTTATTATTATTATTTTTGTGACTAACATAGATTTAAGTTTATTGCTACTAACATAATATGGACATAAAATTTATTACTGGTCTGAATTAAATGATTTTAATTTGAATTTACCAAACGTAGTAAGTTCTTGCACTGAGACATATTCATTCGTAAACAGTTACGAAACTCTTCAGGTTCTAAATCTTTTATCAAGTTAGCATGACTGTGGCGTTCTCTTTTTTGCAACATTGGCCTAACCCAACGACGACGCCTTCTTAGAATGAGCTTCTTCTAGACGCGTAGAATTTCCCCGACAGTAAATGTAGCAGGCGACCAAACACAACAACGAATCGTCCATTGCTTGAAGAGTTTCTACGCACAATAAACATGTTCTTTGAGCAAGCTTTTACGTGTAGACGCAAAGTGAAACATGTATGGAGAACAGCTTTGCTCGATGAGATTTGCTCAGTGAGCGTGTACGTACGTGTGTACTCACCATCAATCTACTATTACATCATCATGCAATCTCAATATAAAGTAAAGTGTTACCTCCCAAGGGAGATAAAGTTGTATGAAACTCCCTAGGGAGTAAAGTGATTTGAATTTGGAACGTCAAATTCGTGGAAAACTCTAAGTAAAAAAATTCCGTGCCATTGTAAAGAAGTTTTCATCCCCCCATCTCGGAAAGAGTATCTTTGCTCTTCGATATCTGAGTGCAAAAACGGTTTTTGTCCGCTAGAGGATAAAGTAAATTGAATTTAGAATATCGTGTGCACTAAGTTTGTGAATTCAAAACATCATTAAACCTATTTACTTCTACCTCAATGGTGACGAATTTATCATACAACCTTTTTTAATTTGTTAAAAACTCTGACCCGGAACCTTCTTGGTGTACTTTTTTTTAATTTGTTTTGCGCGCGCCATTTTCTTTTCACGTCATATTATTCAAACATTAAGTTAAAAACAAGAAACTTGAAAACAAGTGAAATACCTAAAATGAGTGATTCTAGCGACGAGGAAGCTTATTTGACGCCAACAGACTTGACTGAAACTGTTAAATAATGCGCAAATGAGTTTTCTCCCTCAACAATCACGCGAGAAGTATTTGAAATAGTACGATATAATAATAATATATTCCACAACTATCACACAACGCCATCTAGTCCCAAGCTAAGCAGAGCTTGTGTTATGGGTTTTTTTTTTTTTTTTTTTGGGGGGTGGGAAATCATCCAATGACTTCTTCCGCTCTAGGGTGGAGCGGAAGGGTGTGTCAGACTCTTACTGACTAAAACCCACCCCTGTTCCTCCCTGCCTCGAGTGCCCGCCGGGGGCGAGGTAACTCTTTCGAATTTATCCTCCACCCCCGGGCAGGCACCGGCCGTGGCAGGCCCCTTCCTTTGGCTGACAACTCTTTGAGGCGCGCGTGGAACACTACGCGCCGTCGACTCTCGGGCCTGGTGCTGATCGGACGGCGAGTTACCCACTACTCGCCGTCCGCAGGCCCGGGTCTACGGTGGCCGGAGATCGTCTCGCGGCCCCTGGCGTCTCCTGCGGCGGTCGCGGCTGGGGGCGCTAGGGCGACTCGGCCGTTGCTGAGCCTCCCTAACGTGTGCCGCCTCCCTCTTCGCGAGCATTACTGCTTCGCAGAAGGAGGAGACGGCCTCCCATTCCCTCTCGCTCCGTACCATGGCCTGAACCAGGGCACGGCGCGAGAGGTCGCTGTCGCCTATCGCATCCACGAGGACACGGCGGTGCTCTGCCCAAGCGGGGCAAACCTCCACCGTATGCTCCACCGTGTCCTCTGGGCGATCCTCGCAGTGGAAACACTCAGGGGTCACCTCCGCCCTGATCCGACACAGGTACCTCCCGAAACAGCCGTGTCCGGTGAGCACCTGCGTCAGGCAGCTTGTGTTATGGGTACTAGACAACTGATAAACATACTTAAATATATATTTCTAAATACATACATATTATAGATAAATTACACCCAGACACAGAACAAATGATCATGCTCATTACACAACATTTGTCCTGGGTGGGAATCGAACCCACGACCTCCGGCATAGCATATAGATATGTTTAACACGTGGCGACTAGCTAAAGAAGCAAAAACATTCTCAGAAAACGTTTTACTGGCATATTTCATTGAATTTTCCGAAACCAAGAAATCAAGCACTCTATGGAGTACGTATTCAATGCTAAAAGCAACAATAAAGATGAAAAAAGACATACATATTGACACCTATCCTAAATTAGTGGCATTTTTAAAAAGAGCCTCATCTGGTCATCAACCAAAAAAATCGAAGGTTTTCACAGCATCATAAATTGAAAAGTTTCTTAACGAAGCACCTGATTCCGTATATTTGGCGGCAAAAGTAAGTCAGTTGCACATTCAGTGTCTACTTATGTATATTAATCAACTACTTAACATAATCTAATACTTACTTAGTAGATGTTGACAGGCATGATTATGCATGCATATCAATTTTATTAATTTACTAGCTGTGCCCGCGACTTCGTTCGCGTGGTTGTCGAGAACAAAACAACGTCGTTTAGATAAGAGTATATCACCTTTTTGATGATTTAGATAAGAGTCCTGACTTTGGTATAGTTGATTACGTTAATGCTTCTCTATATACTATGTTAGCGGTGGAATTACCCGGAGCATATACAAAAAGGTTGTTTGGGTTGCTAACACGTGATAGAGAAACATAGAGTTGGCCGTGTGAAAAACAATCAAAAGTAAGGTCTACACCCGCAACGGATAACGTCTGGCCTTGGGCTTTATTAATAGTCATAGCGTAACAGAGGCTTACAGGAAATTGCACACGTTTGAAAGTAAACGGAAAATTATTGGGGATAATGGGTATCCTGGGAATGAAAACAACATCACCGGAGCCGCAACCTGTTAAGATTTCGGCTTCGATGACATTTCGTTGGAGATTTGTTACTCTCAACCGAGTTCCATTGCATAGTTTTGGTGGGCTTAAATTTCTGAGTAGAATGATTGGTACTCCGACTTTTAAATAAATTTTGTGTGCTGGAAGACCTGGTGTATTTAGAGAGTCTAAAAACTCTACTGGATAGTGGGTGGCATCTCCTTCTTCTAAAACCGTGTTAATAGATAAATATTCCCTACTTTCTCCAGAAACATGTACCAATATTTGAGAATTTATTGCTGCTGCTTGGTCGTTGCGAGGTGCCAAAATAGCTCGTTGGCATAGCCAAGCAGCGTCATGGTTCGAGATCTCTGATGGATCTCCGTATACAGAGGAAATGAGTTCCTGCTGTGAGGCAACAGAAGAACACAGGCTTTCGACTAAAGTTACTTTACCTCCTTCTTGAGTCGGGTATGTGCCGTTACCAATTTGAAGTAGTAAATTTGAGAAAACCTGCGCGTTTGCGTCACCTCCCAAATATGCTCGCATATTAAAGCTCAAATTAGTTAATATGACACTACGCCATAAAATAGAGCTCTTTAAACAGGCACCTATTTCATCGGCCCTCGTTCCTCTGGGTATTATAGGGAGTGTCTGCCTGAAGTCTCCACAGAATAGCACCGTTAAGCCTCCCATCGGTCGGTCATTTTGTCTTATATCTCGCAACGTTCTATCTACAGCTTCCACAGCTTTACGATTTGCCATCGTACACTCGTCCCAAACGATAAGGGCGCAATCGCGTAAAACCCTTGCTTTATCACTATTGCGAGACACGTTGCAAACAGGGTTTTCTGTGCGGTCCAAGTCGATTGGTATTTTAAATGTTGTATGTGCAGTTTTTCCTCCTGGTAATAAAGTGGCAGCTATTCCTGAGGAAGCGACGGCAAGGGCAATTTTGTTTTGGCTCCTTATTTGAGCCAAGATAACTTTAGTGAGGAAAGTTTTACCTGTTCCACCAGGTGCATCTAAAAACAGCATTTCTCCTAATGAATGTTCTACACTACAGCATACTCTATCAAAGATTTGACGTTGTTCTGTCGTCAAATTTGAACAGCCATTTCGCAATATTTCTGCTAACTCTTCGGGGTTGTAATTTATTTCAGATGTATACTCCCTATTAATTCGTTCCCCACCAACTGTCGGTGTCGGCAAGCCGTATTGACTGAGGGGGTTCCCTCCTATACTTGTAACTATATCTTGTATAGCCAGCAAAGCCCTATTATGGCAGCTTTCACGTACTTGGTCAGAAGTTTCACTATTTATATTTTGCTGTCTCAAAAAATCTTCGGCAAACGCGTCTTTATATTTTTGCCACAACTGCCCAGCGTCCGATAGGCCACAAAATGTCAACAAAATGGCAAATAAATGTCGCAAACGATGTGGACTATCACTGACGCATGCTTCGGCTAAAGCATCATCCCAATGCTGATCGCCATCTAATAAATGCCGTGCGCGGCAAGCAGCTTGAAATGTGGGATATTCTATATCGTCCACTTTGCGGAGCTCAGCAAAAGAAGTAGGTCCTCGCACTGTGTGAAGAAGAAGGCGTAAATAATAACACTCTGCATTATTTGGGTGCACCGTGTATACTCTTCCAATCACGTGTTCTTTAAAAATGCCGGACTCGCCTTCTACAGCAGTTCCACGTCTCCTGCGATTAAAAACACCTTGCTGCTTGTTATAAGTATAATAATGTGGCACTTCATTGTACAACAGAGACTTAGCGAAATTGTCTCTTTCGCAAAGGCGAAAGAATGCGAGCAAGGTGGTTTGTCTTGGGTTGTTCATTCTTTCTGCCACATTTTCTGGCTGAAAGTAAACTCGCTGCCCGCCTTCCAGGTGCACGTCAAGATGGATGACTGGCGGATACCTTTCATGAATAGGGAAACTCAAAATGCGCCAAACTGCCTCCGAAGAGCTTATGTATCGGCCAGATTGATACCTTGTCACTTCATCAAATTGGTTGTTATTTCTTAGTGCTATCATGGCTTGATCACTACCTTTATTAACATATTTACATATATATTTTATAGATTCGACGCTATTACAAATTTCAACATTAATGTGTGCTTGAAAAGCGTTTGACAAAACTGGAGAATACGGTACCACCCAACTATTATTTAGAATTATTTCTTGTCCACGGAATCTGACAGTAGCTGTGAAACCACCTTGTGACGGTGATCTTCGCCGGTATTGCGGATACCCATTTTCCCCAGCCATAGTTAGTTCTTTCAGTGCTCTGGGGTATTTTTTTGAGCATTGACCATCTTTCATGCACGGTGATTCCCTGTTTAAGAGGCCACATGGCCCGTGAACCATATGTGTTTTTACTATGTCATGCAAAATCGGATCTGCATTATAGTCCGGAAATTCTGCACTTATGACACTGTCTATAGCATCGGGACGAATTTTTTCTTCCAGCCACAGAAGAATGTGCGCGTGGGGTAAACCACGCTTTTGCCACTCGACGCTATACATAAAACAAAGAGTTGAACCGAAAACTTTCTCCTTTGTAAGTAGATTAATCAAGACTGAGTTTTAAATGAAAAATCCTAGCAATAATGTCATGTCTGTCGTATGACGCCTGTCCTGTGAGAAGTGCCTGGCAAATCTCCGTCCACTTTGGATTTGTTGTAAATGTTATAAAAAGGTCCGGCCGGCCGTATTTACGGACGTAACAAAAAGCATCTTGCGTTCGTTCGTGCATATACCGCGGACCGCCTGTGAAACTGGATGGCAAAATAACCAATCGACCCAAGTTTTCGACGTTATTATCTGATTGCATGGCGTCCCGCAAGTGCACGTATTCTTCAGCGCGTAACCGTCGCTGGTTAGTGCGAATATACACTAAACGTTCAGTTTCTATTTTTGCGTACATGTCCACAATAAATTGGCTGAACAAACCACGAAATCGTTGCAAATATACGAAACTGTTTTGCCTTATTTGTAAAAGGTAGGAATAGTATTGTTGAGCAGATATTTTTTTTTGATAATTAGTGACTCTCGTAGTCGTGTCGTCGTTTGTCGTCGTCTCGTTCACTTGGTACAGCCCAAAATTGTACCCATCTTCACCATGACAATAAATTAGTGGATATTGCAGGGCGTCGTAAGCTCGGTGGGTTTCCAAAATGCGTTGAAGGCGATCGTCGCGTGTACGCAACACGATATCACGTCTCTCACACTCCTGGTCGACTAAAACAACTGCAACTTCATCTGCGACGGGTGCATTGTGTCTTCCACGGTGTTCACCCACAGGACGTCTATCGGCACTTATAACAATTTTGAAATCATTGCTGCCTTGTGGAATTGACTCCAATGCAGCTTTGAATTCACGAACGTACTGGTTAACGTGATGCAGCAATTCTTGAAGTTGACCCAAAAGCTCAGCATTGAGCTGGGGAAAATTGTGATTTCTAACATTGAGCTGTTGCGTGTAATCGGATACAAAATAAATTTGGAGAAATTTGGGTTCATTTTCTGGCAGCAAAGATCCAATAAGGTGATAAACTTGACCTTGTACTTTGAAGGTTGGCATGAACGGTCCTTCCGTTATTTGTTTTGCCCCAAAGGAAGTCATTTGGAAAGCACTGTTATATAAACGAATATTATCCAAAAAACGGTTCGACTGGGGATGATCGCCATTCAGGAGACTTTTAAGTAAGTGTGGTGGATCTTGGAAATTTGGAAGAACAATTTTTCCATTTGAGCAGCACATTCCATCTGTCTCTTTCCTCCATTTCAAAGCATGACAAAAATTACAAATTTCTCTCATGTCACCCACGAAAGTAAAGCCAGCATAATTAATTCTAGACGAATATGTGAACCCTGATTTTTCCCTATTGTCCCAAGGTAATAAAATATTTGCATCGTCATTTTCCATGGACTCATCAGCTCCGCTATTTGTTTCTCTATTCATATGGTATCGAGCTCGTTCTATTTCTAGGCGAGATTGACGTTGTTCTGCTGTTTCTGCTCGTCTTAGTTCATCTATTCTTTCCCTTTCAGATGCAAGATAACTTTCATTGTTTCTTTGTACACCTACATAGTTATGTCTAGCTATTTGTAATCGTTCTTCTCTTTGGGAGAGAGATTCAGACTCGCGCGAGAGAGCGTGTCGCTCTCGGTCAGATGACAGACGTGCTTGGCGTTCCTCGATACTCTCTTGAGAACGCAAAGTCGCGGTCCGAGTTCTTTGCGAACTTAAGCGCGACTCCCTTTCTGTGAAAGTCTCTGACTCGCGTGAGAGAGACTGGCGCTCCCGATCAGCAGACAGCCGAACTTCGCGTTCCTGGATATTCTCTTGAGAACGCAAAGTCGCGGTCCGAGTTCTTTGCGAACTTAAGCGCGACTCCCTTTCTGTGAAAGTCTCTGACTCGCGTGAGAGAGACTGGCGCTCCCGATCAGCAGACAGCCGAACTTCGCGTTCCTGGATATTCTCTTGAGAACGCAAAGTCGCGGTCCGAGTTCTTTGCGAACTTAAGCGCGACTCCCTTTCTGTGAATGTCTCTGACTCACGTGAGAGAGAGTGGCGCTCCCGATCAGCAGACAGCCGGTCTTCGCGTTCCTGGATACTCTCTTGAGACCGCAAAGTCGCGGTCCGTGTTCTTTGTGAACTTAAACGTGACTCCCTTTCGGTGAACGTTTCCGATTCACGTGAAAGAGCGATGTGCTCTCGGTTAGCAGATAACCGTGCTTCACGATCTTCTTCCGATTCCTGAGACCTACAAAGTCTCATCCTTTTCGCATTTCGGCTACGCAGCGAAAGGTTAGTTTTTTTTCTTTGAGGCATTTTCAAGGCAAATTAAAGCAATAAACAAAACTAACAACACTTATGACTGAATAGCCTACAAACTTAAAAGATCGGTGCGTCGAACAGTCTAGTGTGACAACGTATCGTCTGTTCGTGGTCGTGACTCAACGAATTGGCAACACTAACTTACTGTATAACGATTGGCACTATTGGATTCAAACTACGAAGTAAATCAAATACAATCTTTACTTCGTACTTCAAACCAATGACCAAAGTTGACCAAACGAAACCAATAAGATAAGCAAATACTTTTTTTTCGACCAATTTAGAAAATCGATAAACCAAGCAACCAAAGAACTTTTACGACACACGCAAGAACTTTTAAGACACCTAACGAAACCCAATTTGCCTAGTAAACACGGTGGACGTCATCCTCGCGCGGAAAATCTTAACACCGCGATTCAGAAAATGACGTCATTTGCACAACGCCATCTATCGGATTTAGATTTCAACTATCAACATTAGTTCTATTTTTAGTCTTAAGATGTCGTTGCAAGTACTATACTTAATTGCGTAACGTAATATTTTACTTCTTGAACTCACTAAATTAATCATATCTTTTGATAGAGTGAACCGATTTCGATGAAACAAAAACTAAGTTAATCCTCAAGTTGCGTATAATTTTTGTATATAAACATTGTCAGCATTGAATTCGTAGATTTTATGTGATGTGCGCACAAACAAACAGACAAACAGACAAACAGACAAAAATTTCAAAAATGATGGAAATGGGTTCTGTTACTTATCTTTTCACACGCTGGCTATTTTTTGTTTCAATTTCTTCAATGTACAAAAATGACTTTTCTACAGATTTATTATATGTATAGATTTACTACAATACTCTTTACGTAACAGGTTGTTCTTATTATTGGTATAAACAGAGCATGTCGAACTAATGAACTAACACAACTTAATGTCAAAAACATTGAGAAACATTCAGATGATTTACTATTAATTAATTTACCTAACACAAAGACAAAAAAAGACCGCAACTTCGTTATTCGCAAAAAAAAATATAAATAATACGTAACAATTGTTGAGAAATATCAAGCCTTACGCCCGCCTAACACTCCAATCAATCGATTTTTTCTACAATATCGCAACGGAAAGTGTTTTAGACAGCCTATGGGTGCTAATAAAATTAGCGGTATCCCACGAGAAATAGCAACATTTGTTGAACTTCCAGAACCCCTGTTGTACTCGGGTCATTGTTTCCGACGAACTTCAGCCACACTTTTGGCCGATTCAGGAGCTGATCTCCTGTCCCTTGAGCGCCATGTAAGCTGAAAGTCCAATGCGGTTGTAGAGGGATACATAGAGGATTCCATCCAAAATAAGTCTAAAATATGTAAAGGCATCGTAGGAGCCATTACACTGAAAGAGCCTCAGTCAGATCCTTGGACTGGCCCTTCTACATCAAAAATGAGCCGTTACGACACACCTAACCATCGCCCTCTCTCGCCAACATTTACGCCAAGGGAATCTGATGAATCGGTACAACTATTAAGTATGACAGGTAGTTTACCGAAGAACAGTCGCTCTCTCCATGTCACCATGAGATCCTGCCGGAGCTCTGTCCGCCGAGCCGCGAGTTGTCGCGGCAGCGGAGTTTCGCCCCGGCGTTTGGCCTCCTCGCGCCACTCGTACAGGTGCGCGAGGATTTTTGCCTCCAGATCCCACGGTGATAGTCCGGTAAGGAGGCTCGCAGCCTCACGGGAGATCGTGCGGTATAAGCCGCTTTAAGGCGGCCCCGGCCCTGTCCAATCTGGAAGCCAAACGTCGAAAGTGTTCGACGAAGTTCCACCGGCTGTCGAGGACGAGTCCCAAGTACTTCATCGTACCCTCGACGCCGATGCGAACCCCTCCTACCGTGATCTGGGAACCCGCCCGTAGCGCGTTCCGAATACCATGAAAACACATGGCCTCGGACTTGTGCAATGCCACCTCGAGTCCCAGTTGCCGGATCCTCTCTATGACTGTCGCAACCCCGCGAGTCATACGGTCGGCCGCCGCCTCGTGCGAACTCCCCTGCGCTAAAACTAGCGTGTCGTCAGCGTAGCACACTACGCTGACGCCAATGGGGAGGTCGGCGCGCAGCACCCAGTCGTATCCGATGTTCCACAAGGGCGGCCCCAGGACCGATCCCTGTGGAACACCGCACGACATCTCTCGCCGGTTCCATACTCCCTGATGACCGGGGTAGATGACGGCTCTGTCCGTCAAATACGCCTCGACTACGCGACGGAGGTAGGGCGGCACCCGGTGATACCGGAGTGCCTCCACTATGCAACTCCAGGGCAGGGTGTTGAAGGCATTGGCAATGTCCAGAGACACCGCCAAGACGACCCTACCCCGGGCCACTGCATCCCCCGTCGTGAGGGCTCTTACGCGCATGACTGCGTCCACCGTGGAGCGCCCCCTGCGGAAGCCGTACTGGCTCTCCGCCAGGTCCGGCCCCACCCGCACCGCAGTTGTTGATGTCAATAGATCGCCGGGTAGATGAAATATATCATAATAGGTATGATGAAAATAATTAATTTCTTTAGAATTAAGATGGGATACCCTGAGTTGTTTAAGGACTTCTTTAGTACGAGAGTATGTATTTTGATAGGTTATGCTATTGATTGGTTGGCGAGACATTGCTGCAAGCTGCTTCGGCTTTTGACCTGGCAATAACTAACACGTGGTTCAAAAAGAAAGACGAACACCTGATCACTTACAAAAGTGGCCAGCACGCGACCCAAATTGACTTTTTCTTGGTGAGACGAAACAGTCTCAAAACAGTCAAAAACTGTAAAGTGTTGCCAGGCGAAGGTTTAGTCTCTCAACACAGGCTCATAATGATGGACGTAACAGTCAGTGTCTCGTCCAGTAGGAACAAAGAACGGCCCCCACCCAAAATCAGATGGCGTATGATAGAAAATGAGGCACTCCCCATTTTACACACACACAACTCGAGGGAGGGTATTTGAAGATGCCACGGTAACATCGGCTCCGTATAAAATTATCTGTTAAAAATACTATTAACAAAGACGCGCCGATAGTAAATAGTGAATTATGTAAAAAAAGACTAAATAAACAAGTGCAAGTGTTATTTAAACGCTTTACTCAAGAAAAGTGCCAAAAAAAAGAAAAAAAAAAGTGCATAAACAGTCATAATTCGAACTGACAAATAAATCAATTTTAGACTTTAATTTTTCTCTAAAAACTATTGCAGTGCGGTGAACTACTGTGTTGAAACTTAATAAGTGCGTAAACTGTATAATATATAAATTAACAGAAACGGTTGTGGTTTAAAACATTTAAATTTGAACACCCGAGGTCTCGAAACGATTATAAAAATACTAGTAGCAACGGTACACTTAATTCAATTGATTGTGCTAACAGCTGAGTGGCCGAGAGGTAGCGGCTGAGACTGCTGTGCTAAGAGTCGTGAGTTCCGTCCTGAGCAAAACATTTGCCTTTTTGTACTCTAAAAGATTTCTAAATTGATATTACTTAGAAATAACTCGACACTATCTAATAGACAGTAAAACACAAAAGATTATTGAGTGGTGTGTATGTAACAGAACAATTATTATAATGGATAATAATGAGCAGCAGAATGTAACGTTCCGACGCATGAGGCGATCTATATCATTCCACGAAATATCTAACACAACGATATTTGACTCAACAATGTTAAGTTTGCCGGACACCTCTATTAATACGCATAAATCCTGCTGTGAGGACCTGCGATATAAAGTCGAGACATTAACAAAACATCTTGAAACTGCGACCAATGAAATAGACAACCTACACGACGAAATTAGCAACCTAAAAAATGAATTAGCTAAGTGTTTGAAAGTAATAGAAGTATATAAAAAAATAGATTGCTCTGATATATCGAAAACCCTATCAAATAGAAAGAAGAATAGGCTTTCCATGCATGACAAGAACAGAGCAACCCTAATAACTTCGTCCCCTACACAAAACGTTGCAGTATCCCCAGTTACTGACAAGTGTGATTTGGATACTCCTCTCAATGAGTCTCCAACTACTAATATTATGCTGACAGAAGGAACCTCAGCATCAGCAGCTATCTTGACCCCAGAACCTGTAAATAATATGAACTCAAGCGCTAATATTTTTTCACAAAAATGTGTATCTAATATAAAGACGACGTTTACCCACAAAACCATACCTGTGCAACAGAAGAAGGTCATTGTTTTAGGTGATGACCAAGGGCGTAATGTCCGATACACCTTGCAAGCCCTGCTGGGCAATGAATTTCAAGTATTATGCTTCTGGAAAACTGGTGCAAAAACAAAAGATGTCTTAACTAATTCTTATAACTTTGATTCTTTAACGAAAAATGACTATGTTATTATACTGTCAGGTACTAATGATACCAATCCTTTGGATTTTCAAATTGACCTTGGTGTTTGGCTTAGAAGTATTACACATGCTAACATTATTGTATCAGAAATCCCTTACAACAGACATTTAAATGAAAGGAGCCTAAATAGTTCGTTACGTCACATATGTAATAAATATAATGGTCTATTTGTGAACATGGGATATAGTCAATCTATGCCACGCAGACAGCGCCACTTTACTATTAATATTTGTAGATACTTACTGAAAGAAATATTACATATTGATTTCAAAACTAAATTTGTGACATATATTGAGCAGAATCGAATTCTCACTAAGCTAAAAACTGACCAATCAACTCAAACTTGTAACATACCTAGTGACATTGTTATTACTGCCTGTGACAAATCTACTCAAATTTGTGGCATTCCTGATGACGATATTAATAACTGTGACTTATCTATGTATAATGACAAAGCGCCTAAAGCTGGCTGTAGCAATTTTTTTCGTGTATAAATACGTAAATATCTTTCATCAAAATATTAATGGCTTGATTGGTAAGTCGGACCTACTTACTCTCCAGTTAGAAGAATTACGGGACAAGGGACAAAATATTGACTTATTATGTATCACTGAACACAATATGCTGAATGGAGATCAGTTCCATCTATCTATTCCTAACTACGAATTGGCTACATTTTCTATGCGGAATACTAGGCGTGGCGGTTCTTGCATCCTTATAAATCGTATGCATAAGTATAAAAACATTGATTTAAGTAAATTCTGTGTAGCTGACGTCATTGAATGCTGTGCAATAGAATTATTAATACATAATTTAATAGTAATTTGCATCTACAGACCACCCAAATATACGAATTACTGTTATGAAATTTTTTTTGCAAGCTTGGATGGTATTTTACGAATGTGTAGCCTCGGTGATTTAAAAAGAGTCGTTATTTGTGGGGATTTTAATATAAACACTTTGACACAATCGAAACCATTTAATAATTTTCAAACTCTCCTTTTACACTATGACTTGAAAATTGGAATTCATCAGCCTACACGATTAGCTAGTGGTAAATGCATAGATAATATCGTTCATAACATCAGAGGTAGTAGGTGTGCAGTACTTGATCTTGCGCTATCTGATCATACTGCCCAAGTGATCAAATGCCCTGTGAAAAAAACTTGTTCCATTAGGCATTGGTATGCTCGAAGGCGCGATTATTGCCAAGAAAACATAACTAAATTCATTAATTCTCTTCAGAATCTTAGTTTTAGTGAAGTCTATATGCACGACAATCCTGAGGAAGCATATAACAGTTTTTATGACCTATTTAAGCTTTTTTATGACCTCTGTTTCCCTTTAAGGAAAGTAAGAATCAATCTGCGTAAGAAATCAAACTGGATTTCCAAGGGAATTAGGCTCAGTAGTAAGCGTAAGAGACAAATGTTATGGCAATACAGGCGAGCCCCTACTTCTAAAAATAAACTTTTATTAAAGCAATATACTGCTCGTTTAAAGAAAATAATAGCATTGACCCAAAAATCTCAGAATGACTTTCACATAAATTCGGCCAGGAATAAATCTAAAGCGACTTGGAACATTATCAATAAAAATAAGATTAACTATCCTAGAGAAAATATACCTGAATATGTAACAATAAATGGCAATAAATTACATAAACCTGAACTAATTGCACAAGCTTTTAACGACCATTTTATTGACGAAATCAAACCGAATAATTCTACTCCTTCCTATACAAATATTGAGACTAATTGTGACTCCATATTTATTTCTCCTACAGTACCAGCAGACATAGTGGCTATAATTCGCTCTCTAAATAATACCAATAGCCATGGATATGATGGCATTATTACAAAAGTAGTCAAACATGTAGCGCCATTAATAGGTCCTCCTGTAAGTTATATCATCAAT
This sequence comes from Polia nebulosa, assembly GCA_951329385.1. Lineage (NCBI taxonomy): Eukaryota > Metazoa > Arthropoda > Insecta > Lepidoptera > Noctuidae > Polia > Polia nebulosa. The sequence goes on along the minus strand of OX589599.1, from coordinate 17,988,495 downwards.
CTTTGCATTGAATATGGCCATTTCCCAGACAAATTAAAAATTACTGTTATTAAACCTATTCATAAAAAAGATGATAAAAGTATTATGGGTAATTATAGACCGATTGCGCTTATTCCTATTTTTTCCAAAATAATAGAAAAGGTGATATACAATAGTCTTTTGTCATTTTTTGGAAAGCATGACCTCATAGTCAAAGAACAATTTGGATTCAGGAAAGGAAAATCCATTAATATGGCGGTCTATGAGGCGGTCAAGAAAATTGTTTCTAGTGTTGATGCTAGAACTCCAGTAGCGGCATTGTTCATGGATATGTCTAAAGCTTTCGACCATGTAGATCATGATATACTGCTAAACAAGTTAGAGCGTTATGGGATTCGAGGAACTCCACTAAACCTATTAAAATCTTATCTCTCTGATCGCACTCAAATCACAACGTTTGATAGGCTATGTGCGAGCTCGAAAGTTGAAAGAACATACCGGTCACGTCCTAGAAAAACTACTTATGGTGTTCCCCAAGGTAGCATTCTTGGCCCTCCATTATTTAACATTTACATAAATGATATGCCTAAGGTCAGTAAACACCAGATGGTATTATTTGCTGATGACAGCACTATTTTATTCTCTAATAATGACATTAATATCCTTGAAAATGACATAAACGACTACCTTAAAAATATAATAAATTGGTTAGTTAGTAATAATTTAAAAATAAATCTTGACAAAACTACAGTAATGACATTTTATCAAAGAAAAAATAATCCGAAACTTAATATAAAATATGGTAACGTAACAATCTCTGAAAGCGACAGCACAAAATTTCTGGGTCTTTACATAGATAGTCATCTGACCTGGAAACATCATATTGATGCTTTGTCAAAGAAGCTTAGCCAATATGCGTATGCTCTGTACAAACTATCTAAAACAGTTAACCGCAGTACAGTGCAAATAGCTTATAATGCTTATGTGGCCTCTAGCATTAGGTACGGAATCATTTTCTGGGGCAACTCCACTGACAGAGACATTGCTTTTAAAGCTCAGAAAAAATGCTTGCGATCTTTTACCAAATTAAAATCGATTGACAGTTGTAAACCATTTTTTAAGGAACTTAGTTTGCTCACTCTACCATCTATGTACATATATGAAATGGGAGTGTTTGTTCACTGTAACCTGCATTTGTTCGTGAAACTGCGCTCTCGCCGTTATCAGAATACCATTCATGTTTCCTCTCATGACACCGCATTTTTCGGCAAAAGTGTGCTAGGTATGGCCCCAAAAATATATAACAGCATACCTGCAGCTATCAGAAATAAAGAATGTCTGGGATCCTTTAAGAGGTGTTTGTTTAAATTCCTGTTAGATAGATGTTACTACTCCATCACTGAGTTTACTACTGATAAACGGAGGTATGACGATTCCGACTTGCTGATTGACTGATTTATTGACTTGTTTATTTTTCGTATTTATTGGTTTAGTATGAATGTGTTTATAGGTATATCTAAAATTGTATTGACCTGTTTACCTAATTGACATATTTACTTTAAATTGATTATTCTATTAATGTGATTCTATTGACATGCCACTTTCATTGAAATTGTTTACTTTATTGACATATTTTAATTGAATCGTTTTTCTATTTTTTATATTGTAATCTTTTATTTTTAATTGATATGCCATCTTAATTGAAATTGTTTATTTATATTGATTTTGTACGCCATATATTGGCAAAACATAGTGCACATATTTTTGACCATATACTATCTGTAACCATACCTATGTTTTACAAAATAAATGATTGATTGATTGATTGAACACACACACATACACACACACACACAAGCAACACACACACTTGCAAGTATGTTTAAGAGTCAAGTGGTAGATAAAATGATAGAAATGAAGGATATAGAAGGAAAATCTGTGGATGAATGTTGAAAAGAGATGGCGGATTGTATAAGGCGAGTAGCAATAGATGTGTTTGGAGAATCGCAAGGTAAAGGCATGATAGAAAAGGATACATGGTGGTGGAATGAAGATGTGCAAAAGATTCTAAAAGAAAATAAAATTTCGTTTAAAGTATGGCAGAATGTAGAAACCGGAAATGATAATTTGAAAGAAGAGAAAAATAAAATTTATAAAGAATGGAAGAGAAAGGCAAAAAAGGCGGTTGCAGTTTCCAGGGCTAAGGCGCAGAAAAAGTTATATGATTTACTAGACAGCCCTAGAGGTCAGAAGGAGCTCTACCGGATTACAAAATTAAGAGAAAGGAGAACGTGGGATATAATGCACATAAAATGTATGAAAGATGAACTCGGTAAAGTCTTGTCGAAAGATGACGAAATAAAAGAACGATGGAAGGTTTATTTTGAAAAGTTGATGAACGAAGAGAATGAATGGAATGGTGTGCTCAAAGAGGTACAAGTAAATATGGGTTTGGTGAGAGAAATTAGCATGGATGAAGTAAGAAAGGCAGTTCAATGTATGAAAAATGGAAAGGCCATGGGCCCTGATGACATACCAGTAGAAGTATGGAAGTGTTTAAAAGAGGATGGATGTATGTGGCTGACTTTATTCTTCAATAAGTTGTTGTATGAAGAAGTGATCCCACAAGAATGGTGCAATAGTTCGCTAGTGCCCATCTTCAAGAATAAAGGGGATGTACAGGACTGCAACAACTATCGAGGCATAAAGCTCATGTCACGTACTATGAAAGTATGGGATAAAGTGATAGAGAAAAGATTGCGAGAGGAGAGTGAGATTACCCCAAACCAGTTTGGGTTTATGCCAGGTCGAGGGACAATGGACGCCACCTTCGCTCTCCGTCAATTGTGCGAGAAGTACAGACATGTGCACAAGAACTTGCACATGGTGTTCATTGATCTTGAGAAAGCGTATGATAGGGTACCTCGGGATGTGTTGTGGTGGGCCTTGAAAGAGAAAGGTTTGCCTGGGAAGTATGTTGAGTTGATTCGTGCTATGTACAGACAATCTAGTACCTACGAGTACGTCCGGTCGGCTGCTGGCAACACCGATGAGTTCAGTGTGGCTGTAGGCTTACATCAAGGGTCGGCTTTAAGTTCTTACCTTTTCCTGTTGATTATGTACGCTCTTACGTCGGAAATCCAGGAAGAGGCACCCTGGTGCATGCTGTTTGCCGACGACATTATTCTGGTCGGTGAAGATGGACCTGAGATCCAGAGCAGATTGGAGAAATGGCAACAGAAACTGGAGAAAGTTGGCTTGAAAATCAGCAGAACCAAAACTGAATACATGTTCTGCGATTTCGGCAGTCTCTCCAGTTCTGAAGCTATAGTGCTAGATGGCGCGCTTCTCCCAGTCTGCTCCGATTTTCGGTATCTCGGTTCACTCGTGCAAAGCGATGCTGAAATAGATCGGACTGTTAAGCACAGAATTAACACTGGATGGATGAAATGGCGGCAGGTCACCGGGACTATCTGTGACTCCCGCATTCCCCTAAAACTTAAGTGGAAGATTTATAAAACAATGGTCAGACCTGCTGTCGTGTATGGTTCAGAATGTTGGGCCACAAAAGGGATGAATGAAAAGCAATTGCATGTAGCTGAGATGAGAATTCTAAGAAAGAATAAAGGGATGAATGAAAAGCAATTGCATGTAGGTGTTACGCGCATGGATAGAATTAGGAATGAATATATAAGAGGAAGTCTGAAAGTGGCACCGCTGACTGAAAAGTTGTTTGGAAATCGGTTGTCGTGGTACGGGTATGTGATGCGGAGGAATGAAGAAAATGTCGTGAGGAAAGTCTTGTGTATGGATGTGGATAGCTATAAGAGTAGGGGAAGGCCAAAGAAACGATGGTTGGACTGTGTGAAAGAGGATATGGGTAAAAAGGGGGTGACTACAGAGATGACGACTAATAGAGGAAAAAAAAACATGTTGCGCCGACCCCAAATAAATTGGGATAAGGGCAGGAGAATGATGATGGTATTGATTGGTTGATGTATTGGTATTGACAACATTGTTTGTATCATATTGAGGTGATTCAGAGTATGTTTGAATTAGACTAAAGAGGTATTAGGGAATTAGCTAAGTTAACTACAGTTATGTTAACTATTTTGTTTGCTTTTGTTGTGTGTAGAGGATTTAGCAGGTTCAGTGAGTTTTACAGATTCAGTGGATTTAGTGGATATAGCACATTCAGTGGATTCTGTGGATATAGCAGATTCAGTGGATTCTGTGGATTTAGCAGATTCGGTGGATACAGCGGATTCAGTGAATTTAGGGCATACGGTGTCCGGTAGATGTAGTGATTTGTGTCTCGCACGACACTGATACGAGCCACTTAGTCGTTTTTTGGATAATTGTCTATTTCGTTGAATGATTCAGCGTCTCAAGATGATCAACGAAATTAATTTGCTGAGAAGGTTTGTGGCTATAAAAAGGAAGATTCAAAGTCAAAGTCAAAGCATTTATTTTTCAAATAAACCATTTACAGGCACTTTTGAATTGTCACGTCGCGGTCGGTCAGTCAAAAAGATGAAGCTAATTGCACATTCCAAAGCATAGATCTCTATGGAGAAGAACGTGCAAGAAACTCCATGGACACTCTTTTTAACCATGTGTGTGTGTGTCGACCGGTCGGAACCAGTCCGGTTCCGGTGATCGAAAAGTAAACACGTCTGTCAGTAGTCTCGTAAAAAAATATATATATTACAAACATCAGTAAATAGAATAACAAGAAGTTATTAATGCACGGTGGCCAATGCTACTACTAAAATGAAAATCCGTGGTTGCTATAAAAAAAAATTATACTCTTGTTCACTCGTACTTTTTTAATGGTTCCGCGAAACTCAAACTTGGACATCATTCTGTGACGAAATCTCTATCCATGCGATGTACTCAGGGCTCAGTGATAGGCTCGTACGTATGGAATTTGGGGTACGAAGATTTGGGGCCGTGCAGGCCTGGGTGTCATCACCGGACAGGCCTGCCGACATAAACAACGAGGCAGAGTGGTCCCAGGAGGCCATGTCCGAGATTTGTGACGTGGCAATGCCCCGGGTCCGGCCTTGTGCTCGGCGCCAGGTGTACTGGTGGTCGCCGGCACTTACGGCTTTACGACAAGCGTGTATTGCCGCACGACGCCAGTACACCAGGCACCGCAAGCGGCTCTGTAACCGCCCGCCGGATACGGAAGCCTTCGAGGCGGAGCTGTACGAGAGGTACAGAGTGGCGAGGACCGCCCTCCGAGTGGAGATCAAGCGGGGCAAGGCATTGGCCGATGCTATTTTGTTGTATGGTTGAAGGTCCTATATGTATAATGAGACCCTGATCACCTTCTAGTGTCATAACACTAGTCAGTATAAATTCAATAAACCCAAACACGCTGGTGCTAAGTTGTTTAGTTGAGGAATTGTTATGGTCACTTGCCGGTTTAATCACCAGACCCTGGGCACCACCACCACTAAATGTAATATCGCTTGTCAATACACATCGAATAAGCCCAAACGCGATGGTGCTATCTTGTTTGGTTGCGGAGATCTTATGGACACCTTTCGGCTGCATTATCAGACCTTAGGCATCGACTAGTCTGGCGGAGCGGAGCGGGAGGGCGTGTCAAGACTAGGCGATGCCTAAGGTTGATGATGCAGCCGAAAGGTGTCCATAAGATCTCCGCAACCAAACAAGACCACACCACCGCACCATTGCGTTTAGGCTCATTCGATATGTATTGACAAGCAATATTACATTTAGTGGTGGTGATGCCCAGGGTCTAGTGGTTAAACCGTAAAGTGACCATAACAATTCCTCAACTAAACTACTTAGCACCACCGTGTTTGGGTTAATTGAATTTATACTGACTAGTGTTGTGACACTAAAAGGTGATCAGGGTCTCATTATACATATAGGACCTTCAACCATACAACAAAGTAGCATCGTCGTGTTTAGACTCATTGGGTATGAACTTTTTAACAAGTATCATTTAACTAATGTTAGATTAGTTTAATGATAGACTCTTTCCCGGGTGTTTCCACTGCGAGGATCGCCCAGAGGACACGGTGGAGCATACGGTGGAGGTTTGCCCCGCTTGGGCAGAGCACCTCGTGGATGCGATAGGCGGCAGCGACCTCTCGCACCCTGCCCTGGTTGAGGCCATGGTACGGAGCGAGAGGGAATGGGAAGCCGTCTCCTCCTTCTGCGAAGCAGTAATGCTCGCGAAGGCGGAGGCGGGACGTGTGAGGGAGCATCAACAATGGAGTCGCCCTCACGCTCTCAGCAGCAGCCGCCTCAGGAGACGCCTGGGACTTCCGGCGCCGCGAGACGATCTCCGGCCACCGTAGACCCGGGCCTGCGGACGGCGAATAATGGGTAGCTCGCCGTCCGATCAGCACCAGGCCCGAGAGTCGACGGCGCGTAGTGTTCCACGCGCGCCTCAAAGAGTTGTCAGCAAAAGAGACGGGGCCCGCCATGGCCGATGCCTGCCCGGGGGTTGAGGATAAATTCGAAACAGAGTTACCTCGCCCCTGGGCACTCAAGGCAGGAAGAAACAGGGGTGGGTTTTAGTCAGTAAGAGTCTGACACGCCCTCCCGCTCCACCCAGAGCGGGAGAAGTCATTGGATGATTTCCCACCCCACAAAAAAAAAAAAAGGTACTGACTCTTTCAGCCTTCGAGTTTATAGCTTTAGTAAAATCTTATTAAATCAAGGTTCTTTAAGGCTGGAGGCGTGAACGTCTATTACACTGTTTTAAGGATAAGCCTAAAATTTTATGGTTGTACGCTTATCTATTAAAGTTTTAAATTTGTCTTAAAAAGATTTTTATTTTTTTTAAGACATTTTAAAAAAATATGTTATTCGTTCGGAACCCTTTGCACCCGTGTCTGACTTGCACTTGGCCGATGTTTTATTTTGGAAGTTGGTTCTATTTTTGTAAAAAAGTTTTTCTAAAGATGTATTTTAATAACATTGTTCAGGCAGGGGCCATTGTCTTAGCATAGTTTTAGTCCACTTTAGCCTCCTAAAACCATAGCCCGATATCTTTGTTTTCCTTACCTTATCTTATAATAGTTTCACACCACCGGGGGTTGTCCTTGGGTGCACTTTTATAGCGTGTACAGGGATAATCTGTACAATAGTTGGTTAGGCCTTATTTTGGTATACCTACCAGATGGTAGGTATACCAAAATAAGGGCTCAGGTTTGAATCACAAAAATGTAGGAAATAAAAAAGTCACATTTTCAAAAAGCCCGACTACAAGAAAAAACTAAAAAGTTCCAAACAAGTCACTTTTCAAGCATTAGTGGCATCAAATCTGTGATTAACCTAAAGATAAATGCTTCCAACTGTATCACTTTTCTGATCTCTTTGTTTATCTTGCAGTCGGGTAATCTTAAAATGTTCATTTTTAGGGTTCCGTACCCGAAGGGTCCCAACGGTGCCCTATTACTGACCCTCATCTAAGTATCCGTGTGTCCGTCTGTCCTTCTGTCCGCCTGTCCGTCTGTCCGCCTGTCCGTCTGTCCGCCTGTCCGTGTGTCCGCCTGTCCGTCTGTCCGCCTGTCCGTCTGTCCGTATGTTTGTCTGACCGTCGTCGGTGACACAGGTTCTACGGCCAAACGGTCAGCAAGAGACGGAACCCTAAATGTGCAAAGTCCGACACGCACTCGGCCGGTTATTTAATAACTAACTAATTTATTACTACCTCTTCGCCCGCGATTTTGTCTACATATATTTCGAAAATAAATTTAATGTATAGCCTATACCTACTCAGGAATAATGTAGCTTTCTACTGATGAAAGATTTCTTTAAATCAGTTCAGTAGTTCCAGAGATTACTTGCTACAAACCAACCTAAAAACTTTACCTCTTTATAATATTAGTACCTATAGAAATTTTAGGCCATATGATGCGCGATAAAGTGGGGAATTAAGAGAGTCACAGAATGGTACCCAAGGGATGGCAAAAGGAGGCTAGGGTAGCTCATGACAGGCAACAGTGTAAGACATTGGAAGAGGTCTTTTCCAATAGGCACACCGAGCTAAGAGACTTTTTATAGTTGTATACCTACTTTAAGAATTTAAGTGAAAAATGTTAGTTTGGAATAAAAGGCTTTATTATTAGGCATCTTTTAGATGATTTCTCGGGACCCTGAGGTCACAGACTTTTGGAGCGTACGAGGGACCGATGCAAACCCACAGAGGTACCTTAGACGCTATTTATGAAATGAGGCACCAACCGACGATTATTTCTGTACACGCTATACAAGTGCACCCAAGGACAACCCCCGGTGGTGTGAAATTATTGCAAGATAAGGAAAACAAAGATATCGGGCTATGGTTCTAGAAGGCTAAAGTGGACTGGTACCAAATATTATGTTAAGACAATGGCCCTGCCTGAACAATGTTATTAAAATACTCGTACATCGATAAACAAGGCAGGGGTGACTTGCACACTCAATAAATGAGCCCCCAAATACGGTCGCTAGCACGTAGTGTGACAAAGCAACAAGAAGGCAACGTATTCTGAGGTGTATAGCTATCACGACAATCCCGGAAGTACTGTCAAAATTCGTACCAGCATCTTACTGGATTAAACATCTTTCTCCCGAGCAAAATTGCTCTTACGAAACTCCACTAGAGCCAGCCAATAAAGCAAGAGAGAGTTGGGAGCTCTGTTCCTCGTCAGCGTTCACTACGACCCGGCTACTAAAGGCAAGCCGGAGACGAGGAACAAAAAATCTCCCAGGAGATCGGCTCCGTAAGGTCACTACTGCCTAACAGTACGCCACAAAACTGCCCTGTGGATTGTATCTCTCTTAGTCTGGCATGTTGCGGCATTCACACTAGACATGTTGCGGCAAAGTTAAATCTACCGCCCAGATCTAGGGTGCATTGGGGCGCGAAGCCCCACCACGACGATATTTATTATTATTTCGTTTATTTATCAACTATTTTACTACTACTACATATTTGATACATTTTTAAATAATTGTTTTTTATATATATATTAAGAACCGGTTCTGCCCATGGAAATTAACAACTTTTTCTAAGAAAAGTTGTTGATCCAACTACCCACCTCAAGCCTTCTCAGATGGTGGTCAAGGCTCAAGCCATTGGCCGTCACGATTATCGGCACAATGATTGCTGTATCCACCTCCCACATGTCGACAACCTCGCGAGACAGACCAAGATATTTTGTTTACTTATCTTTTTCAGCTTTCACGAGGTTCTCGTCTTAAAGGACCGCTATATCAACAGTCATTGTGCGTCGCTCTAGCCGATCTATCACCACTATGTCAGGCTTATTGGCAACAACAGTCCTGTCAGTGATGATAGATCGATCCCAGTATAACGTGATATTGCCATTTTCGAGAACTGGGTCCGGCACATACCTTCTTAATAATACGGTACGTACTTCCGATTCCACAATTTTGTATTTAAAAGCAAGTTGCTGGTGGATAATCCTGGCTACAAGGTTGTGTCTATGCAAATAGTCTCCGTTAGCTAGACGAGAACAACCAGAAATAATGTGTCGGATTGATAGGGCTGGTGGCATGCCCGACAGATTTCAACCGTGCCATCGTTCACAATGTATTTCCGGTAGTAATTCGTCATCATAATTTCGTCCATAATCGCACAGACAATGCCTTCGGCTTCCCCGAAGAGATAACTAAAGTTCAGCTAGGATACGGACGTTAAAAGATCTACCGTGAAGCTGCTGCCGGTCCTCGTTAGCAAAGGAGAGCTGGCTTAGGCCCTTGTCCTTATTAATAATAATAATAATAATAAATTTATTGATCCATTGTTACAATTATTACCTTAAAATTATCTTAGCTTAGTGTCGGTCTGTAACTTTTAGTAATGACATTAATTATTCTTCCAGTGGTCCCCAAACTAGGCGGCGCCTGTATCTTGGGGACCGGAGTTGTGAAAACATAAACGTATTTCTATTTTTCGTTCATTTTATGAATTTTGTATGAAGTTAAAATAAAAAGTAAAGTTATGGAAATATTAAAACAAATGAGATCAAAATTGAGTTAAAGCTAAACTTACAATTGTGTAAATTACACAAAATATAAAACAAAGAATATAATAAGTAAGTTGAAAAAACAAGAAAAATAAAGATAAGGTGTGTAGGAGTGTGTGATGGTGTGAGTGCGTGTGTAAGTGTTAATGTATGTGGTGGAGATGGGATTCCGAGTTAAATGATGTGAGTATATTTACCGTTTCATCGTATGACAGACCTACTAGCCATTTTGTTAAAGCTTTTTTACACGAAGACAGAGAGAGTTCTTTTGGGTTACAAGTTAAGCTACTGGTGACTTTATTATACACGTAGGTGTGAAGATAGGCGGGACAGCGTCTTGCTAGTAGTGAGGTGGTTCGTTGCAGCGGAATGTTAAATATACGTTTAGAAGTTAAGGATTGATAGTCAGGCCGAAGCTTTATGGTTTTGTGAGTACGGAGGTATGCATTCAAAATATAAAGTTGACGAACACGTAAAACTTGAAACTCTTTGTACAGGGAGTCAGTAGGGTAGAGGAATGGTTTTTTTAATATGACTTTTATGATGGCTCTCTGGGCTCTTTCTAGCTCTATCATAATTGATTTACCAGCTCCACCCCAAATGGATATGCCATATTGAATAATCGACTGGCATATAGCGAAATAAACCGTTCGCATGATGTTTTGTGGAGTGCGGTCTCTCAATTTCTTTATCAAGTGAATGAGTTTCCTTACTCGGCCCGAAAGATATTGAATATGGGCTTTAAACGATAGGTTCTCATCAATTAGGAGACCTAAATAACGAATAGACTGTGTTCGGTCAATACAGTCGCATGAGCAGTCTTCCCGTGGGGTGTATGAATAGTTTAGACATGTGTGGAACTTTAATGTAAGGTCTGGTGGAGGGCTAGATGAACGAGTTTTGAAAAAGGTAACACGTTTGGTTTTCTTTATGTTGAGTGTGAGTAGGTTTTGGTTGAGTGATTGCGCTACTGTTGATAATCCTTCTTCCGCAAGGCCGTAGACCTGTTCCCAGGTTCGACCATGAAACGTAATAACCGTATCGTCTGCGTAAGATATGATTTCAGCGTTTTGTAGTTTGAGGTTCAGTATGTCATTCATGTATATTATAAATATAAACCCTGCGGAACTCCAAAGTTTATAGGAAGTTGATCACTTGAGTGCTCGCCAGATTTTACGTATTGTCGGCGATTGGTGAGGTAGCTTTGAAACCACTCAAGTGGTTTACCCTTTACGCCAGCTGCGTCTAGCTTTTTTAAAAGAAGATTTGTTGAAATGGTGTCGAACGCTTTAGCTAGGTCTAAGAAGACCGCCATGCAACGTTCACCCTTTTCTATGGTTGCTGATATGGAGTTAGCCAACAAGGAGGCTGCACCTTCTGTCGATTTACCTTTTCTAAAACCGAATTGTTTATTTGAAATTCGGTTATGTTTTTCAAGAAAATTAATAAGACGGGTGTTTACAACCTTTTCCAGAATTTTGGATAAAATACTGAGTAGTGCTATTGGTCTGTAGTTTTCAGGTTTGTCTTTAGGACCACTTTTGTGTATTGGGCTTACTGCCGCAACCTTCCATTGTTCGGGAAATATTCCTGTTTCCAGGCTGAGGTTGATCAGGTGGGTTAGAGGTATTGTTATAATGTTATGTAATTTTTTTATTAGTCTTACACTGATTTTGTCAGGACCTGGAGAGCTTTCGATTCTTAAATGTTGTATGATGTTTGAAACTTCTGTTTCGTCAGTGGGGTGTAGAAAGAAGGAGAAGGGTGAAGTTTTTGGTGATGTGTACTTACTAGTGAGAGTTGTCTGAGTTTCTGATGGTCTTGTCAGTATTTTATCAGCCAAGTTTTTGCCTACGGATGTGAAGTATGAGTTGCACTTATTGAGCGACGCGACAGGGTCAATTGAGTTTGTGACTAAGTTAGATGTATTGCACCTTAGACCGCTGGGATTGTACATTGACTTTAGAGCTTTCCACAGCTTTTGAGAGTTTTTGTTATTTTCCTGGATTTGTCGAGTGTCATATTCGATTCTAAGATTCCGTAAGAGATTGTTGCAGAAGTTTTTGTAGCGATTATAGATCAGCTTCTTGGTCTCGTTTGTGGGGTCACCTCGTAATGATAAGTGTAGCCTGTCACGGTGTCTCATGCATCTTATGAGTCCGGGTGTGACCCATAGCTGAATGTTATGTTTGCTTCGGGGAATTTTAACTTGGCGTGTGTGTGTTTTAATTAATTTGGTAATAATTCCAGTAAATGAGTCGGCAACAGAGGTAAGACAGTGTTGGTTGAGGATGTCAGTCCAGTCAATATTAGCTAAGTCTGTTGCTAAATCGTCCTCGTTTAATTTAAGTACCCAGCGATTTCTATTGGGCTTAGTGTAGGTGTTTTTGGAAGGAATGTTGGCTAATACTATATCATATTATTATTATTAATAAAATAATAATATTAATATTATTCAAGTTATCTATAACATTCTACATCTGAATCTACCATAAAGCTTGATCTTGGCGTAGAGGCATCTATTTAATAAATAAACAACTAAATCTACGCCTTTTATATGACTCAGGATGGCTGGACAAATGTTCAAAATAGCTCTCATTTAACTACGCATAGAGCTATAAGTTTTGTGATAAGTGCTGTACTTATCACAAAACTTATAGCTCTATTATATCGGTTTAGTAGAAAAATGCAAAAATCTGTGTCCAGCCATCTTGAATTTACGTATAAAACTTCTGGCTTTCCGAATTTCCGTTGGCACTTCCGAATCTCAATAACGGGAGCGTTTTCGAATATGGTTCCTTTACTAACATTTAGTGACGTAATGTATGACAGTAATAACGTTTAATTTATGGCGTCACATGTAAGGGTTTACGAGATATCAATAAAAACTTAATGTCCAGCCAGCCTGAGTTCAAGCTGGCTGGACACATGTATCTCCGCTGCCTGATGATCTACGGCCTTCGATATATGATCAATATTTTGTGACGGGGACGATAATGATAACCTGAATTTGTGACGGAGAAACTTTACGTAGTTTCAAAGATAGTTGATCATTTAAATTTTCCCATACAAACACCACAGTAGGGTTACCTATATTGTAGATTTTATGTAGGATTTTAAGGTGTTTTCTTTAATGGACGAAAATCTGAGTACTAGTGATACTTATATGAACAACTGTAGGTATTTAAATCGATAGAAGACAAAAGTGTAGAAGTGACTAGAGTGAGTCATTTATTTATTTATCTATTTAACATAGGCGCACCAACGACCCGTTTACAAATTTATTCTCAGTATGAGTTTACAAAACGATCCTGTGTAAACAAGTCACTTATAGGCATACACATCATTCATAGGTAAGAAAGATAATTAAATTTGAAAGAAAAAAAATGAATTGATTGAATTAAATTGTCCAGAAAAAAAAATTAAATATAAAACAAAAATACAAAATATCAAATAAAAAACAGAATACAAAAAAACGAAAATAAAAATGTCAAGAAATGACATTGTTATTCAAAAAATCTAAATATAAAAACACGAAAATAAAATTAGATTAACTTATACTAAAAACATTAACATTATAATTCAATACTGCTAATAATAATAAAATAAATTTGGAAGTAGAAGTAAATCCGTATGCGGCTGATCATAGGTCAATTTCAATGGATTTGTTTTTAAGGAAGACTGTCAGAGAAGATATCGATACTACTGTTGCCTGTCATGAGCAACCCTAGCCTCCTTTTGCCATCCCTTGGGTACCATTCTGTGACTCTCTTAATTCCCCACTTTATCGCGCATCATATGGCCTAAAATTTCTATAGGTACTAATATTATAAAGAGGTAAAGTTTTTAGGTTTGTTTGTAGCAAGTAATCTCTGGAACTACTGAACTGATTTAAAGAAATCTTTCATCAGTAGAAAGCTACATTATTCCTGAGTAGGTATAGGCTATACATTAAATTTATTTTCGAAATATATGTAGACAAAATCGCGGGCGAAGAGGTAGTAATAAATTAGTTAGTTATTAAATAACCGGCCAAGTGCGTGTCGGACTTTGCACATTTAGGGTTCCGTCTCTTGCTGACCGTTTGGCCGTAGAACCTGTGTCACCGACGACGGTCAGACAAACATACGGACAGACGGACAGGCGGGCAGACGGACAGGCGGACAGACGGACAGACGGATACCTACATGAGGGTCAGTAATAGGGCACCGTTTGGACCCTTCGGGTACGGAACCCTAAAAATGAACATTTTAAGATTACCCGACTGCAAGATAAACAAAGAGATCAGAAAAGTGATACAGTTGGAAGCATTTATCTTTAGGTTAATCACAGATTTGATGCCACTAATGCTTGAAAAGTGACTTGTTTGGAACTTTTTAGTTTTTTCTTGTAGTCGGGCTTTTTGAAAATGTGACTTTTTTATTTCCTACATTTTTGTGATTCAAACCTGAGCCCTTATTTTGGTATACCTACCATCTGGTAGGTATACCAAAATAAGGCCTAACCAACTATTGTACAGATTATCCCTGTACACGCTATAAAAGTGCACCCAAGGACAACCCCCGGTGGTGTGAAACTATTATAAGATAAGGAAAACAAAGATATCGGGCTATGGTTTTAGGAGGCTAAAGTGGACTAAAACTATGCTAAGACAATGGCCCCTGCCTGAACAATGTTATTAAAATACATCTTTAGAAAAACTTTTTTACAAAAATAGAACCAACTTCCAAAATAAAACATCGGCCAAGTGCAAGTCAGACACGGGTGCAAAGGGTTCCGAACGAATAACATATTTTTTAAAAATGGCTTAAAAAAAAATAAAAATCTTTTTAAGACAAATTTAAAACTTTAATAGATAAGCGTACAACCATAATATTTTAGGATTATCCTTAAAACAGTGTAATAGACGTTCACGCCTCCAGCCTTAAAGAACCTTGATTTAATAAGATTTTACTAAAGCTATAAACTCGAAGGCCGAAAGAGTCAGTACCTTTTTTTTTTGTGGGGTGGGAAATCATCCAATGACTTCTCCCGATCTGGGTGGAGCGGGAGGTCGTGTCAGACTCTTGCATCTCCCGTCTGGAGTCCAGTTTATAATATCCATATAGACAGGCTTGAGCGAGTTCAAAAAAAAAATACCAAGTGCCTGCGGTTTAAAGACGACCAATGACCTTATAGAGCTGATTACGCAGAGCGGCTAGGTTACTTTGAGCTAGACTCATTGAAGCGACGTAGGGCTCAAACCGATCTAACAACAATTTTTAAAATTGTGAACGGAACAATGTCGACCCCAGACCTCCTTGGCAAAATTAACCTGAGCGTACCTCGCCACTCTCACCTGCGGTCCAAGCGTACTGTAAGCACGTTTGCTACGAAATCGTGTCGACCCAGGTTCGTGCCCTACGTCGCTTCAATGAGTCTAGCTCAAAGTAACCTAGCCGCTCTGCGTAATCAGCTCTATAAGGTCATTGGTCGTCTTTAAACCGCAGGCACTTGGTATTTTTTTTTGAACTCGCTCAAGCCTGTCTATATGGATATTATAAACTGGACTCCAGACGGGAGATGCATACTCAACGAGACTGCGCACAAAGGCGTTATAGAGCACTTTCAACGCCAAGGTTCCCCCAATCACTTTGCCAACTCTGCCGATAAAACCAACCATTTTTATTGCTCCCTTGATGATGTTATTGATGTGCATAGTAAATGAGAGATCACTGCTCAGCACCACACCTTAATCTCGTAAGTCATGAACCCGCTGCAGTGCTGTTCCACTGAGGGTGTAAGTGGATGGTATGGGGTAGTACTTTTTCCATGTGAAAGTTATGTGATAGCATTTACTAGAATTCAAAGCCATCCCATTCACTACAAACCAGTTCTGCAACGAGTTGAGATCAGACTGCAGCAAAGCTATGTCTTCTTAAGTTCTTTTTTGGCGAAAGATTTTAAGATCATCAGCAAACAAAGAACACTGACTATGCTTGATGCAGTTCACTATGTCGTTAATGAACACGACAAAGAGAATAGGCCCGTTGTGAGATCTCTGGGGCACACCGGAGGTTGCAATATACTCCGGAGATTGGTAGCCGTTTACCACCACTCTTTGTATTCGCCCGCATAAATAAGATTTGAACCACTTCAGTAGGGGTCCATGTATGCCAAGATCGTGTCATTTTTAATGTTATTGATTATTTACGTGCAGATACCTACTCTTTTTAGTAGGTAGATATTGTGTCAGGATAACTAATGCTCGAAGATATATAAATGAAAAAATAATGTTTGCTGTAAATAAAATCACATTTATTTATTTGTACATAAACAGCGTTTCAATAAAAAGGAACTAAAAGCGAAATACAAGTGGGCTCTCTTTTGCAGCGCTGGTAGTCAATTATTATTTTGAATTAACACATAGTTTACGCTTTTTACTACGGGAAAACCTTTTATTACCGACCCGAGAGGCTGCGAGCTCGACAAAATAGGCTAGCTTGGCTATTCTGTCTATTGAAAATTCTTTGGCCCGATCTTTAAACTTTGATGATGTTATT
The DNA here is from genome assembly GCA_951329385.1 of Polia nebulosa. Lineage (NCBI taxonomy): Eukaryota > Metazoa > Arthropoda > Insecta > Lepidoptera > Noctuidae > Polia > Polia nebulosa. The sequence goes on along the minus strand of OX589599.1, from coordinate 17,971,952 downwards.
GATACTTTTGCTGAACAGAAAGCTCGGAGAAAAGAATTTTATTAATAAATATCTTGTTAACATTAATTATTAAGTATTTTATTCCTATCTGTTATTTTATTATAAATTTGTAACACTTATGCTTTTGAAAATAGAAATAGATATTTAACTAAAATGGACACAATGCTACTATTGGGTAACTGTCTCAGTGATTTATTAAAACTAAATTAAAATGTGACGAGTTTTCTTGAGGCCCCATGCAATAGATTTGCCAAGGGCCCCAGATGGTATAATTACGCCACTGCTATTAACCTAGTTAAATGAGAGCTATTTTGAAGATTTGTCCAGCCATCCTGAGTCACACCACCGCCTTTTATCCATGCAGGTGGTTCATCAGGTCGTTCTTTTTTGATGTGTTGTTCTTTTTTCTCCTTTTTAAAAGCAAGCAACTTATAAGCAGAGGTGAGCCGACTCACCCCGTTCCTGCAGAGTGGTAAACGCACAGAAATTTTCTCCAACTAAGAATATTGTGTAATATGTGATAGTGGTGTTGATTCTGTTAGGCACAAACTAAACTTAATTTAAGCTATTGCTATCTTTTTCTCTCTAAAAAAATAAGAAAGAGACGGACGTAAATTAGAGCTGTCAAATTTAGTTTGAACTAATACTTCCATACAAATTAAGGGTACACGTAAAAACATGTCGTCTAAAAACACGGCGAAGCGCAAGGCGTAAACTAGTTTGACATCTCTAACTTAGTGCATAGCTATAGCCGTCCTTTTCTCGCACTGCCTTTTAGTAAAAGATAGCAATTCTCTAATTTTAGTTTAGATATTGAACAAGAGAATCCGTGCCATTGTCTCGTTCCTGTACATACGAGGGCGGGTCAATAAGTCCGTGACTTTTTGAATTTCTGACCTCTTTACTGAAAAAGCAACACTACTCCTGTCAACAGGCATCTGTCAGTTGACTCCTGTCAAAATTTGAACTTGCTGCGTCAGTTAGTTTGTGTTTGACAGCTATCTTTATCAGACTACCCAGTAATTTTAAGGAAAAAATGGAAAAAAGTGAATTTCGTGTGCTTATTATGCAATATTTTTTGCGAAAAAAAACCATTACCGAGACCAAGGCTAAGCTTGATAAATACTATGGGGACTCTGCACCATCGATTTCAATGGTAAAAAAGTGGTTTACTGAATTTCGTTGTGGCCGTACAAGCACTCTTCGTCTCTTCACCCGAAACAATCGAAAAAATTCACGATATGGTGTTGGCCGACCGAAGATTGAAAGTGCAAGAGATTGTGGAAGCCGTAGGGATCTCGCATGGCTCAGTGGTTTCAATTTTGAATGATCACTTGGGCATGAGAAAGCTTTCCGCAAGATGGGTGCCGCGTTTGCTCACAGTCGACCACAAACGCAATCGTGTAACAACTTCACAGGAAGGTTGTTTAATCGCAATATGGAGGAGTTTTTGCGCCGTTTTGTAACCGTGGACGAAACATGGATCCATCACAACACACCAGAGACCAAACAACAGTCAAAACAGTGGATTTCTAAGGGTGAATCGGCGCCAAAGAAGGCCAAGGTGGGTTTGTCAGCCAATAAAGTTATGGCGACTGTTTTTTGGGATGCACGCGAGATAATCCACATTGACTACCTTCAAAAGGGAAGAACAATCAATGGGGAATATTATGCCAACTTATTGGACCGATTCAATGACGATTTGAAAAAAAACCGACCTCATTTGGCCAAGAAAAAAGTTCTTTTCCACCAAGATAATGCAAGGGTGCACACATGTGCAGTTGCCATGGCAAAAATCCATGAATTGGGCTATTGCTCCCTCATCCGCCCTATTCTCCAGATTTGGCTCCGAGTGACTACTTCTTGTTCCCAAACCTGAAGAAATGGCTTGGTGGAAAAAGATTTGACTCCAATGATGAAGTCATCTCGCAAACAAAGGCCTATTTTGAGGACCTCGACAAATCATATTTTTGGAAGGGATAAAAAAATTGGAGAAGCGTTGGACAAAGTGTATAGAGCTCAAGGGAGACTACGTTGAAAAATAAAATGATTTATTTATCAAAAAATCTGTGTTTTATTCCAAAAGTCACGGACTTATTGACCCACCCTCGCGCACGCATTTTATTTCAAATAGTTTCTAGCGACACTCAATATACCTACCTACATAGTTATCATTCGAAGAGGTACCCTCTAATAACTTTTGTAGGGCCTTGCCCTGTCCTCACGCCATTAGCAAGTACGCTGCATGCATACTTACGAGTTTACGACCCACTATGAACTCGCAATTATCTTACTATTATTGGAAAAGTTTTCCCTCTGGCGGGAATATACCACGATGAGACATTGAGAGGCCTTTTATCTAACTAAACGACATGTTATTTTTAAAATTAATTGCTCATTAAAAATTTATGAGAATATTAATAAACCTCTACATAGTTCTTAGCCTGGTCTAGAATGAGTATTATAAGTTTATAGGAAGGCAAAACATTCTGATAATATAGTAAATGGAAGATAACATCAAGGTTCTCGGCTGGTTTTAAACAAGAGTGTCATATTTATTGCCGATTATGTACTTGACCTCAGTACGATATGTGTACAACGTCTCATTGCGTTAAATTCTTGAATGTTTATAACCTTTTTTATAAGTCAATCAAAAGTGTAACTATTCTATACCATTTATAATAGTTACACTTTTTGACTGCTGAAACTTAACTTTACTCTGTCGCTGTCTCTAACTACTGCGACAGAGTAACGTTAATTTTTGTATGCCCACTTAGGCTAATCAGGGTCATTTTAATTTTCTAAAATAACTAGTCACGTCTTCGGTTATCTAAGATAGCAGTTGCTGTTGCATTCTATCACCGTGAGAAAAAACACTCATATTTATTTCTTAAGTGTGTAGCACATAGCCTACACACATCTTGTACTAAGCGTTCTTCTGGCGGTAGTGCGTCGCGTTCTATTGTATTGTTCGCATTAATGCTCAACATTTCCTATTCAATGTCCAAGAAAAACCAGTTTGAAGAAAATCTTGATGAGTGGAAACGATACATTTGTGTATTTAGCTTTGATTCACATTACACAACGACGATGTCGATGCAAACTCTTAGCGAGGTAGATTGTACTGATTGTAGGATGTACCTATTTTTGCAAAAAATCCTGTGATGTTTCCTCGAAATCTAACGCTTCAATGCGCTGTCAGATGAACGATTTAGGTCATCAGTTGCGTTAGTGTTGAGTTAATAGTTCCTTTCAAAACATTACAATTACCTACAGTAAATAATACTGTATGTCTACTAATTAGTAATGCTTCAAATATCCTCAGTCGTAAATAAACACATTATTAATTATTACAGGATTCTAAAAATACCTTGCAAGTTTCTAATAGGTACTTCATAAATAATTCAGTACCAATGTAAATTTTAAGTTATTGCACATTATTGAGGTCAGTGCTATTAAGCAAGTCGATTATCAGGAACCTCCAACAATCGTTAGCGTTTAATAATGTTATCCTCCCAACAAACTACGAAGTTGGTTGCAAGACTGATGTTCGTAATCAAATAAAACAAAAATAGTACGCCGTCGCATTCCTTATATTGTAAGAAAACATAAAACATTAAATTCATAAGGTGACAATAAAATGCAAATAATTGATTTAATATATAAACAATTGATTTAAACATGGGTGTTACAAAAATACTCTAGAGCAGTCGCTAACGCGAAGAGGTATATACCGTTCATATTTTCATTACAATGAATGCGACCTATCCTCTAAGATGAAAGAAAAATGAAAGATGAGAAAGGGCGCCACCTTTTTCTCTGATGGTGTTATTTTGTATCCCTCTACTAATGAAAAATGGTTCTCACTGCTCGATGAGTTAAGATCTGCTTATCTGAGATACAAATAACATCTATATATCTTAATGTTAATTATCATCAAAAATATACGAAACTTCCACAACTTCTGTTTGAACAGGGTTCACAATGCGCGCTTCTCTGTCGCGCCATATTGACAGTATCCGATCTCTGGAGGTGGCGGCGGTAGTGGTTTATTTGATAAGGCCTTTGGCCTTGTACAGGTCGCGCATTAATCCCTTTAGGTAGCGGATTTCGCGCTGTAAGTCGGAACACTTGTCGCTGAGTTTTGAGTTCCTCTCGCGCATCTGCTGTTCCTCATTGAGAAGGTCTTCGATCTCAGCCTTCTTCTTCTGGCGGTAGCGCGTCGCAGCATTTTTGTTCTGCTCCTTCTTGCGAGAACGACGGTCGTCGGAGGGGCGCGAGTACGGCTTGGGTCGCGATGACGACGACCACTCATCGTCGGTGTAGGACGAGCGCGGCGACGACGGCGGCGACGACTGCGGAGACACGCTGGCGCTGTCGCCCGAGTGCTGCGGGGACGCGAGCTGCTCGGCGCGGTGACGCACGAGCTCCTCGACGTCCTCGTAGCCGCAGTCGTACTGCGGCACGAGCTCCGGCGCCGGCGCAACCGCCCACTGGTCTTGTGATGGCACGAGGGGGAGAGCGGGCGCGAACGTGGCGCATTGTGCTTGTTGAGCGTAGCTTAGGAGCAATTGAGTGGCAGGTCCGGGAGGACTCTGTGGCGGAGTGAGGTGAGTCAACTCTACAGCGCCGTACACGGTCTCGAACTCCCGGAGGAGGTCCTCCGTGGGTTGCGGCGCGACGTAGGTGGGCGCGATGGGCAGCGACACGACGGGCGGCGGCTCTACGCGCTCCGGTACTTGCGAGATGTTCTCAAAAATGGGAAGCTCCGATTTCTCCTCTAGCCAATTGGAGAAGATGTTCTCTGTAAAGAATAAGAAACAAGAGTTTAAATTTTGAACTGCATTACAATATTAAATTACACACTATATGATAAGACTTCAATATATAAAACTGAATGCGAGACGATCTAAATCATTTCACACTTTTTTTTCAATCATTTATTTCCATTAATAAATATTTAAAAGGAATAACCGTTTAAAGGTACATACAAAAATAATGTATAACTTCAAGAATCATTAAGATAGCATTGTCAGGAAAATTCCGTTGACGATTATAATGTAAAAATTATGCAAGATAATAAATTATTCAAGTTATAAGCGTGGTATTAGGACTACAACGTAAGCAAAGATACAAAGTAGGTATCCACCCTGAACTAAATAAACAGTGTCTCATGTTGCACGCAGGCGCCCGTCAAGTGATGGGCCATTGTTCGATCATTAATTACTCTATTTATACCTTATTAAATGTCCATTATTCAACCCACTTTAGGTTGTAGACCACAAAATTACCTAAAGATACGTTTATTAAAAGCTAGTTATCATCAAAGTCATCAGCAGGCGCATTCAATTTTGATTATGTTTAAAAAGTATAATGTAGTGTGTTCTTTACATAGTAACAAGATCTGATAGATAGATTTATTTATCAAAACATTTACATCCTCCCGGATCTTGTAAATATTTTATTTAATAAGTTATTTATTAGTTTAGGTAGGTATATTGTAATCAAATACTAAATAAACATTTTTGTTTTGCTTATGTTTGTGAAGAATACTATCACAGATACGTGATTCATTTGATCTTCAAAAACTTGAATAGAAATCAAGTTATTTGCAAAAATCTGTTTCAGCACAGAACAGTGATTCTGTGGCAATACAAAATGTTAAAGTAGACAACTATGTATGTATCACAAATTTAAGCGCAACGAACAGAGACGACCGTCGCCGCAGCACAATCAATAATCAATTGGACGTAATTGCTCAGATTGGTTTCTCAGACCTTAAAAGGAGAAAATAACATCAATTTAATATGTTATCTATAGTATTTTCTTGTATGTATGCTCTATTTTAGAATCGTTAAGTTAGCGACCAATATCTAGCAAGTAGCTCGGTCCGCTGCAACACCCTGACCCCAGATAAACCTGCACAATCACAGTTCGGTGACACCGCGCCCTCGATAGCAAACCACTAGATAAGTTCGCCACAGAGATGTCAACATTTTATTTTAAACTTGTTTGTGATCAAAACCGCTACCATTCGAGGATAAGTTAGGAATATTCCATGTTGAGAAATCTAAATAGCCAATTCGGCCTTGTTATCTATCATAAACTCGTCTCGCATCAAGCTTTGTATAACCGTAGCAAAATAGTGATCATGTTTTTTTACTCTGAATTCATTCAACGGTACTTTGTTTTTCAATTAACATTAGGCTTCTATCACACTAGCATAAGCGAGGTGTAACGTAGGCGTCTGTTGGGAGCTCGGAGCGGATAATCCTTTCACTTTTATCGCAAAATTTCCTTAATCGTCCAACTGTATCAATTTTAATATAAATAAACAAGAAGCGATAGAGGACGCGATTAATAAAAAGACAATGAAAATTAACCGAACCAAGGCAATCAAAGTAAAAAGTAAACTATATTTTGTCATGGTTACAATACGTGCCAAGATAACTATTTATCCTACATTCGAAAGGTGTATTGGTAGGTCATATCTGTATCAATGTGTAGGAATGGAAACAAGTGGTCAATAAGTCGTTTAATTATTCGGCGAGCGAGCAAGCGAGGCCGCCTTGTGCGCGAACTGGTTTATCAGTAAAACACGGCCCAAGTTATCAGCGAACCGTTAATTTTCGACTTAAACTATTCTTCGAGAATTTACTAACAATAAATGATAAAAGCTGTCATATACTACACAAAAAGTTGAAAGCTACTGAGAAGCCACTCAATAGTTCACATTACTGAAATCTGAGCACGCTGTAACTTGTTACTTGTACCACAACCTAAGCATGCTATGGTAAATTTGCCGCGCAGGGGGACTTCAATTCCACCATGAATGTCTGTCTGATATATAAGTTGCTACATGCTACCGACTATATTGAAAACTAAAAGAACCGCCAAGAACGATTTATTTATATATCAGGTACTACTGTTGGTTTCACATCTTCAAGTATGAATATTATTGTCCTTAGCAAACACCATCAGCATATTTTTTATTGATATCGGTGTACGTCATACTCATAATGTTTCCGGCAAAGTGAAGCTTGCACTGTATCCATGTTATACAAACAAACAAGTTTGTTGCGCAGTTGAGTTATCGCTCCAAATCGAATCATTTATGTGTCAGTTACTTAATTGGAGTAAACATTCAAGTTGAACGCTGTTAGTACCTTCTTACCACACAAAAACCAGTCGAGTTGGGTTTCAGTGACATAAACATTAAATTACACAAAGAACAAAACAATAACTAGAGCATTAAGACCTTGAGTTCGCCTTTCCGCCAGAATGACTCTGAATAACAAAACAATAATATCAACTAAATATAAAAATAAGAAAAAGTCATAACCACCTACCAACATACATATCTGCCAGAGCCATCACGAAGTCCAATAATGTTATAGAAACTGCTTTAATATTCCAAACAAGAATGTCCTTTAATGTCCTTACTGCTACAATACAGTTCTAACGATAAACGATTATATGGGCAGTGGTATTCTAAAACTGGAATCCTCGTGGTGTGAGCAATGGTCGTCGTTGAAGGTTCAAGCGCCAGAACCTGAGATCTAACGTCTTTTAACAAGCTTTTGTGAATTGAAAACTATCTCTTTATTCCAGATGCAACGATAGTGGCACTTCATTCTAACGGCGTCCAGACAGCGCATCAACGGTGGCAGACATAGGTTAAGACGAGAGCGCGAGCGCTCGAAATGTGCTTCTCGAGTCGAATTTATTGTCACGGGTTACAAAACAAAGAACGATCACCAGCAAACGCGGCGCGGCGCAGGTCAGTACTGAGTTACTGAGTTACTGTCTACTGGCGCGCACGCTCGCCCGCCGCCGCGCGACCGCCCCGCACCTTTCCCCACTACTCTCGGCGAGACAACATCATAAGTACAGCTCCAATGTGCAACGCTGCGTTCACATTTTCACTTCGCTGCCTGCCTAATCAACATTTATGTACATGCATGAAATATAAATGCATGATACACAACTTCAACTTTATTTCGATTGCATGGAAGATTTTTTTTTACCGTCACACTACATCTTTATAGTAGTAATAATAGTGACTTATATATTTTCCTGATTGATTATTTTACCTTGTATGTAGGAAATTCAATAAAAGCAAAATTATTAAGATAACAAAACAAATGTTATAATTGAGCTGAACAAAAGCGAAGTTATGTAGCTGAGCTTTCATAATATCGCGTGCATGATGTGGACAGCAGCCGACGTTCTGTTTGTCTGTTGATCGAGGCCTCGACGACGTGTCACAATCAGCAGGGCAACAACCTGCGCCCGTTGGCCCTTTCTATTTGGATAATTTTCAACTGATTGAAAATGGCACGTGCTTAAATTTTATGTAATTGTGCCTTTTTGTTATCGTTAATTCTTTTACTTTTTAAATGCACTTCTTATGCCAAATAGTGTATTATGATTTTGATTCGTGGAAATGCAATTTAAATTAATGGGTTTAAATTAAATAATTGAAGATAAATGCGTATCCAATTAATTACATTAACCGACCAGTTAATTTTTAATTGTCAAGCGATATAACTAAAACTATTGTTTACCCAATAACGAATGCCGAACTTAACTTTAAAGACTATTGTTTTTAATTTTTACTTTTTTATTTAGCCTTGGCTGTGATGAGGGTCCTAAATATCCACTTATTAAATAAATAAACTATCAAATTGCTAACTTAATTGTTAACGTTGTATTTCTGTGTTAAGTTCGAATCTGAAGTCGTTCGCGCGCCTATGCCTATGGTAAATGTTTTAGCTAAATCTTGTATTAGACAACATTCACAGATAACGCACGAAGCCAGCAGAATTTACCGTCAGCTGAGCAGTCCAACCCGACGGCCACAGACGAGCTGCATTATCCAATCAGACATGCTACGTCACTATTATTTGTATTGGTTGCACCAACCAAGTTACATTAACCAATCAGCCGTTAGCATTAACGGCACTTGGCTGCCACAGCCGAGCTACCCCGTGCATTATCTGCTTTAATTGCTAATTAGCAACCGTTGATAACGTCGGCTAAAGTCACGCAAACATTAAGTGACAATTAGTGGTTAGAGGTGTGTCACATCTTCCTATCTAAGGGTGTCATATTATAATTAATATCAAGTTTGATTGCAGCCTTGAAATAACCGGACAAACCTACATTTTTAGGTTAATTATGTTAACCGTGGGTGAAATCGCGTAACGAAATAATGGCGTACATACAGCTGGGTGTGCTACATTGAACATATTGATTTTTAAAAAGATACCTCAAATGTATGTATCATCCCCCACTGCAATAACACGCAATGTTATTTAACGCTATTACTACCGATGAAGTGATTCCTGCATGCGTGCATGCCGTGCTGTTGAGTTGCTGACATAGAAATATTCCAAATCTCGTTGTTGATAGCATACCTCAAACAAGATATTAGTTTCAATTTTATTTACAACCGTCTAACACGTAATCAAATAATGGTGGTGTCAATGTTAATATTGTGATACTCTAAATAAAACTTGATACCATACCTAATTATAGCAACACACATAAAGGTGATGATTGTGCACAAAGATTCCAGTAGCAGCATTTGTGACAGCTGATTGCTCAACTAACTATTAATCCGAATTATTACACTCCTATCAGTGCAAATCACAGTGCTATGTTCTTCCTTAAGACCAAGGCCAAGTGCACACAAAAATCATTTAAATAAGGAAATCGATAAAAGTAGAAAAAAGTGTGTGTGTTATGTACGCACGTAAGAAGTTATACTTCTTTGGCGTAACAAGATAAAAAACCAAACTGTCACAAAGTTTACAAAAGGAAAACAATCATTCTTCATGAACCACAGACCATAGCTAACTTCAGGGTGTCGGTTCTAGCTAACTTCAGGGTGTAGGTTTTTTGTAACGGTGAGTGCGCGCATCGTAAAAATTTACTCTCATCATTTTTCTCTAACGCGCCAAAAGAAGTATAACTTTTATGGTTAATTTATTGACCTATTTACGACAGATTTTTTCTTTCAAAAGATCGAATAAATTGGATTAAAAGCAATCGACTGGCAGAATGCGAATCAACCTGAATGTCGACAGAAAAGAGAGAAAAGTAATACAAGATTTTACTTATTTTCTTAGACATCGGACTCGATAAACGACCTTACAGCGCGGGATGACTTTACAAAATTTTACAAATAACACATGGAAGCGATAAGAATCGATAACTTCATTAACAAACTTAGGGAATCATTTACTTTTGGGAAGATTGACCCAAGATGCATGATGCCGAGGATGCATCAACTGACCAGCTTGGCAATGGAAATATAAAGGAAATCGTCGCGAATCATATTATTTTACTTATTAGTGAGCTGAAATTTAGTATTTTCGCGGTGTTCTTAATAGCATCGCAGTTATTGTAAAAATCAAAAGAGATGTTATGTTCGACCCGTAGATGGGCCTTGGTTGTATCTCAAATCTGAATGTTCCTTACGCTTCAATGAATTTGGCTGTCCTTCCTAATACGGATACTATTTTCTAAGGTCGTTTTACAAGAACACGGTCGACGTAGCATATCTCATGATTAGGTACTGCGGTTCTAGGTAACTCCGCGATGGTTGTCATTAAATATCATCTCCTGAAGCGCCTTAAGACAGGAAGCCGAACATATTGGTGTCCTTGGAAACCTTGTTGACTCGTAAACACTAAATCATCGGATTCAACGAGCAATAACCTCTAAAATCCTGTTTGAAGGAACTTTTGAAGGTTGAAAGCGGTGAATGAGCGTGTGCCTCTTTTCCTGCTAAGAAACTGCAAATTAATTAAGATTTGACTTCAATTGATTTCCTTACACCTCTGCAATTCTTTTCTGATTAATTTCTTTGTATCCCACAAATTTCTTTGTGAAATCCATAACGGTTGCATCGTTTCTACGGACCTCGTCGAGCTTAAGTGTCTTGGCGCTTTTGTGGTGGTCGGCACTGTTGATATCTCGTCCTGGAGTTGCAATTGTTGGGAGTATTGCGATGGGCACTAACCAAAACAATAAATGTAGTATTTACCTTGTTTACAGTTGTTGTCTAGCTGCTGCAGAAGATCGCTGGCGAGCTCGGCGCGGCTGGGCTTGATCTCCGGCGGAGACGGAGGGTACAGGCTCGTCGACACGTCGTCGTGAAGGTGGTAGCTGTCGTATTCCGTCTTCGGTGCAGCGCTTGGGAAGGATTTAAGCAGATCTATGGACAAAGAAGAACATATTTAGAAAAGAATTGAAGACTATATTAACAAATCTTTGCACTTATTCGAATAATGATTGTGAGAAAACTAGCCGTCAAAAGACATCGATCGATAATTTCGAAGCTTTGAAAAAAGTGTGATGCGTAATTACACTTATTACAGTATTTTAATACAGCACAATTATATTAAATTTATTTCTATTTTATTAATCTCTTAACATTGATGGCGTATGAACACTTTTAATACAATTAATTCAATAATAATTTAGTCGTAATATTTAAAGTAAAGTACGTTAAAGTAAGTTTATGAAGTTATTGTTCCATTAATTCTTAAATATTATTCTTTATCCTTGTTTTCTTTATTCACTTTATGTTTCACACATTTAATTTATTTACTTAATGCAGATTACAATATACTTCTTACTTTGTAGCAGCGATAACTGGAATTCCCTACACAGGTCACACATTCCGTTACTTTTAAAACAACACATTTTTACACAATTATTGGGATTCAGTCACTAAACAGATTTTTATCCAAAATAATTAATTAAAATAATTAGAGCAATACGAATGAACAAGTCGCAGAGACTTCAAGGTAAGTAGCTTAGATAAGTAATGTACAAAATACAGTGTGAAGAGAGAAGACGTCAATATATATATGAACCATATCTGTCGCACGATATTACGTCAAAGTAACGCCCAGATGTCGTGATGCTTTAAATCTTAAGCGATAATGTCATAACAATAATTTTTGTTATTATAAAAACATCTTTAGGTACATTGTTTCATTATATGCCTTATTTTTTTAAGATTACCCTGATATAAGCTGTAATATTAAGTGTCTAAAATTAGAAGATTCGGCTTTTTTGTGGGCTGGGACATGTATTTTTAACTGAGTGTTATCCAGTCTCTGTGTTGAAAATTCGAAGCACGGATCTTGTCAAACAATACCATGGTCATCTAGGGTCATGTTAAATTCTTCAGTTTCATATATTATATTTCATTTTTATTCCTGTAGAGTCTGATGCAGTTGGTTGCAGTTATTTTAGTTCAATTATTATTTCATGCCATCAACTGCATAAGCCTGCTTGAAAAGTGACTTGTTTCCTGAATTGATTATTACTTTAATTAAGAAGGTTGTTTATTTTGATGAGTAGAAGCAGTACTTATTTAAAATATGACCACCAATTTCAGTTTCACCCTGTAGAATAAAAATGAAATATAATATATGAAACTGAAGAATTTAACATGACCCTAGATGACCATGGTATTGTTTGACAAGATCCGTGCTTCGAATTTTCAACACAGAGACTGGATAACACTCAGTTAAAAATACATGTACCAGCCCACAAAAAAGCCGAATCTTCTAATTTTAGAAGATTCGAAAAGTAACATACCTACTGCTCATAATCCCTAACGCTGTTACAAATTGGTGAAATGTAACACAAATCAGCCATCCGAATTTATGAATTAATGCAACATGAAATGTAACATCACCACTTAGCGAATTTGTTTCATCGTCTGTTACATTTTATGCTACGTTTCATCTATCCGTATCTACACTTCATTATGAAATTAATCATTCAATCCTGATCCAAAGACATTTTAGATGGAGATTTCGATCCCTTATTTGGGTTTACAGTGCTACAAGGTTTTTTTGGTGCTTGAAGTAGGTACATTGTCTGAAGGCGCTTTTGTTAAATAGTTACGAAATTGCCTGTGGAAATTGTATTGACAAGACAAGATGGTGGCTTGTATTGAGAAAACAAGATGGCGGCTTGTAATGTTCAAACAAAATGGCGGATTCAGACCCAAAATTGCAGACTTTACAACATAAAAAAACTTTAAATTTTTATTTCGTTATTATATTCGGTCTATGGTTTCTTATATTATTTCATAAGGAAATAAAATAAACATAACTTTATAGTAGCCACGCCTTAAATCCGTAATATTCCCTAGGCAAACAACATGTTATAAAATTAAATGTCAAAACATATTTTCATTGGAAACAAGATAAATAATGGAAACTAGCAAACAGGCGATATGCAATTGAAAACATGAGCAGAGGCCAGTAACTCAAGACAAATATGTTTTTAGAAGATGCCTGATGACGTTATTCTTATCTCCAAACCACAGTCACTAACCAAGCAAGTGATTATCAAGACACACCCACGAACTCGACTTAGTAACCGGTAAAGTTCCTTTCTTTTCATAGTTAATAACTATATTTGCAGAAAATGATATTTCATCATGCTTTGTATTGTCAAGGATAACAAATAGAAAAAACCTCTGAATGTAGATATAACAATAATAAACAGGCAATTTGATTTAATCTTGGCAGCCTGCTGAAAATGAAGTAAACGTGACAGTTGGTAGGCACGTTTTCGGGTAAGATGTTTACTTTCAATGTAATAATACCTTTACCTAGTATTAATAATAACTTCTGGTTGCTATCTTAATGGTTGGAGGTCTTTAGCAAATAAGATTATGTTAGGTTAGGTTTAAAACTGAATTGATCAATATCTCTTTTACAGTTTAGACAAAAATAACAAATTATACCAGCCCTTTTTTTCGCGAAGGGTAACGCAGCGGTATACTTATGCCTCAAAGAGAAGTCAGCACCACCTGACGGGGTCCGTCATGGCCGATGCCTGCCCAGAGGTCGCGGATAAATTCAAAACAGAGTTACCGCGCCCCTGGGCTCTCAGGCAACTGAAGGAACAGGGGTGGGTTCAACAGTTCGAACAGTCATTGGATGCTGGAACCCACACAAATAAAAAAAAATAAGAAAAGAAGAGGTACACTTAAAGACATTTCGCCAGATTTAGTGGACTGATTCAGCCCTATCACTATTGCCAGTACCACTAAAACTAGGAGAATCCTAATCGTAATGTGTATATGTTTTTGCACTGTCACGTTGTGCAAATACGATAGACGATTACGTTCATCAATCGATAAATGGATTGTGTGAAAGAAGATTTTTCTACAAAGGAGGTAACTATTGGTATAAACTCAAATAAAATAAATTTATAGAGGAATAAGACATGCTGCGCCGACTACGAATAAATTAAGATATGGCCAGAAATATGACACTTACATACAGAGTCCGGAGGAGTGCAACCACAAAACACTGGGACATGACACGAGATTTTTTATACACAAAAATTAAAAGATATGTTCTATCACGTTTGGTTATGAGTGAAAACGGGCAGTAAAGCGAAATAGTGCACAAAACCTTAGTTCTAAAGGCCCTAACGCCTACCCATTTACAAGGTAGGCGCAACACATTAGGCTCTAAACCATAAGTACAAAGTCAAACCCAAAAGGGCATACACACAAAATAATCAGAGTACAATGTTTCCACTGCTGGTAGTAATTTTTCTTTTCTGTGAGGTGGGAAAGGCAAGGGCCGTAATCGAACGTCCCAAACGTTGGGACGTACGATTACGGCCCCAAACGTAGGGTCTAGTGTAGGTTGTTGAATGTCACATGTCAATTTTCCCACGTGTTGGTTTCCTTCACCGTTGTTGAGAGCAGTGGTAATAAAATGCAAAAGAGTATGCCCTGGGTAAGAAACCACGACCAGCAACTACTCTTTTGGTGAAGGTGGTGGCCGGTTGAGATAAGGCACAGACTTCGATATATAACAGATAACTAATTGCGGGTTATGCTTGTAACCAAGAATTAACTGATCTATGGAGGTGGCGACGGAGCAAAATACGAAGTAAATATCTGGTGCTACCATGACGTCTTAAAATCATAATCTTTTCGGTGAGAGAGAGACGTCGTTATACAGGACGAATAGCACTATCCCTTTCTCTCACCGAAAAGATGATGGTTTTAAGAAGTCATGGTAGGACCAGGACTAGTTAAAGTAAATAATTCAAGGTCCACCCCAACTTAAAATGTATTATGTCTCTAAATCATGCAACCATAAACAGCAAAATTTGGTGTATGAAAGAAATTATTGAAAATTAGTCTTTCTTCTTTTTATTTGGGATGGAAGCCCTAAAATAAATTTAACACATTTAGTTCCCACCAAATAAAAAAATGTGGTGCCGTGTAATAAACGGTTAGACCAACAGTTGAGACCTAAGAAATCGCAGCGTGTCGAGACAATTCTTGTTTAGGGAACATACAACTTGAAAAATTTTAACGCGAGTGGAGCCGCGTGTAACGCGTGTAGATACTAGTCGTACCTAATAAATAATAATTATATAAATCGTGACTGGAATATTATTTTAATCAAATTGACCTAACGCATTATCATCGTGCATGAGGTGAGTTCGTGGGGGTGCTGTCGCATCAGGAATAAACCGAGTTGTGTCAAGCGGTCACGCGAGATAATTATGGATGCCGATAACAATGGCGCGAATTATGATAAGACGGCGATACTCCAGGATGCTACGTCAGCTACCCAAAGGAGATGTGTTCAATTATATAACATTAATACATGTACGTCAACCCGCAGAAGTTAATGACTGATAGAATTTTCTAGACCTCTGAATATAATAATACTGTGTCAAGTAGTCATTAGCGACTATTGAGCATAGGGTTCCATAACGGTTGGGAAAATTATTATTGTGAATTCCAATTAGGTATATATAGCTTCAATGAGTACATATTCCCATCGCCACCTGTACACTACTGTACAGTAGACCGCACTGTGTGCTTGCAGCATTGAAATTATACCATAAATGTACTACAAACTACCCTCATCTACCATCAATTTTGGTCCTTTCATAAAGACTCATGTAGCTACCAAAAAGTTGGGGATCCTAGCAAAGGTGAGACGGTACTTCACGATGGAACAGCTGCTCAAACTTTATCAGGCGCAAGTTCCAGTGTATAGAGTACTGCTCTCATCTTTGTGATGGATAAGCCAGATACCAGCTTGATGCGCTTGAGACAATGGAGAAACGAGCCAAGAGGACCATCGGCAATAATAGGCTCGTCGAGTCGAGTCCTCTAATTTCGGAAGCTATATATGTAGATAACTTTAATTTGGGAAGTCAGTCATTTAATTTGTCAGTTAATTGACACCGACTTCCGAAATTAAAGTTATTTTTAAATTTTAAGTGTTTATTTTATCCTTTTTTGGACTTTTTTGGAACATGGAATTTGAACATACTCGTAATTGGAGAGACCAAAACGTCAACTACGTATACACATTTTTAGTTTTTGTTGATTTTTTCAAAAAGCGCTAAAGCAATTTCGATAAAATTTATGTGGGGCCACCTCTGGAGTATACTCTTTCGGGTTAAAAAAAAAGAATTTTTAAAATCGATCAACAACTGACAGAGAAATCGGTTATGTTCCACCGATTTCTCAAACAGTCGAACATAGAACCTCCTCGTTTTTGTGATACGTTTTTTGTCAAATTACAGGACACCATATTTTTATCATGCTGATTTTTTGTACTAATTTATATTATTTATTAAACAATTTTATAATATTATTATTGATAGAATCCTATAACACGTATGTAAACATATTATTTATTGTTGTAATTTTGGAAACATTGTCCATTTTGGACCAAATGCGAATTGGACAAACTGCGAATTGGACCAACAGCGAATTGGACCAAACGCAAATTGTACCAACCGCGAATTGGACATTTTTTTGAACATTTGACCAACCGCGAATTGGACCTATCCCGCCTAAAGGGTAATCTATCTTCGACCACAACATCGCTTTTATCGCTTACCATCAGGTGAGATAGCGGTCTAACGCGTACCTATCAATAAAAAAAACTGGCTAAGTGCGTATCGGATTTCACACCCTAGAGCGGAAGATGTCAATGGATGATTACCTACCCCACAAAAAAAAAATGGGTTCCGTACCAAATATTTGTATTTGTAAGTAAAGTGTACGTAATAATAAACATCACCAAATTTCAAGTTTCTTCGTAACAAAATTTTGTGACAGACGACGGACGGACAGGTAGACAGACGGACACGTGAGTGACCACAAATGGCTCCGTTTGGACCCTTCGGGTAAGGAACCCTAAAAACTATGTCATACTCCATTGATGTACCCAGGCGATGTTATGATCTGTAAAAATCATGAAGTGAAAAAGCACTTCTTTGTATCAATAGTAGTCAGTGTGATGGGCGATGGTCAAAGCACAGCGCGTGCCATCTTTTAGGTATGTTTTCATAAGCAGCTAAGCAAATGACCAAAAATACTCTACCAGTCATCATCATCAGCCTTTTTTTAATGTCCCCACTGCTGGGGCACAGGCCTCCTCTCTGTGAGAGGGTGTATGGATTAAAACATACCTAAAATAAATTTTACTTGAACCAAATCTTGATAAGTCCAATTATAGTTATCAGTGAGTACAAAAATTCCATTAAGGACGGTTAAACGCTGACGTCTTCACGCAATAAAATAGTTCAATAGATTACCAAGAGCATACATTATCTGGCAGTGCCAAATAAGGTCATCGATTAATAGCGCGTGTGCTGCTCTACACGTTTGACTCAAAACGACTGAGCGCACCAATTAAGTACGTGACACTGTTGTTTTTGATACAAAAATTGGTTATGTAACTATCCAGCATAATTATCTACATCCATTTACTTCATATGCTTTACCCATATGGGTAGGTAATTGAACTGAAAACTCAATGCCAGTTCGTTAAATTCATTTATTCTAGCCCTGACAAAACTTTGCAACGAAAAATGTTTTAATCATTTATTACGTTATTATTATAATTTGATTTTGAATACCACCTTCTCTAGTTTTCTAGATTAGTCTGGATTTTATGAGTTTCTAGCCGGTTTTTTAGGTAAAGATGTACTTATAGCTATCTGACCATTTATTTTTTGTTATTAAATTGATATTGCAAAACTTTAGTACCTAGTGTCAGATAAAAAAATACGGGCCCCCCATTCCAAGCGACTTACCTAACCTTTTATTCAGGCACAAGCAAGGACAAGTATGTAATTTTTATTATATTTCTGCCCAGAAAACCAGGCCCATAAAATAATTCTAGAATAAACTGTTAAATACCTCAACTGTGATGACCACGCACCCACTGCATAATAATATTTCAGCAGTTTTTATGGGGTAAGGTGAATTAAGAATTTTTATGAATGAATTTAAATGACGAGACGAATGTTTGCCTGCAGCGGCTAGGCTAGCTAACTTTTGAAACTGAAGCTGGGACTTTCGTGAAAACATCAGCAATTAATTCGTGGTCTTATCAGCAAATTAAAAAGACTACGAATATTTGAATAAGGGTAAATTATGTTAGTCCAGCGGACCATGAGTACTCAGCCCTGATACCACTTTGCTAGCTGACTAACATAAGAACACCATAAACTATTATTAAAAAGATTCTGTAGATACGAGAGAATAATAAGACACTAATTAGCAAACGATTCTAATAATAGACTTAAAAAAGCTTCAGAAAACATAATTGTTATAAGATTGTAAGGAAAAGTACCAAAAAAAAAGTCAATGTACGCACTCGATAGCTACCCACATCATGTGACACACCATGTGTCTGCTCCGGACTTTACGCACAAAATTATTTTACAAAATAATGTGACGATAAAAGAAAATGATAAAGCAATTTCGCGGCATCCGAGCTCGACGATCTCGTGCAGTAGGTGGGGCTTGGGATATGTTACATACAAGCTGCGTATTGGTTGATTTCCAATGTTCGGCTAGTAATTACTTTGCAACTTGTTGATACGATAAAAACTATGTAGACCTTGTATCACGAAATATAAGACATAAAAGTAAATAGTAGAAAAAAAAAACTAGCCAAGTGCGCGTCGGATTCGGACATTATGGGTTCCGTACCAAATATTGATATTTGTTAGTAAAGTATCACCTCAAGTTCATAAGTCAGTGGGCAGTTAAAAAATTCTTCGTAACAAAATTTTGTAGCAGACGACGGACAGACAGCGACAGAACCTAAAAACTAAATAAGCTTAATTTAAATTCAACAGAATTTTGTGTGGAGCTAATTCTGAATGTCGATTCAGGTCATGCTTTCAATAAAAATGCATTGTAATCGGAACTGAACCAACATGTAAAAATTCAACTCCGTAGGATAACAGGAAGCGGTTCTAATTCAACTTGCAAGATTTGACCCGAACAATCAAACATTGCAAGTTAAATAAAAGCTAGTAAAAAGCACAGTCATACCCAAAACTAGACTAATCCCAGCTTGGCACAACTACTGCTGACAATTAAATGTGAGAAGAGAAAACTCTAAACAGAATTAAGAAAAAACCCTAAGCAATTTTAATATGCCCGACCTCTAGAACAAACCCATGGTAAAATAAGTGTGGTCATCACTGGTGTACATTCAATTTTTTTATCATTGCTAGACACGCGTTTGACCACTTTCTCACCTGATTCTGTTCACCACCTGTGAAGCCCCGAAACTCACCGGTGAGTCGGACCAAAAAAAAAAAATTAAAGAGAATAAAAAAATTTAAAAAATCGGCTGTCAACCCGGGTTGTCCTCGGGGTTTAATTTGACAACCCGGATTTTGCCATGGGGCTTCACAGGTTAAATGTTTTTTACCATTAACTTTTTATGTTAGTTCGCTAGTTAGAGGAGCTCGTGACTATAGTAAAACAGCCGGACCGGTCGATCTATCAGGTTAAGCTATGCTTTCCGGGCTTGGTCCGTCGATGGGCGACCATGTTTACATACCGAAACTCCTCCGTGTCTCGGTAAGCACGTTAAGCCGTAGGTCCCGGCTGTCAATCGTGGATTTTAGACAGTCGTTACGAGTTGTCAGAAGCCCCAAAGTCTGACAACCAGTCTTAGCAAGGGGTATCGTATTACCCAGTAACTGGGTTGTGGAGGTCAGATAGGCAGTCGCTCTATGTAAAATACTGGTATTCAGCTGCATCCGGTTAGACTGGAAGCCGACCCCAAGATAGTTGGGAAAAGGCTAAGCAGATTTTTCCCAAGATAGTTGGGAAAAGGCTTGGCAGATTTTTAACTTTTTATGGTAGTGGTGCTCAACCTATCTGTGTAATAGTAGTAATGAACCTAAACTGTAGGTCATGGATACAACAGTACAATACAGTATGAAGATACATATCTTATAATAATCTCTGCTAGCAACAGATTGATTACAATTTATCTTTTGTGGCAAAAGGTATAAAATAAATCAGTAGTATGCATAAAATTAATTTTAGGCAATGAATATTCAGAGGCACAAAATATTGAAGAAAGGCACAGTAAATAACTAACATTATTTTAAGTTAAAAAGTCTGCAGGGCCAGGATAGCACCAGGGTGCTGATACCACCTTACCAGGGTGAATCAAAAAGTTCTTAGAAGTGCATATATTTAAAAGCATTTTGGGGGAAGTTCGATATTCGAATTAAATAGTGTCCAATCACACAATATTAATGCAAACTGTCAGTTTTTTTTTCAGTTCGTTCGCACGTAATAAATTGTTTTGTGCAGCGAGTTGCTAAAAACCCAAAATTATGGATAAAAGTGAGTTAGTAATAATCGAAGTAATTTTTTGGACATTCAGCTGACATTAGGGGATGATGTTGTACCCTATTCTACGGTTGCGTACTGGAAGGCTGAATTTAAAAGAGGTAGATCAAGCTGTAAAGATGACCCGCGTTCGGGCGGCCTTCAACCTCCGTTACGGAAGAAAATTTCAAAAAGTTGAGAATCTGGTTTTGGAAGACAGAAGAATAACTATAAAACATTTAGCTGAGTTCCTAAAGATATCATTTGGTAGCATTTAATCCATTTTAATTAATTCACTGGGTTCAGAAGTGTCGGCAAGATGGGTGCCACGAATGTTAACCGACGAAAACAAAAAGCGATGTTTGGAAATTTCTAACTGTAATCTCAAAATATTCCAGCGGGATTCGAATATTTTTTGTCGTCTCCTTGTCACCATGGATGAAACGTGGGTCCACCATTTCGATCCTGAAACTAAGAGACAAAGCATGTCTTGGAAACGACCATCATCTCCGTCCGTTAAGAAATTTCGAGTTGCTCCTACCGCTGGCAAAGTTATGGCCTCAGTGTTCTGGGATAGTGAAGGAATCCTTTTTGTTGATTACATGTCAAAAGGCTGGACGATTACTGGACCCTATTATGCAAATTTAATTCCGAAAGTGTGTGAAACGATTAAAGAAAAACGTCACGGAAAACTGTCGTTGGGCGTGTTATTTCTTCATGATAACGCTCCTGCTCATCGAACGGAATTTGTGATCGACGCAATCCGCTGTGCTGGCTTCAATCTCCTTGACCACCCACCATATTCTCCAGACTTAGCCCCAAGTGATTTTCACTTATTCCCAAAATTAAAAGAGGAAATTCGTGGAACTAAATTTCACGATGATGACGCGGTTATGGCTGTCGTAGAGGAGTTTTTCGAGACTCAAGAAATTTTTTTTTTTTCGCAAGGAGAAAGTTAGAAACGCGTTATTCTAAATGCATTGCATTGTAGGGTATGTAGAAAAATAAAATATTTTTGTTTAATTTTTTGTATTTTTTAATATTGATTCTAAGAACTTTTTGATTCACCCTCGTATATCGTCCCTCATGGAGAATGGAAGGTTCCAGAACTTTGTTGTGCTTACATTATCTTGCCCGTCGCGAGTAACAAACACTAGATTGTCTTCTGCATTGTGACAACAATTGATTCTAGAATACGCCTTTCTAAAAATTAATATATTTTATGCGATTCTGAACTTCATTAACGCATGATTCACACATATCATACAATTTACACAAGTAAGTCAGAACAAACAGCTTGCTATCCTGTTAATTTGGTACTAACAAATTACTTATAATTTTAAATTAATTATTATTAATTCAATTAACTAATTTACGTCAACATGGGGACCAAAATACCATAAAGGGCTCGAATAGAGATCACACGTATGTTGCACGAGTGACTCAATAAGGAAAATGCTATCCATGATTAATTACATTGCTCAATAATTGTTAATGCAACTTGAAGGAAAAATCAAATGTAACTAGTGTAAATAATGTGTTAGTTTGAACTTTAATATATCTTATTAACCATGACTGTGGTTTCGACGAATACACGTTTCTAAACTAATTTCATTGAAAAAATCTTGTTTTGTTACAAATAAGTACCTAATACCCTCATAAAAATAAAAAATAAAAAAAATAAAAATTTCTGTATGTTGAAACAATAAGCTAAACGGCGTGTCATCATTTTATTCTGTTGCTTTATAAAAGTAGTGTTCACTTTCACTCACACCCAAGAATTCATCCGCAACAATGTTGATGGCGACTTTAAGTGTAACATCAACGTTTTCCATCTTTATATTAAAAAAACGTTGTTTCCTGCAGCTCAAACTTAAACTATAATAAAAATAACAACAAATAATTTTAAGTTTTCTTCCACACAGTCTGCGTGAGGAAAGTTAGGCTGATCAACAACAGCAGAACAATTTTGATGTGTTCAACTCGACTGCAGAGGTAGAGCCACATGTTCGATGTACAATGTTGACTAGTTACAATGTTGAGTGTAAAAACTTCGCTGATGATGTTGTGTTGACTGACCAGCAAGTGATCATCAGTTATTTATCTGAGATCACAGGGTCTTATTATGGCAGCATTCAATGGATCCTTACAAACGAATTGCATTGGAAATAGGTTTGCACTCATTGGGTGCCGAAAACGGTTTTGCGTGGAGCAAAAGTCGAGGTGACTGGAAGCTTCATTTTGAAGAGCACCAGGCTCATTTTGAGCAGCTTCATTTTGAAGACGTACGGCGAAGTGCCACCGGTTCATGGTGGACATCCCATCCATACGCACAAAGCGTTTTGAGAAAACATTCATTGCACGTACAGCTAGAGAGTGGAATTCTCTACCGGAGTCTGTGTTTCCTGTAAGATACAACCTGGGAGTCTTTAAGTCAAGAGTGAATAGGTTACTTCTAGGCAAGCGTGCTCCATCTTCGACCACATCATCGCTTACCATCAGGTGAGATAGTGGTCAAACGCGAGCCTATCAAACATAAAAAAAAAAGGCAGAGCAGGACCTTTTTTACAGACTTTTTCTACCTTTTCAGAACTTGCCCTTTCCCGTTACTATCAATATCTTTTCGGCTTAAGAAAGACATTAAGGGTAAGAATTTAAAAGAGAATAATGTGATGGTGGGGTTTACCTGAGATTTTTTTTGAGGGTATGCAGTGTCTTTAGAGCAAAGGACTGCTTGGATCGACTTCTAAGGGCTTTTATCTTCTAAAATAAATATAACTTTCAACCTTAACTGTTAATTATACATCGATTATCGTCACTTTTGGATCAAAGTAGTAAATATGGATGAACTGATCACAAATTCCAATTTTACAAGAATATTCTTTATAATATTATAATTTCCGTTGAGGGAGAGAACGAAAACTGCGGAAGTACCTCTGCATGTCCTTGTCTTCGATTAGCTTGATCGAAACAAATGAGTTTATGGGTATTCGTGCTTGTTCATGTTAACTCGCGGGCGCGGTCACGAAATATCAAACACATAGCATAATATTATGCAAGTGTTCACGTACAAAACGCGGGTGCAGTGAAAGTAGCTGGCAAGCTCGCGAAGCCGCGAATGACGCGAATGACGCGCGTGGCGCGCTCGCGGCAATATCAAATGTTTGATGTTGTATAGGTGTGTGTGTTCACGTCGATCGAACTAGCGGTGGGGCGCGCGATTTACTCGTGGCGTCAGGTAAGTTCAACCAGTTTGAACTTGTCGCTACAAACGATAGCACGTTTTCATCATGTCGTTCAATACAGAAGAGTTTATCAGTGCCGTTCAGGATAGAACTCCAATTTGGCAAAGCAAACACAGTAATCATTTGAACAGAAAAGTTCTTAAAAAGCTATGGAAGGAAATTGCTGAATTTTCGATTAAAAATAAAAGATTGTCGTCCATGTTTACAAAAGCTACTTTGAGCGAGTTCGATAAACTTCGATCGTGAATAAAATTCAGAGTTTTGGCACGATGCCATAAAGCGGCCTCACACGCTGCAAAGTTTGGCGAAATTTAATAGGGGGGCAATTAGGTAGGTATCGACCGTACTGCATGGTGCAATACTTAATTGCATTGAACGTTTATCTTAATAGCGGGTCCACGCATAAACTTAAGCCTGCTAAGCATGTTTGGGCAGATAAAGAGCTCGCGTACCTAACTGAAGTTTGTTCCTCGACAAGTCTGCACATTTGTGTGCAATGACTTAAATCTGTATGGACCGGCTATATTAACCGGTAACATAGCCGGTAAATAACCTTATATACGTACCATCATTGTTGTTAAAGAGCTGTTCGATGTCGGCATCGAGCAGGATGAAGCACTCTTCATTAGTAAGAAGGGAGCCGGCCGAAGCCGGCGACTGATCCCAGAAACTGGCACTCATTCTTGGAGCGTTGCAAACTCTGAAAATGTATAGTTTCGAATTTTAACATAAAGAAACCATGATTGATAGGTATTTTAAATCAAATTAATTGGTCCCTGAGGCCAGACCAATTCCCTGATAATATACCATTGACTCCGGAACTGTAAGCGATCATTCGTCTGGGGCCCTAGACAAAGTTCACATTTACACTAACGATAACGAAATTAGATAAATCCGAAATGTATGGAAATGAAAAACTTTCGAAATTCACCTGATGAATCGTTTTTGGTCGCAATTAGCAAGTGTCTAGGCCCCCTGATTATTTATTGATGCGATGTGGGGTCTGGTTGTTGGATTTTATCTTAAGCATATAATTATAGTTATAAAAAAAAAACGAAAAAGGAGCTGCAAATAAAAATAGAACTTACCAAAGAATAAAAAAGTAGTGCTAGGAGATCAGAGTCCGATGATAATGGTGGTTTTTGTTGTCGAAGGACGAAGCTGTCCGGTGAGGGCGCCATGATGGCACTGAAAAATAACACACAATATAAATTAGTACCTACATTGATTTGCCAAAGTTTTACAGTTAGATAAATCTACAGTTATATAAATTGTGGAAAACAAACACTTTCGTCCAAAAAGGGAGATAAAATATGTATGTAATTAATTTTCTACCTTTCCTAGCACAAAAACTTGATGGCATTGTATTTAAGAACATGAAAACCTTACCTTAGAATCGAGGAAATGTGTATTGTCAGTCAGCAGTCTATATTTATTACCTTCTAGTCAGATAATCTATCTATACTTTTATTATAAAGAGGAAAGATTTGTATTTTTGTATGTTACGAATAAACTTGAAAACTACTAGACCGATTTTAACCATATTTTTACCAAAAGAAAGCTAAATTATCAGCGATTGACATAGGCTACTTTTTATCCCGGAAAAAATAACAGTTCCCGCGGGATTGGTCACGGCAGCAAAGCCGCGAGCAAAGTGCTAGTACTTAAATATTATAGAGGTAAAGTTTGTGAGGTGGTAGGGGGATCTGGATGTACTGAACCGATTTTGAAAATTCTTTTACCAATAGTAAGCCACTTTATTTGTGAGTGTCACTTTATTTGTCAGGCCTTAAATTTTTGAAATCCACGCGGACGAAGTCACGGGCGAAGTGCTAGCACACCATTGTAATCATCTATAGAAATGCCAGTTATGTAAACACATTCCCATGCAAGATATTAGTTTAG
The DNA here is from genome assembly GCA_951329385.1 of Polia nebulosa. Taxonomy (NCBI): domain Eukaryota; kingdom Metazoa; phylum Arthropoda; class Insecta; order Lepidoptera; family Noctuidae; genus Polia; species Polia nebulosa. Next base: position 17,946,116 of record OX589599.1, on the reverse strand, counting down.
CCATTTTGTTAGTGTTATCATAAACAGCTTCTATTGTGGTGTTAATCATATTGTATTAGATAAAGTAACACAAATACAAAGAATACGATATCACGAAGATTGTTGTTACTATTAGGTCCCCACCTACGAAATCAGCGTTTAGTATGGAGAATTTTAAAGAAGTTGCATTTTTCATACTAACATTTTCTTAATTTATTTAACTATGAACACGAATGTTTTAAAACTTTTATGCAATAATATTTAAAAACTAAGACAACGTATGCCACTTAGATTAAGCAACAAAAATAAGTTTTGGCTAAGTTAAAACAAATACATAAAATAAAGTGGTCATTTCTGCTAACAAAAAGAGGAGTCATTTTTAGGGTATTTTTTTGGTTTTTAAAACTATAAGTAATAAGGTTTTCTTACTATTGGCAGTCGTCTATGACGGTCATTATTCGATATAATATCAAGCAATTGATGACTATTAATAATTCATAGAAGTGATGAGGTTCTTATTTGTGAGAAAAAAAACGCGAATTTCATAGGTGGGGACCCAATATATTGATAGAATCAAGTGGATAATATTTTAAAATCCTTTTTCATTGTTTAATACCTCAAATACCTTGGTATGAAACACTTGAAATATGAGCCTGAATCAAAGTTTCTGATACTGATTGATGTTCTGTTCTTTCAAATTAACATTAATTGGAAGAATTGTTGCAAGAGGTAATCCCAGAAACTGGTTATCACGTTCAAATGGATCATCATTAACGAAGGAAGAAGACATACTCTTTTTTTAAAGATCATAACAGGTGGCGTTCGACAGTTTCTGCTTACCCTCTTGAAAAAAAAGTGCGAGATTATGTTTGTGTGTAGGTAAAGTAATCTTTTGCACTGCATGGAGCATGGAGTACCAGTTCAATATGTCCGTGACTACCGCCGGACCACCAACGCCAATCGCTTCCATATTTGGTAAATAATTAGTACTCGAACAGAATTGGTACCTTAGTAGTTTTCGAGAAAATCGACTAAATGGATGTCGGAATGGTAACAAACAGTTCAATATCTATATTACTATTCCGACATCCAAAAATGTATGTGCACGAGTGTACAAACATCTACTTAACAGTACAAAACCATTGACAACTTAATTTGGTCGAATTATACGCGGAGATTTAGTAGGGAAAGTAATGAAAGCTAATTTCTTTTAAAATAAGTACAACACTTAGATACATGAATTTTCGGTCACTATAACTTCTATAGGAGTACTAATTTTTATCTAAATTTGTGAAAAAATCAAGGAATTTTTAAAAGAGAAATCTTCAAATGAAATTTAACACCGTGACTACCACCAATCAGGACAATTTAATGTATTATTTAATTTTGAATTTTGAGTACCAATTTTATCTTGCAGGGCTTGCTATTAATTTTCTATGTAGGTTTGAGGAAAGCGTCAAGCTCCTCAAACTTGGAATCAACATTGAAAGTCGTGGTCCTGCTGAACCAGCGCGCGTAAGTAATCATCGTTGATTTCTCGGTAAATACAAATGTTTCAGCTCATTTGTTTACGAAATGAATCACATGTAGGGTTACTAATTATTTGTATACTTAGAATAGCTGTAGCACGCCCCATTTTACGGCTCTCATGGTGGTCCTGCTGAACGGAGCGTGGCTGCGGCCGGTCCACCTTCAAAGTCGATTTTCTCGAAAATTACTAAGGTACCAATTCTGTTGTTCAAGTACTAATTAGTACCAATAAAATTGAGTACTAATGATTTACCAAATATGGAAGCAATTGGCGTTGGTAGTCACGGACATCAGTTCAATAAGTAATTAATTAATTAATTGTCCTTATTTTCCTCTACATTCAGTGTTCAGTTCGTATAATGATTTACGTCAGTTATGTGATATGTATTGTTTATGCGTACTGCTGTTTTTTTTTTTTTTGCTAAATACTTGGTACCACATTATTGTGAGGACCGCGAAAAACAAAATATGGCTTAGATCTCGGCCTTGACGTTTTTATACTTAATCATGATACGATGACTACGGACCTGTGAGTGGCCCGGCTCTTTGTTTTTTTACTGCTTTAGCAGCGTGTTATTTACCGTATGATAACATGAATAGTTGTGTGTGACTGTAGCGAGTCGGTCAAGCAAACCTGTTCAAATGGAATGTGAAATTAGAATAATATTGTGGGCACCTATCTCAAATTCTTAATATTTGAAAACAATTTAAATTCTTAGCTGGAATGTAACTAACATTCGTCTACAACCATTTACACTGGAACATGATGTAGTATATAATATATTATCTATGAATATATTGGATGACGCCGACGTAACAACCCGATATTGTATCTAATCAAACATCTCATAAATAGTATTTATCGATTCTACATACCTACTGAATGAAGAGAAATGTTTTTTTTTTATTACAGACAATAAACTGATGAGGGGGCAAACTTTGAGATTTTGTAAGCTTACAGCCGTATGTACTCCTACGTATTGCAATAGAAGCTTTTAACGTCATTAATGATAGCGTAGTTACTACTTAATCTAATTTCAACTTTATTTCAAAAGACTTAGGAATCAATGAATTAGTTCATGCGGTTGGAAATAGCTTAAATTATAATAGACACTTTACGAATCTCAGTGTTAGTACCACTCGCGTACAGAATATTTCATCTTACATGTCTCAATAGTTGATTGCATTGACTTTCAACACACACTTTCAACATGAACAAACCATGATAGTGCAAAGTTATGAAATGCTAGGTACTCGTAGGCAGCTGTTTTTAGCTGCCGCCGTGAAAGTCGAATGGATAGTTACAAGAAAATTAACTTTTGCTTTGAATTTTCGCGTTTCCAAATTAGTTTGATGTCCAGATGACTGATGATGATGATAAACACTGTTAGTTTTATGAAAAATCCCATAAAAATGTACTCTTATTAGTTTATATTTTTATATATATACATCGTACATATACGAGGTGCATTCAATAAGTACCTAGCCTCATCGCCAGAGGGCGCTGTAGTTTCAAAAGAGTTTTACCACAGTGTAGCATATTCTTTTTTAATTATTTTTTCAAATATTCATTCCAATCCCTTCATTTGTTTTAATTTGACAACTTATGGAAGCATTTTTGTAAAACCGATCGACACGTTGTCGATCGGTTTTACAAAAATGGAAAAAGAGCAATATCGTTCGGTGATTCGATTCCTATTTTTGGAAGGGAAAACGCGCATCGAAATCAAAGAGCGCTTGGATGCTGTGTACGGTGACTCTTCTCCATCGATGGCCACCGTCAAGAATTGGTTCAACGAGTTTGCACGTGGCCGTACGTCGGTTTTTGATGAACCACGTCCAGGTGCACCGAAAACAGCTGCTACGGAGGAAAACATTAAAAAAATCCATGATCTCGTATTGGTAGATCGCCGATTGAAGGTTCGGGAGCTAGCTGAGACTGTAGGCATTTCAGAAGGAATAGTGCATCATATTCTTCACGAGGAACTCGGCATGAGAAAGCTGTCGGCGCGATGGGTGCCGCGTTTACTCACACCAGAAAACAAGCGCAACCGTGAGACCACATCGGAGACGTGTTTGGCGCTGTTTAAGCGGAATCCAGCGGAGTTTTTGCGTCGTTTTGTGACCGTCGATGAAACCTGGATCCACTGGTACACACCAGAGACCAAGGAGCAATCAAAACAATGGATCCAGACCGGGGAACGTGCTCCAAAGAAGGCGAAAACTGTAAAATCGGCCGGAAAAGTTATGGCCACCGTTTTCTGGGATTCACAAGGTGTGATCTACATCGATTACCTCGAGAAGGGTAAAACAATTACAGGACTTTACTATGCCGATTTATTGGGCCGATTCGACGCCGAATTAAAGAAAAAACGACCCCATCTGGCGAAGAAAAAAGTGCTGTTTCACCACGACAACGCACCGGTTCACACGTCTGCCGTTGCCATGGCCAAATTGGTCGAATTACGCTACGAATTACTGCCCCATCCACCGTATTCTCCAGATTTGGCCCCTTGTGACTTCTTTCTGTTTCCTAATCTGAAAAAATCACTTGCCGGGAATAGATATGGATCGAATGAGGAGGTTATCGCCGCCACGGAGGCCTATTTTGCAGAGTTTGACAAAAACTATTTTTCGGACGGGTTAAAAAAGTTGGAGCATCGCTGGGCTAAGTGTATCGAACTAAAAGGAGACTATGTTGAAAAATAAATTGCCACTTTTCCAAAATTTTCGTTTACTTTTTGTAGGCTAAGTATTTATTGAATGACCCTCGTACATTGTAAATTGTTTATATCCAAGAAATTTGAATGTGATTTATTGTACTTATTTGAAATTGTCTATTAACAATATTATGGTGACACCTATGATAACCTACACACCAGCTGCATAAATGCAGTTTGGATATTTTGGATGCAGTTTTTGTTCAGTTGACTTAGCTGCATTGAAACTGCCAGCTGGCTGTCATTAAAACTGTACTTTTGGCTGTTTTAAGGGTCTACTACCGGCCAAGTGGCTCATTGAATAAAAAATCGTAGCATAGCCTAGAAAATAAATATTAATTTTTGGTACTTTTGCCTACTACTTTGGATACGAAACATTCTGAGACCTGTTTTAACAACGTAAAAATACTTTATCCTCTTATTAACAAATGTGACGTTGGATTCTTTAATATTTGTTTTCTATGTTATGCTACGATTTTTTATTCAATTAGGGCGCCACTTGGCCGGTAGTACGGCCTTAATGACAGCCAGTTGGCAGATTCAATCAACTTTGCAGTTAATTAGCTGTCTTGAATTTTGAATTCTTCAATCAATCAACAATTCTTAATTTTTCTATATCTTGAGAATTTTGAGAATATTTAAAAATAGAAGAATATTTAAAAATAGAACTTACACTACTAGCCTACCTCCGCATAAGTAGCGCCCTCATTGAATAAAAAATAAAAAATTGAAAGTATCTTAGCATAGGAAATAAAGATTAAAGAATACTATGTTGTTTCTGTTACAAATAGGATAAGGTATTTTTATGTTGTTAAAACAGGATTCAAAGTGTTTCGTACCCAAAGTAGTAAGCAAAAATGTGTAAAAGGCCGTTTTTGGTACTTTTTGTTACTACCTTGGATACGAAACATTTTGAGTCCTGTTTCAACAAAGTAAAAATACCTTATCCTCTTTGTAACAAACGCAACATAGGATTCTTTAATCTTTATTTTCTACGCTTTGCTACATTTTTTTATTTAATGAGGGCGCCACATGGCGGGTATATACGCCTTAAGTAGATCTTTAAATTGAAGATCAATTTTATATTACTATTTTATCACTTTAAGAACACCAATTATAAAGACAGATAAAATATAATAATATGTCTGAAGAGATATGCATGTTTTTTTTGGCACATTATTTGAAACAAACAGAATGATAATAATCAGGTCAAAATACATGATTATTAAATTGCCATTATTCTGTTTAGTTTAAATAGATAAAATAAGACATTTATGTAAAAAAAAATACTTCCTTGTGTTTTATTTTCATTATTGTATAATGAATGATATAGTTTTTTTTAATCATGTAAGGATTCGTTACCAAAGAGTTTTTCTTATCTTCGATACTGTTTGTAAGAATGTTACAATATGCTTGCAATGTAACTCAATACAATTGGCCAACATTGAGCAATTGAATGTAACATGCCAAACAAGTGGGTGACTCACCCACCCAACAAGCTGCCTGAAGTACACATACTATTATAGTATACGAGTTACATGTTAATGACTAAAAAACATGAAAATCAAATGTGTATGACTAGCAGTAACTGAGACCATGTTCGTTTTTTTTTTTTTTTCATTTCAATATGTTTTAACCTTTCATATCACATCTTTTGACACTATTCCCATTTGTAAAGCATACAATTATAGCACTTGCTTTTACATATTAAAAATAAAGTTATATTAGTAACTACATTCATTGGGACATTACTAGAGAATAATTTCCGAGTAATGCAATGACAAAAGAACTTATGGCCTCTATATGGATAAAGAGACAACAGTTTATTTAATCCATTACGTAAACAAGTACTATTAGACTCATAAGTTATTACTATAAGAAAGGAAATCTATTAGTACTGAAAACTGATACTGAGCAAAGCTATTGTGTAAAACAGATTCTTATCAATTTGATAGTTTATTATCAAGGGAATAACCGGCCAAGTACAAGTCGGATTCGCGCACGAAGGGTGCCGTACCATTATCTATAACTGCAAAAAAATCACATCTGTTGTATGGGAGCCCCTTTAAATATGTATGTTATTCTGTTTTTTAGTATTTGTTGTTATAGCGGCAACAGAAATACATCATCTGTGAAAATTTCAACTAAGTATCACGGTTCATGAGATACAGCCTGGTGACAGACGGACAGCAGTTGTTTACCCGTTTTACCCTTTGGGTATGGGAAAACAAATTAAATTGCTGACTTAAATGATAAAATTAATTTGATGACCAGTGATAGAGTTAGATAAAGTTAGTTCATAAAGAACAGCTTTATTTTTGCACGTTTTGCAGAATAAACTCATTACAATTTGAGAAACAGTGCAACATTACATTGGATAATCGGATTTTCATACAGTTGCGGCAAAATTGCTGATAACTGTAATGTGATGTGTTATGAACTGGTGACCTGCTCGTGCGTGTACCACAAGCATATAATATAATAAGATTGTAAACCGCTTGGCATTTGTTTTACAGAATGTTGTAATGATAGATCTCCCGCGCAACTTGGTATTGGTGAAAGCGGGCTCGACCACTGAACAAAAACGTCAATACTCGTGGGAGAAGAAATACATGCTAGGGTTAAAAACAAACAAGTACAAGAAGGTTAGATGTCAAAATACGAACTATTGTACAAAAAGTTAATCGGTTGGAACTTGGAATGCAGCGGGGCAAGCAATACGGGAACACCTCATTGTTAGCACCAAATTATAACTTTTATAAAAAAACTTTTACTTACAACATTTTTAATTACGTGTGACGGCACACGTAGGTGTGCAAACTTTAGGTACTAATAACCCATCGTGAACGCAATATTAGCACGGATAAACAAATTAAACACGTCTACTAGTTTTGAGCCATTGATGAGTAATAGAGAAGGGGGAAAGGCCAGAGGGACGAAAGCAAGCTGGAAGGAAGGCAATAAAGTTGCCAGGCTAAAAAAATATTTCTCAGACGGCAGCGCCCTCTAGGTAGAAACTCCACTTAATTAATGACGCAATAAACGCTGCCTATTGCATTCCCATGAATAGTACTAATGATTTGAAAAAGAAACACAATTTTATTGTAAAAATAAAAACTATCACACTACAAGTAAAAATGTGCTAGAGTTGTAAAAAAAATGTTTTGTAAAATCACATCTTAGAGCACAATTTGTACACATTCAATGTTGCAGGTTTAGATAATAATTATCTACATAATTATTATGTACTGAACAAGAATATTATAAACTAGCTTCTGCCAGCGGCTTCGCCCGCATGTTAAAAAGTAGCCTATGTTTTAGTTCAGGTTATTATCTATCTATCTGTGTGCAAAATTATATTCAAATCCCTTCAGCCGTTTTAGCGTGATTGAAACACAAACATACAAACTTTCGCAGATAAAAATACTAAAAAAAGTTTATGGGTACGTGAATACGTGTGTATTGTAAGTAATCAAAAATGTCTAGGGATCAAGTACGTTTAAGGCTAGCTTAACAGCTATCCGGGAGATACGTACGGGCGCCCGCACCGGAAGAACAGGCGGCGCGCGACGCGAATCGGTCCATACGCGACCCGCTCGGCGTCGCTGTGAAACAATGTTCTAGCGCCTCACGTATGTTCAGGCGGCTCGTACGGGTCACCCGGACAGCTGTGAAGCCAGCCTTAAAGCTGAGAGTATCACCGATTGAGGATTTTTATTTTAACTGTTTTGCATCGTTACTGAAGAATTTCTATAGATTTTGATTAAAAATAGAAAATTAACTGTCCAGCAGGATTCCTGGATACAGGAAGTGTATATTAGCATTTTTACAAAACCATTACAATTTCTACATCGGAACTGAAAAAAAGACCGGCCAAGTGCGAGGCGGACTCGCCCACGAAGGCTTCCGAAAAATCACGTTTGTTGTATAGGATCCCCAAAGCCCCAGGGTAGCCCGCGAAATTCAAACTTTCTTACGTTTTTTGCAATTTGCAGGTCAGTATCAGGTCGTATCTTGGTCAAAATTTGATTCGCGGGCGTAGCAAGTACGTATATATAGAATTATAATCATTAAAATCAACAATACAACTTTTTCAGTTAGAATTGATGTCAAATGTATTTCATGAGATCATGAAAGCGCCAGGGTAGCCCGCGAAATTCAAATTTTCTTAAGTTTTTTGCAATTTGCAGGTCAGTTTCAAGTTGTATGTTGGTCAAAATACGATTCGCGGCCGTAGCAAGTACGTATTTACAGAACTGTAATAAGTAAAATCAACAATACAACTGTTTCAGTTAGAATTGATGTCAAATGTAGTATTTCTTGAAATCATGACATTTGAACAAAGATCAAGAACCATATTTTGATCAAGATCTGACACTGACCCGCAAATTGCAAAAACAGTTCATTCATATGGAGGAGAAACAATAATGGTTTGGGCCGGTTATTTGGTTGGATCGGTGGAAGAACTGATCTCATTAGGATCAGGGGCAACCTCAACGCTCAGATTTATGCGGAGAGGATTGTTTCAGACGTGATTATCTCTTTGCGAAGCCGGGGTGATTAGTTTCGACTAATGCACGTCCACACACGGCTAGAGTCGTACCTAACATGCACTCTTGCCGATGCTCGCATCAACGTTCTGCCATGGCCTGCTCTATATTGCCGGACCTTAACCCAATTGAGCACGCCCCAAAGAAGAGCTCTGCCGAGTATGGATGCCGTACACCTACCCTACAACAACTGAACTTGTTAGAAAGAACGTGGACGGCCATTCCTTAGTGATGCCAAATCGGTGATTGTGTGATGGATGATTTGTGTCGTGTGGTGGAAACACAGATGTTTAATTTTTTTATCGATACAATAAAAATAAAAAAAAAGAGTGGGCACTCCGAAAGTGCCAACAGAAGTGAAAACTTGAACAAAAATTACGCGCCTAAAGAAGTGTTCACTTCAATCAACGCGTAGCGTCTTATCACTCGTAGCAGATCGCTTTTCCCATCTCAAAACTACCCAACGCGGCTAAAGAAGTTTTCACCTCAAAAAAAAGAGTGGCACTCCTGGAGTGCCACTCTTTTTTTGAAGTGAAAAAGCAATTGAATTCGCTACCGACACCGCTGCGCGATCCGCTACGAGTGCACTCGCAGCGGATATTTTCCCACATTTGCAATTTTTCTTAATTTTTACTAAAATGAGTTAAAGTAAGAAGCCAATCTGGAAGAATATTACAGTATTAATAGAATAATTTTTATAGTTTAAAATGTACTTGATCCAGACACTTTTGATGTGTGTATATTTACCTCGATAACAATACCTATTCATTATTTTGCACTAATTTCATACCAGTCTTGTGGGTAAAGAGTTGGTTGGTTTGGTTGGTTGTTGTGGGTAGAAAGTTTGTGTTGCCTGATAGCTACAACCTCGGAGTCTAGTGAATAGGTTACTTCTAAGCAAGCATGCTTCATCTTCAACCTCATTATCGCTTACCATCAGGTGAGATAGCAGTCTAAAAATGTATGCATAGAAATGTTAAAAAAAAATTGAACCAACTCAAATAGCAATTTATTATTTTAATTAAATAATACAACAATGATCCTATGAAAATTTCATGCTGTAACATTCCAAATTCGACAAGTTTACTAGAGCTACACTTGTTGAATCACAGAACTGTGGTATACACACAAGCCTAGTGCGCTGTCCATTCTCCCCTAAAAAACAAAAGTTTATCTTAATACACTGTTACCATTAGATGGCATGTTTTGTTATATTAAAACAATGCATATAAATTATAGTACCTTCATAAAGATCAGTGGCAAATTCAGAAGAGTTGCCACTAAAATATATAGCTGGACAGTTATAAATAATAAAAGGGTCCGTTTCTGTGCAAGGCGTGCATGGTATGGTGTCTGGACATGTTGGAGCAATATTTCTCCAAAGCAGAGTTTTCTTCATTACTTCCAAGGTGTCATCTAGCTTACTGTATCTCATTATGTCTTTTATGGGTTCACCAGAGGTACCCAAACACGTGAAACCTAGAAGAAACCAATATTGTTAACCTATATTATTAAGTATCAACAGTCTGTGTAAAAGATTCATACAAACCTCCTATTTCACATTCATAAGGATTGGTGACGCGATTGAATGATTTGTACTCAATAGCTTTAGGGAATAAACCTGAAAAACAGAACAAAGTATCACTAATCCATTCAATGACAATATTATAAAATTATCCTGTTAAAATGAACTAACAATAGTGAAAAGGTTTTTGTGGTAACATTATTCCAGTTGGGTCTTTGCTACTGGGCATCAGATCTAGGGGTGCTACAGCACTAATAGTCGCAGCTAAAGAGTCCATCAATTCCACTGCAGCAATGAACTCTGACTCATTGACACCACTCTCATTTGTGTGACTGGCTAATACTCCACCTGAAAAAATATAAATAGCTTTATTCTGGGTTCCAGTTTTAAAAATTGTTCATTTTTTATATAGAAAAGGCATCCTTACCAGCTACTATAACTCTAACAATCTTAGAAACTTCCTCTTGATATTCAGATGTGCCTGACAGTCCAGACAACCATTCCATTAGCAGATGCATGGAGAACATGTGATCTGCTGTTCTTGATGTATTTAATCCAGACATGAGGACTACATATCTGCAAAGATTTGCATGCTTTAGAAACTGGATTTGTCTTCCTGTTATAGTGGCCATGTTAAATGTGATTCAACCTCTTTAGAAAGAGAACAAGGTCTATGTTATACCTGTCTGCACTCAAAGTTGGTAATGGTTTTTGAATACCACAGCCAGCCCAGCACACGTCTTTGACTGTGAATATTCCATCTTCATCCTCAGAACCTTAAAAATCATTACAGACCAGTTACGAAATTCAATATTTTAAAAACTGATAACTTGTGCTAGTTTTACTTTTTTGATTCATAACCATTAAAAAAGATTATTTTCAATAAGTTGAATAATTTCTTAAGAACTCATCAAATAACAAGTTGAATTCGGTGGCGAATCAGTTTTATTTTATGATAAACAAAGGATAATGCAAGCAGATAATAGAAATATATATAATAGTAAATACTACACTTCAAGTTAAACATACCTAACAAAGCACAAATCACACCCGTCACAACACGATGGACATCAACACATTCACCAACCAGTTTAATTCTTTGCAGCTCATCTTCTAACACTAAGCTGTCTGTATCATGTACAAAATAGGTCCTGAAACAAAATAACTTGATACAAGAATCGTATCAGAAGTCTTTAATTTAAAGGAGCATGTTTTAACCTTTTTTAACTGACCTAGGTGCTTGTGGTATAATTTCCAACTGATCTGACAATTCTTTCAGGATACTAGGCTTTAGTTCTTGAAATTTAAACAGTGTTCCAATTATAACGCAAGTTGTACCCTTATCACGAAGTTCACATAGTTTCAAAATCTTATGTCGATTCGACCACTTTTTCATAACTATAGGAGTCAGGATGTTTCTAAAAGTATTGAGTCTAGCAGAATAAATGTGAGCATATTGTTTTGAAAAATCTCTCGCCACCTCTTGAAACCGTTTGGAACAATCCTTGTAATCTACATCTTGCCTTTCCAATTCAAGAGGCTCAAAGGCATTCGTTTTGATAGATGAACTAGATTCCGCTTTAAATAACATGATACTTGTATTTTCTCCTTTGGTTCTCTCTCACACGCTTATTACTTTAGTTTTATACAAGGATGGAAACATTCACAGAATATACCCTGACCACCCTGACGGTGGAATATTTTTCTATTTAGCCGTGTGCGTGTTTTGGCTTTTGGCGGTTTCCTTGACAGACACACAGATTAGATAGCCACACCTCTGTGACATCTTTTTTTTTTATTTACCCCGAAGGGAAGGCTAAAGTCTTTTAACCATATTGCCTAGCTTACGTAGTGTATTGTTACGGTGATTCACCGGTGATCTCCGGTTGATGCGTTGGAATTATGATCCTATGATAAAAATGAATATTGTTTGCTAAATGCTAATAAAAAAAATACACTTTTCATTCATTTTTTATTAGTTAAAAATGGTATTCAAAAATAAAAATCAAAAGTTTACTCCAGTAAATTAAAATAAATGATGGTTTTGATTTAAAAACATAACATTTCGACAGCGTCATTGCGGAAAATACTTCTCCTGAGGTTCAGAATGTAACCTGTTGCTGAAAATGCTCTTTCTGACTTAACGGCAGTTGCAGCACAGTTAAGTATTTAAATCTATTTCATCTGAAGGCTTTTAAGATGTTTGTTAAATTTCCAAAATTCCACCACATTATCCCAGTTATGTCAGAAAAATCCGTTGTGAAAGTTAAAAGAATCATATAGATGGACAAGCACGCTTTGATTTAATGTCCGAAATATTATGTGTTCTATAAAAGAAGCAAAATATAATAACTAAATGTAAAATAAAAACAATATTAAATCATAAACCTTCCTAGTATTTATTCAACTTAATTCAAAAAATACTGCTCCAATAAAACCGGTGAACAATCGGTTAATAATCGGTGTTTCACCGAATAAATTCACCGGTAAATCACCGGTGATTCTCCGGTACTCATTGCTTTGGTGCAAACCTCTACTAGGAATCAATAAGCGAATAATTAAAACAGCCGCTGAACTTCAGTCGAAAAAAGTCCGCCAAAAACTCCCTTCACTGTTTCTATCCTTTAGTTCCTTGTGGAACAGGCTAAGGTAAGAGATCATGCTGCCTAGTCATTAGTTCGTGTGTTTTTAAATTACAGTGCAGATGTATTGTAACACATTCTAATGTTTTTTTGCAATAATTGGCAACAAATGTGTCGAGTCATCCTCTCACAGAGAGGAGGCTTGTGCCCCAGCAGTGGGAACATTAAAAAGGCTGATGATGATGTGTCGAGTCAGTCTTCTCGGCAAGCTTCGCTAAGGTAGTTTCTCAGCTCCATTTTACCGAGATTGTGCCTGTTTCAATTATTCCAATTCCATATTGTCCAGTTGCGGAGACACTTGAGACACAAAACTACAGGAATATTACATCACAATAACCAATAAGCGAATATTTAAAACAGCCACTGAACTTGACTCGAAAAAAGCCCGCCAAAACTCGACAATCATTCAATATGTTGCTGACCTATATAAAAAAGTACCTACTCTGTGTTGCTGACTGATTTCCGAATTGCAGGAATGTCTGTCTTCTGGTACCTCCCGTTTATTATTATACTCTTTGGTCAGTAATGTTGTGAAAAATGGCGGGAGTTCAAAAAGTACGGTTAAATCATTTAAATATGAATATTAAAAATGCTTTGATTATCGCCATAGTTATTGCAAAGAATAGCCCTCGAACTATAGGATCCAAGAAGAAAAATGGTGAATCAAGAGGAGTTACATCATTTACAGTAAGAGACTCTGATGTGGACACAATCAATGTAGATGTTTGGGGCTCCGAATACTTTGTCCTAACTTTTTACGAACGATTTTTAGTAGGAGATGTTGGTAAGGAACTTTTATTTATCAAACTAATCATCAATATTAATCATATTCATCATAACTTCGGTATACATAAAACAATTTATTTTTCAGTTGAGATTACGTCTCCAAAGATTTGCATTAAAACCGGTGACAACGAAATTTACAGACCTCAAGTGAGTTCCTTTTCCATTACTACTTGCTTTATTCTGTGTTCTTGGTCTTGGAGTGAATTAATTTCTGAGACTGGTAAAATTTTACAGTAAATAGTAGGTCTTTTTGTCATATTCTACTTTTTCTCTCGAAGGTGACCTCTCCGTTCTACTTAACCATCAATGAAGGAATGTCGGATGTAGGCATTCACAGTGGCGAAGCTTTTTCTCTTTACTTACCGCTCCTCCATATACCTACCAAACAATCTTCTGGATATTACGGGCTTGCTGAAGTATTGAAACTGCCAGGTACGTTCCTTATCATCTGTGCCTGATCTCCATAATGTAGCAATATCTCTCACCACAACAATGACTACAATACACTTTCATATTGTGCTGTCTCTCTGTTAGGTATCTGACATTTGATAAATTTTAATTTTTTGATGCCACGGTAATCAGCCAAAAATGAAAATCTTTTAAACCGACTTCAAAAAAAGGAGGAGGTTCTCAATTCGGCTGTATTTTTTTTTATGTGTGTCACCTCATAACTTTTTACTAGGTGAACCAATTTTGAAGATTTTTTTATTTATTTGAAAGCTGTTGCTTTACATGTAGTCCCATTTTAATTTGGTGAAGATCTGATAAAGAACTTCGGAGATATACAGAGTGGTGATGACAATACGACAATAAATTAAACCTCGCATACCTCAAGACGTTCTCAGTCTACATACAAAAAATCATTTGAATATATCCAGTAGTTTAGTCACAGGAAATTATTTTTCATTTTTAACATTTGCTACATGATGTATCTGATAATAGGGAAACACTGTCAGGTTAACGACCCACATCGGTATAAACATCAAAACATTAAAGTCACGTTGCCAACTCGCTACTACACTTTCGCCAAATTAGTATTTTCATCTGATTTAGTGAAAATTATACCTTAATTCTGAGTAATAAGAGTCATAAAGCGTGTCATCAAAGTTGGATAAGAAAGTAACGAATGCGGAAATTGCAATGCACTCATAATATTAATAGAACATTTAGTGTGTACGAAAGAGATAAATCTAGTTTCGTTTGTTACTTCGCTTTCTTGAAGAAATTTGCTACTACTTTTACTTTAGCTTAGTGTGTCGCCGCGGTCCTGTGAAGAGTCACGCGTCCTCGTTTTGTTTGTAGGAGCCGCTAACTTTCGTATAGGTACTTCCCCGCCGCTCGTGTTTAAATTTGTAAATTCATTTACGACGGTATTAGTGCGAAATTGGACGCTTTATTTTGGTGACAGGACACGTAACGTTTTAATAGGTATTTGGTTAAACAGTGAGTGAATTGTGCGAAATTAGACGCTTAGTTTTTATTGTTTTCGTGTTTTTTTTTAACGCAACCCAACGTGTAGTTCGCGAAGGGCAGGTCAGGTGTTGACCATACAACTATTCTTAAAGTTTTAAAACGTGACAAACGGAAGCCGTATAAATACAAGAAATTGCATGCATTGTTACCTAGAGACAAACCAGTTAGGGAAAACTTTTGTCGCTGGATTGAAAATAAACATTTCGAGAATCCGGATTTCTTGTACAATGTGATGTGGACTGATTTAAGTACATTTACAAGGAACGGTTTATGGAACAGACAGAATCTTCGTTACTGGAGCCGCGTGAATCCGCGTCTAGGACGGGAGACTTCGCACCAGTACAGACTTGTTGTCAATGTTTGGGCTGTGCTAAATAATCTGTGATTCAGTGTAATTTTACTGAGCATTAATCCATAATTAAAAGCTAAAAAATCAAGTCGCTACAGGACCGCGCGTTGTTGCCGCTCTTACGACAGGTTAGTGAACTCATATTTATAAATGGTGTTCTATTTCGTTTCTAGTTTTATGCCATTTAGTTTGTTTGAAAATTTTTTATTTTATTTTCGATGTTAGGACATTTTTGATAGCTTAAACTTATTCTTATAAACTAGTATTGTCCGTGTTTTCATTTATTGTCGTATTGTCTTCTCCACGCTGTATAAAGGAACTCTTCAATAAATGATAGCAAACCTTCCAGAATTGCTGCAATCGTATGTCTGTATATTGTTTTCACCACTTCACAACATTACATCACGCTGATAAGCTCTGAAAGGGTGCAAAGATTTGTACAGTTCACCCTGATACACCGTGATTTCACCAACTATGTTCAAATTCCCTATTTTTGGGGCTATCATTTCGGGCATAACTTTACTATTAATTTAGTTTAAGAATGGGGTACTTAGAACTAAAAAGTGAAAAATAAAAAAACTTTTTACAAAAAAAATACAACCGACTTCCCTAAATAATACTAAAAAATGCAAAATAACTTTAATTTTGGCAGTCGGTGTCAAATAACGAAGAAACCAAACTAGAAACACCAACTTCCGAAATTAAAGTTATTTTGCATTTTTTAGTATTATTTAGGGAAGTCGTTTGTATTTTTTTTTTGTAAAAAGTTCTTTTTTACATAAAGTACAACAGACTTCCAAAAAAAAAAACAATTTTTTTTCAAAATTACTTAATTTCGGAAGTCTGTGTCAAATAACGAAGAAACACAACTAGAAACACCGACTTTTTATTTCTCAGTTTTTAGTTGTTGTTTAGTCGGGGTACTTTGCACACAAAGAAAACTCCAACTAAATTACTTGTAAACTGTGTTTATTATGTGTTTGTACATAAAATGCAGAGCAGATTACATTTACAAGACTTTTAGTAGAGAGAGCGGTTACAAAAGGCCAACTCTCGGGTGCACCGGAGTTCGCGCGGGCACTGCTCGCGAGTGGCGGTAACAAACTGTATCTGTATTCAAATCGCTACCGGAACTCGGATACGCAACAGGGTAGTGACTAGTGTTGTGCTGTACCGTAACTAGTCACGTAACCAAGCCGGTAAACGACGCGTCCGAGAGGTGCGGGAAGATACTAACAGGGGTCCTGCTATATCCTCCACCTCCAAGTCAGCTGAAGGCTCTGGAGCTGGCTTGGTAACCGATAGCTTACGGGGTCTGCCCTTCTTCCTGCTATGAACGATAATATCGGAATCACCTACATATTGGTGTAAAGAGGCTGGCATGATACTTGCCCCGCGGCTCATTTCTTTATCTACCACCTCGTAAGTGGTAGCCGAAACAACTTTACTAACGTGATATGGACCTTCTCATCTTAGAGCAAACTTGCTCGTAAAACCCTTAACTGTGTAGCAACATCTATGACGCCGCACACAAACTAAAATAACAAAATCCTACATCGCGCAAGCAGACTTCTCCGCGCGATTCGAACATTTACAACAGTCCGAAATCAACTATCGGGCAGTTGCCCGGACCAGATACAACACCCGTCTGGTCGGAGGATCCTCCCTTTTCAATGGAGGGTTACGGGCCTTTACACCCTGTTCCGCATACCTCCAAAGCTGCTTTGCTCGTCAAGTGGCTCTCCACGAGTAACAGATCTCCTTCTTTTAAAAGGAGGATAAAAGGAGGAGATGTCTTCAAGAAAAAATCAAAGAGCACTTCCTTTCAAATTGACATAATATTAGTATATATTGGTATTTATTATTAAAAGGTTTAATTATTATGTAGGTTTATATGTATTGTGCACTAGATCCTACCCTCAAATATGATCTCTCTCTATCACTCAAAATGTTGCTGGGAGAAAACTCAACATTAAGTTTAGCTCGCCAAGTACTATGTGAAATTTTGGTGTACAATAAACTATTAAGAATTAAGAAAGAGGAGCGTCACTCCGACGCATATCAGCCGTAGCTTTTCTTACATCTTGTTGCTCCTCTACTCGGTGCTTCACGTCATGATTTCATGAAGAACTCGCGCAAGCTTCTTCAAATACGGTGTTATTTGAGGAACATAATTCTGTTGCGAGACAATAGTTCGTAGGTCGGTCTGTACGGTAAGAGGGGAACGCTTTTCTCGTGCGAAGGTGAGGTAGGCCACTGACTGTCCCGTACCTTGGTTGTGTGCGCTGTTAAGGGCGAATCGCACAATCGGCAGTGCGAATGGCCATCGGCGATGCTCTGGTCCAACCAGAATAGCAAGGTGCTTGTTCGCGGTTTTTGCGCTCCGCAGGATTCGCCTCATTATATATAGTATACCGGGATCAATGATTGTTGTACTCCAAGCACAAACATAGCTTTTTGCATTATTGCCGAAACGAACTGACTTCCACTGTCGAAAATAACACGACGAGGCAACCCATACCGCAAAAAAATTTCCTCAATGAGCGCTTTTGCACACGACTCGGCAGTCGCATCAACAAGTGCGAAAAGCTCTACCCATCGCCTGGCGGTAACCTTGACAAGAAAAATCCAGTTTTTGCCCTTCGGGAAGTGGTTCAACCAGGTTCATTGCGAGTACCTCGAATCGTTGTTGAGGCACTGGGGTTTCAAGCAGACCTGCAGGCTTCAGATTGGTAGGTTTAAACTTCTGGCAAAGATCACAAGCCTTGAAATACTTCGCCACGTATTAACGCATATTCGGGAAGTAAAATCTTTCCTTGATTTTTGTCAGAGTACGCTCTAGGCCCAAATGACCGGCCGTGGGCGCATCATGGATAATGATCTCAATGCGCATAGAGTTTGGTACGACCAGCTGGGGCTCCTCTGATTCTCCATGTGGGTCAAAACGAAAGACCCACGATCTGTCCATCGAATATTAGTATCATCGTCTTCTTCATAGTCTATAAGTATTTTCTTAATTTCCGGATCTTCGAGCTGAGCTGCTCGTAACTCTTCGGAGCTACGGTGAGGAAGGTCTACTGAGATTGGACGCAGATCACAAACAGAGTCCGGAATTTCGTCCATTGACAGTTCGCACACGGGACGACTAAGTGTATCCGCCACCACATTAGCTCTCCCTGGAGTCTACTTCACATCCAGGTTGAAAGTTTGAATTTTTAGGGCCCACCTAGCTAGGCGGCCACTTGGAGTCTTTAGAGATAAAAGCCACTTTAGAGGTTGATGGGCTGTTGCAATACGGACTTGGGCACCTTCCAGATAAGCCCCGAAATTTATCTAGGACCCATACCACGGCCAACGCTTCTCGCTCCGTCGTGGAGTAATTACGTTCCGCTGCCGTCAATAACCTACTGGCATACTCAATAAGTTTCTCTGACTTCGGATCCGGACCTTTAATTAGCACTGCACCCAATGCGTAGGCATTAGCGTTTGTGTGCAGAATAAATAGTTGTTCGAAGTCAGGCTGGCGCAAGATTGGACTTGTGGTGAGTCTCTGCTTGAGCTCATTGAACGCAACGCCTTTCTTTTCTCCCCATTTCCAGGCTTTATTCTTCTTGGTAAGGTCTGTCAGTGGCTGGGCAACTTCTGAGAACTGAGGGATAAGCTTCTGAAACCAGGAACAGGTTTGTAAAAAACTTATTAGTTCCTTTACATTGTTTGAGGGTATCATCTCCACGACAGCTTGAAGCTTCGTTGGATCAGGTTCGATACCTTGGACTGTAATTACGTGCCCTAAATACGTATTTCTTTCCCTGGCAAATACGCACTTTTCGCGATTTGCTTTCAGGCTGAATTGACGTAAGCGATCGAACACCTGGCGTATATCCTGTAGGTGCACATCCAAGTTATCAAGAAATTACGAGGATGTCATATATGTATGCTACCATTGTGACGTCATTTAGCCCAGACCGAACGATCCAATAACCGTTGGAATGTCGACGGTGAGTTCTTTAAGCCGAATGGCATGCACCTAAATTGAAGTCCTAAGTGAGACGAATGCAGTCTTGTGCCTGGGGCTACTTCTACCTGCCAGTATCCAGATTTTATATCAATGGTGAACATCACACAATTGCTCTTTTGGACGCTGAAATGTCGTCGATTAATGGCAGCAGATACTTATCCGTACGCGTCACCGCGTTCAGGTTCCTATAATCGACGCAAAATCTGGTCTCACCATTCTTTCTTGGGCACTAACACGACTGGGGAAGCCCATTCTGACTCAGCTTCTTCTATTATCTCTAATTCTAACATTTTATCAATTTCAGCTCTTTTAACTTCTCCTTCTTAGCGGGAGTCAGTCGATAAGGTGGTATTGCGATGGGCGGGACGTTTCCCGTATCTATCCTATGCAAGGCGAAAGGTGTAGGTCCTCCCCCTGCACTGAAAATATCCGCGTTATCTTCTAACAGTGAAGCCAATTTCACCCTGTCGGTTGTTGGTAGGAGAATGCCCTCGCACTCGCGAAGGCCAACCGTGGAACTGACCGCAACTCTGTCATAGCGTTCATATTGCAGCTCGTAAAAACCTGTACCACGTAAAGAGAAACGATTTCTCTCAAAATCGAGTATCATGCCAGCATTCTCTATGAAGTTCATACCCAATATGGAATATTTGTCCATTAGCCCGCAAATGTCTCGTTAGACTATCACTGGCAACGCATTGCTTTGCACCCGTATGCTCCGTATGTCCCTGATGCTCCAATTATGAAGCCTATGCCTGAAAAGGTGCCGAACAAGGCTGATAATGATGAGGGTTTCGTGACGGTGCAAAGGAGGAAGCGCCGATCACGACCTACCAAGAACCGCTGCGGCAAAGCTCCTACGGACCCCGAAGTGAGCCTGCGTACCATAAAGCCAAACTCGCCGGTGTACATATCCCGCCTGCACTACACCACTATGGCGGAGGACATCGTGGAGTACGTGCGCCAAAAGACGAGGTACACGCCGAGGGTGCAGTTACTGGAATCGCACCGCAACGTCAACATTAAGGCGTTCGTGGTGCGTGTACCGAATTGTTTTCTCTCCCTCGTCCTGAAAGAAGACTTTTGGCCGCAGGACGTGGTGTTCCGTCGCTTCCGCGGACGAGTACCACAGGACAGCACAAAGTCAGACAAGTGTTAAGTGAAGTGTTTAGGCCTTATTTATTAACACAAGTTTTGTTTATATTAAAATATGTATGTTTAGGTTATAAATGGTTTATTATTATTTCGTTTATTAACTTATTACACATATCAATTATAATTTTAAATATTTCTTACAAATCATATAAAAAAAGAAAAAAAAAAACATTTAAAATTATAAAAAATACTAGTCCGCCGGTGTCGGGAGCAGAGTCCAAGCTACCGGTGGTTAGGGCTCTAGAGGAACCTCCTCACAATGCGAGCCGTATCGAGGAGTACTGCCTTCTGTATCAGGCCCTTGATCCAACCGCGCAACGACAGCTTCGACAGGTGGTCGTCGAGGCTTTTGGCAATCAGGCCGTTGGCGGTAACGACAATCGGCACAATGACAGCCGAGTCCACATTCCACATATCGACAACCTCGTGTGCTAAGTCAAGATATTTGATTTGTTTCTCAGCTTTCACGAGGTTCTCGTCATGCGGAATGATGACATCGATTATCATTGTGCGGCAACAATAGTCCTGTCAGTGATGATAGACCGATCCCAGTACAACGTGACATGGTCATTTTCGAGAACTGGGTTGGGCACATACTTGTAATACGGCACCTCAGAATCCACAAGTTTGTATTTTAAAGCAAGCTGCTGATGAATAATCCTGGCCACTTGGTTATGCCTGTGCAAATCTCGCTGTTAGCAAGACGAGAACAACCAGAGATAATATGTCTGATGGACTCACCCGGACGGTGGCATGCCCGACACGTCAACCGTCCCGTCCTTCAGGATATGCCTCCGGTAGTTATTCGTCAAGATAACTTCGTCCATAATCGCACAGACAAAGCCTTCAGTTTCCCCGAAGAGGTCACTGAAACGTAGCCAGGCCACGGACGCCAAGAAATCTACATCAGGCCCATGAAGAGCCCGTGAAGCTCCTTGCCTTTCCATACCTTGCAGTCATCAGTAGTGAGCATTACAGGTTTGCGCCAGTTCTCTTTAGCCATGGACAACGGGGTGAGTCCCTTGTCCACTGCGACCACATCGCGGTACATACCCACGTCGGTTTCAAGAAAATATTCTCTGAGGCTGCACACCTCGCGGTTGTGGAGAGTCTTCGCATTTAAAAAACCTCGACCTCCACATTTCCGCGGGATGTACAGTCTCATCACCGATGATCGTGGGTAATGCATCCGGTTTGCGGTCATCAGCGTACGGACCCTCCTATCCAGGGCGTCTAGCTCGGTCTGAATCCATTTGAGTATGCCGAAAGAGTACATCAAAACCGGCATGACCCAACCGTTGAAGGCGCGCACCTTATTTCCGCCTGACAAAAGGCTATTAAATAGCTTTTTCAGGCGGCCAAAGAAGCGCTCCTTCAGCGATTGCTTCATGTCAGTAACGTTAATGCCTAACGCTTCCGACATACCCAAATATTTGTATGTTTCGGTCGAGGAGAGGGATCTAAGGTTTATGGAATCCGAGAGTTCAATCCCTTCGGATTCCATAATTCCTCCTCGCTTTACATGCATGACTGCACATTTGTCCACACCAAATTCCATCCTGATGGCGCTACTGAAAGTTTCAGTTACCTTCAGTAACTCCATCAGTCGCAAATTGTTGGGAGCAAAGAGTTTCAGATCATCCATGTAAAGAAGGTGAGTTATGTCCTGACCACCTCTTCTCAACCGATAGCCCAGGCCTGAATCCTCCAGCAATGTGCTTAGAGGATTCAGGGCTAAGCAGAACCAAAGTGGACTCAAACTGTCGCTCTGAAATATTCCCCGTTTAATCCATATAGGCTCGCATCACTCCCTTGGATTGGTCGACATCCTGGATAGCGAAGGACTGTCTTCCATTGCCCCATACATGACCCAAGGAAGGTGCGGAGAGTTGCATCTATTTTGTACAACTCCAGCACCCTCATGAGCCATGTATGTGGAACAGAGTCGTAGGCCTTCTTATAATCTATCCAGCATGTCGACAAATCCTTGTGGGATCGACGAACCTGCTGGCTTATGGCCATGTCTATGAGGAGTAGCTCCTTAGTACCGCGGGACCCGTTCCTACATCCATTCTGAGAGGCCGATATAATTAAATTATTCTCAATGAGCAGATTAATTTTCGCTCTCAGGATGGATGTAAGAAGTTTATAGACCGTTGACAAACATGTGATCGACCTATAATTCTTGGGTTCCGCGGGACTACCTGTCTTATGGAGCAGGTGGGTGACATCGGTTGTTAGAAACTGAGGCAGCGACCCAGACTCTAAGGATGACTGGAATTGAGATGCCAGGAGCGCGTGTGAGCTACTGTACCCTTTCAGCCAAAAGTTGTGCAGTCCGTCCGGTCCCGGAGATTTCCAGTTCGGTAACGGACGAACCGCTTTGGCTACATCTGATGGAGTCATCATCATTCTCCTGCCCTTATCCCAATTTACTTGGGGTCGGCGCAACATGTCTTTTTCTTCCATACTCCTCTATTAGTCGTCATCTCTGTAGTCACTTCCTTTTTACCCATATCCTCTTTCACACAGTCCAACCATACATCACATTTGATGCACATCACGCATCTGATGGAGTAATGGTGATTTTATCCATTTCTGGTACAGCGTCACACGCGCGCTCGACATCACGCATCCAACCACCCTCAGTGTGACAGACGGGCACCGACCAAATGCTGCGCCAGAATGTACTCGTGGTAACATCATCCGGACGGCACCCGTCAGTCACATTTTGTTCAGGTCGCTCCCAAGCTCTATATACCCACCTCTTATCGCTCTGGAACATGCGGTTCTGCGAGTACCGGTCAACTCGCCGCTTATACCGCCGAATACGGTTTGCCCATGCACAAACTTTCTGCTTCAGGAAGTCGATGCGCTCTGTGACACGGGACATGTATTCTCAAGGACTAATTTCAGTCCCCGAAAACGCCCGCCTCGCAAAGCGCATCGTGGTGCAGCAGGCTTTGGCCGAATAGCTCCTTCACTATTCGGAAACTTCACGTTGGCCAAACGACATGCTGCAACAGCCCCGCAGTACAAGATTGAGTGCGTATCAACGAGGTTCTCGCTGCTTTCAAAGATGTTTTTAAGCAGCGAGTCCAAAGCACACACCAACGCCCTATTTTTTTTGTGCATGGGTAACCGTGGTAAACGGGGTCTAAGTTCGGTCGGAGTGGACCTGTACTCGCGAAGCGCATCCTCCAGTGCGCTCCACAGTCGATCGTTGCACTGGCTACTTACCGTAACAACCCTATCATCTGCCTCATCACTTAAATTATTGGGACGCGGTGAGATTGCGCCACTAGCGGGCGCTTGTACCGCGATCTGTGTTTTGCCAACTCGCGACAGAATGCTTAACGCCTTGCCACCAGGTAGCCGCACAATCAGTGAGCAGCATTAGTAGGCCTTTCAAAGCTATATCGTCTTAAACACCAACACAGTCTTTATAGATCTGTACAGCATCCACGATTGCCACAACATCGCCAGCACCATTGAATCTCGCCGTACAATTAGCAAGGTTTGTACTTACAGTCGTCGGCAGTAGCGGCGGCAACCGTTAAGTTTTTATTTTTTTGGCGGGGTGGGAAATCATCCAATGACATCTCCCGCTCTGAGTGGAGCGGGAGGGTGTGTCAGACTCTTACTGACTAAATCCCACCCCTGTTCCTTCCATGCCTGAGTGTCCAGGGGTGCGGTAACTCATGTTGAGAATTTATCCGCTACCCCTAGGCATGCAGGCACCGGCCACGATGGGCCCCGTCAGTGGTGGCTGACAAATATATCTATAAGGCGCGCGTGGAACACTACGCGTCGTCGACTCACGGGCCTGGTGCTGATCGGACGGCGAGCTAACCACTGCTCGCCGTCCGCAGGCTCGGGTCTACGGTGGCCGGAGATCGAACCGTTAAGACTTACAAAAGGAATACCAGTTGCTGGTCCGTCATAACGATGGGTGCGGACATCGGTGGGTGCGGTGTGGCGACGGGCGGAGCATGCCCGTGCTGTGGCACCTGCGAGCAGCCGGGTAGCTCGCGCTCATACAGCGGCTGTGGTGATAGGGCGGAGGCGCTGGAGCACGGAAGTCCAGCCAGCAGCGGCGTCGCGTCGACGATCGTACGTTAACGACCAATGCGCCTTCATCTGAAGTAGACGGCATCGCACCGTTTGACTACTCACCAGCTGTAGCATACGTGCACGAAGCACTATTAGC
This sequence comes from Polia nebulosa, assembly GCA_951329385.1. Taxonomy (NCBI): domain Eukaryota; kingdom Metazoa; phylum Arthropoda; class Insecta; order Lepidoptera; family Noctuidae; genus Polia; species Polia nebulosa. The sequence goes on along the minus strand of OX589599.1, from coordinate 17,921,179 downwards.
ACGCAACCTAGCTCTTCACTTAAGTTGGACAACTGTTCGTACACAACGTGTAAGTACGTAAATACCGTCAATAGAAACTTACGCGATTGTTCAAAACTTGTTTTTATTTGCACGCTAATACAATGAAACACTTTTTTATTCCACAAAAATTCCCAAAACAATATACGAGGGTGAATCAAAAAGTTCTTGGCATCAATATTAAAAAATCCAAAAATTTAAACAATTTTTTTTTTCTACATAATCTCCCTCGAATGCAATGTATTTAGAATAACGTGTTTCTAACTTTCTTATTCCCTGCGAAAAAAAATATTTTTCGTGTCTCTCGAAAAACTCCTCTGAGGCAGCCATAACCGCGTCATCATTATGAAATTTAGTGCCACGAATTTCATCTTTTAATTTTGGGAATAAGTGAAAATCACTAGGGTAGCCCCAAGTGATTTACACTGCTGACCTGCCGCAGGTTGAAGGAGTTACGACAGCAACTTTTGCTGATGACACCGCAATTGCAAGCCACAGACCCTACTATGGCGTCAAAAATGTTGCAGGAGGGTCTCGACAAAATAACAACATGGCTACAAAAAAGCTAGTGCTAGCAAATCTGTCCACGTTACCTTCACGCTGCGGAAGCGTGACTGCCGGGCACCCGTAAATTTGGACAACGTCACGTTACCTCATCAAGACACAGTAAGATACCTTGGATTACATCTTGACCGCCGATTAATAAGGAAACATCATATTAAGACCAAGAGGCACGAGCTCAATATTCGATACAAGAACCTCCACTGGATATTGGGACGCAATAGCAGATTGAGCATTGATACGAGTAACAAACTTCTTATTTAAAAATTGATTCTAAAGCCAGTGTGGCTTTATGGCATTCAGCTGTCGGGAAGCGCTTTTCATTTTTTTTTTTAAATCAAGTATTAGCATAATACAGAGAATGCAAAACATGATTTTGCGGTCGATTTGTGGTGTTCCTTGGTTCATCACCAACTCTGAAATCCATAAGGAACTAATGATATATACTGTCATGGCGAAAATCCAAGAATACACAAAAAAAATCCATGAGAGACAGGAAATGCATCCTAATGATCTGGCAGCCGTGCTTAAGACCAGAAGTTACTGCAAAAGACTAAAAGAAAAGATATAACGTTGTCCATTTAATTTTACCAAAGGGGACTTGAGCAAATGATTCGGTAGATGGCTTACTGGAGTCACGCTCATCCTGCCATGAAATTTCACTCCAACACACCTGCTAAAAGTGATAAAACTGATTGCAGATTGGAAAAAAAAATAACGGGACCACATGGGAGTAGGTTTACCCTTTCAAACAAAAAAGGAATTTTCCAAATCGGTTCAGGCGTCTTCGAGAAAGTAATCGGGGAACATGTATAGGAGTCTTTATAATGTGCACATCGAAATGAGGGAATCTATGCTTAATATTACCGGCGGAAAAATATTTAAAAAATCGTCGATAAAATTAAGCATAAATTCCCTCAGTTCGATATGTGCACATTATAAAGACTCACACTGTATAAAAAATTAAAGATGCCGACGAATTGAGAACCTCCTCCTTTTTGAAGTCGGTTAAAAATTATGTATCGATCTGTCTAAGCAGTTTTTTTCTACTATCAATAAATACCGAGATAAAAAATATAATCAACGTTAAGTTCCCTTGATTTCTGTGAAATTCAATACTGCATTTTTGTGTGGAACTCAAAATCTGATTTTGTCAGTTCGGCATGTGGTTCGGCTTATAGCTTGTGGACGACAGTAATAGGTTTCCAACAGCATGGAATAAACTGGCGAAGAAACCAAATACGGTACCTACATAACTTTTCTCGAGTGCTTTTTTTTGCCTTGTAGACGAAAGCAACAACGTTTACGTCGATTTGCTGGTGGTTGTGAAGACTGTGAAGCCTGCGAAAACTATAAAAACTAGAGCTGGTACGCTGATTAACCAAAAATGTTTAACCATCCTTGAGATCCAACTCTCCTCATTAATCTGTTGTTTTCTATTTCATAGGTGTAGACATGTCTGTTTGCGGTGTGGAGATCATGGACAATACAACGCCTGCTGCCATAATCTTAGACATTTTCGACAACGACACTATCCAAAGGTTTCTTAGTTTACTTATTAAAAATTAAAAAAGGCTGGATAATTTTCCATAAACTTGGCATAACTAACGTGCATGGCATAATCAGTATAGATCATCATAATCATCATGCTTATCTGTTGACAAACAAACACAAGTGCTTTTTGACGAAGCATTTCAAAATAGCGTGTCTTAGAGTATCTAAGTATAAGAAGAGTAGTCATATGACTATTTATAGGAAAGCCCTGCTGCAATAAACTCAGTGAAGTAGTTACCCATTGGTTTCTTTGTCCTCCTTTTAGAGCAGAAGAATGGCGTCCATTGGAGAGCGTGCTCTTCATAGCAGATGCTCGAGTATTCTGGCGAGCTCGGGCGGTTAGCGTACAAGTGTGTGCAAAAACTGTTATCACACACCAACCGCATACAGCAGACGCAGAGGCCCTCAGGCTTCATATACGTAACCAGGCGACGGCGCGTGAGTCACAGTTCCATTCCAACTATAATTATTATCTGACACTGTCTCAGACGCGACACGACGAACATCAAAATAGTAGCAATATTTTTTTGGCGTTTATCGCCGAGATAAGCCTGCCTGGCACACCTTTTTAGTAAACAATGTTGTAATATTTATTCAAAATTTCTCATGGTATGATTACAACCTCTTTCGGAAGTAAACAAAATTAAATTGCATCATTTACTTTGTCGTGTTTCTAAAATTAGTACGACCATTCACTGACAATCTTGCCTTTACTTGCAAAAATAAGTATCTGAACTTGTTTTCATATTTTGGCAATTGGGGATTTATAGGATTATAGGATTTATAGGATTTATTTATTATTTCCTACCATTAAACCATCTTTTCATTACCACGTAGCTTAGCTCTTTAATAAACTGTCTCATTTTTTCGTAGCGTGTCTTGTGATCCCGTACTTTTTTCCTTTCTCATTCACTCAGGTGGAGGCGAAGCCGCGGCCTGGGCAGCATGGAGCGGTGAACGATCATGCGCGGCGTCCGTGTCACAAGTCCGCGACCGAGTCGCAGGCGGCGCGCCATTCTGTGCGTCACTACATGCACTGCTTACGCATCTCGATTTGGACGAACTCGACACTTTGTATGCATTTTACACGTGTTCGTTTATTCAGCTAATTGCACATAAATGTAACAACCTTTGAATGTTGCTTTGCAGGGATAATAGTACTGAAGATAACATCCGGGTTCGCTTTGCTGACCACACTGGAGAGTTGAATGCTCGACTTCCTGTCAACGTTCTGGAAGACACATTGGGATATTCAGTAAATAGCGCACTTTTATGCTATAAAGCCCATCTTAAAGAAAGAGTAGATATCTTAGCAAGGGAATCCAAAAACAGAAATGAATTAATTTAAGCATTAACATGCCTGACCAGTGTGATGGTTTCATCATTCTTGTTTTGATTTAAGAATAAGCCATCATAGCCCAAGGTGGAAAAATAAATAAGAGCCATTGGGCAAAAACGGGTAGGACAAAAAAAAACTAAAAATTATGTTTTTACTATTTGTAGATTGACCAGTTGAAAGCCATGCCATTTGAGAACCGAGGGGCAGTACGTTGGGCTATTCTCCTGGAGCAATGCACCGTGAAACTCGCAGCATCGCCACCACGCCTCATAGTCCTGGCTCTAAGACGAGCTACGCAAGCTGACCCAATACCACTCTATTAAATTGTTTAAGCATTTTGTTAAATTGATATTTCCAGATATTACATAATAAAGAATTATATTTATGACTTTATTTAGTAGGTACCCAATTAATATCTAACTATGTGTGTACTTGAACAGTCTGGTGATAAATACATTTAGAAAGGTTCATTGCCTCCATATTATGCGAATCAACAATACCTTATCTATTCACTTATTCAAAACAAAAGACGCAATATTGTTAAAAATTTATTGATTGTTTTGAAGCCCACACATTTGCATATCGTCGAGGTAACCCCGTAAGTTTATCGATCTAACAAAGGCTATCTAAAGTGAACTTTCTTTGCTCGAACTGAACTTATAATCATGGAGAAGCCGGAAAAAATCGAACTCGTTTATGAATATAAAAGGCGTAGGAAAGAGTTTGGGAAACAAACTTTGTTTGAAGATCATGGCCCGGAAATGATAGTGAGCATACCTAATAATCCTGCGTTTTACCCTGACTACATTCTTCGAAATCCAGTGAGCGTTGCCATCCAGAATACAGGCACTATGTCTGAGCACTGGGTAAATTCCGTCAGGTAAGTTAAAATGCTGTTGTGTGGGCCAAATGAACAAGTATATCATAATCTACAGTGACTTTATAATGCTATCAATACACAAGCATTTTTACTGCTCTCACAGATAAGGGTTTGAACCTACCGAAAGGTTAAAAATTCAAATATGTTACTGGTTTTGGCCAGTTTGTTTTTGGCTCATTCTAAATTAAATACTTGCTTCCACTTATCGAGTTTTGTAAGGTCAAGCAGATGTAAGGATACATTTTTCTTACATCACATCACATCAATTTAGAGCTGAATACACAAGTTCTGGAGTGAGCCATGTTGAAGGTGGATGGCCAAAAGACATCAACATGAATGATCCTGAAGCAACGCAGAGATATCGACGTAAAATAGAGAAGGATGACGCCTATATTCATGCTGTTATGCATTTAGGACATGTAAGTGTTCACGACTCCATAGAATCTACTTACAACATGTAAGTACCGCTTGAAAACACAATTTTTTTCCGCAGAGCATGGAACATAATATTCTTCAAAACAATGCAGTCGACATGTATGAGACCTATTGTACAGAACTAGCAGCAATTCCACCAGTAGAGAACAGTGGTTGTCACACTGTTAATGTGTACAGAGAACCGGAAGGAAGGCGACCGATCCGGTCACTGTCGTGGCAAGCAGATGGAGGAGCAAAACTTGCAGTAGCTCATGCAGATATTGAACTCACAAGGAACTCAAGAAATCCACAGTATTCCTATATTTGGGACATAGGTAACTTACTGCCTATTTTCTGTTCGAAAAAAAATTACTTCATAACATAAAGATTTTTATCGTTTTGCAGAAAATGCGAATGCACCTGAACTTGTAATAAAACCTCCACAGCCTTTACTTGATCTAATTTACAATCCTCGTGATCCGCATCTTATTATTGGAGGAATGATGAATGGTCAGGTAAATACCTACAGATTATTATTATTATCATTTGCCAGGATCAAAGGAAGAAGGCATGGGCGCCGGCAGAACTATTTTCAGAGTGGTGCATCTTCATATCTTCAGCATATCACCTCATACAGAGAAAGAACTTACTCAAAAAGAGGCAAGGACGAGCGAAGAGAGCTAGAAAATTGCCGAAGGGTAACCAACGGGACCCTATTACTAAGCCTCCGCTGTCCGTCCGTCCATCCGTCTGTCAGCAGGTGTATGAAAGTTGAAATTTTCACAGAATGTGTATTTCTGTTGCCGCAATAACAACAATTAAGAAAAATAAATTTAAAATCAAAGGAGGCTCTTCCCTACTAGAAACGTGCTATTTTTTATTTTGCTCGATCCTTAACCCGTCCCGCGTCTAGTTAACAGACACAATAGATTTTTAATTGTATACGGCCCATGAGCTCTCCCCCAGACACGCAAGAGGAACAAGTAGACGTGTATAATCTTGTAAGACGGTACGGAACCCTTAATGCGCGAGTTTGACTCGCACTTGGCCGGTTTTTTTTTGTATATTATTTCAAAAGGTGGTGCAAGTGCAACCCCTTCCCGGCGCCCATTGAACGAGGTCAATACTCAGACTGCCAATAGTGATGAGCTAAGATCACAGTCAGTCCTTTTGTTTTAATATTTTGATTGTAGGTTGGTTGGTGGGATACAAGGAAAGGCGGAGATCCCGCTGGAGTGTGTCCACCGCATGTTGCACATCGTGATATAGCCCGAAACGTACTCTTTATCAATTCCAAAATTGGAGCAGAATTTTTCTCTGCGTCCCCAGATGGTGTTGTCAAATGGTGAGTGGTTTATTCTTTCATTCACTTGGACATAAAATTCATTGAGACTATTGAGAGTGCCAAATACAGTCAAGAATATTAATGATTTCAGGTGGGATACAAGAAACATGAGTGAGCCAACCGATTCCATGATTATAGATATCGTGAAAGCGGTAACTGATACACAGTGTATTGATAACGCTATTGGAATTTCAGCACTTGAATATGAGCCCACGATACCGACAAGGTAAAGTAAATTATGACGATATATAAATAACCAAATAACATACCATCATGCTTCGAAAGGGTAGACAGAGCAGGATCATGTCACTAATTAGCTAAATAGGGTTGTATAAATTATGTTTAACTGGTACAGTATAGCCCACAAAGTGAGCGGGAGGGCGTGTCATACTTTTACTGACTAAAACCCAACCCTGTTCCTTCCTTGCCTGAGTGCCCAGGGGCGCGGTAACTCTGTACGAATTTATCCGCGACCCCTTGGCATGCTGCATGCATGCATCGGCCATGACGGGCCCTGTCATTTGTTTCTGATATCTCTTTGAGGCGCGCGTGGAACACTACGCCACAGATAAACTACGCGCCGTCGACTCTCGGGCCTGGTGCTGATCGGACGGGGAGCTACGAAGACGAAGTGCTCCGCGAAGTTCAGTTCCACCGGCCGTCGAGGACGAGTCCCAGGTACTTCATCGACCCCTCGACGCCGATGTGAATCCCTCCTACCGTTATCTGGGAACCCGACGGTGGCGTGTTTCGAGAACCATGAAAACACATGGCCTTGGACTTGTGCAGTGCCACCTCGAATCCCAGTTGCCGGATCCTCTCGATGACTGTCACAACCCCGCGTGTCATCATGTCGGCCGCCGCCTGGTGCGACCTGCCGTGCGCCAAGACCAAAGTGTCAGCGTAGCAAACTATCCAAAGCCGCGTTCCACAGAGACGGCCCCAGGACCGATCCCTGTGGGACACCGCACGACATCTCTCGCCGGTTCCACTCTGCCTGGTGACTGGGGTAGATGACAGCCCTGTCCGTCAAATAGGCCTCGACCACGCAACAGAGGTAGGGCGGCACCCGGTGATACAGGAGTGCCTCCACTATGCAACTCCAGGGCAGGGTGTTGAAGGCATTGGCGATGTCTAGAGACACCGCCAAAACGACCCCACCCCGGGCCACTGCATTGCCTGTCGTGAGGGCTCGCACGCGCATGATGGCGTCCACCCTTGCGGAAGCCGAACTGGCGCTATGCCAGATCCGGCCCCACTCGCACCAGCTGCCCGAAGAGGCGGTCTGCAATTACTCTTTCAAAGAGCTTGACCACCTCGTCGAGCAGCACGATGGGCCGGTAAGCGCACGAAGAGTCCGCAGGGCGCCCCGGCTTCTTGATGAGGACCAGCTTCCCCGTCTTCCAACGAAGTGGAAACTGACCCCTCTCCATGCATGCGCTTAGGAGCCCTCTTAGTCGAGGCTTTCCCATGAAAGCCATCGGGTCCTGGGGGATCAAACATAGCTTGGCATGTTCATCCGTACAGAGGCAGAAATGTGACGAGACATCTATTAAACATTGATACCTAATAACTTTTACAGGTTTATGGTCGGGACAGAAACTGGATTAGTTATTGGAGGTAATCGAAAAGGAAAAAATTCGGTAGAAAAACTTCCGACAAAGGTTAGTATTATGGAAAAAGTAATAACATAAAAGGTAAAATGCTATGTTTTACTTAAATAGTGGTATCTACCCATTTTTTATCGACTTCAAAAAAAAAAGGAAGAGTTTCTCAATTCGACTGTATGTGTGTATCGGAACTTTTTCCTAGGTGAACCGATTTTGATGATTTTTTAAATTTGTTGAAGATTTAATGAAACATTTCAGATATATCGGGTTTAAAAAGACAGTTTCCGAAGCCGAAAGCCACATACTCTACCCATTATTTGGATCATTTTTTTCTACTAGACCATACCTGGGAAACCACTGGTTCTGGAGATATTGAAGGTCAAAGCCGCAATTTTTTTTTTCTAGTTTTTTACGAAAATGAATTCCAAATTTTTTTCCAAACAAACATTACCTGAATTTTCGTTTTTTTTCGAAATTATATATAACTGTACTTGCCTGGGTTCGCGTTACATTGCGCGCAATAAAAAAAAAATTTTTTTCGTACCTAAAAATAAAAGTCATTTCCCAGCAAACATTTTTGCGCAAAGCTACTTTGTTAGACGTAGGTACAGTATGCGTAGTTAACGGCTTTGTGATGAGTCTTTTTACAACCTGTATACAATGAAACTTTTCAATAAATGCTAACAAACCTTCCGGAATTGCTGCAATCGCATGTCTGTTAATTGTTTACACCACTTCATAGCGTATCTGCGTGATGTTGCGCGTGTGTGATCCTGATCAGTTATTTTAGTTCAATTATTGATTTCATGCCACCAACTGCATCAGACTGCTTGAAAAGTGACTTGTTTGGAACTTTTTAGTTGTTTATTACAATCGGGTTTTTTTTTAATTTTTATTTTCTGCATTTAAGAGATTTTGGAATAGCCTTCTCGAACCCTTTATTTTGATACCCTACTTTAGTTCTTCGACTTACATTTACATTTCTTTTCCACATTATGGCGTCTGGTTGTCGCCATACTGTATTTTGATTACTGTCATATCTTCAGTAGCACTCGCAAGATTAAGACGAATCAATTGCCGTAAGAATTTCATTTCAACATTGGCCCACGCGTTTGTTCTCTAAAGCGCCACAAAGGAACAAACATACATACATACATAGGCTGATAAACACATTACCCTCCCTTGTCGCGCAGTCGGATAAAAAGTCGTATGAAGGGTTCCGAGATTATACGCGTCTACTTTATTGCCATTATGAAGATCGAGCAAAAAAAGCAACATAAAAAACACGTTTCTAGTAGGGAGATTTAATTTTTAATTTATTTTTATATTTGTTTTTATAGCGGCAACAGAGAACCTACACATTCTGTGAAAATTTCAACTGTCTACCTATTGCGGATCATGAGATTCAGCGCGCTGACAGACAGACAGACGGACGGACAGCGGAGGCTTAGTAATAGGGTCCCGTTGGTTACCCTTCGGGTACGAAACCCTGGACACAAAAAAATTGCAAAATAACTTTAGTCAAGTAACAAAGCAGAAACACCGACTTCCGAAATTAAAGTTATTTTGCAGTTTTTTATGGAAGTCGGTTGTATTTTTTTGTAAAAAAGTTTTTCTTTATTGTTTAGTACGAAGCCCACCTTGGTCCCGTATACGCGTTACAAAGGAACCCGACGTTTGTCAAAAACTTCCTAACGGTCGGAGACTGGACTGCTCGAGTTTGGAGCGAAGACTGCCGAGAATCTGCCATTTTGTGGACTTATTCACACCGCACCAAACTGACAGACGGCGCTTGGAATCCGATCAGGTACGATCAACTGACCGGTTATTTTCATTTAAATGCTTTGACTTATTCATTTTACCTATTGCACTGCATCCATCTTGACTGTTGAAGCAAGGCCTTAAATATTAGCTCTCTAGTGATGCTAGTCTCTGCTGACTAATCTTTTTTACTGTAGCGCAGACTGAAAAGAAATTCCTAACCAATTCGGTAATCAGCTAAGTCCACAATCAAAGCTCATGAATATTACCTGTACTTCCTCCTCTTCTGTCGGAAGGTTTTCGCTGATGCTGGTGACACAATGGGACGGCTGCCTGTCTTGTTGGGACTTGTTACGAAGAAGAAGCGCTCCGTTAGTCACAGCCCAGCTTTGCGATGAGCCCTTACTCCGGCTGCGACCTCATGAAGGAGTTAGTAACAACTTAAAACAATAACGCTTTTCGTAGTTTTTGCAAAAGTTATTATAGTTGTTGCATTTCAAACGCCTGCGTACTCGCAATAACCTTATTTGCAAGAACCTTATGCCAATGATATTAACATCACATAACGCGCACATGATTTGCGTCAAATATGAGGCACTTTCACTTTAAACTATTGTTTCAGGGTCTACTAGTAGCATGTGGCAGTAGTAAAGGAACAGTGTACTTAGCTGAACTATCGGAGAATCTCGGAACAGCAGACAAGAATGACAAACAACTTCTAACTCACGTAAGTACTCCGTGCTACAAATTGATTTCACAAGTTCCTGCAACAAATTGCTTCGGACGTGGAGCAATCTTTCAATTGACTCCTTTTCTGACACGATGGAAATGGGTATGCACTAGAAGTCTGAGAAAAGTAGGTACGGCTATCTTGCTACTAGGTATTTTTAAATAATATTGTGTGTCCCGAGTAGTCGATTCATATTCCTGGCTTCTAGATCTAAATATTATAGAAACTTAACTCAAGTGGTGAAAATGGGTGTTGATAATTCAACCAATCACAGCTATTAACGCGTCTGCCAGGGTCGCAAGAGAGATCGAAAGAGTCATTGCGGCCCTGGTACAGGCAACTGAAATACGTTAGTAGGTACTATTAGTTATTCTGTGACTGAAGGAACACTGGTGGGTTTTAGTCCGAAGAGTACGAAGAGTCTGACATGCCCTCCCGGTCCACCTAGAGCGGGCGAAGTTATTTGATGCTTTCTTTGCGATGCTATTAAAAAAAAATATTAACGCGTGTTTGATTTGTCACATTCGCATTCGTTTTTAGTTTATTTTTTTTCGTTTTTTGTCATAAGTCAGACTAAAGTATAAAAAGTAATTAAAAAAGAACTAAAAAAGCGAACATATTGAAAAGATAATATTTTTATATGTAGGTATACCTAACTCCTTTGTTGCCTGCTCTTTGCTTTACTTTTAGGTTTTGGATCGCGAAAACAAAAGAGAGCGAATTTTAGAGGCTCGGATGCGAGAGCTAAGACTGAAGATGCGACAAGGTGGCAACCAAGGTGAACCAGCCGTAGAGAGTGACCCTACTGCCAACGATAAAGATCTAGAAGAGGCCACTGCAGAGTACATGCAGACTATCAATGAACTGCAGGCACAACAAAAAACTGAGACTTAGGTAATACGCAACAAAACTATTACAATTTTCTTAGATCATTATAAAAGAAAATAGCAAAAAATTTGTTTTTAATAAAACCATCAAGAATCGAAACACAGTTTATTCCGAAAACAACTTTATTTTCGATACGCTACAAGCCTACAAACTTGACAGTTACTAAAAGTAGCTTTATCCGACATTTTGAAGCTACCTACTATTTTTGGAAAAAATAATTAGGTATACTTTGTTGTTTGCTGTTAAAATTTCAACTTCTACTGTTTTATAGAAAGTAAACAATTTTTATTTCCGTTTCTGTAAAAACAGAAAAAGTTTACCTATTACAAAATTATAGTTTATCACATATAAACGCCTTTTTACTCAGGTCTTAGTAACTCCTTGAATTACGAAATGAAAATTAACAATGAAACCTAAAGTCTAGTCTATCAATAAATTGTCAAAATTCTATGTCAAAGAAATGTTTGTAACATTGTTTCAAAAATACGTTCGTTTAATTAAAATACAATTTATCAATATGGAATAAGTGGATTTCTCTTAAGCATTATCTCTTAGTCTTGAAGTCTCCATTATTTTTAAAATTGCTTTATTTACTTACTTTGTACCTGATAAAGTATAATTATTTTGTTCTTACGCCAGCCTCTATCATTAATGCACATATTATAATCACTACTCGAAGTACTCTGATATGCAGAGGTATGTACCCTCTAATAGAAGTTAAGTTTTTTTCTAGTTCTTAGTGAACGCGATGAAGGACCAACGATGTTCGATGTTGGCACCGACGCCGCTGGTAGTGCGTTCGAACACATCCGTGTGTTTTTGCAGAACATGGTGTATAGTAGCTTGGGAGACGTGTGAGAAGATAGCACGCACATACGACACCACGTAGTCGAGGCTGGCCCCTTGTGGATGTACCTGTAGTCATATTTTCATTGTCAATAAGGTGCAAGTGCGTCGTCATATTCATGTTTTAGCATTGATGGTAATGCATAATATAAAAAACCGGGCAAGTGCGTGTCGGGCCACGCGCAGTGTAGGGTTGCATAGTTACCCGTTATAACATGCGGACTGAGAAGGGGGCTTTATGTTTATTACTATGAACATATTAATTGAGTTCATGGTTTTACGGATAATAACGTTAAAATTTTAAAAAAAAAGTATTATTTCTCCAACATTTTACATGTTCACTATCCATTTTAAATATTTAATAAGTAACAACTTCACCTAAGTATTTTTTTTCTAAGGATTTAGTGTTTTGTACGAAATTAACCAAGTACCTAGGTATATTTTATATGTTGGGTGACTATATTACTCTTAAACTAACAGAGCTAGAGAACAACAGTTTAGTGGGGGGGACGCTCGACTTGAACAAAAAATATCACTTTTCGCAAACGAATCACTGAACAGAAAAAATATAGTCTAGTGATTTTAAAAGACCTATCTAACGATACCCCATACTATAGTATAGGCGAGAAAAAAATCATCCCCACTTTACATGTAAGCACGGGAGAGCTACCATTAAAAAAATCCTTTTCAAAATTTTACTACTTGGCGTGATTAATATACAGGGTGTAACGGAAATGTTCATATGTTTGATACTGCTTCTGCCCATAGAAACGAACAACTTACTTCAGGAAGTCATTGTAAATTCCCAAAAAAAATTGGACTTTCTGTACAAAGTCATCATCAACTGATCAAAATTAGTAATTCATCATCATCTTCCTGCTCGTATCCTATGTTACTTGGGGTCGGCGCAAAACGTTTTTTTCTTCTATTCTTTCCTGTCAGCCGTCACGCTATCACTAACTCCCTTTTCTTTCATATCACTCCTCACACAATCCATCCATCTTTTCTTTGGCCTCCTTCTCCCACTCCATCCATGTGGTGGTAATTAGTACTGTATTTACCCATGCAAAATTGCAGCTTTCTAGTACTAACAGTCTCTAAGCCTCTATGCCTCGGACGGACAGACGGACGGACCGAAACTATAAGGGTTTCTTGTCCTTGTTAGTACTACGAAACCCTAAAAACCCACCGACGGCGTCTAGGACTACGTTAATCACAGGTTTTATATTAAAAAAAACTAGCTTGGCCTGCGTGAAAGTCGGATATTACTCAAAGGGAATGTGCTCGCGGAATAAAAAGTGTCCTCCTCCAAGTTATAATCTACCTCTATGTAGTTCTCGAAAAAAAAATCTTACTTGCAAGAAAGCAGACATGACTCCTATCAGCTTGGCTTCCCCGCAGCCAGCTTCAACAGCTTCCTTGATGTTCACGGTAGAATCCAGGTCCTCCGGTAGTGGCGGTGGTGGAGGGGGCTTCACAATTGGCGACGGCAAAGGAGGCTAGAAATAAATAATTTTATGTAGTTTATAAAAACTATAAAACTCACTTTATTAGTGTGTATTATATTTTGTGTGTTATTTTTTATATTTTGTGTGTTATTTTTTATATTTTGTGTGTTATTTTCAGCAAACCCTCTCATTTGATACCCATTTCATGGAAATGCATACAAAATATGGGCAAATAGTTCGTCATGTTTGGGAGTCCGTCGTATAGGATTTAGAATGACGTCACTTAGCTAACCATGCATTGTCATCCAAACATGTACGCAAAATTTCAGCTTAATCGGAAACCGGAAAGTGGGTCAAATTTAACTAAGATTTGTTTACATAGTTTTTTTTATCATTGATAGGCTCGCGTTTGACCACTATCTCACAATCACATGACGGTAAGCGTACCGTCATGTGAGATAGTGGTGAGATGTGGTGGAAGATGAAGCACGCTTGCCTAGAAGTAACCTATTCACTCTCGACTTAAAGACTCCCAGGTTGTAGCTATCAGAAAACACAGACTCCGGCAGGGAATTCCACTCCTTAGCTGTATGTACAATGAATGTGTTCCCAAACTGTTTTAAGCGTGTGGCTGGGATGTCCACCATGTACCGATGGCTCATCGCCGTACGTCTAGTGGTCCGATGATGGAACGGGCTTGGCGGAATTAGACTATGCAACCGATAGAAAACCGACAGACTAGCAACTCGGCGTCGATGCTCAAGACTATGGAGCTTTGACTCGAAGAGCTTATCATTGCCGATGATCCTCTTGACGCGCCTCTCAATTGCCACAAGTGCACCAAGCTGGTATCCGGCAAATCCGTCCCAAAAATGAAAGCAGTACTCCATACACGATCGAACTTGCGCTTGATAAATTTTGAGCAGTTGTTTCGGCGAGAAGTACCGTCTCACCATTGCTAGGATTCCCAACTATTTGGCAGACAGTTGAGCCTTTGCCTCGATATATGGTCTAAAATTGAGAGAGGATGTTAACGTGACACCAAAAAGATTAAGTTGGTCGGTTATCGGCACGGTTACACCTCGGAAAGATGGAGCCGGGTGAAATTGGCTCCTTTTAGCGGAGAAAAGACATGCCTGGGTTTTAGCAGCATTGAACCTGACCAGATTGGCATCGCCCCATTCAGAGACAGCCTGTAAGGACAAGTTCAAGCGCTCAACCATAGCCTCTCGGAGAGACCGGATCTGCGACCCACCAGCTCGTGCGTTGGACACGTATCTCTCAGCAACAGTGTTGTCGTCTGCATACCCAAAGGTACCGGGTTTAAGCAGATCATTAATATGCAGCAAGAACAATGTTGCCGAGAGCACCGACCCCTGAGGAACCCCGACATTAATATCTAGCAGTCCGGACGAGCAGTCATCTATGACCACTCGAATAGACCGATCCCTCAGGAAATTTGCAATCCAATCACACAGTAGGGTAGACCGAAGGAAGGAAGCTTACTAATAAGGCTTCCCCGTGTTTCTCTATGGACTCACTCCAGATGTGAATGACATACTCTAGAATATCCCCAGTTCTTGCAGAGTATGGACGAGACAGAGATGGGTCTGTAATTAACCGGGTCAGCCCGACTGCCCTTCTTGGGGACGGGTTGCACGTTAGCTTACTTCCAAGCCATCGGCACTTTTCCAGTCTCAAACGAAAGGCGAAATAGGCGTGTTAAGATCGAAGACAGGTCAGGTGCAAAAGTCCTCAGAACAATTGCCGGTACCCCGTCGGGGCCACTAGCCTTGTTCACGTCTAGATTACGCAATACCCTGCGGACGTCCTTCTGATAAATGCGAATATTCGACATACTCGCCTCGCATCAAGAGAAGCAAGGGGCCTCGCGTTACCAGGATCTAGACGTAAAGATTCCACAAAAAGAGAGGCAAACAAGTTCGCTTTCTCCTCAGCGGAGTGGGCTAGCGACCCGTCGGGCCTCGACAATGGTGGTAGTGAGAGGCGGCAGAATTTCGATTCAACCGACTTAGCCAGGGACCAAAACGCTCAATTCAGCTAATGTGGTCAAACCGAGCCTTTCGCAACACCTTGCAGGACTTAGCAGCCCTGTTGATAGCTCTTATCTTGTGACTAACGTCACTCACTTTGTGTGTACGAGCGTCGACCCATGCCAGGTTCGCCGCGTGTTTGAGCACATCAGCGCGATTGCACTCGGCACCAAACCATGGACGAGCGTCGTCAGACATTGTTACGTCAGAGAACGGAATGTAGTATTACATCCCCCGCCGCAACACATCTGTCACGGTATCCGCGCACGTTCGTCGTGCATCAGTCGAAGAGAAGCAAGCAGGCTGCCAAGGATAACATTCAAAGAAACATCGCATGCCATCCCAATCTGCTGACCTGTATCACCAAACCCGCCGCATGCCTTTAGGGCTAGGAACAGTTACATAATTAGTTTACAGAGTTGTAGCTAATAAAAGTGTGTTAAAAAACCATATTTTTTTCCTGCCAGCATGCTATCAACTACATAATTAGAGGTTGTTCTATTTTCTACTGATTATGCAAAATGCACAAAATCTTTAGATATGAGCAAAAGCTCATAATGGCTTAGCCCGCATGAAAGTCGGAATTTACTACAAGGGAACGTGCTTCCGGGAAAAAAGCATCCTATGTCCTTTTTTATTATTATTATAGATGGGTTTGCTCTTGACTCTAGTCTAGCTCAGAGGTAACAGAGACAATGTCGACGTGGAGCGAGTTTACCCAGAACACAGATAATATAATACTAGCGTACAGATGCCTCATCTCATACAAAGAAACGGTACCGCCGTAACTACGGGTTTTCGACTTGCACAAGCAACTTTTGTTCTTCTTTCGGACCCGTCCTCTACACCTCGCTAGATGGTGTTAGCAGCGACGGCTTGCAAATTGAATGAATTTACATAAAGTATTACCAATATTTTTTCACACTTTGAGGAATTACTTTATAGTATTTTTGGCACTCCTTATTCAATTTCAAAATGAGTCACTATACAAATTTTAAAGAGGCGAACGGATAAACTCTACAACTTCAAACAGCGCCATCTATTGGTACACGAAGTATAAATGCCTAAGGATTCGTTCCAATTAACATCTAAATTTGAATGAGGAGCCAATTTGTCAACAGTTTTAAGGTGAAAGCTACAAGGTAGCCCGCGAAATTCAAATTTTCTTAATATTTTTCGAATTTGCAGGTCAGTGTCAGGTTGTATCTAAGTCAAAATTTGATTCGATTTCATGAAATACTTATATTTGACATCAATTCTAACTGATAGAGTTGTATGATTTTAATGATTATAATTCTATAAATAAATACTGGCTACGGCCGCGAACCAAATTTTGATCAAGATACAACCTGACACTGACCTGCAAATTGCAAAAAACGTAAGAAATTTGAATTTCGCGGGCTACCCTGGCGCTTCCACCAGGTAGTTTATTAAATAAGAAAATACAGTTTTTATCATGTTTTTTTTTCAGAATATTAATGTTACTAAAGTAATAACAGCCGCACGGGTCGATCTATCAGGTTAAGCTACGCTTGCCGGGGTTGGTCCATGGATGGGTGGCCATCTTTACATACCGAGATTCCTCCGTGCCTCGGAAAGCACGTTAAGCCGTTAGTCCCGGTTGTCGATTGTGAATCTTTGACAGTCGTTACGGGTCGTCAGAAGCCCGAAAGTCTGACAACCAGTCTTACCAAGGAGTATCGTATTACCCAGTAACTGGGTTGTGGAGGTCAGATAGGCAGTCGCTCCATGTAAAATACTGGTATTCAGTTGCATCCCGTTAGACTGGAAGCCGACCCCAAGATAGTTGGGAAAAGGCTAGGTAGATTTGTTGAATCGATGCATATTACGCCATCTATTGAAATTTATTTGAACTAAATTTGCTTTTTTCGAGTTGAGACCCCGTGCCCAGAAGAAGCCAACCAATCTACTTCTATACCAAAATTCATCAAAATTGTTGTAGTGGTTTAGGGGTGAAAGCGTCCCTCTTTGAGGAGTGGCTGGAGAGGCGCCACGGCGTCCTCACCTTCCGCCTGACGCAGGTCCTCACCGGACACGGAAGTTTCGGGAGGTTCCTGTGTAGGATAAGGCGGAGGGAAACGCCCGGATGTCTCCACTGTGAGGATCGCCCAGAGGACACGGGGGAGATCTGCCCCGCTTGGGCGGAGCTCCACCGTGTCCTCGTGCAGGCGATCGGCGGCAGCGAACTCTCTCGCACGTAAGAAGTTATACTTCATCATCTCATCTCATCGCAGCTCAGCTCAGCCCAGCTCAGCTCAGCTAAGCTCAGCTAAGCTCAGCTCAGCTCAGCTAAGCTCAGCTCAGCTCAGCTCAGCTCAATTTAACACACGAAATTGGTTAGATAATGCTTGATCTGCTTGCAAACTTTGTACCTACCCACCAAAAATACAAGAAGTTTTTATTAGATTGTTTTTCCAACACAATCTTTTTGGATGGACAGCCTCATTAGTGTCGTGACAACTTTTCGTAAGAATTTTTTCCGTCTAGCCCCCTTTCACAACGCGCGATAAGGAACTTCGTTCCAAAAATTCTTGACAAATAAACTCGTTTTCTTTCTTTCTTTCTTTATTCCTACTTGAAAATTCTGCTTAAATAAATTCATACCTAGTAGAGGCTTGGGTAAATATAGTAAATGGTGAATTAACTTACATTTTTGTCAATGGCTCCTTGTAAAGCCTGTCGTGCAATAAACTGTGCTTTGAACTTCTCCATCTCTTTTATAGCATCAGACTTAATCACATCAACCTCATTTTTATATGCTTCCAGTTGAAATTGAAGGCTTTCATTCTCTCTCTAAAATAAGAAAAAGAAATTTAAACAATTTGTTACATTCATGCAGATTATAAAAATCTTTTGCCGGCTGTACACGCTCGTCGAGACACCACGAGATTGGCCGAGTACGAATGTGTAGATCGTGCCCTTGTCGCGTCGCGTCTCTCGGTTCTACGCGACGAGAGCCACGCGACGCAAACGAGACGAGCGTGTACAGCCGGTATTAAATGAAATTTACCTTCAATTGTTGAACTTCTTCATTGTTATCTAATGCCCGACTGAATCCATTGAAATCTCCTTCGTCATTAAACTTCTCATAAAACTCTTCTTTTAATGAATTAAACTCCTGAAAGATTTATATTTGTTTAGTGGAGAATTAATAAACATGTATTATCACTAAATGTAGTGGATACTTAAAATAGTGTGTTTAGAAAATATATAAACCTCCAAATGCTTTACAATCCTTGTTCTGTTTACCTGTTTCTGCTGTCTTCTCGGTCACAGGAACCTCATACTTACTGACACCAAGTGTTAAAATTATAACATATTTTAGGTTTACAATTATACTATCATGAAGCAGAGTAATCACGAACATGTGTGTTTTTAATATTTACTAACAAGTATTTTTGTTAGTAAATAATATGATTGATGCCTATCAAAACAAAAATTGCTGTATTCGTAGTACCTGTGTCATTTTCTGCCATGTCTCAATATTCTTTCTCTGAGGTTTTGTGAAGTGATCCCAAACGCGCTGATGAGAAGATGCGGCAAACACTTTCGCCACCTGTTCGACTGAGGTTCACAAAATTATGTTAAGAGATCCGACTTTGGCCTCGCGACCAAAACATACCGTCGTATTTTCTCGATCGACCGGTCATCCCAGGCTCATACTGTGGTCTATTACGCCGCAGTCGCACGCAGCGTTATACGTCTACCTATCACGCGCGAGGTCACGAGCCAGTCCACACGATTGCACACGCAGCACCTCGCGTTACACAGATGTGACACTGTGCCTCTGCACAGAAGTACCCAAAATGCATGATAATTTATTTTTAACCAGCAACTAAACAAATTATTTTAATGCAACAACATTCAAAAGTTAAAATTAAATTATCATGACACAATAACTTACAAAAGCACCCATCTTTTCTGCAAGGATTGTGGCTTTTCATTCATACTTATGGCTGGAAGTCATCTGGTGAACCGGGGCAATCCATTTGTTGACTACAGACTGAGCATTAAGATTGTAAGAGAGACCATTGTGAGAAAATATTATGAATTTATTTTAGGCTGACACATTTGAAGTTGTAGAAATGTTTGAGCAATATTTCCAGAAACATTATACAACATTCAATGCGGAGACCCACCACTAAATATGCTTTATTTAAATTCTGTTGCAAAACAATTAAATGAAAATGTAAACAATCTGTGGATGGCAAATTGTATTGCCATTTACTAATTGAGCATTCTAGTTAATTTTAAAAAATGTTTGCATCAACAATTAGTTACAACTTTATGTCATTCAAGAGATCAGACCAAGGTCTCACAAATTTAAGTTAAAAACATCAAAATAGAGATGAATGTGCCCTTATTAAGTGAATGTGTATGAATTTTACCACAAAAGTTATTTACACTTTCATTAAGTTTTGGGACAGTTAATAGTTTCTACTGAATGTTTTCATAATTGAAATGAAAACATTATGACCACCTTACCTTAAAATTTTACAGAAATATCAAATAATGTTGAACTAGAGACATATTTATCACTGATTTAACACATTCACCAAACATGGTGATTGAGAAATTGTGGATATCATGTCTAAACAAACTTACGTTGCTCTATCACATTGGCAATGTGATTCTTGACTCGTTCCTTGCAATCATGTAACTCTTCTTCAGCTTGCATTTTCTCATTGAACAATCGGCGAATATGTGCGTTTGTTGCTTGGATCATTGAATAAAATTGATTTGCATTCTTTTTCGTACATTCTCCCCGCTCTAACCAAGCAAGCAATGTCTGTAATAAGTAACAATTTCAATATATTTGCGAATTAAGTTTATTTGAAGTCAAGGCTGAGAAGAAGGCATGGTTCTAGTTAATAACTTACTGGTAGAGTATTTGAGAAATGTTCTTCATTCTTTAGTTTTTCTGCCAATTGTATCATGGATGCATTTGAATATGGTTGTACTCTAGATGGTGATGGTGTTCTCCTATTTGCTACTCCATAGGCAGGCATGTTGCGGTTAACTATGTCACTTTGAGCATTTAAATGCTGCATATGTTGTTGTTGAACACGCAAGGCCTGTCTTTGCCGCCGCTCAAAGTCGTTCTGGTCATCTCGACTCTAGAAAAAAGAAGAGGTTCATGATTATTACTGTATTTAGTCATTTTAAAACAATAGTCATATTTCATTATAAATTGTACCTACCAATGCGTAGTCTACATGTAACCAGCCTGAAGTGGAGTGTGAATTTTCATCATCATCATCATCCTCCACCATGTCATCTTTTTCTTTTATGTTAATGAGTTTAATACAATAACCAGATATCATCATGGCCTGGTCCACACACTCCTCTCTATCAAAACGAATGTGACAAAAGTTTTTTTTTGACAATCTCAGTGTATGTATTCTGCCATAGGTCTCAAAAATTTCTCTCACAATGCTCTCTCTAATTTTGTCTGGTAATCCTCCCACAAAGATTGTTCGGCATCCAGGTGGTTTAGACCTCCGTGGAGGTTGTGGTGTGCCTGCATCAGGAGGAATAAGCTTGGCATGCTTAAAGACTATTTCTTTTTTCAGCTGTGCATTAGACATATCTCCACCCATGTTAGGGTACATTCCCATCATGGCTGGGTCCATCATCATGCCCCCCATAATACTCATGTCCATAGCAGGGGGAGCGGCAGGTGTCATTTGCTGTCCACCCATTGCTGACATGTCCATTGCTGCTTGTGGGACCATGTCCATGCCTGTTCCAGGCATCATTTCCATTCCTGCAGCAGGCATACTAGGTATCATACCACCACCTATCATAGCCCCTGGCATCATCATATTCGGATACATTCCACCAGCCATCATCATGTTGGCTAGAATAAAAAACAGATAGGAAATTATTACATGATTAGGAAAGTTTGTTTGCAGCGACTAATTCATATTACAACAAAAAATACTGATAACAAAGTAAGTACCTTGTGGATACATATTGGCCATCATCATAGGATTCATAACATTACCCCCCATGTTATCATTAGATTTACTGGAATCTTGAGGTTTGTTATTATCACGCCTGCGGCCGATATTATCGATCCTCACAGGCGACCTAGACCTATCGTTTCTATTGTTACCTAGAAAAAATTAATGTTTATTACAAAACTTTTTGTAAATTCAACTTTGGATTTTTGTGGCTCCTGTTATAAATGTGAAAGTTAGTGAGGATGTATGATGTTTGTTACTCTTTCACGCAAAAACTACTGAACGAATTTTGATGAAACTTTACAGTAATTTATCATAAACATCAAAATAACGTAGAGGTTATAATTTATAATGGGGGAAACAATGATTAAACGAGGGCGTAGCCGCTGGCAAAAGGTAGTTATTTCATGTATCTGTACGAACACGAACCTTGCATGATTGTTATTCCACCACGATTGCTATCACACGGTTTGTGGACAGTCGTTGTTGTAACAAGTTGCGACTAAGTTGTAATTGAAAAATAATGAATATCCTCTCTCCTCACTCTAATAGTGCGTTCATTAACGATTCTATTTCACCATAGTTATGCAAGAATCATTATATTGGATTGTCCGGATTTGTTGGCATAGGTAAGCTTGCTTTTCTTTTGACTTTACAAACTTGCTTGGAAATTATATTCTCTTTGCTTGCTTGAGTTGCTTGTTGCTTGCAGTGTTGCCAGTAGCAGATTGTCAAATGTAACATGAGACACCTCAAAAAGTAACATTTTCACGGGAAAAGTAACATTACCTTATTTTAGAAGGAAAACGACACTAATACTATAATATTGCACTATATCTAGACCTAAGTATATACCAGGTCTAAGTTATTGAATTGTTGTTGAATGTCATGATTTAATGAAATATTCGATTTAGTTTTTGCGAGTTATCCTGGCACTTCTCCTTTTTATATGGTGATCAAAATATGATTCGCGGCTGTAGCAAGTACGTACTTACAGAACTGAAATCATTAAAATCATCAATACAACCTTCTAAGTTGATATGATGCATGGAATGACTATTTCATGAAATCATGACATTTGACATCAATTCCAACTGAGAGAATTTTATTGATGATTCTAATGATTATAATTCTATAAATACATACTTGTTACGGCCGCAAATCATATTTTGACCAACATATATCTTTTCACTGACCTGCAAATTGCAAAAACACGAGAAAATTTGAATTTGGCGGGCTACCCAGTACATTTCACCTTGTCCTAAAAGTAACGTAAAAGTAACATTTTGATCGTGTAACATGGAGGTAACATGAGACGGTCAAAAGTAACGTAAAATGTTACAAAAGTAACATTCTGGTAACGCTGGTTGCTTGCAAAGCGTAAAATATTTTTTTATTTTTTTTTTATTAATGGCAATTGAGCCGGGAGTAAAATAATAGATTTTTTTATTTACACCGAAGGGAAGGGGTCTTTTGACCATATTGCCTAGTCTTACGTAGTGTATTTTTACTTTTTTTCCAATGCAGATGTAACACATTCTAATTTTTTTGCAGTATTTGGCTACAAATGTGTCTGCGTCTGTCTGGGTAGTGGATAAATTCTGAAAATGATTTACCGCACTCCCCAGGAGTGCGGTAAATCATTGTGGAGTGGAGGAGTGAGAGAAAATTTGAATTTGGCGGGCTACCCAGTACATTTCACCTTGTCCTAAAAGTAACGTAAAAGTAACATTTTGATCGTGTAACATGGAGGTAACATGAGACGGTCAAAAGTAACGTAAAATGTTACAAAAGTAACATTCTGTACCTCTACCATGAGTTTACATAACCAAAACTCGCTAGCGTCTCCGTAAATTATTTGTATGAAATATTGTACAGCGCCCCTAGCGGTCATAGAAAGAATTAAAATTCGTACCATGAGCACTACAGATTTCGATAGGTTAAAAACCTAACGTAATCTATTCGATAGATACTAACGTTTTTCAGCTGTCGCCATACAAAACGGTACCATGACTCACTAATTCGACAGACTCTATCGAATAATACGCTTACGATAGTAGTTACGTAGCTCACTAGCAATTTGACGTGTGAAACATGTGTATACATCAAAATTATATACGTTTTTGAGTCTAATAGATTCAAAATAATGTCTGCAAGAGCTTATTTAGCATGGAATATGTTAGTGGCCGCTGCATTTGAAGACCAACGACGTGAACATCGTAAATTTCAAACTAAAATGAGAACTCATGTTGGATACCAATAAATTGGAAAATATAAGTGAAAGAAAGTTTATTAAACTTTACAGACTCTCTAAAGAAGCGTTTGAAGATTTGCCAAGATAGCCCAACGTTGAATATTGTTCATTCTTCCTTGCGGACCTTCGGTGGGTTTGCTAAGATCACCGTACCTGAAAAATATATATTAGTTTCCTAATTTATATTTCTTTTTTTAACTTTACGTTTTAAAATAATTTAATAGAAAGTAGAAACATACCTTTCCATGAACTCCACCAACAATTGAAATTGTGAGACACTGGTCCTCATTGTATTAAATATAATCCAAATAATCTGTTGTTGTAAACTTTTGAAAACACAACGCAGCTTAGGGTGTGACTAATATAATTATTAGTATTAGTTAAGCGATTGGTAATATTCTATGGATTCACGTATTAGTGATATTATGATTGTGATTATTATTATTAATCCGACGAACTCTCATATCCTAATATTTAATATTCACATAATCTGGGCTATCTAATTCACTTGACACGGATTGGATTAACTCTATTGTTCTCAGTGTTCTTGAACACTATTAATGTCTATTCCTTCAAGAAGGGAACGAAGAATGCCGAATTATTGTATCGGTAATATCCATCTCCTTCGTATTTTTTTTCTCCGATCGACGTAAAGTAAAAAAAATGATGTCTTTATACGTAAATAAAAAGTTTTTTTTTTAGATATTTTTAATTTATTCCGATCCCACACCTCGACACGATGTGCTAAATTAATGTTGTATTATTAATTAATAACAGTCTAAAACATTTGACATTCTAATCCACCTAGTAATAATAAATACCGAGATGATACAGTCTATTGAACACTAATATAATGCGGCAGTGACACGTATTATTAGGTCTTAGTTAAATATCACAGACCTCAAATATTAGTTGGATATTATAATAATACTAGACTAATATATTAATATTAGCTAATACTGATAAATTTCGGTATCAACCCATCTCTAGCTCTGTGACACAACCACAACGTCAACAAACAATTATTATAAATTGAACCGACGAAGTGACAGTGACTTATTATATGGAATAAAAATTAAAAAACCACTAAGTACCATAAGTAGTCCACTATCAGTCAACTTTTCTATTTAGTCGGTTTATTTTGTTACATTTTTAGCATAGTGATAACACTACATTTTGAGCTTACGAGCCACTCTCTCTTCTTATTAGTGAGGAAGAAAGAAACAAAACATAAGTAGTGAAGCATAGACGAAAGTATTCTAACGAGTAGAGTGAAGTTAGCTATGCGACACGATCTATCGAGCTTACCTTAGCGCCTGCGTAAGACTCCGTAAATCTCATGGTACAAGCATTATCGAAATCTATTCGATCCACGTTAGCACGCTAGCGAGTTTAACGCTAGCGAGTAATTTTTCGATGACAACTCATGGTAGAGGTACTGGTAACGCTGGTTGCTTGCAAAGCGTAAAATATTTTTTTATTTTTTTTTTATTAATGGCAATTGAGCCGGGAGTAAAATAATAGATTTTTTTATTTACACCGAAGGGAAGGGGTCTTTTGACCATATTGCCTAGTCTTACGTAGTGTATTTTTACTTTTTTTCCAATGCAGATGTAACACATTCTAATTTTTTTGCAGTATTTGGCTACAAATGTGTCTGCTTAGGGGTAGTGGATAAATTCTGAAAATGATTTACCGCACTCCTGGGCACTCAGGCAAGGAAGGAACAGGGGTGGGTTTTAGTCAGTAAGAGTCTGACACGCCCTCCCGCTCCACCCAGAGTGGGAGAAGTCATTGGATGATTTCCCAATCCCCAAAAAAAAAACAGTCTTCTTGGCAAACTTCGCTGAGGTAGTCAATACTACAATAAAATTCTCAGCTCCATTTTACTGAGATCGCGCCTGTTTTTATGATTCCACATATTGTCCATTTGCGTTGACACTTGAGACACAAAACTACACCAATTTTACATCACAACAGCCACTGTAGTGCTATTCTGTAAAATCTCACCGTGAAAACTTAGGTGAAGTGAACGTGAAGTGGGCTGTCAATACATACAATCAAGGTGGAATGACAGTTCACTTCACGCTCACTCCACCTAAGTTTTCACGGTGAGCTGTTAACAGGTAGTGCTATTCTGTAAAATCTCACCGTGAAAACTTAGGTGAAGCGAACGTGAAGTGGGCTGTCAATCCATACAATCAAGGTGGAATGACAGTTCACTTCACGCTCACTCCACTAAGTTTTCACGGTGAGCTGATAACAGAATCGACCGGCTGAATAGACCGGCAAAACTACACTCGAGAAAAACCCGCCAAAGAAACTCTAAACCATAGATTATACACTGTTAAAATAAACTATATTTTGTCTATTGAATTATCAATATTATTATCAAATTATCACATCATCGCTTACCATCAGGTGAGATAGTGGTCAAACGCGAGCCTATCAAACATAAAAAAAAAAAAAATTGAAAGTTTCCGGTTTCACAAGAGTGATCATTCCCAGCTATATCCAAAATTATATTTTCTTTGCTCTTTGGGTCAGACCATACGATCACCAGCTTTCACCATTCTTTTCTTTTTCACCATTCTTTAACAGCTCACCGTGAAAACCAATGTGGAGTGAGCGTGAAGTGAACTGTCATTCCACCTCAATTGTATGGATTGACAGCCCACTTAATGTTCACTTCACCTAAGTTATCACGGTGAGATTTTACAGAATAACACTACTGGATTTTTATCACAATTTATGAGTCGACTGCACCAGACCCGTAGGGTATATATGTTCTGTGGTATATTATATATTTTGTTCTGTGTCACCAAAGAGTATGTGTCAGTGTCACCCACCACCAGACAGTATCCAAAGAGAATATAATTTCACAGTATCTAATCTGTGCACCAGACCGCGAAACACGAAACCATTGTTTATATGTTTTAAAATTAAGATTTTCACTATTTCCAATAATAATAATGTTTGTGCTAGCTGAAATGAAGGATGTGATCAGAATTACTCCAGAGCATTTTCATCAAAGTTTAACAGAATCAATTACAACATTGCTTAACAGAAAACTAGCTAATAAAGTAAGTATGAACATAGTATTTCTAACCTCAGAACAGTTTTGCCATTAAAAAACTAATATTTCATTTGCATTACAATGCAATCGCAATGTTGGTTCCAGATTAAGTAGCCAAATTATAGTTTCTGCCAAAAAAGCTAATATTATAATAGAATAATTTTCATGTGGATAATTTTACGGCTGCATTACTTAGAGCATTATTTAATTTGTTTTTATGTTTCAGGTAGTATTGAACGTAGGGTTATGTATAGCTTTATTCGACATCATAGACATTGGACATTCATATATATTTCCTGGGGACGGTTCGTCTCATACAGAAGTTAAGTTTAGATATATTGTCTTCAGGCCTGTGGTTGAAGAAATACTTATCGGAAAGATAAAGAATTGTAGCAGGGAAGGTGTACATGGTATGTTAGTGTATACTCTTCATTATAATACTTCTAAAATTGATACTTTAATTAATTGCCACCTATTAAAGTTACCCTTTTACGATTAGCATAGATGGGCCGTAGGTTGATTGGGACATTGCCTTGTAGCCTAGTATGGTCACTTTATTCAAGAAATTAGATATTAAAAGGGATATCTAAATATTAATTTGTTATTCATCTTTAATATTTCAGTGACTCTAGGATTTTTTGATGACATTTTAATACCAGTGAATGCCCTGCAGCATCCATCTAGATTTGATGAAACTGATCAAGCTTGGGTATGGGAGTACCCAAAAGAAGATGGAGAAAAACATGATTTATTTATGGACTCTGGTAATTTTATAATGAATTTTACTATAATATTTGGTGGTAGTATGAACTATTACCGTATGGTCCCGGATTTAGAATGTGGCCACCCCATCTCATCCCATGGGTGTCGTAAGAGGCGAGGGAACTTGAGCCCTAGTGCATAGCACTAAAGCACCTTGGGCCACCTGCGCAGTGGCCGGTAAACCACCAACAGCAGCATTCCTAAGGTGGGTTGGCATCAGGCAGGCGGCCGGCTGTTAAACATTCTTCCAAATCTTTTTGCAACATGTTAAGGTGAATGCTCCAGGGTAGCCTGCAAAAAGTCAAATTTCGCAGGCTACCCTGGAGCTTCCACAGTACCACCAAATCAGCTTCTGCCCTTATCCCAATTTATTTAGGGTCGAACCAACATGTGTTTTTCTTCCATACTCCTCTATTAGTTGTCATATCTGTATTTACCCCCTTTTTACCCATATCCTCTTTCACACAGTCCAACCATCGTTTCTTTGGCCTTCCCCTACTCTTATAGCCATTCACATCCATACACAAGACTTTTCTCACGACATTTTCTTCATTCCTCCGCATCACATGGCCCATACCACGACAACCAATTTCTACACAATTTTTCAGTCAGCGGTGCCGCTCTCAGACTTCCTCTTATATCCTCATTCCTAATTCTATGCATGCGCGTAACATCACACATCGCTCTTAGCATTCTCATCTCAGCTGCATGCAATTGCTTTTCATTCATCCCTTTTGTGGCCCTACATTCTGAACCATACAAGACAGCAGGTCTGACCATTGTTTTATAAATCTTCCCCTTAAGTTGGGAAATGCGGGAGTCGTAGATAGTCTCAGTGACCTGCCGCCATTTCATCAATCGGAGCAGACTGGGAGAAGAGCGCCATCTAGCGCTATAGCTTCAAAACTGGAGAGACCGCCGAAATTGCAGAACATGTATTCAGTTTTGGTTCTGCTGTTTTTCAAGCCACCTTCTGTTGCCATTTCTCCAATCTGCTCTGGATCTCAGGTCCATCTTCACCGACCAGAACAATGTCGTCGGCAAACAGCATGCACCAGGGTGCCTCCTGTATTTCCGACGTAGGAGCGTCCATAAACAACAGGAAGAGGTAAGGACTTAAAGCCGACCCTTGATGTAAGCCTAAAGCCGACCCTTGATGTAAGCCTAAAGCCGACCCTTGATGTAAGCCTACAGCCACACTGAACTCATCGGTGTTGACCGGACGTAGGTACTAATTGTCTGTACATAGCATGAATCAACTCGACATACTTCCCAGGCAAACCTTTCTCTTTATTTATTTATTTACACTTCATGCAACAAAAGTACAAAGGATACCTTAGGCATTCTCTACCAGTCAACCAAGGGTGGAGAGATAATATGGCAGGCGCATAAAAAAAATAAAACTAAGTAATAATAATTAAAAATAGTAAAAAACGGGAACGAATATATATATATATATATATATATACTAATAATAAACCACCACAACACATCCCGAGAGTTTCCAGGGCTAAGGCGCAGGAAAAGTTATATGATTTACTGGACAGCCCTAGAGGCCAGAAGGAGCTCTACCGGATTACAAAATTAAGAGAAAGGAGAACGAGGGATATAATGCATATAAAATGTATGAAGGATGAACTCGGTAAAGTCTTGTCGAAAGATGACGAAATAAAAGAGCGATGGAAGGTTTATTTTGAAAAGTTGGTCAAACGCGAGCCTATCAAACATAAAAAAAAAAACGAAGAGAATGAATGGAGTGGTGTGCTCAAAGAGGTACAAGTAAATATGGGTTTGGTGAGAGAAATTAGCATGGATGAAGTAAGAAAGGCAGTTCAATGTATGAAAAATGGAAAGGCCATGGGCCCTGATGATATACCAGTGGAAGTATGGAAGTGTTTAAAAGAGGATGGATGTATGTGGCTGACTTTATTCTTCAATAAGTTGTTGTATGAAGAAGTGATCCCACAAGAATGGTGCAATAGTTCGCTAGTGCCCATCTTCAAGAATAAAGGGGATGTACAGGACTGCAACAACTATCGAGGGATAAAGCTCATGTCACATACTATGAAAGTATGGGAGAAAGTGATAGAGAAAAGATTGCGAGAGGAGAGTGAGATTACCCCGAACCAGTTTGGGTTTATGCCAGGTCGAGGGACAATGGACGCCACCTTCGCTCTCCGTCAATTGTGCGAGAAGTACAGACGTGTGCACAAGAACTTGCACATGGTGTTCATTGATCTTGAGAAAGCGTATGATAGGGTACCTCGGGATGTGTTGTGGTGGGCCTTGAAAGAGAAAGGTTTGCCTGGGAAGTATGTTGAGTTGATTCGTGCTATGTACAGACAATCTAGTACCTACGTCCGGTCGGCTGCTGGCAACACCGATAAGTTCAGTGTGGCTGTAGGCTTGCATCAAGGGTCGGCTTTAAGTCCTTACCTCTTCCTGTTGATTATGGACGCTCTTACGTCGGAAATACAGGAAGAGGCACCCTGGTGCATGCTGTTTGCCGACGACATTGTTCTGGTCGGTGAAGATGGACCTGAGATCCAGAGCAGATTGGAGAAATGGCAACAGAAGCTAGAGAAAGTTGGCTTGAAAATCAGCAGAACCAAAACTGAATACATGTTCTGCGATTTCGGCGGTCTCTCCAGTTCTGAAGCTGTAGTGCTAGATGGCGCGCTTCTCCCAGTCTGCTCCGATTTTCGGTATCTCGGTTCACTCGTGCAAAGCGATGGCGAAATAGATCGGACTGTTAAGCACAGAATTAACACTGGATGGATGAAATGGCGGCAGGTCACCGGGACTATCTGTGACTCCCGCATTCCTCTAAAACTTAAGGGAAAGATTTATAAAACAATGGTCAGACCTGCTGTCTTGTATGGTTCAGAATGTTGGGCCACAAAAGGGATGAATGAAAAGCAATTGCATGTAGCTGAGATGAGAATGCTAAGAGCGATGTGTGGTGTTACGCGCATGGATAGAATTAGGAATGAGTATATAAGAGGAAGTCTGAAAGTGGCACCGCTGACTGAAAAGTTGTGTGGAAATCGGTTGTCGTGGTATGGGCATGTGATGCGGAGGAATGAAGAAAATGTCGTGAGGAAAGTCTTGTGTATGGATGTGGATGGCCATAAGAGTAGGGGAAGGCCAAAGAAACGATGGTTGGACTGTGTGAAAGAGGATATGTTCAAAAAGGGGGTGACTGCAGAGATGACGACTAATAGAGGAGTATGGAAGAAAAAGACATGTTGCGCCGACCCCAAATAAATTGGGATAAGGGCAGGAGAATGAATGAACACATCCCGAGATGGGTTGTCACACGCTTTCTCAAGATCAGTGAACACCATGTGCAAGTTCTTGTGCACACGTCTGTACTTTTTGCACAATTGACGGAGAGCAAAGGTGGCGTCCATTGTCCCTCGCCCTGGCATAAACCTAAACTGGTTCGGGGTAATCTCACTTTCCTCTCGCAATCTTTTCTATATCACTTTCTCCCATACTTTCATAGTATGCTACATGAGCTTTATCCCTCGATAGTTGCAATCCTGTACATCCCCTTTATTCTTGAAAATAGGCACTAGCGAACTATTGCACCATTCTTGTGGAATCATTTCTTCATACAACAACTTATTGAAACCACATACATCCATCCTCTTTTAATCGCTTCCATACTTCTACTGGTATGTCATCAGGGCTCATGGCCTTTCCATTTTTCATACATTGAACTGCCCTTCTTACTTCATCCATGCTAATTTCTCTCACCAAACCCATATTTACTTGTACCTCTTTGAGCACACCATTCCACTAATTCTCTTTGTTCATAAACTTTTCAAAATAAACCTTTCATCGCTCTTTTATTTCGTCATCTTTCGACAAGACTACTGGTTTCATCTTTCATACATTTAATATGGATTATATCCGGTAGAGCTCCTACTGGCCTCTAGGGCTGTCCAGTAAATTATAGAACTTTTCCTGCGCCTTAGCCCTGGAAACTGCAACCGCCTTTTTTGCCTTTCTCTTCCATTCTTTATAAATTTTCTTCTTATCTTCTTTCAAATTATCATTTCCGGTTTCTGCATTCTGCCATACTTTAAACGAAATTTTCTTTTCATTCAGCATGTTTTACACATCTTCATTCCACCACCATGTATCCTTTTCTATCATACCTTTCCCTTGCGATTCTCCAAACACATCTTTTGCTACTCGCCTTATACAATCCGCCATTTCTTTCCAACATTCATTCACAGATTTTCCTTCCATATTCTTCATTTCTATCATTTTATCTACCACTTGACTCTTAAAAATACTTGCACACTCCTCATTTTCTATCGTAAGCCATCTGATTTTGGGTGGGAGCCGTTCTTTGTTCCTACTGGACGAGATACTGACTGTCCAGTAGGAACAAAGAACGGCTCTGACTTAGTCTCTTAACACAGGCTCATTATGTTTTTTTTTTTTTGGGGATTGGGAAATCATCCAATGACTTCTCCCGCTCTGGGTGGAGTGGGAGGGCGTGTCAGACTCTTAGCGACTAAAACCCACCCCTGTTCCTTCCCTGCCTGACTGCCCAGGGGTGCGGTAACTCATGTAGGGGAAGGCCAAAGAAACGATGGTTGGACTGTGTGAAAGAGGATATGGGTAAAAAGGGGGTAAATACAGATATGACGACTACTAGAGTATGGAAGAAAAAGACATGTTGCGCCGACCCCAAGACATGTTGCGCCGACCCTAAATAAATTGGGATAAGGGCAGAAGCTGATTTGGTGGTACTACGAACAATATTTTTTTAAATGTTGTTAACTATTGCGATCAATCAGTTGACCACCCCTACTTTATAGTCTGGATCACGCAGTTAAAGAACGCAACTAAATACAACTTTTTTTTTTTAACAGGGGAATCCATAAGGTTTCGCATCACAAGTGAAGCCTTTGAAGAAAGTTTACCCACGGGGCCTCCAGGCACTGAATGTACGACACTGACAGTGGCACCTTACAAGATAGTAGGTGGTATCAATGAGCCTGGACTGGGGCTTCTAACATGGTGGGAATCTCCAGAACAAGATGATGGGGATGAGAATGAGGAACAGGATGATGATGAATAAACATAAGTATAAAAATCTTTGTTTTATTTCCTCCATAGCCTCCTTTCATCTCAATAACTTTCGCGACGCAACATGGCGTCTTTTTCCAGACTTCTCTATTTGTCGTCATCTCGGTGAAAAGAACAGGAGTACAGTTATAAAGAAAACCCAAATGTGTATATGCAAACAAATATATTTTTTTTAACATTTTTTTATGCTCAATCAGAAAATACAACAATATAATTTTATTAAGATAATACATTTGATTATTCTTATTATATAAATTACACATAATGATATAGATGTTAATTCTTATTCTTATTTATCACTATAACAAGGGCAAACAATAACAGCCGAACATCACAAATATTTATGCGCACAATTACGATATAGCGTCTAAAATGAATATTACTAAATGTGTGAAACATGAAGATTACTTAAAACTTTATAACTGTTTGTTCATGTTGTTATCACTATGTAACAAACTCAAGTTACATAAAGAAACATAGACATTTCCACTACATGTAAGTACGTTTTTAAAATGCCTTTCGAGGTGAGGTTCATGACTTGACTTTAAATATAAAATTACAATAAATTAATGATTTACCATTCAATCACAGGACCAAGTGAGATATTTATTGGCAAATTCAGCCAGATCCTACCTTACTAAAAGTTCTACTCATAATGACACAGTAAAATAATAGTACTCATTTTTACCCAACTACGCCAGAAAGGGTAATGTTTTTGATTTCCTTTTTGTTGGGTACCCACTCTAATGATCACATCTGACAATACCAGACTTGAGTACTTAGAAATAATAATATCGAGACATTTTTTATTAAGGTTACTTAGATGGGTTACTATCTTTATAGACTTTTTAAATACATACAACATCCCACTGTCTTTGGGTGTACGTACGCGCAGCGGAATGTTGTTGAATTTAAAGATTTTAATTATGCAGATATTTAGTGTATGACGTCGTATAATTGTGTATGGTAAAAAAAAAATTGTGCACGCAACCATTGTGGAGAAATTCACCAAAAACTGATTCCGCTGGGCGAACGTTGTCCTGGCGGAACTTTTTTTAATCCATAGACTTTAGAAGAAAAGAGATGTGTCCAAAAATTAGTGTGTATTTGTGTGTAATTGTGTATGTATGAATAAAACTAGTGCATGCATAAACTGCGGAGAAATTCAAGTTTCCGCTACGCGAACGTTTGGCCATTAGCTAGTTTTCATATAAAGCGCTTACATAGAGAACTGTAGATTTTTACATACGTTGTTTTGAATTTGTTTATATTTGTTTAAAAAACAGATTTAGAAAAAATCGTAGGGCTTAAAAGATAAAAATATAAACGTAAAATACGCTTAATAGGTCTTAGTTCTTAAAGTATGCACTTTGGGGTCTAGATTTTCACGTTAATACAAACCTTGTAAGTGTCTGCAACATGTTGCCAAGTATCAATGATGTTCCGTTAGTAACTAAAGAGTTATAGGACAAATTTACCATGAACAGATCACTGTTTACAAAGTAGTCAAATATCACGACGTTCTGAAGGAATTGCATGGTAATATGTATGTCAATAATTAGTGTATTCATTCAACTATTCTTATGCAAAATTTCATGTCATTAAATTCAGTAATTAAAGAAAAACAATTATAATACTGACGAAGCATCGAAAACCTACATAACCCGACCAAGTTCGGATGGCTACAAAAAAGCGGCCGTGCAATATATTTAGGTAACATCCCAAAATTTACAGTATAATACCGGTATTTAATTGGTATAGGTGATAACACAATTGTTGTTTCGATATAATTTATAGGGCATTTATTTTTGTACACCTACTTTTTTAAATGTATTTGACTATGACAGAAAGTAGGTACTATTTACGTAGGTACTTTATTTAAGTATGCGCTTGAGACTTGAGATATAATCTAAATATATTATTTAAGACAAATAAAATTCATCCTTAAATTCATTCCTGAGGCATTAAGTCCGCCTCTGTACTTGTATGTGTGTGAAGTGTTAAATAAATAAATAAATTCATACAGCTAATTTCTATTGAAGATTTCACGGATCAGGATTCTAACTATAGACCCCTTAGGGAAATTAAATATTTACCACATGTAAGTATGTACTACTGTTTAGGTAAATATTTATCATATTGTAGCTTATTACACTATTTAACCAATAGACTAGGCATGCACGAGCGTTCCCCTTTGCAACTTTAGTGGATCAAACAATCTAATAACTTAAAAAAAACTACTTCTTGAATCGTTTTTTTTTTCTTATGTATGTAAGCGTGTTCCCCCGCACCCCACCAAAATATGCAGAATTATTTTGTTCGAAGTTCGGTACGCTTAATCCTTTAGTTAAATAGTCTAAGTATTGTAGTTATGAATTGATCAAAAATATTCTTGTGTGAAAAAATAGACAACGCGCTGCGCGCAACGAGCGATAGGCGGCTTCCCGCTTGAAACGGTACTGTCATCCTTGAAGAAAAGAGAGGGCAATATGTTTTCGCGCGTATTCGTTTACTGTTGAACTTGAACCTGATTTTGTTTCATCCCCAGTCACAAACAAATAAATGTGCAGTCAAGGACAATGTGCGTATGCGCTGTTGTTTTGCTATGCATCGCCAATTCTCTGTAATAATAATATTGACAAAGTGTGTTATTAATGTTATAGTGTAACAGTGAAGCATAACATAATTATGTAGTAGGAATATTGAGTGAATGATAGTGAGAAGCTGATAACAGATATAAGGTAAGATTTTATAATAAATTAATAGCTATAGACTTATTCATTTACGTAGGTAGTTTATAAGGCAGATAAATTATAATAATTGTGTTATGTTAACATTGGACAGACACCATAAACCCAAGTTAATATCTACTGATTGATCTTATTCTATATCTATTTACTTAAATTTATAATAATAAATTATACAAGACATATATTATAATATAATCGTAACAAAGTAGATGTTTTTCCTGGTTAAAGACAAACTACTGAATAGATCTAAACTACTAAACGACCGACCACATTATAACGAAATGTTGAAAAGAAATATTGTTATTAAATAATCACCTTATGTTTATTACCTACATGTAATGATATACGTATGTGGGCCTCTCACAGATCGTCAACTCCTCGGCAACCTGGAACAACTTCCAGAACAAGATCACCACCTTCCTGGGTAAGGATAAACCGAGTAACAGGAACTTGCTCATTTAGTTGCAATTTTGTTGTAAATTAGACCTTAGGTCTATTGATATAGAGTTTAATTTGTGTACCTAATCGGTTTTTGAATTGAAATTTTGTGTGTGTTAGTACAACTCGGTCACATTAACTTGACGCATGGCGTCGATATAATAATGTCTTATGGTTATTATTAAAAAAATATTTTTCATTCAAGAAATGCAATTGTTTTACTTTTTCCTAACGCTTGTGTACGCAACTGTACCATATTAATAAATACTATATTGGAAGGTTAAGAACGTTTCTTAGATATATGGCACGGCCGCTTTTTGGTAGCCATCCGAACTTGGTCGGGTTATGTAGGTTTTCGATGCTTCGTCAGTATTATAATTGTTTTTCTTTAATTACTGAATTTAATGACATGAAATTTTGCATAAGAATAGTTG
The DNA here is from genome assembly GCA_951329385.1 of Polia nebulosa. Lineage (NCBI taxonomy): Eukaryota > Metazoa > Arthropoda > Insecta > Lepidoptera > Noctuidae > Polia > Polia nebulosa. The sequence continues at coordinate 17,884,921 of OX589599.1, read as the reverse complement.
AATGAATACACTAATTATTGACATACATATTACCATGCAATTCCTTCAGAACGTCGTGATATTTGACTGCTTTGTAAACAGTGATCTGTTCATGGTAAATTTATCCTATAACTCTTTAGTTACTAACGGAACATCATTGATACTTGGCAACATGTTGCAGACACTTACAAGGTTTGTATTAACGTGAAAATCTAGACCCCAAAGTGCATACTTTAAGAACTAAGACCTAATAAGCGTATTTTACGTTTATATTTTTATCTTTTAAGCCCTACGATTTTTTCTAAATCTGTTTTTTAAACAAATATAAACAAATTCAAAACAACGTATGTAAAAATCTACAGTTCTCTATGTAAGCGCTTTATATGAAAACTAGCTAATGGCCAAACGTTCGCGTAGCGGAAACTTGAATTTCTCCGAAGTTTATGCATGCACTAGTTTTATTCATACATACACAATTACACACAAATACACACTAATTTTTGGACACATCTCTTTTCTTCTAAAGTCAATGGATTAAAAAAAGTTCCGCCAGGACAACGTTCGCCCAGCGGAATCAGTTTTTGGTGAATTTCTCCACAATGGTTGCGTGCACAATTTTTTTTTTACCATACACAATTATACGACGTCATACACTAAATATCTGCATAATTAAAATCTTTAAATTCAACAACATTCCGCTGCGCGTACGTACACGTCTTTGGCGTGTGTTTAATAGTAACTGTAAGGTGATAGCGTCAGGGTAGCCCGCAAAGATCATTTTCTTTTACGTTTTTTGCGATTTGCAGGTTAGTATCGGCTTGTATGTTAGTCAAAATACGATTCGCGGCCGTAGCAAGTACGTATTTACAGAACTATAATCATTATTACAACTCTCTCAGTTAGAATTAATGCCAAATGTCATGATTTCATGAAAGACTATATTTCTGTGTTTCCTGATAGCTAGAACCTGGGAGTCTTTAAATCAAGAGTGAATAGGTTTCTTCTAGGCAAGCGTGCTCCATCTTCGACCACATCATCGCTTACCATCAGGTGAGATAGTGGTCAAAAGCGTGCTCAACAATAAAAAAAACACAACCTGTCACTGACCTGCAAATTGAAAAATCGTAAAAAAAAAAATGAATTTCGCGGGCTACCCTGGCGCTTCCACGTTAGGGAAGTAATTGTAGAAAAATACCCTCTCCTTCCACATAGCTTAGATTTGGTAATTGATCAAAAACTTTCTATCTACAAAAAATAAATTGATTTCGGAATAGCCAGTTCAAACGCAACTTTAAAACTTACATTCTGATAAATACTTTCAACTAACTGACACTGAAAATATTAATTAGTACATATATAGGCAATTCTTAAAACTAAGCTCGTTCTTATTTTATGTTGTTGAGATCGTAAAGTAGAAACCATGTGAAATTATTACTAAAAATGTACCTAAATATGAACTAAATAACTACAAGTCTACAATGATCACAAAACTTAAACCTACAACGCAATTATGTTGTAATTCAAAACTGAATCTATTAAACTATCTGAAAACACTAAAAAAAAAACAAATAAGTAAATTTTTGGTCAACATCAGCACCAGAATAGTTTGTACCAATAATTAAAGCAACTAAAGTTGCAACATAATAAATTAAATTAATTGTGTAAAGTTTTTTCTTGTAAATTCAGCTAACAGTAGACAATAAAATAGCAAATGATTTCCATATTTAATTAGGATCTATGTTAAAAAACCTTGAAGGACATTTAATACTTAAGTTATTATTTTTCAATTTTTTTTTAATACAAGTACGATTATTAAAATGTATATTTAAATTAGATTCCGGACTGAGAAATTTGCATTTTTGCATAATCATGGTCATGTGTGTCGAACACAGAGTACTAAGCAAATGGAGTGGATAAAGTGTAGAGAAAAAAAATGTATGACGTGAGATTGTCAAATGAAAAGTGATAGCTTCGTTTGTCTGAAATAATATTCTAAAATTCGAACACCCCATCTGCTTATGACTTTGTGGTGTCAATAGCAATCAGCTGATTACTTGAACGTGTAAAGGAGCGGTGAGTTGGTGAAGTGGTGGGCGTTGTTGACGTGCGCTATGAGTCTTCCGTCGAGTAGATGTCTTCCGTACTGCACCGCTTCGTGCTCGTCTTTAGCCAGACCGCAGTTGATAAGCCAGCGGACTAGACAGGACCCGCGAAACACGCCCTTGTATACTCGCATACGCCACCTAGGATAGAAAAGAAAAGAAAGAAAGAAAATACGTTTATTTACGGTAAACATGACGCAAAAAACAGAGAAACACAAAAAAAAAAGAAAAACTGGGGGAAAAAATGCGTCACATCCACGCAAAACGGCCATCGCTCAGCTTAAGTGCTATGACCCTATGCAAGGAGCCCCAGCGCTGGTTTTCAGCGACAGCCGGCGCCGACGCAAATACAAAAAACAGTATTAGATCACTGTTGATTTTTTAGAGCATCTAGTAGGTACTGGCTTCCTCTTTGTCCCTCCAAATTTTCTGCTGTTTTTGTCCATGTTTGTCAAACACTAGTAAAGATCCTCGCCGCGTGGTTAATCTCAAGGCTGTATTTCCATCTTTAGGCGCCCAGTGAGTGATACTCTTGGCTCATTCGGCAGTTTATCACAGCCTAGGTTTTTTTGACTGGAGCTTGGCAGTCTTTTTTCTCTTTCAAACGAACATTAGTTTTTCTTGTCTGAAGTTCTGTCGAGGTTACTTAATACTTGTACAAGTGATATTTACCTAGTATCTTTAGCAATAGCCTCCCTGCAACGTTCAAGATGATGCGTGATAAACTGATCACAAACGTGTTTAGTTTCAAAGCTTAGATCTTCTATGGACGGCAGAATCACTGTGTCTCCACCATACCTAAATTGGAAAGAACACATCATTATTATGATTTTAATTAATAAATGTAATAATTATCTGTTATGACTGAGAAAATCTCCATTTGTGTATCACTCAGAAATTTCTACAAAATCGTCAACTACTTAGATGTTTTCTGTAATTACCATTTGCTCTTCAAGAATCTGACGGCAGGTATCAGTGTTTCTTCGGGATCGAGTCCAAACAGTATGAACATCACCAGTGCCTGTCCGTAGTTGGCCACTATGTCCAGGAACTCAATCTCCACGAATACTCCGCTTTCATCCTTCAACATCATGCGCCAAGTCGTGAAGGTTATGCCCTGGAATATCATGGCAATACATTAGTCATAGCTGTTGGTATCTCTGGGTGTCCAGAAAAATATAGATAAACCAGCCTCTGCTTAAGTTTCAAAGCAAGTTTCTATGTACCTTGCTTATGAATCATTCAGCCATACCCTGTGGCCATTCTGAATCACGGCACATATACCCATTTCCGTGACCTACTCAGCTCGTTCAGATACTCGAACATGCTGAGACTGTAGACGATGATAAGCACGGTGTGCTTGAGCAGTTGTCCGCCGCGGCCGCGCGACTGCTCGGGCGGCAGCAACCCCAGCGCGCCGGCTGCTCACCCCAGCTCGTCAGATATATACTCACAATGAACATGCTGAGACTGTAGACGATGATAAGCACGGTGTGCTTGAGCAGTTGTCCGCCGCGGCCGCGCGACTGCTCGGGCGGCAGCAACCCCAGCGCGCCGGCTGCTCACCCCAGCTCGTCAGATATATACTCACAATGAACATGCTGAGACTGTAGACGATGATAAGCACGGTGTGCTTGAGCAGCTGTCCGCCGCGGCCGCGCGACTGCTCGGGCGGCAGCAACCCCAGCGCGCCGGCTGCTCACCCCAGCTCGTCAGATATATACTCACAATGAACATGCTGAGACTGTAGACGATGATAAGCACGGTGTGCTTGAGCAGCTGTCCGCCGCGGCCGCGCGACTGCTCGGGCGGCAGCAACCCCAGCGCGCCGGCTGCTCACCGCAGCTCGTCAGATATATACTCACAATGAACATGCTGAGACTGTAGACGATGATAAGCACGGTGTGCTTGAGCAGCTGTCCGCCGCGGCCGCGCGACTGCTCGGGCGGCAGCAACCCCAGCGCGCCGGCTGCTCGCTCCAGCTCATTCAGGTATTGGCAAGCGCCAGGAGCCGTGCAGCGGTGCTTCTGAGATGGTGGGCAGGCGCAGTCCCTGATGAACATGGAGGATAGAGTGCTAAACTATTATCATTTTGTCCTCATTCTATCGTCTCGATAGCTCGTATAACCTAACAGCACAAAGTCTATCTCCTTTAATTTAGTCCATCCTATTTGTCTTTTTAGGGTTTCGTAGTCCTAACAAGGACAAGAAACCCTTGTAGTTTCGTTCTGTCCGTCCGAGGCATAGCTAAGAGACTGTTTACTAGAAAGCTGCAATTTCGCATGTATATATACAGGGTGTCCATGAACGCACATACGTGTTCCAGTGATTCAGTACATGATTCTGGACCCCCTAGCGTTGGAATTTTTCGTCGTCTTTTTCCTTAGTTTTTGAAAAAAAAATCTGCGTTTTTTTTACATTAAACTGTATAAAATCGTTATAACTATCTACCTCAATGAAATTTTTAATTAAAAAATAATTAGTTCGCTTTTTTCGCAAAAAAAACGCAATGTAAATAAAATTAAAAGAAGCTCCCTGCTTAGCTGATTTCTTAAGTTCAGTAGGTACCTACGCACGCAATATCGGCCAAAGACCGCCGCCGACGTTTCTTTGTCGGTAAATGCTCACACAGACCTATGAATCTAACAGACGCGACACGTTAGGCATTTTAAGTGTCTAAAAAATTGATATCCCATTGACTACTTTTATTTGAACTTATTTTGAGGGGAGGTTATTTTTATGAACCTTCATCGAAATAAGTAAAGAAGATCTAAAAAAAATGTGTTACAGTTTACTGATAACAAATTGTTATCAACAAAGTTAAGTTAAGTAATACAATACAATAACTTTACTTACTCATTTCGTTAAAACCACATGCCTACATTTCGTATACCTACATCAAAATAATTACTGAGTGAGTAGGTAGTAGGTACAACTTAATGCGATTGTACAGTCTATCAATTTCATTGATCTATGCGGTCTGTGAGCGTCGGCATATTTAAAAGCGTACCTACACTAATAAATAAAATTTTATTTCTTTAGCATTTCGCCGACGACGAATTTTTGTTTTTTGTTAGTTCCGTGTTTACGTTCATCGCAAACGGATGTGCAGTTGGTAGCGAATTTAGCTTGTTATCGTAAAGTTATCAAAAACAAGTTATTTTATGTGTTTGTTAGTATGTGTGTTTTTTGTTTTGCTTGTTGAGTGTGTGCTTGTTGTGTGCGAGAGTGTTTTTAAACAACACCTCAGTGCCCAGGAAAATGCTCATGCATGAAGCATGTAGGAGCCTCGGGATCGTAAGAAATGAACGAACTTTAAGGTGAGTTTGTACTTAACTAATGTTAAGTACACGGTTAATAACCGCGTCCCTGACAGAGGTGTCCGTGGTTGGCGAGCGGCAGAGCTGTAGGTACCTACGAAATTTCAAAATTCAAAATCACCAAGGTCACTTCTGTAGGGACGCGATTGGCGACCGCAGGCGCTTTATACTACATTCCTGGAGCGCAATGTAGGTACTTACAAGCTTCTTTATTATTATCTATCCTAATCTTTATCTAACCTTATCTTCAGTATTTTTGAGGGATTAAAAATGTATGTGATATCAATGTTGTCGTCATTAGAATAAACAGTTAAAGGTGCCACGGAACATTATACGCATTTGTCGTTTTAAACGTTTAACGCACGTATGCGCTTATGTCTATTAAGTATCTGATCTAGTTGTTTATCACATCGATCGGAAACATCGGAAACATCGACGTACTCGTAAAAGTATTTTTATCACAAAGTAGATAGGTAGTATATCTAGGTGCAAGCGCTGGTCGCGCCGCAACGCTTATACACACAGGAACAGGTGTGTCTGTGTGTATAAGACGTGGTAGGCAACTACGTACTACGCGCTCGCGCGCGCCTACTTCATTGCGAAGCGTTGAGATCGCATTGTTCACAATACATTGCGTGCTTGAAAATGTCAATTTCTGTAATCGATCATTACCGAGATTAATGACTATCATAATTTTGTTACTGACATTAGGTGTAACCTTTTCGCGAAGTTTGCGGTATCCTGTTCCTTACAGCCTGTATATTAATCACGCCACGCTAACGAAATAATAAAATCATGAAAAATATTTTTTTTTATGGTAGCTCCGATACATGTAAAGTGGGGATGACTATTTTTATCTCGCCTATCCTATTCCATTCCAAAATCATTGCGGGGTTAGAAAGAATATTTTGCGATTCAGTGATTCGTTTGCCAAATATAAAACTATAAAAACAAATACATATGTGTGTATTTTGTTAGGTTGGCGATTTCGCTTTGTAATTTGACTGCGACATTTTGTAATCTTTAGAATTGATTGTTTCTTTGTAGTAAATCATCGTCGTTAGAATCAGCCAGATGAGCTATGTAGACGATCAAGAGCGTAAAGACACTTTGTCGGTGACAGTTTTTGACCTTTCCTTTCATCATTATATAGTTATCTTAGATTAAATTTTAGATAATATAGATTACTTAGCTAGCAGTGTTGTTTTTTTTAAATTACAACGATATTTAATGGAAATAATTTAAAAGATATTTATAGAAACTGATAATATCAAAAAAACTTTTTTACGAAAAAATAGAACCGACTTCCAAAAAAAGTGCAAAATAACTTTAGTTTCGGAAGTCGGTGTTTCTGGTTTTGTGGTGTGCGTTACTCCAACAAGAAAGTAGCTCCTAGAGGGATATGAGTGGCACTTATAATTAGTGCGTCATCTGCTGTAAATATGCACCACATAAAAAAATTTGTGCGTCTTTTGGAAAAAAAACGGAAAAACTATTCCTGCTGGAGTAAGTAAAGTAAGTTTAGAATTTTCCTGCTGGAACAATCCAGCAAGAAAATTCTAAACGAATGATCGGAAAGAGGAATATTGTGGATAGGCAGAGAAATTATATTTGTGCAAAAATGTGCGCCGAAAATATAATTTGTGCGTCTTCAGGTTTTCGAGATATTGCATTTCCTGCCGGAGTAACGTTTTGCAGAATCGTGTATCTCTAAACATTGTATGTGCGCCTGTAGAATAAATATACACGAGTAGCTCTTAATTTGTGCGTATTTGTGACGGAGTTAGATTTAAGAAAATGTTAATAATTTTCAAGTTGTCGCTCTTTTTTGAAACCCAGAAAAAATATCGCAGCGCCTAAATGAGAAAACGTAGAAGCTCGCTGAAAACTGAATTCGGTCCGTCTTGACGCTTATAATAACCATAAAAAGTTTCAAAAGTGTACATGTAAGCGTTAATGAATAATAGTGCTAAAAGTCAAAACGACAGCGACGGTGTCATCTGGGGGCACGGTAGTGCCCCCGCCAAGTCGAGCGCGACGCAACACTGCCGTACCATCCTTTTCTGGAACCATTTCGCCGCATTTTCAGGCCCCTATTTGAGAACCTCTAGATGGGACCAGAACGCTGAAAATTTCGTCATCTAGTAAGCTGAAATGCAGCAGCAAAATTTCAAGTCGGTAGATCATTTAGTTCCGAAGCTAAGCGAAAGCAAAGTTTCGCATTTTCGACACTGACACACTGACTCACTGATCATCAAAAAATAACTGGTACTTCCCATTGACCTAGAGCGCTGAAATTTGGTACAGAGGTAGAGTTTAACGCCCACATAGAAGAAAAACTATCAAAACTAGGATCATGGAAGATCTGGACTTCCTGGTGACCCGGATGAGAAACCGTAAGAGCACACCCAAACTATTAGCGCTATCGACAGACTGTCTGCAAAATTTATTCTGCGTAGTGGGACTCTTCTTTTAATATGAATATAAAATGAAATTTCTGCAAAAATAAGTGAAATCCCACCAAAAACATTGTGTAAAAAATGTTCAACCGTAGAACATTTATTACACGTTAGTCGGTACAGGTCAACAGCCAAGTCACATAACATTAAATACAATAATAAAGAAATTGTAGTAAGGAACCTTAGACTTGGCTCAAGTTTGTCTAGAGATTTCATTACTTTTTAGAGATAAACAAGCAGCTCCATCGAGACTTGGCTATTTTTTACAGAATGATTTTGGTGGGATAACTTTAACAGCAAAATACAAGAAAACGGCTCAACCTAAGATGTAGGTGTGTAGGTGTAAACCAAAAATTAGTGCGTATAGTCAAAAATATATAGTGAAAATATCCAGCTTGGAATATTTCGCATTAAGTAGATATCAACAAAAAACCAAATATGTACATAACGGCTGGTTATCCGACCAAATTCGAATGACTACAAAAAAGCGACAGTTTCATAATATCGATGACCCTAAGACTATCATAGGATTATCCACCAGCAACTTGCTATTTAATACAATCTTGTGGAATCGGAAGTACCGTACTATAGGTATGAGCCCGACCCAGTTCTCGAAAATGGCAATATCACGTTATATTGGGATCGATCTATCATCACTGACAGGACTATTGTTGCCAATAAGCCTGACTTAGTGGTGATAGATCGATTAGAGCGTCGCACAATGATTGTTTATATAGCTGTCCCGAGATCATGACGAGAACCTCGTGAAAGGTGAAAAAGATAAACAAACAAAGTATCTTGATCTGGCTTGCGAGGTTATCGACATGTGGTGGATACAGCAGTCATTGTGCCGATAGTCGTGACGGCCAATGGTTTAATAGCCAAGAGCCTCGACGAACACCTAAGGAGGCTCTCGTTGGGCAGCTGGATCAAGGGCTCGATCCAGAAGGCAGTACTCCTGGACACGGCGCGCATTGAAAGGAGGTTCCTCTCTCAGGAGCCCTGACCACCGGTAGCTTGGACCCTATCCCGATACCGGTGAAAATATAATTTAATATGTGATGGAAATGAATAAACGTAATAATAATAATTACTCGTACTTGATAGACTACCGACTTGAATCACGGAGTAGCCGCGTCTCACCTGCTTCGCCACCGGCCGCGGTGCAACTGCAACCCAGTACCCCACCGCGACCCGACCACGTTGGTGAAGATGATGATGACGTGGCTATATCCGTGAGTACCCAGTATAACGAACGATTGAGGAGCGTTTTGGAGGAAGCGTTCCGAGAGCACCGCTCCACACCGCCTGGGCTTAGACCTCGTCTACCTCGTTTGCCCATGCATAAAAAAATAAGGCGCTGATATGTGCTCTAGATTCGCAGCTATCAAATTGTTTTGATAGTAGCAAAACCTTGCTGATACCTACTCAATCTTGTACTGCGCGGCTGCAGCGGCATGTCGTGTAGCTCACGTCAAGTTCCCCAACAGTGACAGAGCTGCACGACCAGCTGTACCTGCTTGGCAGTGCAGGATCGAGCGTCGTATCGGTGAGGCTAGAGCACTCATTGGCAAGCTTATCTGCTTCAGGGAGGGCAACTCTCGCTCTAGGGTGATGCGCTTTGTGAGGCGGGCGTTCTCGGGGACTGATATAAGTTTCCAAGATTATCTGACCCGCGTCACAGAGCGTATCGACTTCCTGAAGCAGAATATCTATGCATGGGCAAACCGTATTCGTCGATACAAGCGGCGAGTGGAGCGGTACACTCAGAATCGCACATTCCAAAGCAACGAAAGGTGGGTTTCATAGGGCTTGGGAACGACCGGAACAAGGTGTGTCTGATACGCGCCTACCTGATGATTACGCCATGAGCTCATTCTGGCGCAGCATCTGGTCGGTGCCGGTCAGGCACACCGAGGGTGATTGGACTCGAGAGGTCGAGCGCGCGTGCGATCTTAAACCAGAAATGGGGGCTATTGCCATCAGCCCCCAAGATGTAGCTCGTGCAGTCCGTCCGTTGCCTAACTGGAAATCTCCAGAGCCGGACGGTCTGCACAATTTTTGGATAAAATGGTGTCAAAGATCGCACGCTCACTTGGCAGCTCAGTTCCAGTCTGCCCAAGAGTCAGGGTCGCTGCCCTAGTTCCTTACGACAGGAGTAACCCACCAGCTCCATAAATCAGGTAAATCACGTGTTTACCGACGGTCTATAAAGTTCTTATATCCATCCTGAGAGCCAAAATTAACAATCATATTGACACAAATTTTATCATGTCTGCCTCTCAGAATGGATTTAGGAACGGGTTCCGCGGTACTAAGGAACTGCTCCTCATTGATGTTGCTATTAGCCAACAGGTTCGTCGTTCTCGAAGAGATCTGTCGACATGTTGGATAGATTATAAGAAGGCCACATACTTGGCTCATGAGGGTGCTGGAGCTGTACAAAGTGGATGCAATTTTGCGCACGTTCCTGATGTCGTGTATGGGGCAGTGGAGGACGGTCTTTCACTATCTAGGTTGTCGACAGATCCAGGAGAACAGCGAACCGTTAATGATCTAGCGTGGCATATTCCAGGGCGACAGTCTGAGTCCACTGTGGTTTTGTCTAGCCCTAAACCCTTTCAGTACTCTACTGGAGGGTTCGAGCCAAGGCTACCGGTTGAGAAGAGGTGGTCAAGTCATATCACACCTCCTTTACATGGATGATCTGAAACTCTTTGCCCCCAACAACTTGCAACTGATGAAGCTACTAAAGGTAACAGAAAACTTCAGTAGCGCCATCAGGATGGAATTTGGTGTAGACAAATGTGCAGTCATGCATGTAAAGCGAGGGGAGATTGTGGAATCCGCGGGAACTCAACTCTCGGACTCCATACACCTTAGATCCCTATGCTCAACCGAAACCTACAAGTATTTGAGTATGTCGGAAGCGTTAGGCATCAATACTGCTGACGTGAAACAGTCGTTGAAGGAGCGCTTCTTTGACCGCCTGAATAAAGTACTGAATAGTTTTTTATCAGGCGGGAACAGGGTGCGTGCCTTCAACGGTTGGGTCATGCCGGTATTGATGTACTCTTTCGGCATACTCAAATGGACTCAGACGGAACTTGACGCCCTGGATAGGAGGGTCCGCACACTGCTGACCGCAAATCGGATGCATCGCCCACGATCATCGGTGATGAGGCTGTATATCCCGCGGAAGTGTGAGGGTTGTGGCTTCTTAAATGCTGAGACCCTACACAACCGCGAGGTATACAGCCTTAGGGAATATTTCCTAGAAATCGACGTGGGTATGCATTGAGATGTGGTCGCTGTGGACAAGGGTCTCACCCCGCTCTCCTTGGCAAACGAGAACTGGCGCAAACCTATAGTACTGGATAATAATGACCGCAGGGAAGTATGGCAGAGCAAGGAGCTTCACGGACGCTTTTACAAAGTCCTAAATGGGCCCGATGTAGATCTCTTAGCGTCCGTATCCTGGCTGCGTTTTGGTGAACTCCTCGGGGAAACCGAAGGGTTTGTCTGTGCGATAATGGGCGAAGTTATGATGACGAATAACTACCGGAAATACATTGTGAAGGACGGTACGGTTGACATCTGTCGGGCATGCCACCGGCCCGAGGAATCAATCCGACACATTATTTCTGGTTGTTCTCGTCTTGCTAACGGATACTATTTGCATAGACACAACCTTGTAGCCAGGATTATCCACCAGCAACTTGCTCTTAAATACAATTTTGTGGAATCGGAAGTATATAGGTATGTGCCCGACCCAGTTCTCGAAAATGGCAATATCACGTTATACTGGGATCGATCTATCATCACTGACAGGACTATTGTTGCCAATAAGCCTGACATTATGGTGATAGATCGATTAGAGCGTCGCACAATGATTGTAGATATAGCTGTCCCTCATGAAGAGAACCTCGTGAAAGCTGTAAAAGATAAACAAATAAAGTATCTTGATCTGGCTCGCGAGGTTGTCGACATGTGGGAGGTGGATACAGCAGTCATTGTGCCGATAGTCGTGATGGCCAATGGTTTAATAACCAAGAGACTCGTCAACACCTTCGGAGGCTCTCGTTGGGCGGCTAGATCAAGGGCTTGATCCAGAAGACAGTACTCCTGGACACGGCGCGCATAGTTAGGAGGTTCCTCTCTCAGGAGCCCTGACCACCGGTAGCTTGGACCCTATCCCGATACCGGTGGGATACTATTTTTTATATTTTTATATGATAATATTTAAAAATGTAAATTGTAAGTTAAAACAATAGAATAATAATAAAACTTTATTGCAGACCATAAAAGATCTATAACCACATGACATCATTTCTAAAAAAGTACAAAAAAACATATTCAATTAATGCGCGAAGTTTAAAACCTCTGTTAATTAACATCTGAATTGATAACCTCCTTCTTTATGAAGTCGGTTAAAAAATTCATCCACATCGCTGTCAATGGAAAAGTGCCCAAAACGCAGCATTGCCACGTTGAATAACAATGCTGATTCGTTGGCCAAAGTAAAGCCCAGCCCGTGAAAATGTGTTAAATTTGTTATTAATTTAGAAAAAGATAAAAACGCAGTCACTTACTTAACATCGGCGATGTCTTCAATATCTTGCGAGGGAGTCAGTCCGCTCTCACAGTTAGGGTCATCAGAACAACAGCCAGGCTGCTTGTTGGGCGATGGCGTAGTTGTTATGGTTCCGTAGCAACCTGATACACACATTCTGAGTTGAATAAGTCCTAACTTTTAAAATGACTAATAAAACTATTTGAATTCACGGAATCTTGCGAGTGCAACTGCGCCCATGTCCAGTCAATTTAACAATTATTTAGGCCATTTATTGATTTTTATAACTGTGTAGAAGCTGTGTGAATATTTTTTAGGGGTGTATGGTACCTACTTGTTTGTCAGTTTGGAAATTGGTGGTATTCCCACACGCCATTAAATTTGATGAATACTATACGGAACAAAGAGAAGACCGCCCGTACAGTTACTCAACTATACTCGTAGATATTCTATTTCACAAAGGCAGGTTTGTTTTGGATGTGTGTGTAGATTCACGTGCACATTGTTTCTGTGTGCTCAAGCTATTTGCTATGAGACCGAGCGCTACGAGCTTACGCAAACAGAAATATTGTTGTTATATCTTGTTGAGATATAACAACAATTGAAGTAGTAGATAGAACTACAGTTGAAGTAGTAGATGGATGCAGAGGTTGTGGTTGGAGCTCAAAGACGTGCAATTTTGTCCAGCTGTGGACTGATATAGGTTGATAAGGTATGAAAGATTGGACATAACACTACCACCGATCTCAAAGTACAAAAAGATCGTAACTACCGCAAAGTAGCATGTTTTTCTTAAAGCTTGACATTATTAATTTATCATTTTTAATTTTAATCTACTTAATGTTTAATTTCAATTTTACACTATAATGGAATTATTTTAAGTATACTATTCTTTTTTAAATATTTTGTGAATTGTAATTCTATTCTTCTGTGTTCTTCTATAACTGAAGGAGCACTCGTTAAAGAACCTCTGTGGCTCTGTGACCCTGTCTCACTGTAACTTTCTGTAAAATTTTGTATCCTTTGTTGGATATGCAAAATAAATAAATAAAGATGAAATATTTACCAGTCCCAGTGCCATTAGCTGAAATAGATTGCGTCTGTGAAGGAGCTTCGGCGTTATCGATAAGACTGGTAGATTCTTCACGAGGACTTGAAGAGGTGGCGATGTCGGCTGAGAGCGATGCGAACTGTGCGCTGCGCCTCCTGAACCTTATGTACAGGGTCAGACATCCGGTAGTCACTGTAACGATATAATTATACACATACAATAATGCAATCCTACTTATTAATGCGAAAGTTTGAATGGATGGATGTTTATTACTCAATGCCGCCAGAACGGCTGAACCAATCTAGGCGAAATTTGGCACAGATAGATTATAGTCTGAAATAGCTATAATTTATAGTGGGTGGGTGGGGTGGTGGTGGGTTCTGTAATCTAAATGGTGTACATAATAAAGAGTATTCTATTCTATTCCACTTCCTATATCTCTCGCAAGTCGGATCCTTTGCACCTGGGCTTAAAAACACCCCCGCCTTGCGACACCGCCGCGAGTAGACGTGTTTAGTAAACGCTCCGAGTATAAAATTGTTTAAAAGTGAACTTTTAGAAATTAACATTGATTTCTTTACCCTGCACGAGTTATAAAGAGTGATTAACAAACAACTGTAAATTACCACACATAAACTAAAGATCTAATGCCATAAAAACGAAAAACAAATCAAAACGCAACGTGTTATAAAAGTGCAAAAGTGATTGTCAATGGTGCCGATTCTCTTCTTCAATAACTAAACTAAAATGAGAGAATCGCTATCTTTTACAAAAAGGCAGTGCGAGAAAAGGACCGCTATAGCTATGAACTAAGTTAGAGATATCAAATTAGTTTACGCCTTGCGCTTTACCGTGTTTTTAGTCGACATGTTTTTACGTGTACCCTTAATTTGTATGGGAATATTAGTTCAACTAAATTTGACAGCTCTCATCACGTCCGTCTCTTTCTTGTTTTATTAAGGACAAAAAGATAGCAATAGCCTAAATTAAGTTTAGTTTGTGAGTGCACCATTGTCTCGAGCGCGGGTAGTGTCATACTGTTCGCACGTATGCAGTGATTACATTACAATACACCTGAGCATTTCGACCACAACTAGTGTGTAGCTTTGGTCGAATGGCCATACGTCCAACTACGCTATCGTCACCGCGCTAGAGTGGCGGTTCGAATGTGGGCCCAACAGATTCTTTTTGGATTTCGCAGATTTTTTTTTTATGGCTCAAAAACATCTTGCTGAGCTTTTTTAATATACTTACTCACTTAAGAAGTAATCAGTAATTCTTCACAACAAGTTTCTCACATTCTTCGACTGTTTTTGGCTTTTCTTCGTACTTTCACACTCCAATTTCAACATGCCTATCGATAGATCTCCACCGCAAACACCTACACCAAGCTCCACGCTGCCTGCCGCGCCTTTACCCAACACGCTGTAACGTAGCTCGTCGGAACCAAACATTAACGCCGAGGAACCCGGAAGGCGTGTTGAGAAAGAATACCTACATGTTACACGAAGTAAACGCAAGTGTTTGGAATCAGGGGCTGCTCAGGAGAATCAAATATCGATTTTTATGTCAGAAATTAAAACCCAGAATACCAACATTCAATCTACAGTAGTTTTTCTTTCGCAAGATTATGACGCTTTGAAAAACCATATAAGTCAATTAGAAATGCAACTACAATCTGAGAGGAATAACAATTCAATGGTCCCTAAAAAACTTGGAAGATAAAATAGAAAAACTTGAAAGAAGCTCTAGATCTGCTTGGTAGAAATAAAAAATAAACCTGTATACCCAGGTAATACCCAGGAGTCAAAAGAAAAATTGTTGGATATCGTTATCAAGGCCGGTTCTGTAATCAATGTACCGATTCAACGTCATGAGATTAAAGACTGCCTTTCGCATAGGTTCCACTGAAAAAAATAACAGGCCTGTGGTAATAGAATTTACTACCAACATTCTAAAAGAAAAATGTCTCCGAATGAACAGAACATTCAATAAAGACAAAAAAACAGGCTGTCGACCGAGCACCTGAAAATAAGCGGTCCAGCTAACCCTATATTTCTATCCGAATATTTAACACCGAAAATGAGAAGACTGTTCTTTTTGGGTAAAGACTTTGCTAGAAAAAACAAGGATCACCACATATCTTATACCTATCATATACCCAGCTCGTAACAATACCAATCGCTGTCATTCCATGGAAATTAATATATTAAATCAACTCTTTACTCCATAACCAACGTAATGGGTGATACATCACATAATTATAGTAGCTGATCTGGAACAAATTAATTTCAGATTCCTATTCCTGCTCTCCGGAACAATGTAATAAGTATAAAATCTACAAAAATTGGACTAAATATTTTTCATGTAAACATTCGTGGCATAGGTAACGTTAGTATTTTAATAACCTTATAATCTTATTAGAGAGAACTAAATTGCATTTCCATGTGATTGTTTTGACTGAATGTTGGTTAAAAAAAAAATCCTACTATACTGTGCTTCGAGACATATGCACCCAATCATAATAATAAGAGTGATGGCGTGGTCGTATACATAAGGTCAAATATAAAATATACCTTAGAAAAATCAATATTCGACGACGCAATGCCTTATTGTTAAATTCTCTTAAGACCTGGCGTTGATCGCGATATATCGTTTTCCTTCTTTCCGGAATATCCAAAACTTTATTATCAGTTTGGATGCTACCTTGCACTCACTGAACTCCCATAAAAGTATTATTCTATTGGGTGATTTTAATATCAAATTATCTCCTAATAATAATGATGACATGTATTCTCACCTTTACCTTGATACACTTGTATCTCATGGAATGCTACCGGCTCATTTGTTTCCAACTCGCTGCGATAGCTGCTTGGATCACGCAATCATTAAATCTAAAACGAGAGTGATCACCTTGGTTCTAGACTCGTTTATTATTGACTACGCCCCTAAATTCGTAACATTAACTCGTCGGATGGACCTTGCAGCATGCGTCGAAGCACTTGAGAAAACCGATTTTTCACTGGTCCTACAATGTTACGACATTACAAGCTGCTGATGCACTATTAA
This sequence comes from Polia nebulosa, assembly GCA_951329385.1. Taxonomy (NCBI): domain Eukaryota; kingdom Metazoa; phylum Arthropoda; class Insecta; order Lepidoptera; family Noctuidae; genus Polia; species Polia nebulosa. Next base: position 17,868,368 of record OX589599.1, on the reverse strand, counting down.
ATATAATACCTAATGTTGTCAGTAATAATACACGCAATGATCGCATCTCAAGTAAGAAACGCATACTTAAGCCCTGGATCACTGCCGGGATCCTAAAATGCATACGTAATCGTGATAATCTACATATATCAGAAAACTAAAAAAAAAAACCAACAATGAAATTGCTCGGGTCTGCATTATAAAAATGTCTGCAACAATTTGTTAAAAAAATAAAACATGACTATGAGCGAGCAGAATTAAAAAAATATAAACAAAACCCGAAAGCAACATGGAATCTCATAAAAACAATTTCAATGAGCTGCTGTCTCTGATGGATGACCCCGCGCGTGCTGTTTAGTGGTGGTTAATATATCATAAAGCATCATAAATAACTTGCTTTTTAAAAATATAGAAAAGCAAATGCTTACGTGGGTCTCAGTTGTTGCTTTTTCCTATCTGTTTATTTGGTTTTACATAATTCACATTTCACTCGACGCATTCATGTAAACTCGGTATAAGCGGTAAGCACTCGTAAGCAGTAAGCGGCGGGGCGCGCCTGTCGTTGCATCTTAGCGCTTGCTGTCGTTCACGTGCGTAAATGTTTTAAGCGCTGCACGCGAATTTACGATCACGTAATAAAATAACGTGTTAAATCAATCAGTTATGTTATTTTGCTAAATGTTTTTTGTGTTAATAAACAGTGATAGGATACGCATTATTGAATCTATAATTGTGTAAGGACGATTGATTGAGATTGAGTGATATATGGTGTTGTTGTTTTGTTTTTTTTTTAATTTTACGGACGAAATTTTTTAGAAAGAACAATGATTTTTTTAACTGATTTCAAACAAAATCATGGTAAATGACAATAATTATGTAAATAGTCAGTTTTTGTACATACAATCAAAAACAATTTATTTCGTAATAACACAAAATAACACTTAATCAATTATAGACAGTCCTAAGCCTGCAAAGTATGAAGGAAAGTTCATTGTTTATTCATAAACGCGATGTAATAATATTCATAAAAAGCATTACTCTCAGTTAACAGTCACTGCGTTAGCTTTTTTCGCGCCCACCCGTTTGACCGTAACAACAAGTACCTACGCAATACGATTTAAAAAAAAGCATGTTAAATTAAAGCTTTTAACAAAGTCTGCTTAAAACTTTTAGCACAAACCATTTAGCAAGTGATTGTCAAAAAGCAACTTTGAACACCACTAGTGCTGTTGATGTTTTTAATGACTTCTTTGTAAATGTAGGCTCTTAATCTAGCATCCAAAATTGATTCGAATCATAATGACTCTGCATGTGTCTTAAGCTCCCATGCAATAAGTACCTATCCAAATTCAATAGCTGTTTTCGAAACTGATAACTAGGAAATTGAAAAAAATATTCTCAGTCTGAACTAGACGTGTGCGGTTGGGTGTGATGGCATCTCTACCATACTTGTCCAAAATGCAAGACATATTCTCATCCCAATTATGTGCCATATCTTATGTAACCTTGTTTTCGCTACCGGGGTTTTCCCTCGGTGTTCAAGACGAGCTTGGTTCATCATATATATAAGAGTGGAGCTAGAGACCGTGTCGATAACTATAGGCCAATTTCTGTGTTAACTACTTTATCCAAAATATTAGAAAAACTCATTAACAGTAGGCTCCTGTTACTAACAAGCCCAAAATATTATCGCTGAGAACCAATATGGTTTAAGATCCGGCAAAAGTACTGAAGATGCAGTTTTGGAATTAACTAATACCATTGCTAAAAAAACATTGGCAATTTTCCTAGATCTCTCTAAAGCCTTTGACACGATCTCCGTCCCACCCTTACTAAACAAACTTGAACAACATGGATTCAGAGGGTTGCCCCTAAATATTTTCACAAGTTACCTAACAGGTCGTTCTCAGACTACTAGAATAGGAAATTACACAAGTGGATCCAAATAAAACCAGTCACGGTGTGCCACAGGGTAGCGTATTTGGAAGAACCTTATTTTTGATTTATTTATATGACCTCTGCAACCTACTTTTACTAAACTGTAAATTATAACATACGCCAGACGATACTGCAATAGTAGACCATGGTAATGATTGGTCCGATACGCTCTCTCATGCTGAATCTGCTCTACACACTACTATGACCTGGCTAAGAAACAATTTGCTGACCCTCAACTTAGATAAAACTAACTTTTCCCACGCAGAACATCACAGCCGACCTCTGCCTACACACTAACAGCTCACAAATGTAACCCTACCACAAACCAGGACTGTAATTGTACTAAAATTGTCCGTAGATACTAATTGTATTAAGTATCTTGGTGTCTATATTGATAGTATCTGTCATGGAATGGACATATAAAGTCACTGGTAGGTAGAGTCAGGCAATTAATATATGTGTTTAAAAACCTGAGGGCTTCTGCTGACTTCCCTGCATTAAAAACGGTATACTATGCTCTAGCTCACTCAATTATAACCTATTGTATAACAGCCTGGGGCAGTTCTGTTAAATCCTCATTACTACGAGTGTAAAGGGCGCAGAGGGCAGTTTTAGAAGTTATGGCCCACAAACCAATCTGCTTCCCCACAAATGAACTCTACGCACTATGTGGGGTACCAAGAGTGAGACACCCATTTGCACTTAGCACCGTACTACGCAAGCACTCCGAACTGACTTTCTATGCTGACCTCATTAAACACAGACGAAGGTCTATTAGAGTCTGTTTAATCGAGCCAGTCAGCACCTAAGTAGTTAGACGTCAATATAGATACCTAAGCTCTATTTTGTACAACCGAGTAAATAGAGTATGTAACATACATTCACTTAATCTGAGTGTCGAGTCGCCGTTGATAAATGGCCTCATACTCTTACTTGTGAAGAACTTGAAAACTTAGTTAAAACGTAACATATACGTAAACACGCACTCCCATCACAAACCACACACACACACGCACATCACATGCACACTCACGTACAACACTCCGCACGCACAACACACCACACACGCAGAACACATCACACACACACACTTGCCTATTTTGATTACTACACCTATTTTCTTTTTTTATTATTATTTTCCTCTGTAATTTTCTTTATAGTAATAATAATAATTGATTCAGAAACCTGTACTTCTGGACACGGCTCGCATTGTTAGGCGGTTTCTCTCTCTCTGGAGCCCTGACCGCCGGTAGTTTGGACCCTGTTCCCGATACCGGTAGATATTTTTTTAAAGAAATATTTAAAAATGTATTTAAGATCAATAAACGGAATAAAAATAAAACCTTTAATCGCAAAATATACAAATTAACAAATTAAATCTAGGACATTCCCTAATATCTAAACCATTGCATGCATTATTGAATCATGTACCTATCTACATAATACCATATTTCAATTTCATGTTTAATATAAAAAAAAAACTTTATAAGTTAATAACAATTTCTCAACGCTGAAGCACTGACGCAGTGACGCATAAACTTTTTAGTATGCCCTAATGGCTACGACACAGTTTTTAACTAATGCAGTCATTATCGTACATAATTTTATTGTAATTTGTGTTTTTTTTAGTTACAATAAAACATTATTAAACAAACCAACTGTAGCTACGCATAAAGACAACTCGGAAGCAAGTTGTGGGCACACGAACGAATTATTGTACAACCCATATAATGCTGTCTGCCCAGGGGTTGTGGATAAATTCGAAACAGAATTACCGCGCCCCTGGGCACTCAGGGCAGGGAACAGGGGTGGGTTTTAGTCAGTAAGAGTCTGACACGCCCTCCTGCTCCACCCTAGAGCGGGAGATGTCATTGGATGATTTCCCACCCCACAAAAAACAAAAAAACATATATGCTGTAAATAGAAGCACAGAAGGTGTTAACTGGGTAGATCAAGACTCTGGATCGTATCAAAGTGACCAATCAATCTACCTTCCTTTTGCCAACTATTTTGGGATCAGTTTCCAGTCTAACCGGATGCAGACGAATACCAGTATTCTACCAATTTTGGCCTAAAGATATAAAAGTAATTACAACAATCATCATCAATCAAGATAATTAAAGATAAAATAAGCAATCAAGTTTGATTTTTACGACAATGCAAATCGGAAATAGCAAAGTCACACACGTTATTATTATCAGGGCAAACATAAAGATACGAGTATGAATGGAGTAGGTATAGACAGCAAAAATTAAAGTAGGCAGGTCGCTGACCTAGACAGAGTTTTCTGTAATATTATAAAAACTAGCCAAGTGCGTGTCGGATTTCGCACATTAAGGGTTCCGTACCAAATATTGGTATTTGTTAGTAAAGAATACGTAATAATAAAATATTATCACCAAATTTCAAGTTCATATGTCAATGGGAAGTTAAAACATTTTTCGTAACAAAATTTTGTGACAGACGACGGACGGACGAACAGACAGACGGACACGTGAGTGACAACAATAGGGCTCCGTTTGGACCCTTTGGGTTCGGAACCCTAAAAATTAGGTGTTATTCACGCAAACGCTATGTATATCATACAATACAAACCACTACATTAAAACAAAGTCCCCCGCCGCGTCTGTCTGTCTGTTCGCGATAAACTCAAAAACTACTAAACGGATTTTCATGCGGTTTTCACCAAAAGACACGAGTGATTCATGAGGAAGATTTAAGTGTATAATTTGCACCCGAGTAAAGCAGGGGCGGGTCGCTAGTAAATTATATTTTGACTGTACTTTCATAAATGACATAATATACCTACCCGGAAAATATGTACAGGAAAACACAATCCGAATCATCATTATCATAATTTCAGCCGAATGACTTCCACTGGTGGACATAAGTCTCCCCCAAGTGTATCATCCATTCGGACGAACATGACAATAATAATAACGTACCAGTAATACAGAAGACGAGCAGACACAGCCGTATCGCGTCAGTAGCCTTGCAGTCGAGATCACCGTTACCTTTAGTGGCTAGCAATACTACCACCATCACAATAGGAGCGCCCCATGCCACGAAGCCCAGTACCGGCCATAGTGTTACCACGAAACATGGTCCGCGACTCTGAAACAAAAGTAAGAAAATGAAGTCGTATTAACATGTTTATTCGCAGAATAGGGATAGTGCTATTTATACTCTCACGTGCACTAAAACAATGATGACAGCGTACAGCTAAGGAATGGAATTCCCATTCGGGGGGTCTGTGTTTTCTGATGACTGTGAATAGTAGTAGTGAATAGGTTACTTTCAGGAAAGCGTGCTCCAACGTGAGATAGTGGTCAAACACGAGCCTACGAATAATAAAATAAAAAAAAAAACCGGCTAATTGTGTGTAGGACTTCGCACATTTAGGGTTCCGTATTAAATGTGGGAATTTCATAAAAAAATTTGATTTATCAAAATAATGGTAGTTGTTAGTACAATATACATAACTAGCTACCCGCCCCGGCTTCGCACGGGTGCAGATTTTTTTTTTTTCATTAGCCATATAGGTGCAGCCGTTCTGAAGTGATGCGCTTACAGACATTCGGCAATTGATTTTTAACCGACTTCGAAAAAGGAGGAGGTTCTATGTTTGACTGTGTATATAATGCGGACGAAATGGACATTGACTTGACTCTGAATCAAGATTTGCAACTGGACATTTTTATTACAATTACAATTGGTGACACCAAGATAAATATATAGAAACCTTAAGTCTCATAAGAACAATAAAGCTGCGGGTTATGACCTTAATGACCAAAAAAACTTGTTTGTATTTTATTTCTTCGTTATTTGACACCGACTTCCGAAATTAAAATTAATTTTTAATGTATTTTCTTTTTTGGAAGTCGGTTGTTTTTTTTTTTTTTTGTAAAATAGTTTTTTATTTTTCACTTTTTAGTTGTAATATCCCAAAACTTCTTAATACCCCAATAACATAGAACGTGGAATTTAAACATAGTCGTAATTGGAGAAACTAAAATGTCATCTAAGTATACGTATTTTTCGTTTTTGTTCAGTTTTTAGAAGAAGCAATTTCGATAAAATTTATATTGTTTCAGATAAAAAAAGAATTTTGAAAATCGGTCCACAACTGACAGAGAAATCGGTGGACATACAAAAAAAAAACTAACAATGGTGTTTAACGCAGTAATAAGAATTGGATACTTCCCAGACCTATAGAAAGTATCAAATATTATAATGATTCACAAACCTGGAAAACCTAGTGACATCATACAGGCCAATCAGCCTGCTGCCGATAATGTCAAAGCTACTTGAGAAGTCATACTACACAGAATGTTAAGTCTTATAGGAAAAATCAATCATCCTGAAATACCAATTTGGTTTTAGGAAAGAACACGCGACTGTTGAACAACAGAGTATGCAGAGAAATTAGAACGTTACTAGAAAAGAAAGAGTACTGTTCATCAGTTTTTCTGGATATTCAACAGGCCTTTGACAAAGTCTGGCACAAGGGTCTGTTGTACAAGAATCAATGTTACCACACACATTCTACGGAATCCTGAAATCTTATTTAACGGATAGAATTTTTCAAGTGAGGTAGAACGAATCCATCTCCAAGTTCTACAAAATATCGGCAGGAATCTGTTCTGGGACCTGTCCTATACACGATATACACACATGACTTACTGATAAACCTAGGAGTTACCGTTGCAACCTTCGCTGATGACGCAGCCTTACTCACCTCGACCAAATGTCCAATTAAAGCTTCTCGAGTGTTGCAAAACAGCCTGAATTAAATCGAAAAATGGCTACCCAAATGGAAGATTGCCGTCAGTGTTTCAAAATAAGTGCAAATAACTCTCACTCTACGAAAAGAAGATTGTTCTTCAGTCAGGTTAAACAGCGTTATACTTCCACACCAACATACAGTAAGGTACCTGGGCATGAACCTGGACCGCAGACTTACCTGGAGAAAACATGTTCTAACAAAATGCGACGAAATCAAACTTAAAGTACAAGGGTCTCTATTTGCTACAGGGACGCAACTCGAAACTATCTTTGGACAACATGCTGCTGATATATAGAACGATTCTGAGACCCATTTGGACATATGGCATCTAGTTGTGGGGAGCTGCTAGCGCCTCCAACCTAATGATAATACAGAGGGTGCAAAACTATATCTTGAAACAAACATCTAAAGCAACATGGTTTATAACAACAACAGAGGTCAATGAAATTCTAAACATGCCTATGGTGAAAGAAGAAATAGACACTCATAGAATCAACTATAAATTGAGACTATCAAAGCACCCGAACCAATTAGCGGGGCAGCTAACTATCCCTGAAACTATACGTCGGCTTAAAAGCGGCGAGATAGGTATATTCGAAGTAGTGTTGCCCAAAATCGGTCTTGGTCTTGCAGTCTTGGTCTTGTTCTTGCATTTTCGCAAGACCAAGACCAAGACCAAGACCGCCTTATTGTAGCAAGACCAAGACCAAGACTGAACCCTGCAAGACTTGAGCAAGACAAGACTTAAGCCTGCAAGACTCTTGCGTCTTGCAGTTAAGACAAACTGAGATTTGGGCGTTATTAAGTAGGTATTTGGTTTCAATCCCGATTTTGAGAGACGTTCCCCAGTATCCGCGTAGTATAAAACCGTAGGTATCGTCATAACACTATACTAAGGGCTGCAGTTGTATCTGCAGTTGGCAATGTGCCGCTCGTCTGAAAGAACCCTAAAAGGTATTGTATTGATTAGGTAGGTAAGTACTTATTATATTTCAACTATTTATTAAGTAGGTAGCGTGTTAATACTCACAAATCTGTTCCCATCATCCCATGTGATAAAATGTACCTAGAATAACTTTCTAGCAAAGTTCATACCTTGTAGGTATCTACCTATAATAATATATTATGCTTGTTTATGTCTAGTGTGCCGATCTAACGTTAGTACTCGTAGGTTGGTATGTGCTTAAAATTATAGCCAACAAAATTATATAAACATTATGTAGGTACCTACTTATGTTTCAAAGTTTATATTACTCTTCTATTCAGCAAAATTTAAAACTAACAGCGAGTCGAGACGACAAATTGCCTAAAAAATGTACCTACGCACACTGTAATGAAATCTGCTAATCTCAACACACACGCACTTCCTTATTTTGGCCGCATAGGTAGGCTTTGCCTGTAGTCTTCTTTTATTGGTTGATTAACATTGTACATTGGTGAATGCTCCAGGATAGCCCGCGAAATTCAAATTTTCTTATTTTTTTTGCAATTTGCAGGCCAGTGCTCGATTGTTTGTTGATTAAAATATTATTCGCGCTGTAAGACGTATGTAGTTACAGAATCATAATCATCAAAATCATACAAGGTCGAGGAATGAGTTTGACCTTGAAAAAGTCTTTTTTTTTATTATTTCCTCGACCTTTATGAACTTGGAGGGTTGTATTGATGATTTTGATGATTATAATTCTGTAACTACATACGTCTTACAGCGCGAATCATAATCTAAAATCTAAACTAACGTGTTCAATAAATAGCAATAGGCTAATAGGTATTTGCAAGACTTGCAAGACTTGCGAGACTCTTGCTGCAAGACCAAGACCAAGACTGAGAGCGCAATACCAAGACCAAGACCAAGACCAGGTGTATTGACGCAAGACCAAGACCAAGACTGGCCTAAGTCTCGTCTTGGTCTTGCATTTGGGCAACACTAATTCGAAGATTAGAGGGTCTAAAAAACCCGATAATGGCAAAGAAAGGTCTAGCTCCGCTGGGAGCAGCGCCCTAACGACAAAAAGCACCGAACTCACCACAACCACAAAAAAAAAAGTTCCGTGTAATGATACTACATACAATAATTCATCGTTACTTATTAGGCCAATAGGGCCGGCAGAGGATTGCTGGCATACATTTTTTTATAAACTTATTCACAAAATTTATGGGATCAGCCCCCTTAGCCAAATAACATAGCGCTAACGCTAACGCTTCGTGCAAATTTATGGCAAGGACATTACCTGCGGAGAGAACTGTCACCTGACTCACGCCCAGTAATGTCGTTACCATACATTTTGCACGAAGCGTTAGCTTTAACGTTAACAGAAAAGTATTTTGTTTAAAGGCTTAGGGCCGGTTCAAGCAGTACTGTGTTATGCTCTGACCTATAAGAACACTGATTTTGTACACTCTTGTATCCTTGAGCCATGTGGAGCCTGCCAGTCGTGGGTGTGTATGAGAGTCACCGCGGACCTGGCAACTGAAGGAACACGGGTCAAGCCAGTAAGAGTCTGACGCGCTCTCCCACCCCACCCAGAGCGAGAGAAGTTATTTGATGATTTCCCACCCCAAAAAGAAAAGCCTTGTGGATAGAGCTTTACCTGCAACATCAGTAATCCAACGGAGAGCATAGAGGTCCACAGCAAGCAGGAGTACATGCTGAATATCCTGAGAGCTTGTTGCACGGAAGCGTGCCAAGATGGCGTGTAGCCGGTGAGGGGACCGCCCCACACTACGCTTATAGCCAGAAGCAACTGAAAAAATAACCAAATATTTATATGGATACGATTGACGATTTGAGTAGTAAATAATACATAGCTAACTCGTACTGTCGCACTGCTGGGCAAAGGCCTCCCTCCATTCCTTCTATTTGAGTAGTAACATAATAATAATAATTCAGTTTGTGTTGTCCGACTACAGGACATAGGCCTTTCTTTCCACATTTCAATCAAATCGATCTCAAGTTAACAGTGACCAATGTCTTCAGTCGGCCAAGCTCAAAATAAAAACAATCAGAAAAAAATGTAAAACGAAATTATGGAATGCAGAAAATGAATGCGAAAACGTAAGTTCGATTTAATAAATAGATTTATTGTGTCTAAATATCTCGCTACTGCGACCCACATAAACGTAGTTATTGTTGCAACTCATAAACCAATTAGACAATCAAAGTACCTACCTACATGTTACTATTCGCATTTTGATAACACCCGAATAGGAATATTAACATGTGCTTTGATTGACTAACTTGTAACAATTTGCGCGAAATTGTGATAATAACACCAGCTGATGCTGTTGTTGTTATCACAATTTAGCGCAAAATTTTATACCTGGTATAAATAATTCAAACTCATCAGCTTGAAAACAAATTCCATAAGATTTATGATATTCCATGTGTTTTTTATTTACCTGCGATACAATTAGACACAGCGTCAGTCTATGCGGCATACGTTTGTACTTTTTAGTGACTGTAAACACAAAGAGAATCCAAATGGATGCCACTAGAGATACTATAGACAAGTCAAAGCCAAACTTTTTCAGTTGATCTGCATAGTCTTTGTTTATGGCTATCATTTGCGCCGACATAAACATCATGGGGGCTGACAGGAAGGTGCAGATTACCATGGAGGATGCCATCTGAAAGAAAATTATTAAGTGAGAAATTAAAAGAATACAGAATTTAATATTATATTGAAGGACACTTCAATAGAATTTTTTAAATCCAGAATTTTCTTTATACTTGTAAAGCTTACTCTCATATAAGTAGTACAGGCGTATTCAGCTTTACAGGAAGGAAAACAGAAATAATAGTTATGAACGTAATCTAATACTTAGATCAGTTACCAGAGTAGTGTTTTATAAGTTTTTACACATAATATTATCTTCTTAGAGTTACAATTTAACAGGATAACGTGAATGAGTAATCTTTCTAAATGGGTAGAATGGTAGATAGACCCGATAATGAGTTTCAGGCACTAATATAGACTTCCGAATGAGATCTACGTGCGCTGTTACCGTATACAAAAAAAAAACCGGTAAAGTGCGTGTCGGACTTAGCAAAAGGGTTCCGTACCCAATGAGGGAATTATCAAAAAAAAAATCTGATTTTTCAATATGGTATTTGTTAGTAGTAGATCGTGGCTCAAGTAATAACGGCCGCATGGGTTGATCAGACCATCAGGGATGCCGGCGGGTTGGTCCATGGATGGGTGACCATCTTTACATACCGAGACTCCTCCGTGCCTCAGAGAGCACGTTAAGCCGTTGGTCCCGGCTGTCAATCGTGGATCTTTGACAGTGATTACTGATCGTCAGAAGGGCTTCTGACGATCAGTAATGACTGAAAGTCTGACAACCAGTCGTACCAAGGGGTATCGCATTACCCAGTAACTGGGTTGTGGAGGTCAGACAGGCAGTCGCTCCATGTAAAACACCACCACACCACCAGTATTACACCAGTATTTTAATACCATTCAGCTGCATCCGGTGAGACTGGAAGCCGACCCTAAGATAGTTTGGAAAAGGTTAGGCAGATTGGATTGGTATTTGTTAGTTAAAATAAACGGAATAATAAACATAGGTCAAAGGGAAGTTTAAAAAAAATTTCAGAACAAGTTTTTCAGACGACGGACAGACAGACGGACACGAGAGTGACAGCAATAGGGCTCTGTTTGGACCCTTCGGGTACGGGACCCTATAAAAGATGATTAGACAAGGGAATGGGAGGGTTAAGTTAGCAAAATCATATTGTTGTGTATGTCGTTAATTTGTGGCAAATAAATTCTTTTTCTTTCTTTCTTTAATGGTCACGCGATCGACCTGCAAAACTTTTTATTAGTTTGTATACGGGCACGCACACGAATGAAGCAAGTTAATACAGTGTGTAACAGAAATGAGTGGTTATATTTTAGATACTGTTTCTGCCCTTGGATATCCAAAATTTTCTTCATAGTCAATTCCCTAAAAAAAATCGACTTTCCGTACAAGTTTATCATCAGCTGATCCAACTTAGTACGGGAGATAAAATAATAATGAGTTTCTTTACGAGAGTTGTTCCTTTTATTGAGCAGAAACATTATTTAAAGTATAACCACCAATTTCCGTTACTGCCTTTAAAAAGCTTGTAAAAAAAGTCTCACCAAATCGATCTCCAATTGATACAGGTTCGAGAAGACGAAGACTGCGGGCGCGGTCGGTATGGTTCCGTAAAGGAAGGCGTAAGTAGAGAGCGACAGCGTTTCCGATTCGTTGGCGCCCGCGTGAAGGGCGCTCACGCTTTCCCTCATCACTACTGGCAGGACGATTCTGTAACAAATACTCATTTTGTAACATGTTTTGTACTGTTATTTTTATTTTCTGGACTTGTACTCTTTGGATTAGGGGTGAACTAAACACGCAGCGAGATCAACAATACAGAGAATAATAAACATACTTATAAAAATGTTCCTCTGGGCTGTATATGGCATACTAACTTCTGTCGGCGGCTTTGCCCGCGTGAAAGTCGATAATTATCCAAAGGGAACATATTTCTGGGATGAAAAGTATCCTATTCCAGGAAGGACATGGTCTAAAATAATAAAGCACTGTTTGATTTTCACCTCTCGGCGCTAAGCCTGGCATTGAAAATTCAACATCCCGCTAATATTTGGCCTTCATTCAGCACTATTGTGTTGAATTGATTATTTCTTCAGATATGCATGCTTCGCTATGTCATCTACTTCATTTGCAATTCAAGTCCGTCAACGATATGAGAACTAGTTTTTTTTTAAATATTAATTCCAATGTCAATTTTTAGATTATTATCTAATTGATTTGTATCTTGAAACTGGTTGCATAAGCAGGGAAATCGGGCTGTGGTACATTGGACTATGCTAAACTGAGTCGATTAAGTACTTTTATCTAAATAGGTACCGGAAAACTAAATGCATCAAGCCTGAAATCATAAAAAAGTCCTCTTGAAACTATTTCGATCATGGTAGCCAATCTCGGCGGAGACTAGCCATCGACGCGGGCCATATTATGTAAAAAATGTACCTACAACTTGAAAGTTAAAGTTATTCAACAGACAAGGTCGTTGCTCAAAGTGGTCAAAGTGCATTTTGATTAATGAAACCATATTATTATGAATCATGACTGACTCAGAGCGTAACTGTTTATAAACGAGAACAAATATGTTAAATATAAGTACCTGCCTAAGTTGTTGCCAGAATGCTATCAGTATGAATAAGCCGAAAGGGTTATCACTTATCAGGCTCAGCACTGGTAATTGGGCACTGTGTTATATATTATAATAGAGGAGACGTGGAAGATCGACCTTCACCCATCAGATAACTTCATGAGAGATATTTTTTATCAAATATAATTTATTAACAAACATGTTATAATAAACATTATCACTAAATTTTAAGTTCGGTCGGTGTGAAGTTAAAAAATTCTTCGTAACAAAGAATTTTTGACAGACGACGAACGGACAGACAGACGGACACGTGAGTGACAACAATAGGGCTCCGTTTGGACCCTTCGGGTACGGAACCCCAAAAAGTGCAAAATAACTTTAATTTCGGAAGTCGGTGTCAAAAAACGCTATTTTATAGCCTATGATAACTTGCCTATCGAAAAGTTTACATAGCTATCTTTAATTGAAATAATTTTAATCAATTTTCTTTCATCACCTTCACTCTTTTCTTAACCGAATGAATTTCATCTCAACTGATAGTTTTTAACACACAGAATGTGCCTAGGTAAGATAAGAGTTTGACTGGATGCCTATGAAAACCAGCAGCCGTTCATTTTGACGAAATATTTTTTTATTAATCATTAAAAGAATAAACCACGTTACACAAATCTGCAGTACCAGTTTGTGCAGTAAGTACCTACTTTTATTATTAAAACAATCATGTTATTATATGAAATCTGAACTTAAGCTGTTATTTTTACGCAGATGATTCGTCCCGAAAAAACATCAACATCTTTAAGAGATATTACAGAAAATAAAAATAAACAATAACGAACGATTACAGTTGGAATGTAATGTAGGTTCGGCTTTTTCGACTTGTGGGAATAACTATAGCATTAGAAAAAATCAGTTTATTGTTTGGTCGCAATTGATTTAAATTCACCCTCTCCAAATTTTCTCGAGCGAGTAATCTGTCAGTATTACCAACACAGTGTTTTTTTTCTAAAATAATTGATAATGAAGATATTCTACGCCTGCTAAAGAACAGTCGCCAGACAAATAAGGACCATTACATTTTTTTGATAAAATGTATAATCGTTGAATGTCTCAGAATAATTGCGAAGAAAGCTACTTTTTTAATGACTTCTAGACAAAAAACTTAATAAATTACTCATATTTCGCGGGCATATTATAAAAATAACATTGTACAATAATATTTTTTTATTATTGACTTGGTCCGGTCCACTTATTGCATAAAATCATCCACGCCGCCGCTATGACTCAGCTGTCACACCACACCACACATTGCAGCACGTGCGCGAACTTTTAATGGTTTTTAATTGAGCATCACGTCTAAACGACTAGTCTTATTTCTTTGAAAAAAATATATGTTTCTCTAGACAATTTCCATCGTAATTTGATCTGTCAATATTTGAAATTATATTTTTATAACATAGTGTAATTAATTTGTAAAGTTATGGCTAACGCGGATAAAAAAATGAGAATCACGCAAAAACTATTAAGCGTATTTTTATGAAACCTTCACCATTTTAAAGATCATTTAATTATTTATAATTTAGTCTCAGTGTTTTATTTTAATACCTGTTGTTTTATGTGTAATAAATGAATAACGCGTCTAATTTCGGACAGCGCTCCTTGATGGGCGAGTCCTATTACTGGGTACACGCAAGCTAACCAGTCAAGGTCATTGGCAGTTAATAGCGCCTTAAACCAATCACCAAGCATGTCTTTTTGTAATCTCGGAAGTATTTTGAATCATACATCGTTTTGGTTTGTGTGGAATTTATTCTGAATTAGACTTCCTGGGCAACACACACAAAAAAAAAACATACAGTTGAATTAAGAACCTCCTCCTTTTTTTGAAGCAAAATAGCTTTAAATTCGAAAGTCGGTGTCAAATAACGAAGAACCAAAAGTAGAAACACCAACTTCCGAAATTAAAGTATTTTGCATTTATAGTGTTTTTCGAAGTCGGCTGTATTTTTTTTGTAAAAATATTTTTTTTTTTTTATTTGTATCAAAAAGTTAATTTATCCAAATCGACAATCGAAAGAATTTTTCAAATCCGTTAAAAATTAAGCAAGTTAGAAACTTTTCAAACCTTGTGGAAGCGGCTGTGAAGTAAGTAACAGAAAACCGGCTAGGTCGTGTCGGACTTCACACATTTAGGGTTCCGTACTAAATGAGGGAATTATCATAGAAAAATCTAATTTATCAATATTTTGGTATTTTTTAGTAATAATAAACATTATCACCAATTTTCAAGTTCTTAAGACAATGGGAAGTTTAAAATTCACAAAATTTTGTGACAGACGACGGACAGACAGACGAATGCGTTTTTTTTTTTTTAATGTTGATAGGCACGCGTTTGACGATGTTCGAAGATGGAGCACGCTTGCCTAGAAGTAACCTATTCACTCTTGGCTTAAAGACTCCCAGGTTGTAGCTATCAGGAAACAGACTCCGGTACGGAATTCCACTCCCTAGCTGTACGCACAATGAATGTTTTCTCAAAACGCTTTGTGCGTATGGATGGGATGTCCACCATGAACCGGTGGCACTTCGCCGTACGTCTTGTGGTCCGTTGATGAAACGGGCTTGGCGGAATCAAATTATGCAATTCCGTCGCACACTCCTCAAAATGTAATCGATAGAAAACCGACAGGCTAGCAACTCAGCGTCTATGTTCAAGACTTTGGAGTTTCGACTCAACGAGCCTATCATTGCCGATGATCCTCTTGGCTCGTTTCTCAATTGACTCAAGGGCATCAAGCTGGTATCTGGCAGATCCGCCCCAAAGATGAGAGCAGTACTCCTATACTATACACGATCGAACTTGCGCTTGATAGAGTTGGAGCAGCTGTTCCGGCGTGAAGTACCGTCTCACCTTTACGAGGATCCCCAACTTTTTAGCAGCCATTTGACCCTTTGCCTCTATGAAGGGACCGAAATTGAGGGTAGATATTAAAGTAACACCATGAAGATCAAGTTTTTCGGTTATCGGCACGGTCACATCTCGGAAAGATGGAGCCGGGTGAAATTGGCTCCTCTTAGCGGAAAAAAGACACGCCTGGGTCTGCGCAGCATTGAACTTGACCAGATTGCCATCGCCCCATTCTGACACAGCCTGTAAGAACAAGTTCAAGCGCCCAACCATAACCTCTTGGAGAGACCGGACCTGAGACCCAGTAGCTCGTGCGTCAGGCACGTATCTCTCTCAAGGGAGACCGCAAGGGCTTCCCCCCGTTTGTCGATGGACTCACTCCAGATGTGAATGGCATACGCTAAAAGATCCCCAGTTGACCGATTTCGGCGGAAGCCGTATTGTCGGTCACTGAGGATATCGTTAGCTTCTAGGTATGCCAGGAGCTTGCCATTCAGTATACGTTCCATACTCTTACAGTGTACGGAAGTTACCGAGATGGGCCTATAATTTGCTGGGTCAGCTCGACTTCCCTTCTTGGGCACGGGTTGCACGTTAGCTTGCTTCCAAGCCATCGGCACTTTTCCAGTCTCAAACGAAAGGCGAAATAGGCGTGTCAAGATCGGAGACAACTCAGGCGCACCAGTCCTCAGTACAATTGCCGGTATCCCGTCGGGGCCACTAGCCTTGTTCACGTCCAGGTTACGCAGTACCCTTCGGACATCCTTCTGATGAATGCGAATGTCTGACATAATCGACTCGCATCCACCAAGAGTACCAGGGGGCCTCGCGCCACCAGGATCTAGACGCGAAGATTCCGCAAACAGAGAAGCAAACAGGTTTGCTTTCTCCTCAGCGGAGTGGGCCAGCGACCCTTCGGGTTTCAGCAGTGGAAGTAGTGAGGGGCGGCAAAAGTTCGATTCAACCGACTTAGCCAGGGACCAAAACGCCTTACTACCAGCTGGGTAAGAAGCAAGTTTGTTCCCAATTCGGCTAATGTGGTCAAACCGAGCCCTCCGCAACACCTTCTTGCAGGACTTGGCAGCCCTGTTGAAGGCTCTCTTCTTCTGACTCACGTCATTTGCTTTACGCGTCCGAGCGTCGACCCATGCCAGGTAGGCCGCGTGTTTAAGAGCATCAGCGCGATTTCACTTGGCACCAAACCATGGTCGAGCTTCGCCAGACATTGTTACGTCAGAGAATGGAATGTAGTACTCCATTCCCCGCCGCAACACATCCGTCACGGCGTCCGCGCACCACGAAACATCAGTCGAAGAAAAGCAAGTAGGTTGCCAAAGATAACATGCGAAGAAAGATCGCATGCTATCCCAATCTGCTGACCTGTATCGCCAAACCCGCCTGGTGCCTCTAGGGCTAGGATCGGGCAGGGAGTAGACGGATACAGATTTCACCAGACAGTGGTCGGAAGTACCTAATGGTGAAGAAATTGACACCGAGTAATGGTCTGGATCTGTTGTCAGCAGAAGGTCCAAGCAATTGGCCGTGTGCGAATCAACATCCGGCACCCTCGTTGCCCCCTGGACCAGCTGGGTGAGATTTAACACTAGCGCTAGCTTACGCGTCTCATGTCCAGCACGGTCTGTGCACTGGTATGGGAAGAGCCACTCCTGATGGTGGGCGTTGAAGTCCCCCAGTAACACCAATTAGGCAGAAGGGTACCGCTGCTGAGCCACATCCACCGCTTCACTGAGGTGTTGTGTGAGCCTAGTTGTCTCCAAATCATCGCTGTGCAAACGGTAGATACAGGCGTAGACCATTTTATCTAGGCCTGTGTCCACTAGGAACCAAAGAGTTGAGAACCTGGAGTCCTCAAGGTTACGGAGACGCAGATAGCAGATGTCGTCCCAGGCGTACAAGCATATACCAGCGTGTGGCTTAAAATTGTGCTCCAGGGTAAACCCTGGGTAAGATAGGTACGCCACGTCAGACGGACATCCGATCTGCGTCTCCGAAAGGAACAAGAGAGCTGGTTTCTCAGTCTCTCGATGGTGGTGGACTGCGGCGAGATTTGAGTGCAGACCTCGTATGTGAGACAGGTGCACTTTGTGAAAGAGGGAGTGCTGCCGCTGTAAAGCTTTTTTCTTTTTTGTTCCTTTTTTCATTATTGTGAAGAGTGAAGGAGGGAGAGGAGAAGGTTACCTTCAGACACGCACTGACAGGACGTATCATTGGGGGACTAGTCTGGAGACTGCGGGGACGCCCACGCCCCCCCCGAGAATGTCCGTCGGGCCCTCTCGTCTGGTCGCCAACCAGCACGATGGTGCATTCCGGTATTTTTCGACAGTTGGCGAGGCAGCCTTTCATGTGTGGCTAGCACACTACTTGGGCCCCCAACTATCTACGGTCGGCCAGCGGCGCACCGTGCCTCGGATCCCGCTACCCTCTGCGACTAGTCTCCCGATACATCCATATCAGCGCGAGCCTGGTAAGTCTGCCTGCAATGGAACAACTATTTCGACCCAACTCCTCTGGATTGGCCACTGAGCATCATACCGGAACGCGGCCAGGCCCTGCAGTCTCGACATTGATAGCGATCGCTATGTCCTAACGATCGCTAAATCGGCCGGAAAAATAACTGATTTTCTTGAAATATGTACAAAGATCAGCAGATCAGTTGATCAGTTTTCATGAAAAATAGTGCTTGCAAGTTAAAAATTACGCCGTCTCTGTACATATTTCAAGAAAATCAATTATTTTTCCGATGTAGTGACAGATCGTTAGGACGTAGCGATCGCTATCAATGTCGAGACTGCAGGCCCAGGCCGCTTGGCGGTACGTCATTGCCCAGTGGGTGGTCGCAAGCCATCGGTCGAAACCTACCACCAGTTAAGAGTCACAGCAATAGAGCTCCGTTTGGGTCCTTCGGGTACGGAACCCTAAAAAGTATGCACACACATAAGTATGACGTCACGCCCATTAGGTTACGCGAGTACAAAAGAGATAGCGAGATGTCCCCACTAGGGCTTGCAAATATTCGACAAATTTAGATATTCGAATATTCGAATATTTTGCGTTGAATATTCGAATATTCGAATATTATTCGAAATATTATAAAGTCAAATAAAACAGGGTTTTAAGTGGTAAGAACACTTTTGCAATGAAATAAAAAGACTCATTACTAAGAACAATCACATTTATTTGGCAAAACTTTAGTTAGAGATTTTCAAAATCAAACTACTTCACTTCACAACATCTTGTAATACTTAAGACAATTTTTAAGAAACATCAACTAAACATAACCAATATTGTATTGGAAGAAATCGTAGTGCTTAAAATAAACTGGGTTTTATTTTAACCTAATGAACCCTGTCATCAATGAGATCACCAAACTTTACTTATCTTAAATAAAGTAACAAAAATAAAATTAAACAATTTCTGTTAACTTGTAAAGTAACTTAAATATAAGCAATCTCTCTTAGATCAGTTGCATAAAAACTAATGAAAACAATTTAGCATAGCATACATAATAATCAAGGCTATATTATAAACTATAAGAAATAAAATAAATGCAACTATTAAAAATGGTTAATTATCTGAATAAACCACATGAATTAAAACGTTACATTACAGTATAATTTGTTATCTAAAATAAAGTAATAAAACAAAATTTAACAATCTCTGTTAACTTGGCACTAATAAGGTACAGATTTCTTAGGTGCATAAAGATATTTCAGTTGCATAACTAGACTAAACAAATAACAATGAAAACAGTTAGCTTAAATTTAATCACTGGTTATGAAATAAATGCAACTATTTGTTGTTTGGTTTCCTTTGGTAATGAGATCTCAAGAAACTTAATGCGTCCAGCGAATCATCTTTTAGAGAGCATCTTAGGTGGTTACATAAATATTTGCTTGAGGAAAATACTCTCTCACATTCCACACTTGTGGGTGGTATACAAAGCAAGAAATTATAAACTTGTTCTAAGTGAACTTGCCTTGGACCCCCTCTATCAAATAAGGCCATTTGCATACAAACTGATGTTTCGAGTTCTACTTTATCGGAAAAATTTGCAGTAGACGTAGACGGAGCTGAAGAAATCGTATCAATAATTCTTTTTTGCAGCTGTTCCTTAAGATTTTTCGCCGTATCTGTGGACTCTGGGGTTTCATCTTGCTGACATCTCATTTGAATTAAAGGCACATTATCAATATCATCTTCCTCGTCAGATTCAGAATGATTGCTAAAATATATATTATTTATGTCAACTATGGTTTTCCTGATAATGTCATTTCCAGCTATTGTGAAAATGCTTGTTCCTTGAATCTCTTCGTAGTATTTTTTTGGGCTGTGAAGGTATTTCAAAGTACATACCAATTCTGGTTTCCTGCGTTGTGCAATCCTGTCTTTGAGGGCCTCTAAAAGTTCACCGCTGATAAAAGTATTGAGACTTTCTAACTTGGTTATCATGAATTGTAAGGCTGTTTCACACGTTAAAAGATTGGCCTGCTCCTGGCAAATTGCCTCCACAGTGGTTTTTATTATATTTAGGCTGATGGAGAACTCGTCCAACAAGCTTATTTCAGAGTTTGTGAAACTTATGTCGCTTTTTACATCAATAAGAGCCTTCAAAATATGATCCTTGATGACTAGGAATCTGGAGATCATATCAGCCATACTACTCCATCTGGTTTTGCAGTCCAAGATAAGGTTTTTATTTTCATCTGCCACATATTTTTGGAGAATTTCACATTTCGTAGGGGATTTTTTAAATAATTTTACTACCTTCCTGACTTTCTCTACCAGCTCTTTACAATACACAAGGCTTGGTGTTCTTGTTGTATTTGGATGCACTCTGTGCACTGTAAAGCCACCATCTTCAGCGTCCGTGTCTATGTCACTTTCCGTATCTGGTGAATTTTCAGCTGTTTCCTCTACTTCACTGACTACAGTATAGTTTTTTTTATAAATTACATCCACCACAGCGCACTGGATTCCGTGTGCGAGGCATTGCTGATGATATGATGGTAGTTTGCGTCCCATAGAGCACATGACACTCGCTCCATCAGTCACACCGCACGCTATATCTTGTTCAATATTAATATCATATTGTTTTAGTTTTTGGTCTAAAATATTGAGACAGTGCTCCGCTGTTGCACGACCAGTTATTCTGATCAAACCAAGGTTTCGAAAACATTTATCTGAAAATTGTGGGCTATGCAGGTTCACATTCATGTAACGACGATTGCGCGCAGAAGTCCACTCATCTAGGGACACTGAAAACTTGTGTCCTTTGTTCTTTATGTTTTCCAACTCTTTCTTCAGGTCAGTTTTTAGCTTTTCACTTTTGTTTATTACTATTTTTTTTATTGTATTCGCTGATTTAGGTAGGTCTTGGTAGCCGCTTTTTTTAAAGAGTGCCCGAATTGATTCAGATGTGCTAAAAACGCTAAATGGAAGGCCGTCACATGCAGTCATTTTAGCAATCAAGTCCTCCATTTTATCCTCAGTAGCTTGAAAGTAAGAATAAATCATCAATTTTCTCTTTTTGGCGTCGTCTTTAGATTGTTGAGATGTCGTTGGTGTATCAGTTTCTTCTTTGTGCAGTTTTAAGTGATTGTGCAAACAGGTTGTAGTGTTTTGACATTTTATAATTTTCTTACACTTTTTACATTGTGCGTGTGTGCCACCGTCGGTTCGGAGAAAGAAACGCCATACTGTAGATTTTTCTCCCACTTTCGAAAACTCCTTGAATTTCAGTTTGCTAGGATCCATGATCAAATACGTAGTTCTAGTAGTCTTGGTACCTGTGAAAAAAAAATCAGAATGCTATTGTTATCATGCATGCATACAATACAATGCAAACAAGGAAACACAACACTTACCTACCTACTCTTTTTAATGTAGCCATTAACTTATAAATGTAGCCATACTATTATTAGCGTATTGTTAATTACAAATTATTTGAGGTTAGATTCTGACGCAAGGTTAAATATACCTAGTTGGATGGTAATTAATTACACAAAACCTTAACAAACACAAGTAATTATAAAATTATACTTACATGAGTCATTAGTACGCACAACTAGATAATTTTCTCATAAAAATAACTATCTGCAATCGAAAACACAAGCCTGCCGGCCGGTGGAAGTAAACAAACAATGGCGTCGATCGAGTAGTCTGCTTGACCGAAGAGAGCGCGATCGCATCCGAATAGTTCCGAGAGTTCCCGAATGACGGCGAACAATAACGAGCCTACTTTTGGATGCGTTCACGCATAATGCGTTTGATTAATCGAATATTCGAATATTCGTAAATATTATTCGAATATCAAAATGGGGCGAATATTCGAATTATTCGAATATTCGAATATTCGAGTTGCAGGCCCTAGTCCCCACACACTCCCACTATTCCTTACACCAATATTTGAAAAGCTTTGCTGCTTCATTTTGATAACCAATGTTGATGCTGTTTTTAGAAAAAGATTTCTTTTTAGTGTTATTTGCTGTTTCATATAAAATATTGTACAAAAATGAACACAGGAGAATAGGGTTATTGGGAAAATGACAGGCAGATTTATTGAATTAAAAAAGATAACTTACAATTTAACCATGATCAGCACACACGGCAGTAAGAGGGCTGGTCCTCTTAGCCTGTGTATCTGACCCACCATGCGGAGTCCCAGCAAGAATAATGCAGTTGCTGCAAAAGATTGACCAAATACCTGAAACAAATTGCAACTGTTAACAAAAAGTATAAGGAAAATATGTCATAAAGAAAAATAAATGGCATGACTTTGTAATTGAAAGGCAAAAGTTGCTAGATCATCTAACATCCAAAGTACATTGACATTAATATTGATTAGATCAAAACTTTTGGCTCAGTCTTCTAGCTTTATATATAAAGCAAGAAACTGACTGGCTGACTGATCTATCAACGCACAGCTGAAACGGCTGGTTCTGCATGAAACGTTGCACAAATGAAATAACATAAAATTATTATTGTTGCACATAAATAACCATGATATAAGTAATAGCTAGTTATTTTTTTAAAGTTCATTTAGGTGGATTATGTTAGGTAAGTCAAGCGTTAAATACAGCTCTTTCGTGCCCAACATCATTTCGAGTTATGTTTGTGCGCTTAGTTTATGGCAATAAAGAATTAATTTACAATCTGTTCGGCGCATAATTAGCTCAACATTCTCGTCTTCAAAATAATAGTTAGAATCGATGTCAAATGTAAGTATTTCATGAAATCATGACATTTGGCATCAATTCTAACTGAGAGAGTTGTATTGATGATTTTAGTGATTTTAATTCTTTAAATACATACTTGCTACGGCCGCGAACCAAATTTTGATCAAGACACAACATGACACTGACCCTCAAATTGCAAAAAAATTTCGCGGGATACCCTGGAGCTTATACCTTGAGAAAATAGACTAAAAATGACCATTCCCCCCTTATCTCCGAAACCACTGGGCTTAAAATTTGAAAAAAAATACAGAAAGTAGTTCTTTACTTTTAGATTACAGGAAAACCTTTAAGGTGGAGGCCGCGAGTGAATTTTGCAAAACTGCAGCCTTAAATGACGTAAGTGTGCACTAAGAAGGGATTTTTGGAAATTCATCCCGTAAAGGGTTTAAGTGAGGATTGAAAGTTTGTATGAAACTTCGTCATTCCATGCGAGCGAAGCCGCTAGCAGAAGCTGGTACTTCATAAACATGAATCAATAAAATAATAACTACCAGGGACTCAAACTGTAACCGCCAAAAGTGTTTTTAACACTGTTTTTTTCAAACTGTTTTAAAAAGAAACCTTTATAAATGTAACAGAAACAATAATGTTACCGAATCAAAGTGTAACCTTTTATACCTGTTAATAAGTGTTAATATGTGTAACAGAAATAAGTAGCTTTAGCATGGTTTTAGATATAATTGCACGGTATGGCAACAACGCGCGCGACGGCGCGGCGTTGAGGCCGACTAAGACGATCATAATATTGCAGTTGCGATTCCTACTTCCTATCGTTCGCGCGCTATTTTTAGGGTTCCGAACATCCGAATGTAAAAACGGAACCCTTATACTCGTGCGTCTGTCTGTCTGTCCGTCTGTCACAGCCAATTTCCTCCGAATATACTGGCCCGATTAAGTTAAAATTTGCTACACAGGTGTATTTCTATGACCCTAACACGGACAAGTAACGTAAATAAATTAATTTGGAATATGGGGGTAAGTTTTGGGGGGAAAATCGCCAAATTTAAAAATAAAGTTTTTCAAACTGTACCTGCGACATATCAAATTAAAGGGCTGATTGTGATGGTCTCAAATATTTTTTTTTCATAATTTTAAAATAAACTGTTTTAAAGTTATTAAAGAAAATAAACGAAAATACACCACGTAAACTGAAAATTTTATAGTTGTAACTCTAACATTTCTTTAAAGCTTGAGGCTTGAACGTCTTTTACACTGTTTTAAGAGGACGTATAAGAAATTTTGCTGATTTCACTGATTTGCGTGATTTTACAGTTAAAATAATGTATTTGTTAAGGTTTTAATGCACAACATGAAAGATTATTTCAATAATGATCTAATGTATGAGCTAGTTTATTTTTATTATAATTACGATTAATCAACCACAAACCGACGACGGTTGTATGAATTATTGCTGTAAGGGGTTTAGAATATCATCATTTAATTTTTTTTTTTTAATTTATTGTTGCAAAAGTCGTTTAAATAATGTATGAATCACTTTTTACAACTTTTATAAAAAAAAATTGAGTAAAAAAATATTTAATTTAGTCAAATTTTAGAGAAAATGGGCAAAGAATTGCTTTTGATTTTGGCTATTTAGAACTCTCGTTCATAAAATTTAAACAGCAAAAAATAAACTCCAGTTACTCTAGTATTATATTATCTGTGCTCCAGTTCACCATCAATCCATTTCTCAAAAAAGAATTACAAAAAATTGGCAATAAAAAATCTATTAAAACAACCCAAATCTCGACTTGTAATACGCAACGCAAGCTTCAAATCTAGCTCATTCATTAGATCATAATTCAAATTATCTTTCATGTTGTGCATTAAAACTGATAGAAATGCATAATTTTAACTGTAAAATCACGTAAATCAGTGAAATCGGCCAAAATTTCGTGTACGGCCTCTTAAGGATAAGCCTAAATATTATAGTAGTAGGTACGCATAAGCGTCCAGAGGACACGATGGAGCATACGGTGGAGGTCTGGTCCGCTTGAGCAGAGCACCGCCGTGTCCTCGTGGATGCGATAGGTGGCAGCGGCTTCTCGCGTTCGGCCCTGGTCCAGGCCATGGTACGGAGCGAGAGGGAATGGGAAGCAGTCTCCTCCTTCTGCGAATCAGTAATGCTTGCGAAGGAGGAGGCTTAACGGGTGAAGGAGACTCAACGGAATGGCCTCACGGCCCCAGCCGCAGCCGCCGCAGGAGACGCCTAGGGCGTCGGGGGTCACAGGACGATCTCCGGCCACCATAGACGCGGGCCTGCGGACGGCGAGTAATGGGTAGCTCACCGTCCGATCAGCACCAGGCCAGAGAATTGACGGCGCATAGTTTCCACGCGTGCCTCAAAGAGATGTATGTCAGCCACCACTGACGGGGCTCATCATGGCCGATGCCTGCATGCCAAGGGGTCGCGGATAAATTCACTCAGGCAAGAAAGTAACAGAGGTGGGTTTTAGTCAGTAAGAGTCTGACACGCCCTCCTGCTCCAACTAGCGCGGAAGAAGTCTTAGGAATTCCGACCAAAAAAAAAATTAGATTGTTGCTGCCCTGACCCTAAAAATATAATACAAATACTACTTAAAACGTAAATACTTATGAATCTAAGTTTTAATTAGTATTTTTAAGTTCGTGTAAAAGTTAGACTTAAAAGATTTTTACTTTTTTATAACCCATTTAAAAAATATGTGATACGTTCGGAACCCTTTGTGCGCGAGTCCGACTCGCACTTGGCCGGTTTTTTAAAGAAAGGATTGATTGATCCATTGCAGCGAATATTTTAAATACGAGTACTTCGAGTACGTGTTTTGCACGGATATAACAGA
Source organism: Polia nebulosa (assembly GCA_951329385.1). NCBI lineage: Eukaryota > Metazoa > Arthropoda > Insecta > Lepidoptera > Noctuidae > Polia > Polia nebulosa. Next base: position 17,842,516 of record OX589599.1, on the reverse strand, counting down.
CGGCGCGCGGCGACTGGGTTGCGACTGTCTAATAGTAAATTTGGCAACGTCCCCTTTACCTGTTACACTTATTAACACTGTTAACACTTTTATATCTGTTACAGATATATTACGGTTACACTTTTGTAAGTGTTTTGGATTAACACAATAAAAAACACATATAAAAGTGTTACATTTTTGATTCTGTTATCCATTCAATATGTAACACTTATAATTCTGTAACCTTTATGAAGGTGTTTTTAAGTCCCTGATAACTACACACATTCATTGTGCGTACAGCTAGGGAGTGGAATTCCCTGCCGGAGTCTGTGTTTCCTGATAGCTACAACCTGGGACTCTTTAAGTCAAGAGTGAATAGGTTACTTCTAGGCAAGCGTGCTCCATCTTCGACCACATCATCGCTTACCATCAGGTGAGAAGGTGGTAAACGCATCAACAATAAAAAAAAATAAAAACAAAAACTGTTTCAACTTACCTGTAAAAGGCCTTCTATATAAATAGAAAGTTGGTGTTTGAATGCAGCATTACCAAATATACCCAAAACAGTCATCACCACAACTGGGTTGAAGGCGATGCCCTTTGCTATTTGCTTCAGTAATTTCATACTACAAACACACCATTTTGATTGACCCTCTATGGTAATAACTGGGGTCTGATCATTTTGTTTATAAATCTCCATCAACACAAAGGCAATGGGATTCAGAATTGCCAGTGAGATTGGAGCCATCAGATATAAATAAAGAGCATATTCTGGGTGCGTTTTTTGATACAGTGCACTTACTGAAAAAAAAAAAACACAATAAGCATCTAGATCTAAGCCTCAAGTTACATTGCCGCAGAATGGAATAGAAGCGAATTTTTGCAACGAAATTCTACATAGCATAATGAACTTTATGTCAATTGCGTAACGTCCAAAGTAAATACGAGCCAAAAAAACGGCACGACGACGTAGCTACTGTCGGTGCCGTCTGTGGAATCCGCGGGAAGTGGCGCGAAGGGGGAGTCGGCCGATAGTGCTGAAGTAAACATTACTCAAAAAAAAAAAAGGCGAACGCAAGAATTCTTAAGGCCCCTCTCGCGGTCCAGTGGCGCCCTCATTGAAAAAAAATCGTAGCATAGCACAGAAAATAAATATTAAAAAATCCAACTTGACGTTTGTTACAAAGAGGATAAAGAATTTTTACGTTGTTAAAACAGGTCTCAAAATGTTTCGTATCCAAAGTAGTAGGCAAAAGTGCCAAAAACGGCCGTTTCTGACACTTTTGCCTACTACTTTGGATACGAAACATTTTGAGACCTGTTTTAACAACGTAAAAATTCTTTATCCTCTTTGTAACAAACGTCAAGTTGGATTTTTTAATATTTATTTTCTGTGATAAGCTACGATTTTTTATTCAATGAGGGCGCCACTGGACCGCGAGAAGGCCCTTAAGCATTCTCGTGAACTCGCGCGCCTTCTCGCGCAATGAGGCGAAATTGACGCTTCCGTTCCGCGGCAATGTAAATTTAGCCTAGTACAGTTAAAAATAATGTTTAATAAGGCTTATTTCAAATATTTAGCGCCGCATTGACGTACAATTAGATTTTTTTTAAACTTCCGTATAATATTCAAATGTTGCGCTATTAAGTTCATAGCGTGTGTGCTATGAACTTTCAAAGCGCTCGATCAACTCGAGCCGTGCAGTATTCTTTGTATGAAACTCCCTACTGCAACCCACACAAATCGGAATTGTAACGTAATCGCATCGCCTCTGAACAAGCTCACGAACCGGTGCGGTGCGTGGTTTGCGATTCCCATGCTTACTACTTGTCGTCCCCGCGCTTACGGCTAGTCGTCTCTCCGTGCCCTCTTAGTCTCACCCCTCCCGCGGCTTGCCTGCAGCACACTACTGTTGCCAAACGTGCTGTCATTACATTCACAAGGCAACTTCCAGTCGTATTGCGCGCGTGTTTTATTGAATTTGTAGGATAGATTTCAAAACTAACGAAGCAGGTTCAAACTGTGAGCCAGCCAGAACAACCAGCAACCCTATGGTTAAGCGCGCACTACGAAATTTATTCGTTGCGATTTTTTAAATGCGAAATGCAATCTATTGAAAAACGCAAACGATTTATTTTCGCAGTGCGCGGATTGTAGTGTATTTCTGTTGTTCACAGACTTGCGATATTTTTTCGCAACGATTTTTTATCGTAGTGCGTGCTTAGCCTAAGCGCGGCGTCGCCGTCACCTAGCCGTAGCCGAGTTGACGTACCGGGCTGCTGATCCGCTTTGGTTACGTGCTTACGTTAGGTTGACGCCTGTTTGACGACGAGATGAAAGGCGATACGGTGACGATCCCTTTCCGAGTTAATATGTGTGCTATGACCTTTAGCCGTCATTGCAAGTTATTGAATGAGTTATAAAAAACGTGTGTGAAAGTTTGTTCTATTTTAAGTCATTTGAGTCATTGCCATCGGTTATTTCAATAATGAAATAACCGATGGCAATGACACCTGATTATAAAATCAGGTGTGTCCACTTAAAACTTGTTTTATCTTAATAGTCATAACATAACCTTGAGGCTTTATCAACAAGATATGAAAAGCTATTCAAGTGGCAAAATGTGCTTTAATAATTACACCATAACTACCTTTTCATGTTAATTGTCCCAAATAAGATTTAGCGCGGCCACACACCGGTCAAGGCTCAATTACATGTTCCGATATCAAGGGACCCAATTTAGGAAACAGGAAGGTGTAATAGCAGTTAGTGTCCGATTTAGTGAGACTGGGACGTCCAGATTTGTCTTCCTAAGTTGTATACGATTTAGGATAGTGTAATCGCATCATCACGATTAAGAGCTAAGTGTTGCCAATTTAGCGACTTATTCGCTACAAATGGGCTATTAGTATTTTTATATGTGTTTAAAATTTAATTTAATTTTCCAAGGCCCCTTTCCCAAAACAAACATCTGAGTCCGCTGTTTCTTTTTTGGTCCGCTCCTGTTAGAATCAGATTTAGAGACTTTCTAGCGACTTTTGATATTCTGTCTAGGGGCTTGAATTTGTAAGAGTTGGCAACATAGCCTATTTAGGATTCCGATTTAGGAGCCCAATTTAGGATAGTGTAATCGCTAGCTTCCTACTTAGCTTGTTCCTAAATTGGGTCCCTTGAAATCGGAAGGTGTAATTGAGCCTTCACCGGGTTTTCTTGATTTGCGCTCAGTCGTGATCTAGCGCTTGCCGAGAGACGTACTAGTATAACTTTGCGTTAGTACGTAATAAATTGTAATGATCAATGATTTGACGATGATGTATTGATCAGCATTGCATTACTGCTTGTTTCCAAGCAAGATTTTTAATGTCTCTGTTGTGGTATGCTTTTGATTGCATGCCCCACAAACACGGGATTTTTTGAACCAGTAAAATAAGACTCTCTGTCGATTACGACATTAAGATATGCCAGACGTCTGAAGTATTTTTAAAAGACTGTCACATATTTAGTAGTTATATGTTATATGTGTACACTATAGAATAATAATCAAAACAGCAATTATTACAAAAAACGGTCATTTCAAGATCAATAAATATTTTAAGTACATTTTATTCAACATTTAGACCTTTTAAAGACAAACAACTTTTTCATTACTTAAAAGGTTTGTATGATGTTAAAAATTATTAAATTGCACACTCAAATTAAATATACTAATATATCGATATTGAAATATCGATATCTGTCTACATCTCTCGCTGAGTGACAAAAGATATATCATGTGCATGCGAATATGACATCTATTTCAAAGGAGTTAGCGTTGTAAATATAATAATTTGGTTTCAGCGACCTCTAGCGTTGAGTAGCTTAACTCGTTGTAAATTACTCTAACTTTGTTTGTTAGGTGATTAATTTCTTTAGTGATAGTGACATGTTAAATAATAACACTTTTAGTAGTTGTAATAAGACTTATTTTACGATAGCAACAAATAGATGATTTTTCAAAGTTGCATTTGCAATTTGTAGCCAATTATATCACGGTTTTTTATGCGTGTAATGTGCAATTTAATTTTGTAAATGTGTGAGTTTGGCGACACTGGTTCCCGTGCTAAGACAATGTAGGGGCACTTCCACTGTTTTTTCTATTCCGTGGTCAAGACCAATCTAATAATATCTCATTTGTTAAAATCCATCAAGCCGTTTAAGCTACAGCATGTGCCAAAGAAATAGACATACAAACATACATACATGTATACCTACATACATACCTAAAAACATTATCCTCCTTCTAGGGCAGTCGGGTAACAATAATCAGGAGATGTACTCAGGCGCACAGCTGCAGGCATACTGACTACTGAGGTCTGAGGCAAAATCACCGGCACCGGGTTGAAAACGGGCAGTGTGTGACGATATACGGAGCTAGTACTAGAGGCGTTAAAAAACAAAAAACAAAACAAAACAAACATCACCACGATTTAGAGCTAAGTGTTGCCAATTTAGCGACTTTGTCGCTACAAATGGGCATAATAGTATTTTTGTGTGTTTAAATTTTTTTTAATTATTTAGGTCCCTTTTCCCAGAAAAAAAAATCTGAGTCCGCTCTTTTTTATTTGGTCCGCTCCTGGTAGAATCGGTTGTAAGAAACTTTATAGCGACTTATGATATTCTGTCTAGGAACTCGAATTTGTAAGAGTTGGCAACACTGCCGACTTAGGAGCCCGATTTAGGAGTCCAATTTAGGATAGTGTAATCGCTCGCTTCCTACTTCCTAGTTAGTTTGTTCCTAAATTGGGTCCCGTGAAATCGGAAGGTGTAATTGAGCCTTTACCGGCCAGAACGTTCTGATCGGCGACGTCGGCCGGTTGCATTCTTACCGGTGCGCGTCGGTAGGTGTGTGACGATCGATACATTTTGTATTGCATTCTTGCCTTCCGGTTTCATTCTTTTGTGATCTGTTCTAGGTAGAAAAGAAAAGAAACGGTAGGTGTAAAGAAATTACTAGGAAAATATCCTTGTCTTACTAGTTATCCAAAAAGGTATGAAACTTAATACAAAGCCATGGACTACATTATGAAAATCGTTTTTGATTTAGTATAGGAAGGAGTGCATCTCATAAAATGTTGATTATTCGGAAAATCATTTAAAACAATTTCGTGAATATTATTAGTAGTTTTAATCAATATCAATTTTAAAAACCTTATTTACACACATTTCACACGTCTTGTTCGATGTGCAGACCCCGGTTTTGAATACATGTTTTTATTCGCTTCCTTACTTCGGTTTTTGTGCTGCTAAATGATTTCTTAGGAAATCTTCAAGAAGTTCCCCATTTAGTGTTCGGGGTAAAAAATGTGGGCCAATTAAGGCGCTATTAGCTGCTAATGACCTTGAGTGGTTAGCTTGCTTGTTCTGTGCTGAGCTCACGTAACGCGTCGTACGTCCACCCAGTAATAGGACTCGCCCATCAAGGAGCGCTGTCCAAAATTAGCCGCATTATTAATTTATTACATATAAAAGAACAGGTGTTACAATAAAACACTGAGATTAAATTATAAATAATTAAATGATCTTTAAAATGGTGAAGATTTCATAAAAATACGCTTTATAGTTTTTGCGTGATTCTCAATTTTTTATCCGCGTTAGACGTAACTTTACAAATTAATTACACTATGCTAAAAAAATATAATTTCAAATATTCTCAGATCAAAGTATGACGGAAATTGTCTAGAGTAACATTTATTTTTTTTCAAAGAAATAAGACTAGTCGTTTAGACGTGATGTTCAATTAAAAACCATTAAGTCGTATAACTGCGCCTTAATATGTCGCCGATACATATGTTATGTATCGGCGTCGTCATCCAAACATTAATCGAAAACCTACGCAGGGATGCGGTTGATTTCAGTTTCTTAGGGTTTCCCCGTCTGCTTTCGGTGCCCAGTAACGTAAGTTGTGGTAATTTGTGATACCATCACGGTCAAAACAGGACTCATCGGTCCACAGAATGTTTTTTAAAAAGTTTGTTTTTGGCGTAGCGTCACCGCGTCGGCACTTAGCATAAAACGACTAAATTCAAACCGTCTCGACGGATCTCCCTTTTTAACCGACTTCGAAAAAGGACGAGGTTTTATGTTCGACAGTATGTATTTTTTTTTATGTATGTCCACCGATTTTTCTGTCAGTTGTGGACCGAATTTCAAAATTATTTTTTTACCGAAAGAATATACTCCCGAGGTGGTCCCACGTAGATGTTATCGAAATTGCTTCAGCGCTTTTTGAAAAAAACTGAATAAAAACGAAAAATATGTATTCATAGACGACGACTAACGACACAACGACGACGTCGTCGACGTCGTTGTTCTAACGACTAACATCTCTTGCATGCTGACATTTGTGTTGTATGTATTGTACTCATGTTTGTGCAAATAAATAAATGATTATGATTATGACGTTTTGGTTTGCTCCAATTACAAGTATGTTTAAATGCCACGTTCCATGTTATTGGGGTTTTGAGATCTGGGTATAACAACTAAAAAGTGAAAAATAAAAAACTTTTTGACAAAAAAAACAACCGACTTCCAAAAAAGAAAAAACACCAAAAATTTAAAAATAACTTTAATTTCGGAAGTCGGTGTCAAATATCGAAGAAACAAAACTACGGTGTTTCTCCGTTTTTTTGCACTATACATTTTTTATGATACAATAGTAAAAATTACCAAAATCATTAGTGATCTTTGCTAAAGTTTTAGGTAATTTTGAACTTTTAATTATTATTAATAAAGATCTGCTATGGCGTCAACTATGATAATAACTTAAATTTCAGTACAGTCGTGCCATAAATCGTTTAAAAAAATTACTTCAAGTGATTTAATCCGGGATTTTTCATAAAAAACTAAAAATCTAACGTAACTAAAATTACTGAACTTCCGTAGAACATTTAGTGGCTTAATTTATTGCATTTTATCCTTACTATGACGTCTTGCGAGGAATACGTCGAGTTACCAGTAACCCTGTATGTGTTTGTATGTCTATTTCTTTGGCACGCGCTGTAGCTTAAACGCCTTGATGGATTTTAACAAATGAGATATTATTAGATTGGTCTTGACCGCCGAAGTAACATAGGCTATAAGAATTTCGAAAAAAAAAAGAAAATGGCGGCCGCAATTAGGTTAGTGTAGTTGTATTGTTTTTGACCTAGTCATGTGGGGTATCAAAATAAAGTGCCTGAGAAGGCGATTCCAAAAATATAACTCACTAAAATATAGGAAATAAAAAACAAAAAACCCGACTGTAAACACAACTAAAAAGTTCCAAACAAGTCACTTCAAGCAGTCTGATGCGGTTGGTGGCAGTTATTTTAGTTCAATTATTTAATTTATGCCACCAACTGCATCAGACTGCTTGAAAAGTGACTTGTTTGGAACTTTTTAGTTTATTTTTTTTGAGTTGGTGCGGAGTAAAAATGGCGGAATCGACAGTCTTATTTTACTGCTTCAAAAATTGCCGTGTTTGTGAGACATGCAATCAAAAGCATACCACAACAGAGATATCAAAAATCTTACTTGGAAACAAGCAGTAATGCAATGCAGATCAGTACATCATCGTCAAATCATTGATCATCGTTCATTACGATCTAGTACGTACTAACGCAAAGGTATACTAGTACGTCGCTCGGCAAGCGCTAGATCACGACTGAGCGCAAATCAGGAAAGCCCGGTGACCGGTGTGTGTGTGACGATCCCCCGTTTTCAATTCTTTTTTGATCTGTTCTAGGTAGAAAAGAAAAGAAACGGTAGGTGTGTGGCCACGCTTAGGGTGTTAATGAAAAGAGAAGATGAAGAGAAACCTATGCTATCTCTTGTGTTGTGAGTGAGGTAAGTAACTCACTTTTTTCCCATATCATATAATATTGTAGTAAATATAGATCAGTAGTAGAGCAGTGGTGGCCCAGTGGCAACGGCCGCGATTTACTAGTTGTAGGTCGTGGGTTCAAACCCAGGCTGGCGCTTTACTTTGTGTAAATTATTTCATCACCAACCACTGCTCTCAAAAACGGTGAAGGAAAACATCATGAGGAAACCGGCATGTCGTAGAACCAAAAATTCGAAGACATGTGACATCCACCAACCCGCATCGGGCCCACGTGGTGAATTACAGCCCACACCCTCACAGAAAGGAGGCCTGTGCCCCGACAGTGGGGACATTAAAAGCCTGATGATCATGATGAAATATAGATCTGATCTAAACATTTTTAAATGTATGTATGTAATTTGACAGATTTTATTGTACTACGTATATATGTATGTGGTACTACTCTATAGTCTGACAAATTCGATAATCCAACATCTGGCAATGTGTTTGTGATTGAGTAATGCGGGTCTACTGTAATAAGGTAATTTTTTTTTTGCTGATTTAGGAAGGCTGTCCTCCTATGCTAGGTTACAGACTAAAAATGCCTGTTTATTGAAGAGATAGTTTGTCCTGATATAGTTCCAGTACAAATTAAAATATAATTATTATACTTACTGATAGGATATCCCAAAGCAAAATCATTACTCTGTGTGCAGAATATAGCAAATATTCCAGCTCTTCCTAGATTTAGTGGTTTTGATACCAGCATGGTAACTACCATAACTCCAAAGAATACCAAGCTCTTAGCAAGGAGTATTGCAAAAAGGAATGTCCAATTGACTGTGCTGAAGTCTAGTTGCGCCAGTGACAGGAATATAAGGGATGGCAGAGCAAATGTGCCCACAAATGTAGCAATGCCTTTCGATTCTGCAGCTGAGACGACATTGAGACGGCCTGCTATGTACCTAAAATGTAATATTATAAAATAATTATTTTGTTGTTGTGAAAAAAGATTTTCCTCCTGGGGTTTTTTCTTAGTGATCTTTTGACCCTGAGATATTTTATTAGTTTATGTTAGTAAGCTATGAACTGGCATGGATATGCAACCTAGGCCTGCCAATGGGACAATAAAGGTAGATTGAAAAAAAGTGTTTCTTATTTTCAATAATAAACTGTTGATTACAGAAAATAAACATAAAAGTGATTAAATAACATTCCGTCTATTGAATACATTAAAATGAAAGTTGATAATGTTGTCTAATAATTATGTACTAATAGAATCTAATTATGATTCACATGCATGATGGTAATGCTATAATATATAACTGGAATCATAATTGCATTTAATGATTATGCATAAACCATAGAGCACAGAATTGCTACAGCAACACTAATAATATTTAATTTTGTAGTTGCAGAAGTTATGATGGTATCGGCAAAGGTACTTACTGTTGTACGCAGTCACACCCTTGGGTTATATAGAAAATTTTGATATCTCTAACAACCACAGAGGTGACTCAGTTCACTCAGTACTCTGAGGCACATAACAATTTAATGTTTTGGAAATATAGAACAATCCTACTAATATTATCAAAATTAATGTGAAAGTTTGTGAAGATGGATGTATGGATGTTTGTTACTCTTTCATGCAAAAACTACTGAATGGATTTTGAAGAAACTTAACAGTACTTACATCAGAATAACATAATAATATAAATAGTTTAAAATGGGGGGAAGTACTAATTCCACGCGGGCGATGCCGCTGGCAAAAGCTAGTGCAATAACATATACAGGTACACATTATGCATAATCTAACAAGAAAAATAAAAGATTATTAATAATAATTCAGCCTGTATTATCCCATAGCAGCAAAGGTCACTCTTTCCTTTTTCTCCTTAGCTCGATCCTAAGCTAATATGGACCAAAAAAAATAGCAATCTATTAAATCTTACCCGCATAGAATGATAGTAAAGCACTGGAACAATGCTGGATATAAATTATCAGTCGCATCCACAAATTCAACAAGTACGACTGGATCCATACTTGTGCGCTTGCAACAATAAATATAAACGACGTATGTTTACAAATTACAATTGGAGAGCCGTTTTTTGCATTAAAACATATTGGTATTACTGCAAATGATCTACAACAGAGACAGATTCGATGTAATCATGTTGTTGGTTTATTTTAAACTGGCACTAAATGCGTTTCTCTTTTTAATTATCACTTTTAATATTTAAAAAATTGATTATAAGACATTCTGTGTTGTCGGCAACTCGTCGGCTCTCCGCTATTCTCTTTTGTAAAGTAAATTTAGCAAAATCAATCAAAATGATTTGACGTACCTACTCTCGTCGAGTTCCGAGCACCACAGATAACAGTCGCCACTACCAGTATAAGTGTATAATCTATGGTCGCCACGTTCCGAAACACGCCAACATCGATATTAGCAACCACAGCGCTGAAAGGATATCTAAGTCGGAACGGCTGTTGAGGCGCTAACAGCGATGTTGGCATGACTCGAAACGCGGCGCATAGCATAGATGTGATGAAATTATATTCTCTTTGGATGTGATGTGATAGAACAACAAGGCACCTGGTGATGACGGAATAACGACAGAGCTTCTTAAAGCGGGCGGGGCTCCAGTCCTGAGAGAGCTATGTAGTCTCTTCAACTCCGTCATCCAAGAAGGTACAACGCCTGGGGCGTGGACCGGAGGTGCAGTGGTTCTGTTCTTCAAAAAAGGTGACAAAACCTTGCTGAAGAACTATAGACCCATCTCACTTTTGAGCCACGTCTACAAGCTGTTCTCGAGGGTCGTCACGAACCGTCTCGCCAGGAGACTTGACGAGTTCCAGCCACCAGAACAAGCTGGTTTTCGAAAAGGCTTCAGTACCGTGGACCACATCCATACTGTTCAGCAAATTATACAGAAGACTGAGGAGTACAACCAGCAGCTGTGTATGGCATTTGTGGACTACGAGAAAACCTTCGACTCCATCGAAATATGGGCAGTTCTGGACTCTCTGCAACGATATTGAATGGACTGAGGTTACATCGAAGTGTTGAGATGTCTGTACGACGCTACCACGATGACTTTCCAGATCCAAGATCAGAAAACCAACCATATCCAACTGCTCAGAGGGGTGAGACAGGGGGATGTGATATCCCCGAAACTGTTCACCAACGCGCTGGAGGACGTCTTCAAGACGCTGGATTGGACTGGACAGGGTATCAACGTGAACGGCGAGTACATCTCACACCTTCGCTTTGCCGATAACATCGTCATAATGGCAGAGAGGGCGGAACAGTTAAGCCTGATGCTGCACAGCCTAAATGGAGCCTCGCGGCGGGTTGGCCTCGGGATGAATTTAGACAAGACGAAAGTCATGTACACTTAACATGTCGTACCGAGTCCAATCCGCATCGAAGAGTTGCTTCTCGAAGTTGTGAAGGAGTATGTCAACCTAGGGCAAGTCATCCAGCTCGGTAGACACAACTTTGAGAAAGAAGTTGACAGAAAGAGCCGGTTGGGTTGGGCAGCGTTTGAAAAACTTCGTCAGGTCTTCTCGTCCCCTATCCCACAATGTTTGAAGACTTTGAAGACTAAGGTTTTCAACCAGTGCGTCCTGCCCGTTATGACATACGGTGCCGAAACGTGGACACTGTCGGTCGAGCTGGTCCTCAAATTCAAGGTCGCTCAGCGCGCTATGGAGCGGGCTAGGTTAGGAGTTTCTTTGAAGGATAAAATCAGGAATGAAGTTGTCCGGAAAAGAACCGGAGCAACCGATGTAGCTTGCAGAATAAGCAAACTGAAGTGGCAGTGGGCTGCTCATATTTTTTTTTTTTTTTTTTTTTTTTGCAGGATAGGGTGTTGTGGCGTAGCCTGGGAGAAGCCTATGTCCAGCAGTGGACTGCGATAGGCTGAGTTGATTGATTGATTGAAGTTTCCAATATGATAATTTCTAACGTCCGGGAGGCGATAGCACATGAAAACTTCAAGTCTTCTAAATCCATTCCAGACGCCAAATATTTCATTGTGATAGATAGTCATTGGTGTTGATTCTGTTATGCACAAACTAAACTTAATTTAGGCTATTGCTAGCTTTTTCTCTCTAATAAAACAAGAAAGAGATGGACGTAAATTAGAGCTGTCAAATTTAGTTTGAACTAATATTTCCATACAAATTAAGGGTACACGTAAAAACATGTCGTCTAAAAACACGGCAAAGCGCAAGGCGTAAACTAGTTTGACATCTCTAACTTAGTGCATAGCTATAGCCGTCCTTTTCTCGCACTGCCTTTTAGTAAAAGATACCAATTCTCTAATTTTAGTTTACATATTGAACAAGAGAATCCGTGCCTCTGACTAGCAGGACTTGCTTCACGCATCACAGTGTTTTGTTTTGTTTGTTTGGCCAAATTAGCTCCATAAAGGTTTCAAATGATTCTTGGCCATTCTGAGAAAATTTTTGTAATTTTCTGGTTCCGTTGTTATAAAATAAAAATCACCTTTGTAATAGAATTTGACTTTATTCTGCTAAAAATTTTACATAGGTATGACAAATGTCAATAGGTGACAATTATAGTATGAAAGATATTAAAGATTCACCGTTTTCTTCGTAAAACGGCCAGCTAGAATTCACCACATTCTACACCGCTCTAGTGAGACAAGTCGTAGTCCTCTAAATGAGCAGGTAGCCTTCGAGTTTGGCTACTCTGTCGCGTAGGCTCGATAGCGGCGGGTGTGGATTCGCTAGAGTCACTATCTTCTCCAGAACCTACACTTTCATAGTTTTCTTCAGGCTCAGGCTCAGATTCGTCATCTCTTCCTATAGGGGCTAAGTGTCGGTTCGATACAGTCGTGTCTCGGCCATCGCTTAGTTTGACGAACGAATAATCAGGGTTAGACTCTATCAGCTCTGCTTCTTCCTCTGTTTTCTTGTTGCTTCTGTTATACTTCTTCAACAAAATAGGGCCCGAAGACAGAAGCCAGGTAGTTACAGAGTGGCCATTGTTAGACTTCCGGTTATGCATAAACATCCTCTCATGAGGTGTTGGATTAGTCGAAGTACACAGCAAGGATCTTATGGAGTGTAGAGCTTGGATAAACACCTTTTCCTAATCCTTAATATTGTTACGAGCTGGGTATGGGATAAATTATTTTACACCTATTATTTAACGAAATATCCTTTATAAACTCAACAACTTATTTACACAAACACTAATTCACTATTAATCACTATTCTCTTCGTAATCGCTTGTTCTCGCATCCGTAGTCGAAAACAGACTGACTCACTTGCCCGCTGTCCGGCCTATTTATACAGTCATGGATATTTCCAGAACATTGTCGACCTATCCTATCACTATCATAGATGTTTCTAGAATATTCCACTGAATATTCTAGAAACATCTATGAACACAGTAGGTACCACAATGGAATATTCTCGAACCTAGTGGAAACTTCTGGAAACTTTGACCACATTCTCGAACGTTCCAGTGTAATACAGTCGACGTAACACTGCCCCCTCCTTAGACATGCTCATCCCGAGCATTATTAGTCCCGCAGTATCGCGCCAATCGGTCTACATGGACAATCTTAGGCGCACCTCGTGGACCCTTCTGTATTCGATAGGTAACATCGTTGATCCTGCTCACGATTCGGTATGGTCCATCCCATTTTGCTTGCAATTTAGGAGACTTCCCTTTGCTGTGCACTGAGTTATACAACCACACCAGTGAACCCATGACAAATCCTCTATGGTTTACCTTTCGGTCGTATCGGGTCTTCATCTTATCAGACATTAGTTGGCTGGATTGTCTGATATGCTCATATACATCATTCAACTTGTTACACAAGTCATTCGCAATGTCCTTACTACTGCGAGTAGCTCCCGTCTCGTGACGCAGTAATTTCTTTCTGGTTTGGATAAAGATTTGCTGTAGTAAGCTAAAACAACTTCCTGGTTTCCTTTCTGTTGAGACAACACGCCTCCAATTCCAGTATTACTTGCGTCTGTGTCAACTATGAAGTCATTTTCAGTGTCAGGATATCCCAGAATAGGTGTATTGCACAGACGTTTCTTTAATTCCCGAAATGCGATGTCACAAAATCCGTCCCAACAGAAATGTTGCTTCTTCTCAGTGAGTTTGTGTAGAGGTTTTGCAATGTTGGCAAAATTCTTGACAAACCGTCGATAGTAGGAGCACAAACCCAGAAATGCTCTGGACTTAACTTAAGATTTGCCGTCCGGATTTTTGACAGCACTCGATTGAGATGAAGGTGATCTTCAAATGTAGGACGGCCCACGATAATGATGTCATCTAAATAGACAAGACATGCGTCTCCGATCAATCCGGCAAGTACTTGCTCCATTGGCCTTTCAAACGTCGCAGGAGCATTGCACAATCCGAATGGCATAACTTTAAACTGCCATAGCCCCTTTCCTGTTGAAAATGCAGTGTTCCTCCACTCCTTATCCTTAGGGTCTATTTCCACTTGCCAGTAGCCACTTTTCAGGTCTAGCGTGGTAAACCACCTCATTCCAGTCAATGTGTCGTCGATCCTAGGCAGTGGGTAACAGTCCTTTTTCGTGGGTGTGTAACGGTTGATATAATAACAAAAAATCTAACGTTCACTTGACCTAATTTCAGTTAATATACTTTTGTTTAATATAACGATCAGTTGAGATAATGAATTGTTGATATAATTTCATTTTATCTAATTTCTTATGATATAATAAACATTTCCTTTAATGCACATTTGACATAATATTCATGTAGTATATTATTCATTTACTATAATATTCATAATCTCTAATAACTTTTAATATAATTTAGAAAATCTGATACGATTTTAAACGCCTGCTAGTATGGTAAGAAATAAGATGTAATATTTATGTGATGATGTTATTTATGATTAAAAAAATATTCGTGGTTATTTTTTTATAAACCATCCAGAAGTAGGAGCCCCGCGAAGCGGGGCTCCGTCGACCAAGCCCACCCTCGACCATGCATTGAATATTTTAAGATTTGGTTAGGTGCCATTTGAGTTAGGTTAGAACTGTGACCATTAAACATGAAAATTAGGTCAAAAGAACATTAGGTCAAATGAATGTTATATAAAAAGAATATTATACATATTGAAAATTATATAAAATGAACGTTATACTAAATGTTTTAAATTAAATGAAAATTATATCATATGAAACATTAGGTCATACGAAATTAGGTTATATGATTTTATAGCATATGAAAATTATATTATATGAACGTTATTTCAAGTGAAATTAGAGCATTTGTTATTATATCATACTTTACACACCCCTTTTTCGTGACGTCGTTCAATCGTCGATAGTCCACACAAAAGCGTGTGTTGCCGACCTTTTTCTTCACCAGAACTACAGGAGAACACCATGGACTCGATGAAGGCTCTATAACACCATCCTTCACCATACCCTCAATCATCATTTTCACTTCCTTTTCACGTGCAACCGGCAGTCTTCTTGGTCGTTGACGGATTGGTAACTCGCTGCTAGTACTAATTTTGTGCTGAACCAGTCCTGTTCTTCCTATGTCAGCAACATTTGTAGAGAAAGATTCGGTGTACTAAAGTAACATCTTTTTAGCCTTATCCATTTCTACTTCCGATAAATCGCAGTTTTCCAAAAGTGTTGACACGTCAAATTTCAAACGGATCACTTTTCCTGATGGTACACCTTCCATGAAGATTGCCACTGTACTACACATTGACATATAAAGTACTACCACAGATATATAAATTCTGTGAGTACTACACTTCAATACTCCTTGATCAACGTCGATCTCTATTCTATTCTATTTTTTGTTGATGGCAAGTGGAGCCGATGTCGACTATTCTGCCAATGTCGAAAGTAAATTGGATAAGCAAGTGTGTTTAGTTTCAAAAAAGAAATTTTAAAAAATAAATAAAATGGACAGCAACTGGAATAAAACGGACAACAACGTAATAAAAATCTTCGGTTGTTATGTTGAACTTGATGGGTTAGTACTGGACTTCCACCTTTCCAGCTCAAACACTCATGTCCCCTGTAAATGAAGGCAAAGATAAGAAAGTGGGACCCAATTGTTAACAAAAAGGGCCGACCCTCCATAGCCGCCTGATCTGTCACATCCGAGAATATTAAAATGTGGCATACGGAAGCTGAGACTTGGTGTGAGCCAGGTCTCAGCTATGGAAAAGGCCAAAGGCTTGTACTTGTTGAGAAGGAATATGAGGCCGTGCTTTTTATGCCACACGCTCCTCACATTCCACGGAAGAAATACTTGGCGAGACACCATTTCTAATATTTAAAAGGATTTGTATAAGTTCAATAATAGAGATTGTATTATTAGAAGAAACATTATTGAGATTGAGAGAGCAGTCAGTAGGCTGTAAAGTTTGGGGAGAACTATTTGATGGTGAGCGAACTATTTGATGGTGAGCAGTCTTGTCATATGATGGGGAAAGTGGGGCATGAGTCTTAGGTTTCGCTGTTACAGTTTTGCGGTATGACTGTGTTTTTGTGGCATTTGCATAATTGCGGGAAGGAATTGGTATAATTTTGCTGGCCTCTCCATAAGAAATAGATTTATCAGTCATGACCGTCTTAATGGCCTTCTGTCTACCATGCTCGGGGCATGACCTGCTATTTGCAAAGTGATTACCCGAGAAATGCACACAAAAAGCCTCGCCCTCAGCAATGTTGCAACCATCACCAGGGTGATCGTGGCCACATTTACTGCAGCGCGGTTTAGACCTGCACAGGTTTGCAACATGACCAAACCTGCAATATTTGCGACATTGGATAATGGGATAGATATACTGCTCAACTGGGAGGGAAGTGTAACAGCAATAAACCCGTTTCGGTAAGACTTGGCCATCAAAAGTGATGACACAAGTTTCCGTGGGTTTCCACTCAAACGCACCGTCATTATGTATTTTCCTATTAATGCGGCGGACTTTGAGGATTTGCCCACAAACTGAGGGCACAGACAAGTAGGTTATAGCTTCCTCTTCTGTGAAATCAGATGGGACACCGGATACAACGCCCATCCTTGTGATATTAAATGTTGGGATTGAAGCAGAATAACTAAATTTTGACTGTAAGCAGTTTACCAAAAAAGAGTTAGCATCCTGAGGGGAAGTAAATTCCACCTACACACGGTTTCGACCAACTCTATTTACACCATCACGAACTACGTTTGCAACATTGCTAAGCATTAAAAATTTGCCAAAGTTCACAGGATGTAACGTGGTGCCTGCGTTAGGTTGGGACTCTATGCGAGAGACATGAACTATGTAAGGGCCCTTGTCCATAACCGAATATCGAACGTGACCAATTTGACTTTTGGGTTGTTTGGATGGTGGGGTTGGCGTTGGAGCTTTTTCGTTACCGGGCGGGACGTTTACGAAAGGTTATTTGTGTTTGAGACACTTCCATCTCTGTGATGCTGCAAACAACATCTGCAAATTGTGAAAGTGGATTGGGAGATAATAGAGTGGGAGAATCTGGAATGGACAGGGTAGGGAGGTTTTTAAAAGAACAATCACAAGTCACCAAAGATACAACAATCACTCAAAAAAACACAATAAATTCACAAAACACACGTGCTAACCAAGACACCCGTAGCGAGAATCAACGTCGATCTCACAATGATGTTGCCGCATGAAGTCTGAACCTAGGATGCAATCGTCCACTATGTAAAAAAAAAAAAAGCCACGATGACATTATGCCGATAAATTTTGTTACCTAATTTTTACTCAACCTCGGACGATTTTGCGCTGACCGGTAGCTGTCAATAATTGTATGCGGTCGTGGTTATCGAAGAAGTCCCCAAGGAACAGTTTTGCTAGGTGAGAATTAACGACCGTGTGAGAAGCTCCAGTATCCAGCGTCAGTTTGCGTGGTTTTCCGTTGACTTCGCCTTTGATGATCAGGCTGTTTCCGTCATGGGTCTGTGAGATCGAGATCCTCGGGGCTCTTTCAATACCAGCCAGCACCCGCCCCCCAGTCCTGGCGTTTACTCGTTTCCCTGCTGTTGCTGGGCAGTCACATCAGTCGCCCTTCCTTGTTGGGATGGATCTTCTCTCAGTGTGCCTCGCTTTGGACAGCTTGACCGAAGATGACCCCTTTCTCCACAAGTGTAACATAGGGCCCTTGCGGATGATCCGATCGCGGAGCCTGCTCTTCTTGACGACGAGCCTGTTCCTCTTTATCTTGCTGAAGCTTCTCTTCCAACCGACGGGCCTGCTCTTCTTGACGGCGAGCCTGTTCCTGCAACAGCACCATTAGCGCAGACAAGTCTGGCACCACTGGTGCTAAAGAAACTCCACATGGGCCAGCGACTGGCTCTGTCGCAGGTTGAGCACCACCCGGCGTCTGTATCGGGGAATCTCCAAACCGCCTCTGATCCATGTCTTGCTGCCGTTGACTCCTTGTACGAATACCATCCGTGTCGTCCATTGGTAAAATTGGCATAATTTATCCCTCACTTCTGACACCAATTTGTCACGAGCTGGGCTAACCAAATATCCTTTATTAACTCAACAACATTATTAACACTAACACTAATTCACTAAAAATCACTAGTCTCTTCGTAATCGCTTGTTCTCGCATCCGTTCGCATCCGTAGTCGAAAACAGACTGACTCACTCGCCCGCCGTCCGGCCTATTTATACAGTCATGGAAGTTTCCAGAACATTGTCGAACTATCCTATAGTGGAATATTCTAGAAACATCTATGAACTTCTACACAGTACCACAATGGAATGTTCTCGAATGCACCTGACTGAATGAATGAATGACTTAGATTGGGCAGTAGCCGCCTCAAGGCGGCCCCGGCCTTGTCCAGTCTGGGATATGTCAATACATACACCGTCCGCCATTTTGATAAAAATCGGTTTTGGTGGCAGCGATGAAACATGTGTCAATCGACAGAGAAAGTGGAACCTACCTACCAAGTGGAAACTTCTGGAAACTTCGACCATATTCTCGAATGTTCCAGTGTAATACGGTAGACGTAACAATATCTAATCCATGAGATTCAAGAGCCAACTGTACAGTTTTCAAATAGTTCAATTTGCACGCTCTATTTGGCCATTTCCCTATGGGTTATAAGGCGTAGTTCGACTAGTGACTATGCCTCTGCTATGCAAGTAGGTCTTAACTTCTTGTGACATAAAAACTGAGCCACGATCAGAATGAATATATCCTCATCCCGAAAGTAATAAAAAGTGTGATAAGTGTTTGATTACAGTTGCAGCAGAGATGTCTTGACATGGAAATGCAAATGGAAATCTTGAATATTCGTCGATAATGGACAAGATGTATCTATTGGATGTTAAGGTTGGTACTGGACCTTTGAAGTCGATGTCCAGTCTTTCAAATGGTGAAGTTGCTTTTATAAGAACACTGTTATTTTTGAAGAATCTGGGTTTTACAAACGCTCTGTGCGGAGCAGTCGTTCGTGATTTTCTTCACATCATCCATCGAATATTGTAGGTTTTCACTTCGAACCCAGTGAAACATACGCGTTGTGCCTGGATGACATAGATCATTATGTATTTCTTTAAGTCTTGAATCTGTGTGAATACTGACATACACGCGTGATAGTGTATCATCTGCATTATTCTCTTTGCCGGGTCGATAGATGATGTCATATCTGAAACAAGACACTTCTATGCGCCATCTCTCAATCTTTTCGTTCTTAATCTTGCTTGTATGCGTGCGATCAAACATAAAAGATACTGATCTCTTGTCAGTAATGAGCCGAAAATGCCTTCTTATTAAGTAATGACGCCACTTTCGAAGAGCCTCGACTATAGCATAGGCTTCTTTTTCAATTGATGGGTGTCGTTTCTCTGTCTCGGATAGAGTTCATGAAAAGAAAGCCATAGGACGTCCTTCTTGTGACAGTGTAGCAGCTATGGCGTTATCAGATGCGTCCGTCTCTACCGTATAGATTTTGTTATCATCTATTGCGAAGATTGTGGATTTTGCTATACAGTTTTTTATGTCTTCAAAATCTGATTTTGCTTCCCCACATAAAGGAAAACTTGGATTCACAAGACGATGAATTTTCTCCGAGAATTTTGGTATACATTTCGAATAGTGTGAAAACATTGCAAGAGCTCTTTTCAATGAAGAATTGTCAGTGGGATAGACAAATTAATCAGAGGTTGAAGTCGATCAGGATCTGGCGTGCGTGATAGACTTTTTTGAAATTCTATATCCGAGAATGTTAATAGTGTCTATGAAAAACTGTGATTTCTCGGTGTTAACAGTCAGCTTATAAATATCAACAGCATCCATGAATTTCTTCAGATTACGGTCATGCTCCTCCTTGTCGTGCCTGCAGATCGTGACGTCATCAAGATATGCATAGGTATCCTTCAATTTCTCTTTAGTTATCAGCCAGTCCATTACTCTTTGAAAGCAACTTACTCCATTAGTTACTCCGAATGGGATTCTAGTAAATTGGTATAACTTTCCACAAGCTTCAAATGCTGTATATAGTTTTTCAGCTTCTAAAATCTGTACTTGATGGTATGCACTTTTTAAATCAATTTTTGAAAAGGTTTCACTCTTAGAGATGTCATTTTCCATCTTTTCCATGCTAGGTAGTGGTAGTGGTTCGATGGTTTTCATTTTTTGTAATAAGAACTTGAGCGCGCAATGGAGATCTACTCTCTTCGATAACACCATCAGCCAAGAGTTGGTCTATTTCACCTTGTATGAATTTCAAATCTTCATTCTAAAACTTGCGTGATTTTATGACGATGGGCTTGCAGTTTGGAGATAAATTAGAAAATAGAGGTAGAAATCAAGAAAAAGATATCAGCTGCGAGTACGCTACAGATTTGCAAAGTTTTCCTAAGTCCCCCGAAAGATATTTCTAACTTCGAATCTTCTGCCAGTTTATCATGTCCAATGATGACGTCAGCGTAAAGATATTTTACAATGAGAAGCGAAGCTCGATCATATATGTTGTCGTTTAGTGTAATACTTGCCCAGAGTAGACCTTCACAATCAATAGTGCGTGTTGTTTGTGCCATAGTGATAAACTCTCTAGTATTTTCTTTGGTGAACGAGTATCTTGTGAAGAATTCGTGAATGATTAAACTTTTTGAGCTTCAGAATCGATTAGGGCTTTAGCGTCTTTGCCATTTACCTTAACGGTGACTATAGACTTCTTGAGACTTGCAGGAAATGGAGCAGTGATGACAAGACTGTTGAGATTATTTTCCGCAGAATCATTAGTAGCGACGGCATTAGCATTGGGCTTCTTACTCCTGCAAACGTTTGCAAAGTGTCCTATTTTATGACAGATCTGGCAATTAGCATTTAGTGCTGTGCAATTTTGCCGCTTATGAACTTTCTCTCCACAAAAGAAACATTTTCTCATGTGTGTATTATACTTTTGATCGATATTGGTAGTGTCACCGCAAAAGAAGAGGATTGTTCAGGGTCATTGGTCATATTATAGGACTGGGCGTTCTTTTCAGCTGTCTCCATAGTCTGTGCTAAATTAAAGGCTTCATTCAAATCTAATTTTGAGCATTCTAGCAATCTTTGTCGGATTCTAATAGAAGTGATGCCCGATGTAAATGAGTCTCTAATATAATCATTTCTATTATATTCCGCATCAACCTTTTTAAACTGACAGTCCTTACTTAACAGTTGTTGTTGTTGTAGATACTGCTGAACATATTCGTTACTTTGTTGCTTCCTAGTAGCGAGCATGTGCCGAGTACGCTAGTATTATATTATCTGTGGCCGAGCATAGATCTCTTTTTTGGATTTAACGAAAATGTTAGTGAGCTTTTCTATAGCAGTTTCATAACTTTGACTCTCGCTGATGTATTGGAAAACCTTCGGTGATACATGGTTAATAAGCAGTTGCATTTTTAACTTATCCGAAATATTGTTGTCCCCATCGTTGTTGACTGCTAGGAAGTTCTTGAACGTAAAATGCCAGTGGTTCCATTCCTGAGCAGCAGTTGGTGGCATCGGGTCGAGATCTAACACGACTGGTCGGAGATATTTATCCATAATCGTAGTAAGGGTTTTATTACACAACGTTATTGTTTGAGATCAATGATCTTGAGATACTTACATTTATTTTAGCAGAATAAATTGTTATGAAATAACAATCACCTTTGTAACAGAGTTTGGCTTTATTCTGCTAAAAATTTTACATAGGTATGACAAATGTCACTATGTGACAATAGTATGAAAGAAGATTCACCGTTTTCTTCGTAAAACGGCCAGCTAGAATTCACCACTTCCGTATCCTGCAGTACTCGTAGTAAATGTTCATGAGTAATGCAGTTTCTTAGTTTTTATCACTCCTTACACCAGCCAAAGAGAATATAATTTCACACCATCGTCTTTTTTAACCGACTTCCAAAAGGAGGAGGTTATCAATTCGGATGTTTGTATTTTTTTTTGTTATGTATGTTCGGGCATAACTCCGTCATTTCCAAATTTTTTTTGTTCGAAAGGAGTTTGTTCCGAAATGGTCCCATTTAAATTTCATAAAGATCTGATGATGCGTTTCGGAGACAGACAACGGAACTCTTCAAAAAATGACAGCAACTCAACCGCGATTGCTGTTATCGCCTAGATATCCATTGTTAACCCAATTTAATGGAGAAACACAACTAAAAAGTGAAAAATAAAAACTTTTTTCCAAAAAAATAGATTCGACTTCCAAAAATAAAACAAAAAGTACAAAATAACTTTAATTTCGGAAGTCGGTGTCAAAAAACGAAAAAACCTATCTAGAAACACGGACTTCCGAAATAAAGTTATTTTGTACTTTTTGTTTTTTTTTGGAAGTCGGTTCTATTTTTTTGGAAAAAAGTTTTTATTTCATTTCTCCTTTTTAGTACAGTCAGCCACAGTCATGGCAAGAAACGCTAAATCTGTATTAGATACCATTGTCCTTAAGCTACTGAGCGAACACTTCCAATGCCAAAAAGCATACTTAACGCAAATAATTGACACCTCCAAATGCAATTGTCAATAACGTAGCACATTGACAATCGCAATTGATAGTATCGGTCGCCCGTCTTTGATGACCCAGAGCCAAAAGAATTCAGTTTCCTGGCAAGATCGTTCCACTGCCTCTCCACAGTTTCCTTGGATCTTGAGCCAAGGCCAACACCCCTAGCTAAACTGGGATGCTCAACAAGAAAATCTAACAATTCTTCTAATTGCTCATTGGACACTCTATTTGCCATTTTATACTGAAACAAGATAGGGTACTGTTAATTTCAAAGTCACTATTACACTTTTGTTTCACATATTAAATTTTAAAACTTACTTGTTGAACAGGCGACTGTCGCTAGCTATTATCACAACGTCCAAGTTAACACTGATTTCACCCACCCACTTATGCATCTTGTAACCGAAACTAAGCTATTCTTGGTTTTTAAGAGGGTTTAAGTGGCATTTTAAGTTTTTTTATCAAAAAAACTTTGGTTACATTCTTCATGTGATTGACACTTGAATCTTATGAGCTTAGTCCCAAAAATTGCTACATAATTGTTTTGGCGCTAGTGTCGCAGCGATAAGTGCATCTTGACAACTGGCGAGCGATTAGCAAACGATTTTTACGTGATGCCGATTTTTAAAACGATTAGCGATTGATCGCGCGATGACTGCGCAATAATTGCTGATTGCTCTTTCTTACGTAATAAGCCTGCGGGGCCCATGGTCGGGGCCGCTTTAAAAATTGTTGTCGAATGTCATGATTTTATGGTGAAAGCTTCAGGGTAGCCCGGGAAATTCAAATTTTCTTACGTTTTTTGCAATTTCCAGGTCAGTGTCAGGTTGTATCTTGGTCAAAATTTGATTCGCGACTGTAGCAAGTACGTATTTACAGAACTGTAATCATTAAAATCATCAATACAACTGTCTCACTTAGAATTGATGCCAAATGCCTTTATTTCATGAAATTTGGTATCAATTCTAACTGAAAAAGATGTATTGATGATTTTAATGAATAGAATTCTATAAATACATAGTTGCTATGGCCGTGAATCAAATTTTGACCAAGATGCAACCTGACACTGACCTGCACATTGCAAAAATCGTAAAAAAGTATTGAATTTCGCGGGCTACCGTGGCGCATCCACCATAGTGAAATAGTCATTCCAAATTGTAATTTTTGTTTTTCTTCGCCCTTTCTCGGGCAGGCTAAGGTCATAAACCATACCGCCTCGTCTTTAGTAGTGTATTTTTATTTTTTTTCCATTAGAATGCAGATGTAATACATTCTAATGTTTTTTGCAGTAATTGGTAACAAACGTGTTGAGTCAGCCTTCTCGGCAAACTTGACTGAGGTAGTCAATACTACAATAAAATTCTGAGCTTCATTTTACCGAGATCGCGATTGTTTCAATGATTCCACATATTGCCACTTGAGACACAAAACTACACCAATTTTACATCACAGTATCCACTAGGAATCAATAAAAGAATAATTAAAACAGCCACTGAACTGCACTCGAGAAAATCCCGCCAAAAACTCCTCATTAATAATATAAACGTAGAAGGGTTTTTTTTGTGGAAACTTGGAAGGTTGTATTGATGATTTTAATAATGACAGTTCTGTGAATACGTGAGTACTTGCTACGGCCACGAATCATTGATCAACATGCAATCTGAAACTGACCTGCAAATTGCAATTATACGTAATAAAATTTGAACTTTGCGGGTTACCCTGTACATTTCACTGAAAGCTTCGCCAGACTCTGTGCCTAGTTGAGTGCATAATACGTCCGAAAACTAATGCTACAAAAATATTCAAAAACGAGCTAAAAATTCGTTCTGAGCAAAATTTTTCCGCAAGCATGGTTAAAGTTGCTAGCATAAAAAAAATCTTTAGGTTATGGCTGAGTTAGGAAAATTCCGTTCCGTTTCCGGTTGGCGGCCATTAACGAGTTGTTCGTTCGCCGGGTCTGAGAAAGGTCGCTAGTGAATGAAAATTTTTTAAGAAACCCAAATTCTCTCTAGTCGAGAGGTCAGTATTAGTTTGTGATAATTAATATGAGAATCCTAGTTTAATTTCAATATAAGTTTGTTCTTTGCGTGATTGTCATCATCTTGTTCCAGATACCTACTCAAGCGATCAGCACCTCATAAGACCACAGGAAAGACTCACAACGCATCAGGATGCAGTACAACGGATTCCACAATCAGCATCCGATGTAAGCACCTGGCATGATTTTCAATTTTTCACCTTTGTATGGGTTTTCTTACATTATCGATCGTGTACTTCACGGGCGGCCATTTTGTGAAGTGCATTCAGTTTGCTCAGCTGATATTGAACGCTACCCACATAGAAAATCAATAGTTCCGTTTTCTGGAAATATCCGTTTGTTCACTAATTTTGCCTATTTGAGTGTATCATTGGTATTTCACATTTTTAATTGATATTTCATTTGTGTGTAGTACGATTGCGTGCGTTTCTCATTCATATAATCAATAATGTTAGCAGCTGAAACCAACTTGTTCATGAGGCGTTGTTGGAGAGCATTTTTAAATTAATCTGCAGAACTAATTTGTAATAAAAAACATAGTTGAAAATGTTTACAAATTATTTTTAACTGATCTAGGTTGCCGAACTTCCTGCTCGTTACAAGCTGAGAACTAGAATTTGACATCACAATAAGGCCATTTAATACACTCCTGAATAGTTACCATTTTTCAAGGTTAAACTTAAGATATCATTTCACCTGTGTTTTAATTGCTAAAAAATGGTGCTATATCACTTGAAATTTTAAAATGTTCCTTCATTTTTGGAGCACTAGTCTTATTGCTGAGATTACCCTTAAAATTTGTCAAATTTTGAAATATATAAACTAAGTCATTATGTGATCAAATTATCTATGGCTTCAGTTTTATTATTGGTACCTATTTGAAGTCAACACAGACTTAGTAATGTTACTTTCACTTGTGGATGGGTGGGGTGGGATGTTGTGGATCTGCTATAAACTTATTACATAGCCTTGATCTTATTGAAGAAAGTGGTCACTATGGTTGTAGCCTGCCCGGGGGTGGAGGATAAATTCGAAAGAGTTACCTCGCCCCCGGGCACTCGAGGCAGGGAGGAACAGGGGTGGGTTTTAGTCAGTAAGAGTCTGACACACCCTTCCGCTCCACCCTAGAGCGGAAGAAGTCATAGGATGATTTCCCACCCCCCCAAAAAAAAAAAAAAAAAATGGTTGTAGCAGCTGATTACAGTTGGAGAAATTAGTATGCTACAACAACACATTGGTATAGCTTTAATATAAGAAGAGTTGCCATAATGGAGTGTAGGTGTAGCTTTCATGCAACATTCAATACATTGTGGGTGGGGTTTGTTATTGTCAGCAGTAATCTGTCTCAACAATCAGTATCATAAAAATCAATAATAGTAATAGGTATTTAAATAGATAATTTATGTCGGTATTAGCCTACAGGTTGCACTGGGCTCTGGGTAGCAAGAGGTTGTGAGTTATGCCGTCCCCAACTACTGACATGGTACCTTTTCTATAAGAAGCATATTATTCATTTTTGTAGGGGTTAATAAAGAAACTGGTAATATTTGCAGCCCACTAGTTATAATTATTATTCAAGGTGGGTCTAACTTGGAATGTATGTCTATTTTTTAAAATTTGTTAGATGAGACAGACTTATTAGAAAGGTAAGGTATTAAGTACAATTATTGCAGTTTGGTTTTGGATGGGAGGTAATTAAATAGTTTTCAAGTTATCAAGCATTTACTGACAATTCAATTTTGTACAATTGCTTAATTGCTGCTTAAGTGTTTATTTTAGATGATTGGTTTTGACTTATCAGCAATTTAAATATAGTAGAGCCTAATTTGGAAATCTAAAGGCAATAAAAATTGTGTTTAGACAACCTGTACAAAGCTACATAAATCACCTGAACCCTGAATATAAAATTAAATACAGGTAAGTTTTTCATATGAAACTGCAGACTTAGAGCGGTTGCGCACTACGTCCGATACTTATCTGTGAAAATACGGTCCGGTGTGGTCGTAAAACATATGGTAGGTTATGCCATACCGATCTGAGTTTGGTCTGAGTTTTCTATAGATCTGTATTTTGACAGACAAGTATCGGACGTAGTGCGCAACTGCTCTTAATGAATAATAGGTATTCATTAAGTCTGCAGTCATCTGAAAAGCCATAAACAATGAAGGATTTACCGTCTTGATTTTGTAAAATAAAAAAAGCTTGAGTAATTTTCTGCAACTCTGTTTTTTGGAATGGGATCAACATTTTTCTGAAAAAAAAAAAAAAAACAAACACCAGTGTGTGAGAATCCTGCAAAACAGCACAGCTGCCGCGTGGTCTGCTACTGCACCAACCGTGTATGGGGTCGTCAAGATGTGTTATTATTACTGGGATATGTTATTGAAATGGAAGGATTTTTTTAGTAAGTCTGGATGTTGTGAGGCCGTAGTAGCAGTGTCACGTGAGTAATATAGTTATTATCTGTTGGGATAATCGCAGTCTGATCAGGTAGTTTTTAGGTTATTACTGCAGGGCTCTACTGTATTTTCTTTTTGTTAGTAATGTGCTTGTTTTCATAAAATATCAATTTACTATTTTCTATTTGGAAGTTAGCATAAAGCCTCATGTCCAAATTGTGAACACCTATAGAATAAATGACAAATGCCTTACCTTGACTGACAATTTATTTTTCTTACATGTGTAAGTACCTTCTTAAAAGCTAGATTCTATTCTGTTTATTCTCACAATCTTTAATTATAACATATGTATTTAATCACTTTCAGTTTCAGACCTCGACCAGACCGGAATGAACAATTCGGCAAAATACCATTTTTTAATGGAATGGATTTTGGGGGGCCTAAAAATTTTGGACCTAGAAACATGGGAAACAAACCCAATTTTCGACCCAGAAATGACTTCAATGGAATGAGGAATGATTTCAAAAATGAGAATGGTGGAACCCAAGGTGATTTTGGTGGACCGAAAGATTTCAACAAAATGAAAAATAACTACAATAACCAACCCATGAAGAAAAATGATTATGAAGGTGATAAAGCAGCTGGTGGAAATATGCAGTTTTATGCAGCCAATGGTAAACCTGATTTTGGTGGACCTAAGCAAGGTTTTCCGAAAAACAATTATGGCCCCAAAAATTTTAATAATCAGAATGGACCACAAAACTTTGGACCAAAAAAAGTTTTCAATCCCAACAATATGCAACAAGCTGTTTTTGATGGCAAGCAAAGGGGAAAGAAAACTAAACATCCTGGAGATAGCTTGGTTAAGCCTATGTGGGATTTATCGCAACTTGAGCCCATCCAAAAAGACTTCTATAAGCCGCATGCTAATGTAGATGGACGTTCAGATGAAGATGTGCAGAATTTCCGAGTCTCTAAGGAAATAACAGTCAGTGGCAATAGTGTTCCACGGCCAAATCAAATATTTGATGAAGGCAATTTCCCAGATCACATAATGACCACAATCAAGGAGCAAGGATGGGCCGAACCTACTGGCATACAAGCTCAGGGTTGGCCAATTGCATTGTCAGGCCGTGATATGGTAGGAATTGCCTCAACTGGATCAGGTAAAACTGTTGCCTACATGTTACCTGCTGCTGTTCACATTGTAAATCAACAGCGCATACAGCGTGGCGATGGCCCTATTGCACTTATTCTTGCTCCTACCAGGGAGTTAGCTCAGCAAATTCAATCTGTTGCTCAGAGTTACAGCGCACGTGGAAGTATTAGGAATACTTGCTTATTTGGAGGCTCACCAAAAGGACCTCAAGCTAGAGACTTGGAAAGGGGTGTTGAGATAGTGATTGCTACCCCTGGGCGATTGATTGATTTCTTGGAGCGTGGTACAACTAACTTGCGCCGCTGCACTTACTTGGTTCTGGATGAAGCTGATAGAATGTTAGACATGGGCTTCGAGCCTCAAATTCGTAAGATCATTGAACAAATTCGCCCAGATCGCCAAGTGTTGATGTGGTCTGCTACATGGCCCAAGGAGATTCAAGCTCTTGCTGAAGATTTCCTTAATGATTACATCAAAGTAAACATTGGTTCATTGAATCTGTCTGCTAACAATAACATCAAACAAATAATTGAAGTTTGTGAAGAGCATGAAAAAGAGACAAAGTTGGCTAACTTACTGAAAGAAATTTCTCAAGAGAGAGATAACAAAGTCATTGTTTTCGTGGAGACGAAGAAAAAGGTACAATTTGCTAACCATTATTATACCTTCATCTTAAATCATAAAGAGTATAAGCTCAGTAGACAATAATGATTCCAGGTGGACGATATTGCTCGTGCTGTACGTCGCAAGGGACACAATGCTCTTGCTATTCACGGCGATAAGTCGCAAATTGAGCGCGATGCAGTGTTGACGGAGTTCAGAAACGGCGCGACCAGCATCCTCATTGCCACAGATGTTGCAGCACGCGGACTTGACGTCGAGGACGTCAAGTTTGTCATCAACTTTGATTACCCTAATTCTTCTGAGGATTACATTCATAGAATTGGTTAGTTTTAATATTTTTAATACACTAATTACTACATTTTGTGTACATTTTACAAATGACACAAGATTGTAGAACAAATAACATTTACTGTAAAACACCTGCTAGTCTAAACCAATAACTTCTTAACATTCATGCTAAAAATGTATGACAATGATTGCATGACATTCATGACCTGTGGAGAGAATTGTCATGTGACTTTTCAGTAAAGTTATTTGTCTAGACCTGCTGTATGCTAATTTACTCTTCTATGGTATAGTAAGTTTTTATTCTTGCAATTATTTTTTATTAAGTACTTAATTAAAAGTTATATTTGTAAAAATCTTATAAATCGTTAAATGCTTATATAGGTCGTACTGGACGTTGCCAACAGTCGGGTACAGCTTACACTTACTTTACATCCGGAGACGCCCGCCAAGCTCGCGGCCTACTTGCAGTGCTTCGCGAAACTGGCCAGAATCCACCAGCCAAATTAAGTGAAATGGCACGCAGTAACAACAATAACTCCAGTAAGTAAAACAAAAATAATGATAGACACATTGCATCAAAATATTGTTTTTAACAATAAACAATGTAACTTGACAGGTCGCAACCGCTGGCAACAACGTAAAGAAAACAACAGTGGAGCTAGTTCACCTCGTCAACAACAGAATAACCAGTGGAACAACAAGATGGCTAACTCTAACCCAGAAGAAAGCCAAAACTCTTACCAGAACCGTGGTGGAAACCCACAAGCTCCTCGATTCTCAAACCAAAACCAAGGAAACCAAGGTTACAGGCAGAACAGCTATCAAAAGCAAGTGCCCTTCCCTAGCCCTAATGTGTTTGAATCTATGGGCAACTACCAGGGTGGATACAATAATGGGTATCAAAATGGATACACTGGACAGAATGGATATGCCCAACGCCCATACAACAGTTAGTATATTCAGCATAATCATCATGATTCTGTACTAAACATGTATTAAGCTAAAACTAATAGATTATTTTAACTAACCCTTAGTTGGTTGCAGATTAACTGACCACTCAACGCGCAATATCCTGCCACGCGTGAATTCTTTTAAAAAATAGCTTGCCATTTATTTAATTTTAACAATTTTTATTTGTCATAGATATGCGCAACGGCGGACAGCAGTACCGCAATAACAACGCTGGTAACAAGACCAATGGCACCGGCTCGTCATATGGATCTCCACCACCACACTTTGCTACACCACAGCACTACCCCCAGATGCACCCACATCATCAAGAGATGCTAGGTTTGTAATATTTTGGATTTCTAATTTGTTGTCTTCATTTGTGTCCTATTTAATAATATGATTTTTTATAAACAGGTGGCAAATTCTACGGTGGCGGTGTCGGAGGCGGTGGTCCATGCGGCTACCAAGCTGCCGTTGGTGTAGGCGGGCCCTACGCGCATCTGCCGCCCGGCCCCCTGCTATATGCGGCTCCAGTGCAGCAGTAATAAGTATTTGACGACACACCGCCTCTAAGTTCTACCTAAAAAACAACCGGTTTAAAGTCGTATGCCAATTTGTAGGCGATAGCATTATCGACTTAATAGTTATATTGATGTTCAGCATAGATTTCCCTTTAAGCTCTCTCATTGTCCATGTTCTGGTACTTGAGCGGGGTGTTGATTCTTTCGATGTCAATAATATTTTATTAATTTCATCTTTTTTGTTAGATCTGAATGAAGGCTTACAAAATTATTTTTACTTACTAAATGTGTGGACAATATATCCTTACCATAATGACTAATGTTAAATATTGCATTGTCAACTAGATTACCTTAGAGCGTAAATACTGTCTTTACTGATTAAACTTTTGTGAATTCTCTTTCAGATCCATTTGAATTAATGTTGATAATGTGTGTTAGGTTTATAAGATTATTCTCTGTTGGTCGTGTTAGTTAGATGAAACACAAGAAAGCAGTTAACATACATATTTGAGCAGTTGTGATATCCTCAAAATGTAAAACTGTACATTTTTGTGAATACTTTTACCACACGATATTTATAAACAGCAATGATGCCACCAACAGAGAATTTAAATTTTTCCAAAATATGATTGTGTAGTGGAACATTATTATGAAAAAAAAATTGTCAGTTCCACTTTAGATTTTAATCATTATATTTGTTAGAGTAGTTTGGTGTGGGTACCCAATCGTGTAATCCCGGGTGCCTTTCGTTTTTCTTTAAAGTGTCTGTATGATGTACGAAATGCACGAAACATATAGAAGATGATTGGAAATTTAGGGGGAAGGTTTTAAATATTGCAGAAATTTATCTGAAATATTTTGTATAAATTATTTTTACTATTAACGATTGAAACCAGTGGATAATGGGACAATTTAGTATTAGAAAATTAAAATACTTAAAACGCGTTATAAAAATGCTTTTGATACTTCATAGTAACAATCTGTATTGCCAGATAAAATTGTGAATATTTTTCTTATGTAAAGTGATGTCAATGACATTTCAGTCACTGATTTCAATGTTATTTTTTTATTAAAGATTAGATCTTTATAATCTTGAATATTATGCCTAGGGATACTAATTAGTCAGCGTCAATTTGATCTAAGACAAAGTTGGGCTTTGAATAAAAAAACTCATTTTACCATTCACAAAAATGTAGAAGTGTGTATATAACATGCATTTAACTTAAAATGATATTTTGTGCGTGATAAATAATCCACCACAATGTTTACTTTCATAGCAAAATAAGTGATTTGTTCTTATTTTTGATTATTTTTATGTCATCATTTCAGATAAGTCGTCTAGTTACTTACTGGATTTCTTTGTACGTACACGGGTTCTAAAGGCTAAATAAGAAAGTCAATAGGTACAAATTATACTGAAAGTTATAACATATGTATTATTTAGATGCCCGTTACTGTCCAAAGATTTGGAAAAATCTGTGATATTTCATTACTATATAATCTGTCGTTGCGTTGGTCAATTGTAATGCATAAGAACACTTCCAAGTCTGGAATGTGTTTCCTAGACAAAAATATATTTTTTGACTATTTGAACGAATTTCATGAGAATGTTTGTGACAACAAAGCTTGCAAGTCGTTCACAAATATATAATAATTATAATAGGTGTAAGATTTAATAATTTATTGTTATTCAATTTAGTTTTCCGTTAACCGTTAGGTGACGAAAATGAACCAGTTCAATGGGACGTAAAAGTTATTATCTATAGTGAGAACCCCGTATTATGAAACATCCCAGAGATACGATGTAATAGCAACGGGTCTAATAAACGGATATAAGAGGGGTGAACAACGTGTTTGTGAGTTTCGCATTCGTAACGAGTATAATGCGGGCTTGCTTTGTTATTTGTGTACATTATAAGAGAAGACTGCCATGAAAGGATGTATATGTGCGTAATTTCGTCTCAAAGATGATATCTTAATGCTAGCTGGCCAGGGAAGTCGAAGTCGTCGTTAGATTTTTTTTTTTTTACTATTTTATTAATCAGATTATGTCTGAAGTAGGTCACTGGTGGCGGTAGGACGGCCATGCTAGTTATGCGTGCGTAATTTAGATTGGCCATCGTGTGTCGTGTCCGGAATGGTCGCGGATCGCAGGTAGCTCCTGTATTATTATGTACAAAGTACTGCACCCACCTCTACTAAACAACTGTGATAATAACACTAAGTAGCGTAGCAGGCGATTTATATACTAGTTACGTCCATGAGAAGGGATGACATCATATCTGACATATTGTATTGTGATAATATTTATATCAAGACGTGCTCACCGCGTTTTGACAAAATGTTTTCTCTAAACAAGACTGATTATTTCTTATTAATAAATATTTTATACATGTTCCACTTTGACTGAATGAATTAAGATGTCTGTATTTATATTGGTAGTATTTTCTTCTCTCTTGCTGTGTGTTTTCTCAAAAATTGAGTACTCACTATGTTGGATATGTGTCACAATGCCTTTCTATGCGGTCACCCGAATTGATAAAATTTAATGTTCATTTCGTTTTTGTTCATTGATTTCTATTTTTTTTTATTGTGATGGAAAATGTTGTTGACAAATTATGTGGCAGCGGCAGTATAAGCACTAACTAGAGTATATTATTTGTTGTTAATTTGCAAAATTTTATTGATCCAACAGATATCTCATAGGCAATCGTACTTTTATGCTTTACTATTTAAGGATTTAGTTTCGAAAATTGAGAGTTGGTGAAAAATATACATAGATTTTTAAGTATGTGGCAATGCAGATCTTCATAAATATTGATTATATTATCACGAGCGACATATTTATCCAATTATAAAATATATGGAGAGAGACTCCTTATATAAAACTGTCCCAAAGGGAAGTCTTCTGAATGTTTCTAAGAAGTGCATTTCTTCTATGTAATACAGTATTAAATTCAGAATAATAAATGTATGATTATTAAACGGCTTTTTTTTTGTGATTTTAAAGAAGAGAAAAAGTTCATTTACCTCACGCGGCATTGTTTACCACAAAGCACGGGGACGTCACTGCTCTTTCTGGAGCAGTCCGGTAAAAACACAACAGAAAAAACAGAAGTCACAAGTAGGCGGGGCCCGCGTACCCTGAGTTTTGCTGAGTTCCGCATATTATTATGTCTGCACCGCGCACACAATACTCGCATCAGTCTTGTTACAAATGTC
Source organism: Polia nebulosa (assembly GCA_951329385.1). NCBI lineage: Eukaryota > Metazoa > Arthropoda > Insecta > Lepidoptera > Noctuidae > Polia > Polia nebulosa. The sequence goes on along the minus strand of OX589599.1, from coordinate 17,808,463 downwards.
ACGGTGACGAAGACTAAAAAAAAATACAAAACTTTTTTTACAAAAAAACAACTTCCAGAAAAAAATACACTAAAAATTAAAAAATAACTTTAATTTCGGAAGTCGGTGTTGGTTGGTATTTTTTAATTTTTAGTGTATTTTTTTTTTTGAAGTCTGTTGTTTTTTTTTTTTGTAAAAAAGTTTTTTATTTTTCACTTTTTTGTTGTTATACCCCAGAACTCAAAACCCCAATAACATGAACGTAAAATTTAAACATTTGGAGAACACCAAAACGCCATCGAAGTATACGTACTTTTCGTTTTTGTTCAGTTTCTCAAAAAGCGTTGAAGCGGTTTATATAAAATTTATATGCGACCACCTCGGGAGTATATTCTTTCGGATAAAAAAAGATTTTTGAAAATCGGTCCACAACTGACGGAGAAAATAAACATGCATACAGTCGAACATAGAACCGCCTCCTTTTTTGAAAGGCTGTTAATAAATGCCCTATTGTGTGTGCTGTTTTAGAATGTAAACACGATAGCAGAACCAAAAATTTATCAAATGGTGGAACATCATACCGCCGATTCTATTTTATTTTATTTCGATTAAAATTTGATAAACAATATTTTACTTAATAAGACAAGTAAAAGTATGTGACTCAGGATGGCTGGACAAATCTTCAAAATAGCTTGTATCTAAGTAGGTCAATGTAGGGCATTTTATGTGACGGCTAAACAACCTTATTTCAGAATCTGTGACGCTACAGAATCTTAGATAATCGATCGAAAACGTGTTCACCGTGGCATCTGAACTAGTTGTATTGATGATTTTAATGATTATAATTCTATAAATACATAGTTCGCGAATCAAATTTTGACCGAGATACAACCTGACACTGATCTGCAAATTGCAAAAAACTTAAGAAAATTTGAATTTCGCGGGCTACCCTGGCGCTTCCACCCTAAATAGGCTAGTAGGTAACTCTGTAGAACCATAAATAAAACGAGCTTTGTTATTTATCTAGCAAATAGGTTCGATAAAACAGAATGGAAAAAGCTTCGATATTCATGCATAGTTACAACAATTAAAGAATATAATGAAAACTAGTTTTAAAACATTCCTAAAACTATTTCAAAATGACAGATTATTATTATGGCAGGTCCACAAACTTCCTGCCTAGGGGTCGTGGATAAATTTGAAAGAGAGTCACCACGCTCCTTGGCAGACGCAACTGAAGGAACATGGGTGGGTTTTAGTCAGTAAAACTGACACGCCCTCAGCTCCACCCAGAGCAGGAGAAGTCATTGGATGATTTCCCAAACCCACAAAAAAAGGCCCTCAAGTCTTCAATACCTAGATAACTTAAGGTGAATGTCTATGACGGGGCCCATCGTGGCCGGTGCCTGCATGCCTAGGGGTAGCGGATAAATTCTAAAAATGAGTTACCGCACCCCTGGGCACTCAGGCAGGGAATGAACAGGGGTGGGTTTTAGTCAGTAAGAGTCTGACACGCCTCCCGCTCCACCCAGAGCGGGAAAAGTCATTGGATGATTTCCCCCCCAACCAAAAAGGTGAATGTCTATAGCAATTATTTACAAATAAACTCCTATCAATACTTATGTATTTTTATAATTATGAAGAATCGAAAACAACAAACAAAAATAAACGGAAAATTGTATAAGCGGACTGTTAACATAAAAAAAAATCTCAAAATAATTTAGCTTTCATTACCTACCATACTAAATCTCCGCGTATAACCCGACCAAATTAAGTTGTCAATGGTATTGAACTGGATGGTACACTCTCGTGCACATTTTATGGATGTCAGAATAGTAACAAACAGTTCAATAATTTATATAAAAACTGTACATAAGAAAATGCATAAAAAGAAATCAAGATTATCATTAAAGGAGTAATATGTTGTACCTATATATAAATACGAATTAAAATAATGTGATAGTTTTTAATTGAATTAAGAAATAGAGAGAGTTAAAAAACAATCCAAAATTACTACTAGAGATTAGATTACTATCTGCAATCGTATTTGAATCTACGAAGAAAGTTACAATGGGTCCATTACAAAAGTTTACTATACCTACAGACATTTACTTGGAAAGTGGCAACTTTATGATGACTTAAAATCAAAATGTGCAAAGAGTCCTTCAATTGAAATACCACATTGCATTATTTATACTAAAATTAATTAACCATGTGTTTTCTATTAAAGAATCAAAGATAAATAATTTAATTTCCAACTGATTTTACTTGGTTCTACTAACATCAATGGTCGCTGTGATATTTCACAGGACTCGAATCAAAGCTTTAGAAAACTTTTTTTTAATAACTTGTATTTTATCTCATAAAATACAACACATAGGAATCTGAATTTTCGGTCACTATAACTTCTTTAAGGGTACAATTTTTTGTACTTTGGGAAATAATCACGGAGATTATAATAGAATCTTGAAATGAAAATTTAACACCGTGACTACCGCCACCCTACCAATGGCATGGTATATCTCGTAAACTACTGGAGTACTAATTTTAAATTTTGGGCACTAATTTTATCTTGCTGGGTACTAATTTTCTATGTAGGTTTGAGGAAAACGACAAGCTCCTCAAACTTTTAATCAACATTGGTGCGGATTCTCTTATTCATTAACTAAACTAAAATTAGAGAATTGCTATCTTTTACTAAAAGGCAGTGCGACAAAAGGACGGCTATAGCTATGCACTAAGTTAGAGATGTCAAACTAGTTTACGCCTTGCGCTTTGCCGTGTTTTTAGACGACATGTTTTTACGTGTACCCTTAATTTGTATGGAAATATTAGTTCAAACTAAATTTGACACCTCTAATTTACGTCCGTCATTTCTTGTTTTATTAGAGAGAAAAAGATAGCAATAGCCTAAATTAAGTTTAGTTTGTGCACAAAAGAATCAACACCATTGAAAGTCCTGCAGCCCTACCATGACGTCTTAAAACCATCATCTTTTCAGTGAGAGAAAGGGATAGTGCTATTCGTCATGTATAACGACGTCTCTCTCTCTCTCTCTGAAAAGATGGTGGTTATAAGACGTCATGGTAGGACTGCTGGTCCTGCTGAACGAGCGCGCGAAAGTAATCATCGTTGATTTCTCGGTTCTGAAACATTTGTATTTGTATTTACAAATGTTTCAGTTCTGATTTTTTGACGAAATGAATCACAAGGTTACTAAGTAATTATTTGTATACTTAGAATAGCTATAGCAAGCCCTCTTTTTTGGCGCTCATGGTGGTCCTGCTGAACAGAGCGTGACTACCGCCGGACCACCTTCAAAGTCGATTTTCTCGACAACTGCTAAGTACCAATTCTGTTGTTCGAGTACTAATTAGTTCCAATTAAGTAATAATTATTTACCAAATATGGAAGCGATTGGCGTTGGTGGTCCTGCGATAGTCACGGACATGGCAAAGTCAGTTACTCTACTCGTGCGGACCACCAACGCCAATCGCTTCTACAGGGTGTAACGGAAAGGTGTGGTCATATTTTAGGAACCGGTTCTGCCCATGGATATGAACAACTTTCTCTAAGAAAAAACTGAAAATTCCCAAATAAAAAATTGGACTTTCCATACAAAGTTATCATCAGCTGATCAATATTTGTATGGGAGGTAAATTTTTTTTTTGTGAATTCATTAGATTTTCTTAAAGAAAGATGTTCATATCGATGGGCAGATGCAGTTCTTAAAATATGACCACACCTTTCCGTTACACCCTGTATATTTGGTAAATAATTAGTACTCAAATTACTCAATTGGTACTAATTAGTACTAGAACAACAGAATTGTGAGCAAGCTTTTACGTATAGACGCAAGGTGAAACATGTATTGAGAACAGCTTTGTTCGATGAGCATTACGTACGTGTGTACCTCACTCACTCGCCAATGGGTTCTCCCTATTACGACCCTCATTTTTAAACATAATGGGCCAATTCATCAAAAAAATACTCAATAAAGGTAGTGTCATAGTTATAAAGAATTCTACTAGATTCTACCAGGAGCGGACCAAAAAAAAAAAGAGCGGACTCAGAGTTTTTTTCTGGGAAAGGAAGGGACCTTGGGCAATTAAATAACAATTTAAACACACAAAAATACTATTAGCATTGGCAACACTTCGCTCTAAATCGTGGTGATGCGAATACACTATCTTAAATCGTACACACTAACTGCTATTACACCTTCCTGTTTCCTAAATTGGGTCCCTTGAAATCGGAAGGTGTAATTGAGCCATTGGAAAAATTCAAAAACTTACAGAAACACTGAAAAAATAACTCCCTTTTTTGGGCAGTCGTGTAAAGAGTGAAAAAATAAAGTTCCATGATTAGTTTAATTTGAACACTGAAGCAGATTCATAATTCTTTTCTACAGTGAATTTGAATTTAGAATATCTATACCACTGTTCAATCTTGGTTAGCGAGTTTTTTTAAATAAGACAACAAGCTGTAATTATTAATGTCCAAAAGATAAAAATGCTATGCCCACAAAACTTTAATTTCTGGATAAACTACACAAGAAATGCACGAGTTTGAAAGAAGTACCTAATGTATATACTAAGTGGATGAAACAATCGAATGCCAGCAATACTTCCCACTGCCATCTATTGGAAGTCTCATCGAACCAGGAAACAAATATTGGCATCGTACCTCCTACGCGGATTGATAGCTAACATAATTTTCCGTTCAGACTGTTTGTAGTACGGAGTCATCTCCTTTGATCTTAATTGTGGTCACCAGATGGCGTAATGTCAAATTTCATTATAGTCAGTCATGCTGGTTTTTGGGTTGAATGGCTGATAGTAATAATTTTAAGTGATTGTTTTTTTAGGAAAATTGCAATCAAACGTACAAGTGGATAATTGTGGTGGTGTGTGCCTATATATCTATAAAGAGAATAAGTGAAAACATTCGAAATCGCTGGATGTTGATTAATTTTGGTGTTTGTGTTGAAAACTGTAACAAATTTAATAATCGAGGTCATAATTTTGCAATGGCTGAAATTGTAATGGTAGGTATAGTTTTATTATATATAGTCTAGTATTTTCTGTGAATATACAACCAAACGATTTAAACCTCCGCTTACTGGAAGTTAATTCAGTATTTCTTTAATTTTCCATTCCTACATAACCCAACTTTTATTCATACCTACATAGCTAGACTAAACGACCTTGAATCTAATCTTGTCAAGTCAATGTCGTTTGTTTATCAATAATTCCGTCTAGAATTTGACGTGTTCCTCTCAATTTTAGTAATTTAACAATATTGTCTTGATATTTTAATTAGGTTATTCTTGGCGGTGCATATTTATTTATTTTAACATTCCTTAGACGCTACATGTTCTTTTTATTTCTGGGTTTATAAGTTGGGTACCGGATCAATGTGATTTTTTTACATAATACCAATGTAGGTATTGTACAGAACTGTGAGAATGGTGCGTCTGTCAAATTTGTAATCAAAATAAAAAACCGGCGGCCAAGTGCAAGTCGGATACGGACTTGCGTGCTTCTAGGTACTCGGTTCCGAACGTATCATAATGTTTTTCACATGTTTTAAAAATAGACCTAATAAAGGTTTTCCTGTAATCTACATAGATAAAGTGGCGTCCAAGCCAAAAGGGCCCAGTTCTCGGCATTTAGTTTCCGAGATATACCTACACAGTTTTGTAAAGATGGGTGAAAAAAAACGCATTTCGCGATTTTAATTAATTAAATTAATGCTCAATTATATACTCTATGTAAATGACTGATGTTTCTAAGGTAGGTACCAGAAATTTCTTTTTTCCTTTTTATTTTTCAGAGTTTCAACTTCGAATGCCTGATAAAAAACATGTGCTAGTTTTTGAATATTTTTTTAATTTTTATCAATTGACTATTCTAGATACCGAATCCAGTCTTAACTAAATACCCACTTTTGGATCCATTTTGCTTGGACGCCCACAACATATGTGGGCGTGACAAAAAGATACAGTTATTTACGTATGTAATAAAGAACTGTATTTCTTTCATATATTCTATTTCTTTTTTCAAAATTTTAGACTGTAGTTTCGGAGATAAGGGGGAGGGGGAGGGTAATAGTCAATTTTCATCTACTTTCCTAAATAACATTAAAACTATAAATTATGAAAAAACCGGCCAAGTGCGTGTCTGACCCTCGCACATTTAGGGTTCCGTACCAATTTTTGACAATTTGTATGGCTTTGGGTCAACAAGATGCTTATACTGTGAAAATTCGTAGACTGGAGCTCCAACCGTTTGGCTGTAAAACAGACGACGGATATGTGAGTGACAGGCGTGACAGCAGTAGGGTTTCTCTCTTCGACCCTTCGGTCCACACGGAGCTTAAAAAATACATTTAGACCCTCACAATGTGCCCTTTCATTTGATGAAAGGTACACAATACAACTTGAAAAACTTCATTATTTAATTTTCCGATTTGCACCCCAAAATTGACCCACCTATTTCCAAATTCATTCATTTATGTCACACGTCCGTGTTTGTGCACAGGTATTCACGTGTGTGCCAAACAACTCAATCGTTAGTGATTTTTAAAGCTTGTTTTGAAAAATACTTTATTTCTGCGATGAAATGTTGGCAACCCTTCGTACCCAGCATTTGTTGGGGAAAAAGAAGGAAACTTAATACCTACTTAAGTAGTAGGAATTTCAGTGACGAACTAAACCAATGTCAAATGAAAGAATAATCTCAGGAATTTAAGATTTTTGTTTGACGGTTCATAAGGCGCTATTAACTGCCAATGACCTTGAGTGGTGAGCTTACGTGTTCTGTGCTGAGCTCACGTAACGCGTCGTACGTCCACCTAGTAATAGGACTCACCCATCAAGGAGCGCTGTCCGAAATTAGACGCATTATTAATTTATTATAAAGACATATACTAAAATATAACTTAATAAATGATCTATAAAATGGTGAAGGTTTCATAAAAATACGCTATAGAGTTTTTGCGTTATTCTCATTTTTTTATCTGCGTTAGACATATTTTACAAATTAATGACACTGATATAAAAATATAATTTCAAATAATCACATATCAAATTACGAAGGAAATTGTCTAGAGTAACATATATTTTTAAAAAAAAAATAAGATCAGTCGTTTAGACGTGATGTTCAATTAAACATCGTTAAAAATCGTATGACTGCGCCATATGACAAGTCAACGCGATAATGCAGGCTATAGGCGATAATAGTCACTAAATCGGTGGCGCCAGAACGCGATGAAGCGGGGCGAGCACCTGATGCCTCGTCATTTCGAGGTGTAGGGATGTACCTCACCAGACCTTAGTAGTGCAGTGGGAGCAGCGACTTGCGCAACCCAGCGCAGGGCCCAGGACACGCCGCTGTAGCGGCGTTGAAACCCGTTATGAGGGAGTGGCTGGAGAGACGGCATGGCGCCCTTACTTTTCATCTCACACAGTTCAGTCACACAGCCAGAGTGAAAATGTCCCGCTTTCGCAAATAAACTAAACGATAATTTACGAAACCAAACTACATTCATCGCATTCAGGAAATTAATCGACACCAAGATGATACCTTGGCATGTAAAGAGAGTTCGTATTCTTTCTCTAGTATCGGGCGTGTTCGATGCATTTTTCTAATTACCAGCTATGTTACAGAAGAAGAAATATCCAAGCTGGAACGATAAGAATGTTGCTAAAAAGAAGACCATTGCGTTTGCGTGGATTTGTTATTGTATAATTAGTCAAATAAGTACTTTTTAGGGTTCCGTACCCGAAGGGTCCAAACGGAGCCATAGTGCTGTCACTCACGTGTCTGTGTGTCTTGTCTGTCTGTCCGTCGTCTGTCACAAAATTTTGTTCCGAAGAATTTTTAATCTTCCATTGAAGTATGAACTTGAAATTTGGTGATAATGTTTATTATTACGTATACTTAACTAACAAATACCAATATTGATAAATCACAATTTATCTTTGATAATTCCTTCATTTGGTACGGAACCCTAAATGTGTGAAGTCCACTCCTTACCTCTTCCAAAGCAATAATTTGAATTTTTTGGCGCAAAAACTGTTTATTACGTGGAAACTATAGGATCCAAAAATTTTAAAATTTTGCTGCCAACTCTGAGGCGCGCGTGGAACACTACGCGCGTCGAGTCTCGGGCCTGGTGCTGATCGGACGGCGAGCTACCGATTACTCGCCGTCCGCAGGCCCGAGTCTACGGTGGATCATATCTTACTTAAAACTAAACAAAGCTACAACTACATGCCTAGGTAGCGGATAAATTAGCGGATTAATTAGAGTTACCGCACCCCTGGGCACTCAGGCAGGGAAGGAACAGGGGTGGGTTTTAGTCAGTCAGAGTCTGACACGCCCTCCCGCTCCACCCAGAGCGGGAGAATTCATTGGATGATTTCCAACCCCACAAAAAAAAAAAGCTACAACTATAGTTATTGATTCTGTGGTCACTGACTATAATGCTGTATTACTTTCACTTGACAAATTAGAAGTGGACCGCCCTTTGACCACTAAAACCAAAATTGATTATAATAAATTAGGAACCCAGCTCATAAATACGAAGTTTACTTATATTTATGAATGTACAAATGCTAATGTTGCCCTGGAATACTTCGTAAATTCACTAACCACAGCCTTAAAAATGAGTTCCAAGTGTGATGCTGTATTGCGGCGGTAAAGCCGGCCCTCTTTGAGGAGTGTTTAGAGAGGCGCCACGACGTCCTCACCTTCCGCCTGACGCAGGTATTCACTGGACATGGAAGCTTCGGGAGGTTTCTATGTAGGATGAGGTTGAGCGAAACGCCCTGGTGTCACCACTGTGAGGATCGCCCAGAGGACACAGTGGAGCATACGGTGGAGTTGTGCCACGCATGGGCAGAGCCCCGCCGTGTCCTCGTGGAGGCGATCGGCTGCAACGACCTCTCGCGCCCGGCTCTGGTCCAGGCCATGGTACGGAGCGAGTGAGGGAGGCTCAACAGAGTTGCCCTTACGCCCCCAGCAGCAGCCGCCGCAGGAGACGCCCTGGACGTAGGACGTCGCGAGACGATTTCCGGCCACGTAGGCCTGCGGACGGCGATCAGCACCAGGCCCGAGAGCCGACGGCGCGTAGTGTTCCACGCGCGCCTCAAAGAGTTGTCTGCAATACATGACGGGGCCCGTCATGGCCGATGCCTGCCCAGGGGTCGTGGATAATTTCGAAACAGAGTTACTGCGCCCCTGGGCACTCAGGGCAGGGAAGGAACAGGGGTGGGTTTTAGTCAGTAAGAGCCTGACACGCCCGCCTGCTCCACCCAGAGAGGGAGAAGTCATAGGAAGAGTTCCCATCCCAAAAAAAAAAAAGTGTGTTGCTGTCCCTCATCGCGTGAGAATGATTAAACCATGGATTACTCCAAGCATCCTAAGATGTATGAGAAATAGGGACCGGATGTATGTAAAAATAAAAAATGACCACAATAAAAAAGTCATCAGAACTACATTTAAAAGATACCGCAATTACTGTAATTCTATTCTAAAAACCCCAAGACAATATGAGAAAGACGAACTAGACAAAGCCAGGTCTAATCCCAAAAAAATGTGGAAAGTTATATAACAAGTTACTCTTACTACAAAATCTAAAACATCCGCTTGTGCTTTACTAAAAATTAAAGGATCTGTTGACGAGTCTATTAATGAAGTAATTCATTTTTTGCCAATATCGGAAAAGAGCTGGCAGACAAAGTTGCATATTCAACTTTGAATAACCACAGTTGTCACACAACCACAGACAGCATCTTCACTGGACTCTTTTGTATTCTTCTTTCTTGAAACCGATGACCAAGAAGTTGAGCAAATGGTATAATCCTTGCGCTCCAACTGTGCGGTTGGTATTAACGGTATTTCATCCAGCCTGCTAAAGCAATATAAGAAAATTTTAGTACCTCCATTAACATACATAACCAATTTTTGTATAACTAGTGGAGTCTTTCCGGACTTGCTAAAGAAGGCTCTGATTCATCCCATATACATATATTAGTCTGGGGATGCAGATCGTGTCGGTGACTATAGGCCAATATCCGTCGTCCCTTCGCTGTCCAAGATCTTGGAGAGAATCATGAACAATCGCCATAATAAACCTTGAAGCACACAATATTCTTTAAAAAAACCAATATGGTTTTAGGAAAAAATACATCTATAAATGACGCAGTTGATGATCTCTCTGATTATATTGTTAAAGCCTTGGACAGGAGCAACAAATGTTTGGCAATATTTCTGGATGCGGCTAAGGCGTTTGACACGGTCTCTATCCCCAAACTCATCCTTAAATTGGAGAAGATTGGTATCAGAGATAAACAGCTGAAGCTGTTTCAAAGTTATCTGACTGATCGAACATAGTGCGTAAAAATCGGCAAGCATGTAAAGAAAGAAAAGAAAGAAAAATTATTTATTTTGCACAGATTACAAAACGCAAAGAAGAAGCAAAAGAAAAAAAAAAAAAAGAAAAAAGAAAGAAAGAAAAAAGAAAGAAAGAAAAGAAGGAAAAAGTAAAAAAAAGAAAGAAAAGAAAAAAAGAGAAAAGAAAGTTAAGAAAAAAAAGAAAAAGAAAAGAGAAAGAAAAGAAAAAGAAAAGAGAGAAAGATCTTCCCATAAAGTACGGTGTTCCGCAATGGAGCATCCTTGGACCTACGCTCTTCTTAGTGTACCTTAATGAAATTTGCAAATTAGACATCGCAAACTGCAAACTTCTGGCTTTCGCAGATGATACAGAAATTATTTTTACAGGGGACACTTGGAAGAAAGTTTTTAAAGCAGCACAAGAAGGATTTGATGAAATAACTAAATGGTTATCTGCTAATACCCGATCACTTAATGTAGATAACACCAATATTCAACATTAAAAAACTACTAAAATTTGACAAAAGTAAATTTTACATTACCGCTCATAATCACACAACAAATACTTCAGTTATATGCAACTGCCCAAAACTTCAAAATGCTCCTACTATCAAATAATATCTAGGAGTGATCCTAGACGAAAGATTAAGTTTTGTACCGCATAATGAACTACTAGCTGCGCCCCGCGGTTTTACCCGCCTAGACCGGAATAAAAGGTAGAAATGAAGCCTATATGTTAATCTAGGCTATGAGCTATCTACATACCTAATTTCATTCAAATCGGTCCAGTCGTTTCAGCGTGAAGAAGTAACAAACATACACACTCACAAACTTTCACATTTATAATATTAGTAGGATTGACAGGGCGAATTCGGAAGCTAATCTATATTTTCAAACATCTGAGACACGTCGCGGACCCTAAGATTTTAAAGATGGTTTACTATGCCTTGTGCCAATCTTTGATTAGGTATTGTATTTCCTCATGGGGCGGTGCCTGTAAGACCAATTTATTAGTTCTTGAAGACAGCACAGAGGAGTATTAAAAGTGTGTACCTTTAAATCTTTTCGTTACCGTACCAAGAAACTCTATGAGTACTGTGAGGTTTTGATGGTGCGTCAACTCTTTATTCTCCAAATTATCCTATGGCAACATTCATTAAACACAAATGGCGACCATGTTTCTATAAACTCCCAAAATCAGTCTACTCGTAGGCTTAAACTTCCTTTGGGTGTCACTCTCAGGACTTCCTTCAGTCAGAGATTTTTCTGTTTCCTCGGAAGATTTTTGTATATGAATCCTAAACATAAACATGACTGTAAAAAAACTGTGATTGATTGGCTTCTAAAACTTACCTATGATGGGACAGAGAATCTCCTTCATCCAGTTAAATAACTAATGTAACAAAGACATATACACACGCACACATACACATACATACACACATGAATAACCACAAGCTTACTTTACTACTAGTTCCAGCGATTCTACTCTTTTGAAATTTTCCATATTATTAATTAAATGTTGTCACGGCAACTTCATCTAACATGTCTGCATGTAATATGATGAACTTCTCTCACTGTGTCACTTAAGGGCAGCTGCTCTCTCAACTCCAGATCAGGATGTAATGGGCAAAGAACTTCAGTACAATATGATTATGAGGCTATTCGTAGAGATCTGGATTGCACAGACTTCAGTGCCATCATTAGTATTACAGACCCCAATCAAGCAACTTATTCCTTAATTAATTTAATTAATGATATCCAACAGGTGATCTCTCATCATACCCGAGTAGTTCGAACACAAAAAAAAATGTAGAGTTATAAAACCGTGGATGACAGCCGGCCTGGTTCGATGTCTAAGAAACTGGGATAAAATGCATCTTGAAGCCAGGAAGAAGCCTGATGACACAATTTCTAAAATAACGTATACAGGAACTTTTGTAATACTCTCGTAAAGAAATTAAAGCAAGCATATGAAAGAGACTAATTTCAAAAGGCTAAAAGTAATCCAAAAGCAACGTGGAAAGTGATCAAATCCATTACAAACACTAGCTTCTAAACTCGATCCCCTCGTGAACTTTTAGGAACCCCAGCTAACGAAAAAACGTGTATAAACCTAGTCAATAAATTCTTTGGTAATATTAGAAAAAATCTAGCGTCACAAATAGCAACCAACGCCAACACTACGGCTTTAACACAACGACCTAGCCAATTATCTAAATCTCTTGTAATTCTGCCGGTGGATGAGGGCCAAGTAGGCAGAATTGTTCGTAAACTTCGTAGTGATTGCGCTACCGAATGGGATAACATCCCAGTCAAGGTTATCAAAAACTCCTCTAATGTTTTAATCCCCGTAATCACTCATATTTGCAACTTGTCCATCGGTACTGGAACCTTCTCTGAGGCTTTTAAGAGGGCCATAATACTTCCTATTTATAAGAGTAGAGGAAGAGATAAAGTGACAAACTATAGACCAATTTCTGTATTGAGCTCCCTTTCTAAAATTCTAGAAAGAGTATTAAATAACAGTATTTTGAGCTTCCTAACTACACAGAAATTAATAGCTCCAAATCAGTACGGTTTTAGGACAGGAATTTCCACAGAGAATGCCGTTACAGCCTTTACAAACAGTCTGGTAAACAAGCTGGACAGCAAGCTGAACTGCCACGGTATCTTCTTAGATTTAACTAAAGCATTTGACACTGTCTCTGTCCCTCGGCTCTTATCAAAAAGATAGAAAGCCTGGGAGTACGCGGACTAACTCTAAAATTATTTGAGGACTATCTCTGCCATAGAAGTCAGTGTGTACAAATTGACTCGGTTAACAGTGAATACGAGGAGCTCACCTTTGGCATTCCGCATGGTAGTATATTGGGACCTACGCTCTTCCAAATATTTATCAACGACCTTTGCAAGCAGTCCATCACTAATTGCGAAATTTACGCTTATGCAGATGACATGACGCTCCTTGTGTATGACAAAAACTGGGATCTGGCTAAAGAGAAGGCAGAAAACTTGATCCGGCTGATCATGGAGTGGCTATCTATCAACTTGCTAACTCTGAATCTGGAAAAGACAAAATTAATTAGGTTCTGCCGCCCTCAAACACCACTACCACCCACAACATCTTCAAAAATTAAAACCCACACTTGTCCTCCTAATCAATCAAAACATTGTAATTGTCTTACGCTCAGCATGGTTCCCAATATAAAGTACCTGGGAGTAATTAAAGACGACAAACTGGACTGGTACGCGCATATTGAGGCGCTTTGCTCTAGAATCAGAAGATTGATACTCGTATATATTTTTAAAGAGCTCACACAATCTCCCTACTCCGTGACTCTGACCCTTGTGTACCACAGCTTATGTCAATCTATTATTATGTAGTGCATCCCGGTGTGGGGTGGAATTTACAAAACTACGATGCTCCGTGTTGAACGTGCACAACGAGCGGTTCTCAAAGTGATGCTCTTCAAACCAAGAGACTTCCCTACTGACCAGTTATATTCTAGTACCCAAGTCCTTACAGTTAGATAGCTATATATCCTCCATTCTATACTGCGGAGACACTCTTCTCTTCCTTTGGACCCAAAATCTGCTTTAAAGACGCCAAGGTTTTCCTGTTTGCAAAACAGTCCTTTGCCGATATGCATTTGCAAGTCGACAATTCATGGCTCAAAGCTCACGATTTTATAATAAAAAAAAACAAAAGTATTCACATCTATAGACTCACAACTCATGAAATTAAAAGTAAATTAAAAAAATGGCTTTTACCTCTAACTTACGACGAGACAGAAAATATATTAACAATATAAAAAATAATAATAATAATAAAATGTTTATTCATGTTGTCTGGTAAAACAGTAAATACATTTTTGCTTAAATCTATGTCAAGTTCACAAGTGTTATGTGCCTGAACTAGGACATCCTGTGTTTCAGGCGATATGAGGTAAAAATAGTATGAAATAATCACGGTAATTATATAAAATAAAGTTAAATAGTCATTTTAGAGGTATGTAAAAAGGAGTAAATAGTATAAAAAAACCTTAGTATACTAACTTAGCTAACTAATTAAAAACAAAATGAATAGAACACTACATTCTTTATTTCATTACAGCTAACAACTACTCTGTATCTTCATAAGACAAACCTTGAAGAGCTACCTTGAGAGTTTTCTTACAATTTCTATAATTTAGGGAATAAATATTTGCTTTTGCATTTAGTCTGTTATAGAGTAGTGGTCCAAGGAAAACATAAAATTTGGCTGTGAAAGCATGTTTTGTACTTTTTGTGGGGAAAACTATGTCTTTTCGTCTCTTGTTAGTAAATTCAGTGCTGTAGCGAAGAGCTGCGTGTTGTTTTAGTAAAATGCTCATTATGAATAATTGTCGAACTGTTAGTACTTCACAAGATTTATAGAGTAGGTTAGTGGAAAAGAGAAAAGGGCGGCAAGTAGACACCTTGAGAATCGCTCTTTGAGCTCTTTCGATGGGCAGTAATAAAGTTTTACATGCTCCACCCCACGAGGTAATGCAGTACGTCAATATTGACTGACATAGAGCAAAGTAAACTTGCCTAATTATTATTGGGTCTGCAATATATCGTAGCTTTTTGAATACGAATATCAGCTTACGAATTCTACTATTTAATGCTTCCATATGCTGTTTGAAGGTTAGAGTTTCATCAATTAAAACACCCAAATATTTTATTTTATTGGTCTTATTAATATTGGCACACACAAACGGGCAATCTGCAGGGACTGTACAAAAAGGAGCAAACAACGTTAAAGGAATATGAGAAGCTTGTTTGCGCATCGAAAACTTTATATAATTTGTCTTATCCGCATTTAGAGTTAGTGAGTTATGCTGAAGCAATTTATTTACACTATTGAAGCCGTCTTGCGCGAGCTTGTAGACTTCATGTTCTGATACAGTCGAAAAAAGAAGAACAGTGTCATCAGCGTAAGATATTATTGTGCCATGCTTTAGCTTTACATTACAAAGGTCATTTATGTATATTAGAAATAAAGTGGGCCCTAAAATACTTCCTTGGGGAACACCAAAATACGTGTTTTTTTGGTCTGCGCTGAGAACACTGCCAATCTGCACGCACTGGGTACGGTTTTCTAAGTAGCTTTTAAAGAGTTTCAGCTGAATGCCTCTTATGCCCAATGTCTCAAGCTTGCGCAACAGAATAGGAATGGAAACTGTGTCAAAAGCTTTGGCGAGGTCCAGGAAAATTCCTACTGTATGGTTACCCTTGTCAAGTTCTTGAGCCAGATAGTCAGTTAGATGGTGAACGGCATCGGCAGTTGAAAGTTTAGGTCTAAAGCCAAATTGTCGATCCGACAAAATTGATTTGTCCTCCCGATATTTGAACTACCTTTTGTTTATAATTTTTTCTAATATTTTAGAGATAGAAGGCAGTAGAGAAATAGGTCTATAATTTGTTACTTGCTCTTTATTGCCTGATGCATATATAGGGACAACAACTGCTTTTTTGAGGCACTCTGGAAAAATACCCAGAGATAAACACATGCGAAAAATATAAACCAGTGGTGGTATTAAAATATTCCTGAACTGTTTAATAATTTTATTTGATATGTTATCCCAACCAACTGCACAGTCGTCTTTCAAAGTCATGATGATACTTTCTACCTCAGTCTCATCAGTATCTAGCAGTGCAAAGGATGTTAAGGTGGAGCTGCCCGTAATAGGACTGCTCGTTAGATAAGGCGATTGACCCCGATTTTTTTCTGCAAGACACTTTCCAACATTAACAAAGAAATTATTTGCTATGTTAGCAGATGCCAGCTGTGACGAGTGCACTTGTAATAAACCTGAAGATGACTCATTTTGTTTCGAGGAATATGTTATATTTGTAATACATTTCCAAATCTTTTTACTATTTGTTCCAGCCTTTTCTAATGCAGTTTTATCGTAGTTGCTCTTAACTTTTTTGAGTACATTCATAAGCTTAATCTCCTTTGAATTAATGCTAAGCACTCATCCTTACTCACACATACAAACTCCTCACACACACCTTACTCATACTTTACCTTCCAGACACCCAATCACAAACACTCACTTCACTTGCTGCTGACTTCACTAATATGTAATGTGTATATTTATGTAACTGAAATGTCACGGTTGTATTTTATCATATAAAATGGAAGCCGAAAAATGTCCGACTCCTAAGTTACAGGTCTGCGTACCTAGTTTAGGGGCCGGAAATCTGCCAGTAATGTTCGACTCGATTGTACAACCTATTGTCTGCATGTGTAATGTACCTACTTGTTTCCTTTCATGTACAAATAAACATATTATTATTATTATCGGGTAACTGTATTTTTTCTGAGCTCTTTGGCTGGTTTTGACTACATTTACGGGCTAAGCCAAGTAAATGTAGTGTGTGGTGTGTAAATTTTTAATGTTCGTGAGTTGTGTGATGTGTTCCTACTTCGTTATCTTCTATCTGCATGAATTTCCTGACAATTCTACACGTATTTAAAATCGCAGCCTTTTGCATAGTTATGTATAGGGTTTTTTTAAGGTCTAATAATTTTAAGCTATGGAGGAGATGGTTTGGGATAACACCCGTGGTGGAAAGGACTGTGGGAACTACATATACTTTTTCCTGTCGCCATATCCTCGTTATTTCACCTTTGAGTTCTGCGTATTTACTTATTTTTTCAGTGATGGTCTTCTGTATGTTGTGTGTGTTGGGGACTGCGATGTCTATCAAGTAGGTAACTTTATTTACTTTTTCTTGTAAGGTTATGTCCGGTCTATTATAATGAATGGTCCTGTCTGTGAGAATGGCGCAGTGGAAGTAGAGCTTATGTGTGGTATTTTCTAGGATGGTGTGTGGTACATAATTGTAGTAAGGAGTCTAACTCTCCTTATTGTTTATGTATGTATGTATTTTTATGTTTCGTATGAGTGTGTGTTTGAGAGCTAATTTTTGGTGGATGACGTTTGCTACCTGATTATGCCTGTGATTATAGTCGGTCTGCGTGAGTGCTGTGCAGGCGCCAGTAATATGCTGAATGGTTTCTGGCTGGATGTGACATCATGCGACATTTGTCATTTGTTACAGTAGGATCTTTAATTATATACTTCCTTTAATTTTTTGTGATAATAATCTGGTCTTGAATAGCTATTATGAATCCTTCAGTTTCAGGAAATAAGTTACCTATTTTCTACACTTATTGGACGCTAATTTATTTATATGGGATTGCTCTAGGTCATGAGGGTGCCTGCCGAGAACTTTCTTCTTCCAGTCCTTAATTTTTAGTGTCTGTGGGTCGTCACTGGAAGTGCCTTCTGTCTCTGTCTGACTATTTAAATTAAGTGGAGTGTAATTAAAATCGTTCGTTATTATAGCTTTATGTATATTACGAGTACTAGTGCGAGACTTTGTGTGAAAGAATATTTTTAGTCGACTAACATGTTTCCGCCAAACGTGCTGGATGTCTATAAGGCCTCTCCCTCCATGTTGTCGTTTGACGGTTAGTCTTTCTAAGGCAGAGGGTCTTAGGGTGTAGGTTATTGTGCTTTGTAAGTGTCGTTCGTGTAGTTAGTTCTAACTGCTCTGTGTCTGTTTTGGTCCATTTTATAACTCCAAATGAGTATGTAAAAACGGGGATGGTAAATGTATTTATGGCTTTGATGAGATGTTTACTAGAGAGTTGGGTATTACAAACGGCATTCAGTCTTCTTTTATACCCCGTAGTTAGTGTATTTTTAATTCTTACATGATCGAGTCCTTTTAGTTGCGCGTAACCTAAATATTTATATAAGTCAGTCTGTTCCATTGCTGTTATAGTATCGGTATTATTCACTACATAGTCGCCGGGTCGTACCTTGCCTCTCACAATGTGGAGTGTTTTACATTTATCGAGACCAAATTGCATATTAATATCCTTACTGAACTCTGCTGTAACGTCTACTAATTTCTTCATATCTTTTTCTGTTTTAGCATACAATTTGATGTCGTCCATGTTTATAAGGTGTGATATAGTTGTTTCCTGTGTAGTGTGCTTAAGGCAATATCCGGCCGTACATCCTTGAAGCAAATGAGACAGTGGGTTTAGTGCGAGGCAGAACCACAGGGGGCTCAGAGAACCACCTTGATAGATACCTTTTTTAACAGATATCTGTCGTGTTTTGATGATATTATTGTTGAAATTTAACTGTAGTGTAGTTTTCCAGTGTAGCATTATACGGCGTAAGAAATTAATTATTGTAGGGTTAACTTTATAAATCTCTAATATTTTTATCAACCAGGAATGAGGGACACTGTCAAAGGCTTTTTTGTAATCAATGTAGGTGCAATGGAGATTTCTGTTTTTTGAGGTGGCGTGTTTATGTATGGTAGAGTCAATAATTAGTTGTTCTTTGCATCCCATGTGACCCTGCCTGCATCCCTTCTGTTCTTCCGCTATTATATTGTTATGTTCTATGTGCGAGCTAATCTTTCTTGTTATTGCAGAGGTTAATATTTTGTATGTTGTGGGTAAGCATGTTGTTCACGTAAATATAGAATCAACGAAACCATAGCACGAATTATACAATTGGTAAATTAAAGTTTTAAAGGATTAGTACCGCTAAGCTCGGTAGATGGCGTTGGCGTCGAGATAGATCGCGGTATGGTTTCGTTACCGGCGTTTAGCTAAGAGGTAAATTTATTTTTTTGTTTTCTTTGAGCAGCAAGTCAAGTACTGATTGTTTATTATACGCGCTTAGTATTCAAGTCCAGTGTTTGATTTTCCAACCCTCTCCAAGTCGACCCTCGTTCACATGTTATTCGTCTGTATTAGGAAGGCTGCCGAGAGTTTTTAGTTTTAGGTAGCATGTAGGTAATTCCTGTAGCAATAAATTCAGGTGTATGCTGTTGTCCTAATATAATATCAGTTAAATTTTTTGCTATATATTTATGTAGCGAAGTAAAGTAAAATTATGTATGATTTTGATCTCCTAAAATTAATGTTTCAATATCATTTTCAAGCGTCAGTGTTAAATATTCGGTTTGAGTGGATGCTTGTGACGTTTGCGTATAAGGCTGCGATTGGTTATATGGTTGAGATTGAGTATTAATAGCTTGTAATTGAGTGAGCGTCTGGGTTTGTTCTTGAAGAGTATTTTCGTTAATGTTTTGTGTGATACTGTAATTATCTGCAAAATTGACTGATTCTTGCTGTAACAATTGTGTCCGTACTTCTTTTAATTGATCTATAACTTCTGGAGATAGAAGTTTATTCCTAACTATGATTCTTCTTTGGTCTGAGATTATTTGCTCTGTAACAGTGATTTCTGGATATTGTCGTGTAAAATGTGCTTGTAGTGTTTGTCTGTAGGTGGTATTGTCAGTCTCTAACTTAGTTATGTATAAGTGAGTTCGCATGATGAACAGGTTTACTTCTTTACTCCATCTCATGCGAACTCTTGCTTTTCCAGCCTTGGTGGACGCGGATAGAAAGGTAGATACCTCCCGCGCAACATTCAAGGCCGGTGTGGGTGGAACTGTATTTAAAGTACTAATGGGGGGTGACGATGATATAGATGGTGATGATGTTCTTGAAGGTGTGTATGACACTGTGGTTGTTATTATTATTATTATCACGCAAAATTTCAACGCACTTCGACTTAATTTTTAGGGTTCGTACCCGAAGGGTCCAAAAGGACCCTATTCTCCCCTTTCCTCTGCTAGCTTCAGTCTTCTTCTGTCGGTCAAGTGATGCGTCTTCTCCTCGTCGGAAGGTTCTTCGGGTGTTGTCCTTGCGTTTTCTATAGGCCAAGAGTCCTCTGTCAGATATAAGAAGTCCGGCCCATTGTACCATCGAGGATTTCTATTGACGGCGGCTGGTATATCTCGTGTGGCGTCGTCAGCTACGTTCTGTTTCGTCGGAACCCAACGTCAGTCGTTGATCTTGGAACTTTCTTCAATTGCTACTAGACCATGAGCTACGTAGGGTTTTTACGAACGCGACCTTGTCCTTATCCAGGTGAGTACTGTCTTGCTATCGGTCCAGAACACTTTTCGGTCAGGCTTCCTCTCGTGCTCTTCTATAACTGACTCGGCGAGTCTGGTTCCCATGATCGCTGCTTGCAGTTCCAATCTTGGGATCGAAGTTAACTTCAACGGTGCCACTTTTGCCTTGGCCATGATGAGTGATAAGCCGATTTCGCCTTCTGATGTTACGGCTCTCCAGAAGAGGACCGCAGAGTAGGCCGATTCGCTGGCGTCGCTGAAGACGTGGATCTCTCGGGAAGCGGCGTCGCTCTAGTGTAGATACTGCCGCGGGATTGCCATGTCGTGGAAACTTTTCAGGTGTCCCATCCACGTGTCCCATTGTTCCGCCAGGTCTTCATCGATTCGGTCGTCCCACCTTGTTCCTTGACGCCAAACTTCTTGGAGTAACTGCTTCGCTCGGATCGTAAGGCGAGGCGAATCCTAAGGGGTCGAAGAGTGACATGACTATTCTTAAGGCTTCCCATTTTGCCGGCTGTTTTCCTTCTATTAATTTCGAAGGGATTCTGGCTAAGTAGAGGTTGAAGGTAAGCTCGTCCGAATTGATTTTCCAGATGACTCCTAGTACTCGTTCTGTTTTCTCTTCTGTTCTGTATAGTTCCAGGTCTTCTGTTCTATGTTCAGTGCTTCTAGAAGTGACGCTGAGTTCGACTTCCACTGCTTTAGTTCAAAGCTGGTTTTATTGTGCACTTCGCGCACACTCTTCATTATTCTTTCGGCGTCTTCCAAGCTTCTGAAGCTATCAAGGTAGTCGTCGACGTAATGTTTCTTCTTCTCCCAGTGCTTCTAGGAGTGACGCTGAGTTCGACTGCCGCTGCTTTAGTTCAAAGCTGGCTTTATTGTGCACTTCGCGCACACTCTTCATTATTCTTTCGGCGTCTTCCAAGCTTCTGAAGCTATCAAGGTAGTCGTCGACGTAATGTTTCTCAATAATTGCAGCTGCGGCTTCCGGATGAGTCTTCTCGTGTTGTTCCGCGTTCAAGTTCTTCACATATATCACTGTCGATGGCGAACTCGATGCCCCAAAGATCAACGAAGTCATTCTATACTCTTCCGGAGGTTGGTCGTCGTGGCGATCCCCACGCTACAGGTACCGCAGTGCATCTCTGTCTTCTGTACGTGTCTTGACCTGCATGAACATTTCCTTTATGTCCGCTGTCACTCCGATTAGGTGCTGTCGAAAACGGATGACGACGCCTGGTAACGATTGGAGTAGGTCTGGACCTTTGAGCAGCATATCTTTGAGTGCTACTCCCTTGGTCTTGGCTGCGGCGTTGTGCACAACTCGGAGTTTGTCTGGCTTCATAGGATTAATGACGGCGAAGTGAGGCAGGTACCACGTCTTCTGTGGTGTCTTCTGAGGCGGCGCAGGTTCGGCGGTTATAAGGGCGTCCATTTGTACGACGTATCTTCCCTTCAGAGCTGGATCACGGTCGATCTTCTTCTCTATGTTGAAGAGTCTCTTCAATGAATTGTCGTAATTATCGGGGAACTTAACATCTTCTTCCAGAGAACGCCGGTCTGATATCTGGTTTCTTCAATCTTCTCAGTCTTCTGTTCCAGTATTCGAAGCGCCTTTTCTTCTGGATCGGTCTTCGGTCTCTTCGGGTTTATGCAGAGGGCGTTCATCTCAAAGTACTTCTTCACTAGGTCTTCGAGGTCATCTTCTGAGTCTTCAGTCATATGTGACACGAAGTCTATGTTCTGTCTTGTCGCCTTTTCGGGTTTCTTTGGTGAGCAGAAGATGCCAATTGTCTTGACCGATGAGGACTTGCGGTTTTGCGTTGGAGTATGATAGATGTCCCTTGATGTCAGATAGATGCGGGCATCCCTCCACCAGTTCTCACGGAACCCGTTGAGATGAGACTTGTAAGTTCTTTACCGTTATTGCTTGAATTTGCTCTTCTCTATTGTTGTTCCCTTTTAGCCCGATAGTCACCCTTCTTGACGTCGATTCCGCCGTCTTCAGCTCGTTGATGGTTTCGATTTTCAGCGGGTCTATGGGTCCTATTGCTCCGATGCTTGTCACGATGCTGTCGTCGACGAGCGTGACTGTTGACCCGTCGTCCATTAATGCGAAGGTGTTGACTGTTCCTTTTGGTCCTTTCACCTGGACCGGTAGGATCTTCAGATAGGATTGCTTCTTTACTGTCCATGTCGAATGTATAACTTCTGTTACCTCTTCATTTTCTGTCTTCTCTACCTTTTCTGTTTACTTCTCATAGTGAAGCATGTTGTGGTGCGTATATCTGCAGCTGTTGATTGATACCTCACGGCTTCGTTCGGAAGTTGTGAGTCTTGCTTCTATATCGCAGGCATCTGAAGCAGAGGTGTTTAGACTTCGCTGTATCCCATTTTGTGTTGGCATCCATCTTCTTGAATGCTTCACATTCTGTTGCATTGGTGTGGCTTGTTCCCTCGCACACAAAGCACTTCGGTGTGTTTATTTATTTATTTACACTTCATGCAACTAAAGTACAAAGGCGGACTTAATGCCTTAGGCATTCTCTACCAGTCAACCAAGGGTGGTGGAGAGATAATATCAAATATGGCAGGTGCATAAAAAAAAACAAACAAAGCAACACCAAGTAGAAATATTAAAAAAAAAACGTGAACGAAAATATATATATTAATAATAAACATACATATACAGGGTGGAGAAGACAATACGACAATAAATGAAAACACGGACAATACTAGTTTATAAGAATAAGTTTAAGCTATCAAAAATATCCTAACATCGAAAATAAAAAAATAAAAATTTCAAACAAACTAAATGGCATAAAACTAGAAACGAAATAGAACACCACTTATAAATATGAGTTCACTAACCTGTCGTAAGAGCGGCAACAACGCGCGGTCCTGTAGTGACTTGATTTTTTGGCTTTTAATTATGGATTAATGCTCAGTAAAATTACACTAAATCACAGATTATTTAGCACAGAATCACAGCTGCAAACCAATGCCAGCCCAAACATTGGCAGCAAATCTGTACTGGTGCGAAGTCTCCCGTCCTAGACGCGGATTCACGCGGCTCCAGTAACGAATATTCTGTCTGTTCCATAAACCGTTCCTTGTAAATGTACTTTCATCAGTCCACATCACATTGTACAAGAAATCCGGATTCTCGAAATGTTTATTTTCAATCCAGCGACAGAAGTTTTACCTAACTGGTTTGTCTCTAGGTAACAATGCATGCAATTTCTTGTATTTATACGGCTTCCGTTTGTCGCGTTTTAAAATTTAAGAATAGTTGTATGGTCAACACCTGAACTACACGTTGGGTTGCGTTAAAAAAAAACACGAAAACAATAAAAACTAAGCGTCTAATTTCGCACAATTCACTCACTGTTTAACTAAATACCTATTAAAACGTTACGTGTCCTGTCACCAAAATAAAGCGTCCAATTTCGCACTAATACCGTCGTAAATGAATTTACAAAAAACACGAGCGGCGGGGAAGTCCCTCAACAAGGCGGGCGCGCGGCGCGAACGAAAGTTAGCGGCATCTGAGGACGCGTGACTCGTCACAGGATCGCGGCGGCCGGCGACACACTAACATAAATTTGTTGTAGCAAATTTCTTCAAGAAAGCGAAGTAACAAACGAAACTAGATTTATCTCTTTCGCACACACTAAATTTTTTATTAATATTATGAGTGCATTGCAATTTCCGCATTCGTTACTTTCTTATCCAACTCTGATGACACGCTTTATGACTCTTATTACTCAGAGTTAAGGTATAATTTTCACTAAATCAGATGAAAATACTAATTTGGCGAAAGTGTTAAAGTAGCGAGTTGGCAACGTGGCTTTAATGTTTTGATGTTTATACCGATGTGGGTCGTTAACCTGACAGTGTTTCCCTATTATCAGATACATCATGTAGCAAATGTTAAAAATCGAAAATAATTTCCTGTTACTAAACTACTGGATATATTCAAATGATTTTTTGTATGTAGACTGAGAACGTCTTGAGGTATGCGAGGTTTAATTTAATGTCGTATTGTCATCACCACTCTGTATATTGTGTGTTAATGTTCTCAGTCACGTTGGTGACCCGCTGTGTCTTCTTTTGTGGTGCGGCTGTAGGCTGTGCTGCCACCTGTTCAGGCAGTGCGTAGGGTCCGCACAGTTCGGCTTCTCTTTTGAAAAAAAAATCTAGCTTGATGAGGCAGGGGTCTTCTCGTGGCTGTGTAGCTGAGAAGCAGTGTTGGTGTCAGCACAAGCTGACACCAACACTGCGGACAGCCACCAATGTCTTCGCAAGTTCAGGGTTGTACATATAATTGAAACAACCCAATGTCTTCAATGTTACTACGACGTTGGAGATCTTCGTAGCGAATATGCAGATGTCCCTCGGTGACGGACTGCGCGGCGCGGCAGTCTTCGAAGTGTTTCCATCTCTATCATAGCTATGGACTCTGGTCTTCCAAAGCTCGATTCCAATGTCTTCATCGCTTCTGTTGGGTGCGCATTCGTGATCAGCAACCCTTCTACAGCTTCCTTGGCCTTGCCTTTCAAATTTCTCCGTAGTCTGTTCGTATTCTCGACGGCGCCGAACATTGCTTCTGTTTCATGATAGGCGGCGCGGAAGGGTAGCCACTCCTGATGCGACTCACTGAAGAACGGTAGCTCGATGAACTTGGGTCGGTGGGTGGCGTTGACAGCTCTAGTGTTTGCTTCAGCTAAGAGGGCTAAGTCTCTTTGACCTCCCGCAGGTGTATGACGTGTTTCTTCATGCTTCTGTTACTCGTCGTGGACAGCAACAGAAGCATGAATGTAGCCGTTGGTTCTACTGGAGGGCGATATGGCTTGTTGGTAATGGCTTGCGGGTTGCGAGGCGGGGGGCGCGTTCATGGCAGAGGCGGAGGTTGCTGCAGTCGAGGCGGTAGCGGTGGAAGTCACGGTGGTTGGATCAGTCGTCGCGGAGGTGGCGGTATTTTCGGAAGTCTCCGTGACAGTCGTCCCTGTATGAGTCGATTCCATCGTGGCTTCCGTGCTGGTGCCGGTCGCTGAGGTCCCTAGCGTGGTTTCAGACGACAAAGGCTTCTGTTCGTAGACGGCTTGCGGCTCCTACCCTCGGAAAGTGTAACGGGCATGACGTCAACTGATTTTTCAATCGACGATCTTAAACACTTTTACTGGATACGATCTTCAAGGCTTCTTTACTTGCGAGTGACACTATTATCTTCAGGCAGTATTCTTCACAATAAATGCGGTTCGAAGGACCATTCAATGTATATAGGCGCATTTGTGTGCTGGGTTGGTGGAGAATAAAACCAGAAGAGTTTCTTCTTGTAGATCCTCTTTATTTCGGAGTGTTCTTCTTATTGATATTTGCCCGCCGACTGTGTCGATACAACAAAATAGCACGGAATTTATACAAAATTTGCTAAGAAAATATGCTACTGTTTGTTACTAAAACTTGGTATTGAAACTATTGTATACCTACCTACTAATATGAAATAAGTAGTCCAATGTACGAAAATATTATTTTCATATCAAATAATGACTTGTAATACTGATTTCACATCAAAATAACCACGTACGTTGTCCAAGACCGAGCGAAGGGAACTTAGGGCACCCAGACATCGTTATGAGACCTGGAGACCAAGGTCCCCGCGCTTCTCTAGGAGTGGCGCGAGGAGGCGAAACGCCGGGGCGAAGCTCCGCTGCCGCAACACCTCGCGGCTCGGACGGAGCTCCGGCAAGATCTCATGGCGACATGGAGAGAACGACTGTCGCAACCCAGCGCTGGGCACCCCACCATTGCGGCGGTAGTGCCCCTCTTTGATTAGTGGCTGGAGAGGCGTCACGGCGTCCTTACCTTCCGCCTGACGCAGTTCCTCACCGGACACGGTAGCACCGCCGTACCTCTTCGTGGATGCCATAGGCGGCAGCGACCTCTCGCGTTCGGCCGTTGTCCAGGCGAGAGGGAATGGGAAGCAGTCTCCTCTTTCTGCGAAGCAGTAATGCTCGCGAAAGGAGAAGGCGGAATGGGTGAGGGAGGCTCAACGGAGTGGCCCTCACGCGCCGCAGGAGACGCCCTGGGCGTCGGAGATTGCAGGACGATCTCCGGCTACCGTAGACGCGGGCCTGCGGACTGCGAGTAATGGGTAGCTCGCCGTCCGATCAGCAGCAGGCCAATGAGTCGATGGCGCGTAGTGTTCCACGCGCGCCTCAATGAGATGTCAGCCACCACTGTCGGGGCCCATCATGGCTGATGCCTGCATCCCAAGGGGTTGCGGATAAATTCGTGACAGAGTTACCGCGCCCCTGGGCACTCAGGCTAGGAAGGTGCGTACAGCTAGGGAGTGGAATTCCCTACCGGAGTCTGTGTTTCCTGATAGCTACAACCTGGGAGTCTTTAAGTCAAGAGTGAATAGGTTACTTCTAGGCAAGCGTGCTCCATCTTCGACCACATCATCGCTTACCATCAGGTGAGATGGTTGTCAAACGCGTGCCTATCAATAATAATAAATAAATAATAAAAGGAACAGGGGTGGGTTTTAGTCAGCAAAAGTCTGACACGCCCTCCCGCTCCACCCAGAGCGGGAGAAGTCATAGGATGATTTCCCACCCCCAAAAAAGAAAGGGGGCACCCGACGTAGACAGGTAGCGTTCGCTCGCTTTGCTCGCTCACTGTAGCCCCTATCATCCCCTTCGTGTTAGGTTCCTTTTAACCTTGCAGACAAAAATAGGAGCCTTCGTCAACATACTTTACTAACGACTGTCGTTAGCACATTTCCGGCTGAAATAATTAAATTTTTAAATTTAATGGTGTCAAAAGCGGTTTTAATTAGTGATACAACACTATTATCTGATGGTATCGTTTAAATTTAAAATACCTACCGTACCACCAGAGGTACGGCCAGGGGTACGGTGAGTTTGCAGTGGTCTGTCTGTTTCTCCGCTAACTCCTAAACCACGCATCGGATTTTAAAGCGGTTTTTACATAGATAAAGAGCGATAATAGATAAAGGTTTGTGTGTATGTTACTTATGTCTATCTGTCCCATCACTATTCGATTGGTAGATCCATGGGATCTAGAAAATAGAAAAAATAGAAATAAAAAAAGGCCTAGGCTATCGATTGAAGAGAGGTGGTTAGGTTATATCTCACCTTCTTAACATGGATGACCTGAAACTTTTTGCCCCCAATAATCTGCAACTGATGGAGCTACTGAAGGTAACTGAAACCTTCAGTGGTACCATCAGAATGGAGTTCGGTGTGGACAAATGTGCGGTCATGCGTGTAAAGCAAGGGGAGATGGAATCCGTAGGAACTCAACTCTCGGATTTCATAAACCTGAGATCTCTCTGTCCCACCGAAACCTATAAGTATTTGGGTATCTCGGAATCGTTGAAGGAGCGCTTCTTTGACCGCCTGAAGAAGGTATTCAATAGCCTTAGCCTAACGGAACTTGACGCCCTGGATAGGCGGGTCCGTACACTGCTGACTGCATATCGTATGCATCATCCACAGTCGTCGGAAATGAGATTATATCCCGCGGCAATGTGGAGGTCGAGGCTGTTTAAATGCTAAGACCTGCCACAATCGCGAGATACGCAGTCTCAGGGAATATTTCCTAGCTACCGACGTGGGTATGCATCAAAATGTAGTGGCGGTGGATAAAGGCCTTACCCCATTCTCCTTGGCTAAAGAGAACTGTCGCAAACCCGTAGTGCTTGACACTAACAATAAATATGGCAGAGTAAGGAACTTCACGGACGCTTTTTCTGGGCTCTCATGGGCCCGATGTCGACCAATTAGCGTGTGTAGCCTGGCTGCGTGTCGGTGACCTCTTTGGGGAAACCGAAGGTTTTGTCTGTGTAATTATGGACGAAGTTATCATAACGAACTACCGGAGATTTATTGTGACGGACGGCACGCTGGACATCTGTCGGGCATGTCATCGTCCGGGCGAATTATTCCGCCACATAATCTCTGGTTATTCTCGTTTAGCTAACGGAGAATACTTACAAAGGCACAACCTTGTAGCCAGGATTATCCAGCAGCAACTTGTTCTAAAATACTCTCTTGTGGAATCGGAAGTGTCGTACCACAGGTATGTGCCCGACTTAGTTCTCGATAATGGCAATATTATTGTACTGGGATCGGCCCATCTTTACTGACAGGACTATTGTAGCCAATAAGCCTGATATAGTGGTGGTGGACCGAATCGAGAGACGTGCAATGATTGTTTACATAACCGGCATGACGAGAACCTTGCAATGTGAAAGCTGACAAAGATAAGCAAATCAAGTATCTTCTATTCATCGTACTTGGCTCGCGAGGTTGTCGACATGTGGGATGTGGACTCAGCGATCATTGTACCGATAGTCGTGTTAGCTAATGACTTTATAGCCACAAGCCTCGACCAACATCTCAGGAGGCGGCTCTCGTTAGGCGGCTGCATCAAAGGCTTGATTCAGAAAGCTGTACTTCTGGACACGGCTCGCATTGTCTCGCGGTTCATCTCTCGGGTGCCCAGACCGCCGGTAGCTTGGACCCGTTTCCCGAAACATTTTTTTTTTTTTTGTCGGATGGGAAATCATCCAATGACATCTTCCGCTCTGGGTGGAGCGGGAGGGCGTGTCAGACTCTTACTGACTAAAACCCACCCCTGTTCCTTCCTTGCCTGAGTGCCCAGGGGAGCGGTAACTCTGTTACGAATTTATCCGCTACCCCTAGGCATATTTTTGTCTGTCATTCTGTCTGTCACAGCCAATTTACTCCGAATCTTCTCGACCGATTGAGTTGAAATTTGGTAGACATATGAATATCTGCGACCCAAACACGAACGTGTAACGTAAATAAATGAATTTGTATTATGGGGGTTACTTTGGGCGTGCAAATCAAAAAATTAAAAATAAGTTTTTTTAAAACTATTATGTGCTACATATCAAATGAAAGGGCTTATTGTAAGGATTACAAATATATTTTTTTCATAATTCCAAAATGTACATTTTTTTAAGTTATTTGAGAAAATAGATGAAAAGAGACCATTCCCTCCCAAATCCGAAACAAGTAAGCCCAAAATTAAAAAAAAAAAACAGAATGTAGTTCTTTACTTATAAGTACATAGATTACAGGAAAACCTATAAGAATCTATATGTAGTTTAAACCTAAAAAAATATGATTTGTACGGAACCCTTTGCGCGCGAGTCCGACTCGCTCTTGGCCGGTTTTTAGTTGTCCGTCTATCCGTCCGTCGTCTGTCACAAAATTTTGTTACGAAGAATTTTTTAAAGGAATTGACTTGATTGAACTTGAAAGGTGATAATGTTTATTATTACGTACCTATACTTTACTAACAAATACCTATATTTGGTACGCGAAATCCGACATGCACTTGGCAAGTTTTTATATTTTGATATATTTTTTTAAATCTTTTTATTGAAATATTTGAAAATATAATTTGTATGAATTAACGGAGTTTCATCCGTCAGAATAACAGACATTTGACACATATTGTTGCGTCCCCGATGTGGGCCGCGTGGAAGCTTTTTTTTTTGATGTATTAATTAAAAATATTTTAGCATATCTGAGGCGAGGTCCTCCCCTTTCGAGCTCGCCTTCCATCGCTGTTGCGTCCTTCTTTAGTTCTCAAATTAGTTCTATGTCTGTGTGAGGCGAAGATGCACCCCTCTGAAAATAGCTCTGCCGGCACCCATGGCGGCCAGATAGATTATTAATTACTTTTACGGATACCTAGAATTATGGAAGGACTGGCCCTTGCCTAATTAATGTTAGAAATATATATACACAAATAAATTGGCAGGAGGTGACTTGCATATTCAATAATGAGCCCCTTAAAAAGGTCGCTACCACGTCATAGACGTAGCGACAAGGTTATTAAATTTCTGAGGTGCTTGACGTGTGGACGGATATTCCACGGCCCCGAAAGTACAGTCAAGATCCAGGGACCAGCATCTTACTGATATAATAACTTTTTTCGAGCAAAAATGAGGTCAAATCAAATCGACCAGTCAATGCAAGACAGACTTGGAAACTCTGGGTCTCGTCGAGGCGAGCTAGAGTTAAAGTTTTGTCTAAACCTACCTGAAATCTTATACAGATTACCTAGGCATACTAAAGAAACTAACAGGCACCAGCTCATGGGAATACAGTGGCTGGGTTTTTTTTGCAACCTTAGAGTAACTGTAATTCATTCAGGTTAAATTGTCGTCAATTTTAAAATAGGTGTCGGATCATGAAATATTGTTAACGTAAATTATACAATTCAATAATAGGCAACATGCGCTGTTGAGACTAAATACCGTTGCAATACAATGCATTACGAACAATACGAACCATTAATCGGTGATATAATTGTAGGGAGATCCACAATGAAGGAAAACGTTAACAGCGCGTTGTGTAAACAAGTGTATCATTGTTTACAATTTGTCGTGAGCCTGAAATAGTCGACATACTACCTATTTAAAGCCTGAGGCATGTAACACTTTTCACGTGTGATTTTAATTAACCTGCTTAGAGCGACCTAGAGCGCGCCGGTCACATGTTTACTCAAGTAACCTTAGGAATTGTAATCGTCTACCTATGCTTCGATCTTATTTTTAGACGTTTTAAAAAACTAAATCATAAGTTCTCCAGCGTTGTAAGGATTGCAGAACACAACACAATCCAAACAGCTGTTTGATAAGAGATCGCTGCTTGAACCTTTAACCGAATTACATACTAAAAATATGGTTTTATTGTTGTTTTTTAAATTATTCTGAATAATAAATGTCATTTTGAATTAAAACATGCACCTCCAAACTTTTTGTGTTGCTCCGTCAGCACCGTCCTTTCGTTTACGCTTACCAGCCCTATCGTATCGTATTGTTACGTCGACCGTATTACACTGGAACGTTCGAGAATGTGGTCGAAGTTTCCAGGAGTTTCCACTAGGTTCGAGAACATTCCATTGTGGTACTGTGTAGAAGTTCATAGATGTTTCTAGAATATTCCACTATAAGATAGTTCGACAATGTTCTGGAAACTTCCATGACCGTATAAATAGGCCGGACGGCGGGCGAGTGAGTCAGTCTGTTTTCGACTACGAATGCGAACGGAAGCGAATACAAGCGATTACGAAGAGAATAGTGATTATTAGCGATTTAGTGTTTGTGTAAATAAGTTGTTGAGTTAATAAAGAATATTTGGTTAATTAATTGTTGTAAAATAATTTATCCCATACCCAGCTCGTAACAAATTGGTGTCAGAAGTGAGGGATAAATTATGCCAATTTTACCAAAGGACGACACGGAGGGTATTCGTACAAGGAGTCAACGGCAGCAAGACATGGATCAGAGGCGGTTTGGAGATTCCCCGATACAGACGCCGGGTGGTGTTCAGCCTGCGACAGAGCCAGTCGCTGGCCCATGTGGAGTTTCTTCGGCACCAGCGGTGCCAGACTTGTCTGCGCTAATGGTGCTGTTCCAGGAACAGGCTCGTCGCCAAGAAGAGCAGGCCCGTCGGTTGGAAGAGAAGCTTCAACAAGATAAAGAGGAGCAGGCCCGCCGCCAAGAAGAGCAGGCCCGTCGGTTGGAAGAGAAGCTTCAACAAGATAAAGAGGAGCAGGCCCGCCGCCAAGAAGAGCAGGCCCGCCGCCAAGAAGAGCAGGCCCGCCGGATGGAAGAGAAGCTTCACCAAGACAAAGAGGAGCAGGCTCGCCGCCAAGAAGAGCAGATGCTCCTCATAAAAGACCTTCATTCAACACTTGGCAAGGAGCTCCAGGTGATGAAGGAGCAGGTTCACCAGCATGAGAATCGTATCTCAGAAGCTGAAGTTCAGATTGCTGGGGTGAAGAAGGCTTTAGGTGAACTTAGGGCTGGAGACGGGGTTGTGCCTTCAGTGGTTGCTGCACCTTCGGCACGTGGATTTAAGGTGCCGCCATTCGACGGAACATCTTCATGGTCGGCCTACAAAATTCAATTTGAAGCCGTTATGAAGGCGAATGGGTGGACCAAAGAGCAAGCTATGACCGCGCTAACCTTAGGCCTCCGAGACCAGGCCCTAACCATACTTAAGGCTCTTGGCAAGGAAGTGACCTATGAGCAGCTGCTGGAAGCCTTAGAGTCCAGATATGGTGACGCACACTTGGAGCACGTATTTCGCGCTAAGTTAAGAGATCGTGTGCAACGTAGTGCCGAGAACCTACAGCAGTGGGCCTTGGAAGTTGAAAAGTTGGTTCGGAAGGCATATCAGTCTGCCCCTGCACTCATCAATGGCAATCTGGTACAGGCGTTCATCGACGGAATACGTGACTTGGAAGTTAGAGCCGCTGTAAGACTTGGGCATCATGAGACACTGAAGGACGCCTTGGCCCATGCCTTGGAAGTAGAGGCAGTGAGGCAAGACCATCGAACACACCGTATCAGGGAGGTTTTGGCATCACCTGTACGCGATCGTCCGCAAGGGTATAGCCCTAGGTGTTACACTTGTGGAGAAAGGGGTCATCTTCGGTCAAGCTGTCCAAAGCGAAGCACACTGAGAGAAAATCAATCCCAGCAAGATAGGGCGACTGATACGACTGCCCAGCAACAGCAGGGAAACGAGTAAACGCCAGGACTGAGGGGCGGGTGCTGGCTGGTATTGAAAGAGCCCCGAGGATCTCGATCTCACAGGCCCATGACGGAAACAGCCTGATCATCAAAGGCGAAGTCAACGGAAAACCATGCAAATTGACGTTGGATACTGGAGCTTCTCACACGGTCGTCAATTCTCATCTAGCAAGTCGGTTCCTTGGGGACTTCTTCAATAACCACGACCGTATACAATTACTGACAGCTACCGGTCAGCACATAATCGTCCGAGGCAGAAAGGAGGTGGAGTTAAAATTAGGTAACAAATTCTATCGGCATAATGTCATCGTGGCCGACATAGTGGACGATTGCATCCTGGGATTAGACTTCATGCGGAAACATCGTTGTGAGATCGACGTTGATCAAGGAGTATTGAAGTGTGGTACAGAGGAAATCTTCATGGAAGGTGTACCATCAGGAAAAGTTTTCCGCCTGAAATTTGACGTGTCAACACTTTTAAAAAAATTGCGATTTAACGGAAGTAGAAATAGATAAAGCTAAGAAGATGTTACTTCAGTACGCCGACTCTTTCTCTACAAATGATGCTGACATAGGAAGAACAGGACTGGTTCAGCACAAAATTAATACTGGCAACGAGTTACCAATCCGTCAACGACCAAGAAGACTGCCGGTTGCACGTGAAAAGGAAGTGGAAATGATGATTGAGAGCATGGTAAAGGATGGTGTTATAGAGCCTTCATCGAGTCCATGGTGTTCTCCTGTGGTCCTGGTGAAGAAAAAGGACGGCAACACACGCTTTTGTGTGGACTATCGACGATTGAACGACGTCACGAAAAAGGACAGTTACCCACTGCCTAGGATCGACGACACATTGGATACCCTGAGTGGAATGAGGTGGTTCATCACGCTAGACCTGAAAAGTGGCTACTGGCAAGTGGAAATAGACCCTAAGGATAAGGAGAAAACTGCATTCTCAACAGGAAAGGGGCTATGGCAGTTTAAAGTTATGCCATTCGGATTGTGCAATGCTCCTGCGACAGTTGAAAGGCTAATGGAGCAAGTACTTGCTGGATTGGTCGGAGACGCATGTCTTGTCTATTTAGATGACATCATTATCGTGGGCCGTACATTTGAAGATCATCTTCAAAACCTCAATCGAGTGTTGTCAAAAATCCGGACGGCAAATCTTAAGTTAAGTCCGAAAAAGTGCTCATTTTTCAGACGACAAGTAAACTTTTTAGGACACATAGTTTCGGAGGAAGGTGTCCAGACAGATCCGGAGAAAATCGTCGCCGTCAAGGATTGGCCAGTTCCGAAAGACAAGACGCAGGTCAGAGCATTTCTGGGTTTGTGCTCCTACTATCGACGGTTTGTCAAAAATTTTGCCGACATTGCAAAACCTCTACACAAACTCACTGGGGAAAAGCAGCAATTCTGTTGGGACGAGAACTGTAACATCGCATTTCAGGAATTAAAGAAACGTCTGTGCAATACACCTATTCTGGGATATCCTGACACTGAAAATGACTTCATAGTTGACACAGACGCAAGTAATACTGGAATTGGAGGCGTGTTGTCTCAACGGAAAGGAAACCAAGAAGTTGTTATAGCTTACTACAGCAAATCTTTATCCAAACCGGAAAGAAATTACTGCGTTACGAGACGGGAGCTACTCGCCGTAGTAAGGACATTGCAGCACTTCAGTAAATATTTGCTTGGACGGAAATTCCAATTGCGAACTGACCATGCTGCATTAAAGTGGTTATTGCAATTCAAGAATCCAGAAGGACAAGTGGCAAGATGGATCGAACTACTACAAGAGTTTGACTTCGTTACTGAACATCGTAGTGGGAGAACTCATGGTAACGCAGATGCACTGTCTAGAAGACCTTGCCCAGAAGATTGTAAGCACTGTACCAAGCAAGAGACTAAGGAGGCAGTGCCCGTGAGGATGCTAAGAATGGATCTCAGCAATGAATGGAAGGAAACCCTACAGCTTGCTCAGCAAAATGACACGGACCTCAAACCGATCTTTGAGTGGATTCAAGCTGGTGCTCCGAAGCCCAAGTGGAGTGATGTTGCGGCGTTAAGTTCTATCACAAAGAGTTATTGGGCACAATGGAACAGCTTGGTTATCCAGGATGAAGTCTTGTGCCGTAAATGGGAAAACGCTCGAGGCGACAACTGTCATCTACAAATTGTTGTCCCCAAAGCCAAAGTACCTGATGTTTTACGGCTCTACCATGATGGATGTTCAGGAGGACATATGGGGGTAAAAAGAACTCTACTGAAGATACGAGAGCGGTTTTACTGGATTCACTGTCGAGAGGATGTTGAGGACTGGTGCCGCAAATGTACCAGTTGTGCGGCTGTGAAAGGACCCCAGACCCGCAGCAGAGGTGCTTTACAATTATACAACGTGGGAGCCCCCTGGGAACGGATAGCACTAGACGTTGCAGGACCATTTCCGGAAAGTGAAAACGGAAACAAGTACTTCATGGTTGTCATGGATTACTTCACAAAGTGGCCAGAAGTCTTCGCCATTCCCAACCAAGAAGCAACAACAGTCGCAGATAAATTGGTTCAGGAAGTCTTCTGTCGTTTTGGAGTACCCTTGGAAATTCACAGCGACCAAGGGAGGAATTTTGAATCACAAGTTTTCCAGGAGACTTGTCGACTGATGGGTACTCACAAGACCAGAACCACTTCTTACCATCCGCAATCTGATGGAATGGTAGAACGTTTCAACCAAACGTTGGAGAGATATCTGGCAAAAGTTGTGGAAAGCAGGCAAAGGGATTGGGACAAGCACATACAGCCATTTCTTCTGTCCTACCGTAGTGCAGTTCACGAAAGTACGACTGTGACACCAGCCTTCGCGAACTTTGGAAGGGAATTACGGTTGCCTGCAGATTTAATCACCGGAACCCTCCCTGATGCCCCACGCAGTGTAACCGATTATGCGAATGACTTGCGTAACAAGTTGAACGATGTATATGAGCATATCAGACAATCCGGCCAACAAATGTCTGATAAGATGAAGACCCGATACGACCGGAAGGCAAACCATAGAGGTTTTGACGAGGGTTCACTGGTGTGGTTGCATAACCCAGTGCGCAGCAAAGGGAAGTCTCCCAAATTGCAAGCAAAATGGGATGGACCATACCGAATCGTGACCAGGATCAACGATGTTACCTACCGAATACAGAAGGGTCCACGAGGTGCGCCTAAGATAGTCCATGTAGACCGATTGGCGCGATACTACGGGACTAATGATGCTCGGGACGAGCATGTCTAAGGAGGGGGCAGTGTTACGTCGACCGTATTACACTGGAACGTTCGAGAATGTGGTCGAAGTTTCCAGGAGTTTCCACTAGGTTCGAGAACATTCCATTGTGGTACTGTGTAGAAGTTCATAGATGTTTCTAGAATATTCCACTATAAGATAGTTCGACAATGTTCTGGAAACTTCCATGACCGTATAAATAGGCCGGATGGCGGGCGAGTGAGTCAGTCTGTTTTCGATTACGAATGCGAACGGAAGCGAATACAAGCGATTACGAAGAGAATAGTGATTACTAGCGATTTAGTGTTTGTGTAAATAAGTTGTTGAGTTAATAAAGAATATTTGGTTAATTAATTGGTGTAAAATAATTTATCCCATACCCAGCTCGTAACAGTATTGTTTTGACGACACGGTTGGCGCAGTGGTTGAGCGTTTGGCTGCTGCGCTGCGTATCGCGGGTTCGATTCCCGCACGGAACAAATATTTGTATGATCTGCAAATAGTTGTTCCGGGTCTGGGTGTCTTGTGTATGTGAGTATACATGTTTGTGAACGCACCCACGATACAGGAGTAATTCCTAGTGTGGGGCAACGTTTTTTTTTAAAAAAAAAAAAAAAAAAATGTATCATAATTTTCAATGCCTTACCAGTAACCGTAAAGCTCTGATCATTTATTTTTTGAAACTTGGATCTTGTATGCAACGCCGTCTTAGGCCATACGGGGCCCTTGGGCCCACAACAATTTGGGGCCCTGTTGGAAAGTATAAAAAGCGAATGACAAAAATATTTTTCTGCTGTGATCTTATACGAGTATTTATTATAGTTAATTAGTACAAATGTGCCTACATAATATGTTAATAATTAGATAAGTATGCTCGTAGTTTTATTTGGTGACGACAGCTGACGGTTATTACGACAGTAGTTTGTTTGTGCAAAATCTTCTCTTAAATCTTCGAAGTAAATTTTTTAAGGATAACACATAATTGACAAATTAGTTAGTCGTTCTTGTAACCTAAGTGTTCGTAATGAAATTTTTATTCTCTTTAGGTGTGAAAATGAGCGCTCTCCACTACAAGTAGTAAGCAAAGGAACATTCTTTTAGCAACTTCAACATTTGGAAAGTTTTTTTCTAATTTATCAGACTGTAAAGTTTATGTAAGGTTGAGATACTCAAATCCGCGGCTGACTCCTTTGCTATGTTCTTTTAATACTGTCTTAAATGGAAACATTCTGATTTGAACTGATATGCATTAATGTCTTCGTGATAGAATTATTCAAATTCATTGCATTTTTTTGTCAACAGATCACAATCGATTGATATTAATTGACAAAGAAAACTAAAACGATTGTCAATGTATTGGTATGCTGCCGAACGATTATTTAAATGTAAGTACATTTATAAATCAGGCTTAGGCAGTATTTGAATTACTTGTAATTAAAGTACGTAATTGAAATACAAATACGGATTTGTAATTCCATTACTTCTTAAAAATGTAATTTGTAATTGGTATTTCAAATACCTGATGCTGAGGTATTATGTAGTTAGTATTTCAAATACATAGGACTTTAAAATACATTTGAACATACATTTAGCGATCTTATTAATTAATTTAGCGATCATAATGAAGGCACCCACGTTCTGCAGAAAATAGCGCTCGATAGCTTTTGTAAGCATGGCAACCACTAAATATGTCAATCTTTAAAGTTGGCAACACTGCTCCTGTCGAATTGTCAAGTATCTAGTGATGCCAACTTAGCTATTGTATAGCTAGATCTTGCTATTTTTAGTTGTCGGGCAGCTACAATTCAATAAAAGTTGTAGCAAAATTTTTTTAGCTACTTTTTCTTACAACTTTCACATGACGTGAATACACTTTCGAGATTTTGAAGTATCGCACCCGTTCTTGAAATGAAAGAAAAGAACAAACTAAACGTGGTCTATGGTAGAGTGCGTAAAGCCTTGTTTACGGAGACGCGTTTTTTTTTAGCAGGTTTTATTCATTTCCCAACAAGAGGCTGTTTGTCGGATTCTAGCTTCCATTTAAAAATCTATTCATGGAAATCCTTCTTTTACTGATTAATAGGCTAGATTAGTTCTATTCTATTTACATAGGTAACCTAACACTTGACTTTATTTTGTAATTAGTATTTTTTATTTTAAATAAAAATAGTTAAAATACTGTATTTCGTATTTTAAATACATGCGAGATAGTATTTTGTAATTTGTATTTTAATTAAAGCAAAGCATGTATATTGCCAAGCTTTGTTTATAATGTATCGATTATAGGAATAAACGTGTCTACATGAAATTCTTATTTTCCATTCAACTGTACAGTCTGATGATTCTTTTTCTTATAGACTTCGCCAACTAGTGATAAAAGTATTAACCTACTAATCGGGAGAATTTATCAAGCTTTTATATTGTGAATTTATTATTTAGTAATTATTAATTAAATAAATTGAAATAATTTTTCTAATGGCAATCTGCCTATCCTTTTCCCAACTATCTTGGACTCGGCTTCTACCGTTGGGGTTGCGTCTAACCGGACGCAGCAGAATACCAGTATTTTACATGGAGCGACTGCCTATCTGACCTCCACAACCCAGTTAATGAGTAATACGATACCCCTTTGTAAGACTGGTCGTCAGACTTTCGTACTTCTGAAGGCCCGTAACGACTGTCAAAGATTTACTACTATTTGTGTGAGTATATTGTGTATGACAGAGTTAAATGTGGTAGTATAGTGCTTGTCAATAGGTATTCCAGACTCCAAAGGGCGCCGATGATTCCACAAACGCGTAGTCTCTCGCGAACCTACCAAACTTCACCACTACATCAAATACAAATACTTTTATTGTCTTAAAACATAAGCAACAATTTTTTGAAGCCTCTGACTCCCAAACTAGGCGAGCCTGTATGTCAGGAGTCAGCGCCTTCCCCATTTTATTTTGGCTAAATAACTTTAAATGGGGCTTTAATCAAATTTAGTTCAATAGCAAACAATAATTAGGTCCAAAACCAATAGATTCTGCTAAATTAAATGCCAAACCCAGAACCTACATTTTTAACACGTTTTTTTTTACTACGGTCGAAACCAACAAGTCACTGATGACAGTAAAAAAGTCATAGAGTATAAAAAGAAAGGGTATGACAGCCAAGGCTGCGTTCGGAAATGCACTCGGGCCGAATAGTATTATTTCTTAACGTATAAAAAGATCGATATTTATATGGTTTATTTTGCATCCAGGAACAAACACATGGGCAGATGGCGAGCAAGGGCGTCAACAACTAGGTTAAGGCGTCATACGCACATAGCCTGGCCATTATTGCGGAACGAGGTAAGTAAGAAACACAGCCTTTTATGGTATCGTTAGTCGCATGTCTTACAAAGAATGCGTGGTAAACACTGATTCACTCTGTAGCGGTATGCAGGAGAAATTTTATGTGATGCGTCACCTTTGTTTTGGGCCCTTATTACCTGTTTCGCAATTTGTGCCTGTTTCTACTAAATTTATCCTCAATGAAAGTGTCACTATTTCGTGTTACCTCTTTTG
This sequence comes from Polia nebulosa, assembly GCA_951329385.1. NCBI lineage: Eukaryota > Metazoa > Arthropoda > Insecta > Lepidoptera > Noctuidae > Polia > Polia nebulosa. The sequence continues at coordinate 17,768,659 of OX589599.1, read as the reverse complement.
TTTTATGTTTAAAAATCGACGTATAATGCAAAATACAATACCTTCCGTCTCGTCACTTAGCGTGATCTTTATTTAACCGTGTCGGTCGTTTACTTATTGTTATTATTCCGAAAGTCGCACTTAAACATAGCCAAAACATGAACATTAAAACTGACAGTATTGTAAAGTGAAACCACCTGGTACCCGCTGTTACAACAAATAACCTTCAGCAGGCAGCAGACGTGTTTACAAACAACGCAACGTGACCGCGCCTGCGTGAATGCCATGTCTCTTCTCCGTCATATGCAATCATTGTGAAACCACCCTACCAGAAAATGTTGTTTACTCCTGAACATGTAATCAGTGCCGAATATGTATACTTTTGTTATTCATAGACCATTATAGTTGAAAATAAAAGAGTTTTCAGGTTTCAGTTGAATATGTTTTGAGTTAGTCCTCATTCTGTTAACCAAAGGTATCAATTGAAATTCTGTAGTAAAATAATGAGTAAATGATAGTGCTAATCATCGTATACATGATCATTGTTGTTTGGGTTCCTCACGTTTATACATAAAGTCATTCATAAATGTAGATTATAGGTCAACTGTTCAGTCACCGCCACCCACGCTACTTTCATCGATCCGTTTCCAAGAAAAACATTATTTGGAAATGGAATAACCTGTAAAAACATTAATGGAACACGCATTAAATGCGTGTAGGTAATCTTTTTTCAGTCGAGTTAATTTTAGATACCTATTGTATCTTGTAAAAAAGAAAAAGATCTATTACTTACAAATAAATCTAAGTAAACATTCAATAAAGAATAAGTTTGTGTTTTTTTTTAGCTTGCCTTCTTTTATAGAACGGTCGTTTATTTACCGAACTTTCTAAGTTACATAACGGTAATATTTTGCGTTTGTTTTGAAACAAAACTATGTCGTAACGGTCACGGATCCTGTTTACAAACAACGTTACACTAATAAGCCCCTTGCCCGCACCTGGCGTTTCACCATGCACCATTTCCCGAAATGAAGCCACGTAAACTCACTTTTATAATCAACAACTTGAGACTTTCCCCTGGCAAACCACAGTGGAACATGAAAACAAAATTTCGAAAATAAAAAACGAATGTCGAGCAATAAAAGTTTTGCAACTATTTGTGTGAGTATTACATTTATTTTGAAATAAAAGCTGTCTAGGTCAAAAGTAAACACTTTCTATTGAGGAAGTCTAGCTATGTTAGTACTATTATTTATTCTGTGGTCTAGCTTTTAGAAAGCATGTTCAAGCACTGTAAAAACTAGGTACTGAAAATAATGCATCTTTTAAAACGTTACATTAGATCTACTAGACACTGGCTTAAAATTATCAGCCCCGTTAAAAGAGTACCTAGTCCTGCTTGTAAACACGAGCAGAGCAAAAAAAACAAGAAAAAACCGCGTCTGAATTGTGAGTGTGACATCCGCACCAGAAGCGGAATGCGAGCGCATTGCGCAACTTGTTTTGACGGCGGCGGCGCGGCGCGGGCGCAGCGAAACCTTCATTGCTTCATACAGATTACAGATACTGCTTGCTTTCCAGTCAAGTGTCAAGTAAGACAGGTCTGTGTACCAGCTCTTTTTGTCGGCGCGTTCAGTCGCACAACGACTCACTGATCTAATTGAAACCGACACATTCTGAATTTAGATCTTCTGAAAAGCGATGTTGTTCGAAAGAGTAAAGTACTTCGTGTAATTTAAAATTATGTTCTTTGTTTTCAATTTTCTCCCAATAACTAAATATAAATAAAGCCTCCTACAATTCATACATACCTACATATCTAACATTTTTAAACATTATTGTTGCTAATATTTATAAACTTTTATAGAATCTCATGCAATCACTGCAAGACACGGCTGTTTTATTCACATAAAATGATTATTGTAGTCGGGTTACAAGCAAACTGAACAAATTACATAACCATGAAACTCTTTCCAGGATAATATAAATCAAAATACGAGATGCAATTCAATAAATCTGTCCGTCATAGTTTGATGTGTAATTTTCCTGTTGTTTTTGTCGCTTTATTCGGTGTTACAAGATCTAACTTCAATTACATTGACGTACATTGGACTTCCGTAGATAATTATTAATGCCAAATTATACCTATTTTTACGATATTTTGATACCTACGTCAATGAATTATCTTGCAATAAAATAAGCTAATCGTTTTCAATGTTGTTTGGGAAAATGCATTTTTGTTATTTGTAAGCACAAAATAAAACAAAAATGCATTTTCCCAACCTTTTTTGTAATCTACAAATATCAGTGAATAATGAAGTGGTTGCTGTGAGGTACCTAGGTACATAAAGTATAGGTAAGTAACGTGCTTTTGTTGAAGTGTACATGTTAGCAGCTGGTCGGATCCGGCTGCGCGGAGTCTGCGCGCGCGCTCGTGTCGACAGCCTTGCTGGAGGCGGTGTTTTTGCAAAACTATTGCAACAACTACGAGGCTACGATTGACTCTCTCTTTCTTGTCCTGTTGCGAATAACCGCTTGCTATTTAAACGCTATTGAAAGCAAGATGTTGGCATTATTAAATCAATGTGAAGCATTTCTTAATAGTATGATGGAGCTGTCAAGTCGTGAAGAGTTATTTGTATTGTGTATCGATCGACACATCCTAAACTTTACAAAAAACTACGATTATCATTAGAATTAACTTTTATTGCGTTGGAATAGGATATAATTTAGTGAGAGGGCGTTTAAAATTATCGAACTTTGTCTTCACCATTGCAACGCGAGCGATATTGTCAGTCCCTTTATAAACCTCAGTTATAAAAATTGATGACATTCGTTATGTCAATCAATTTAATCACATAAACTTTAGTTTAAAACCTGGTACAAGTCCTGATTATGCTTGTTTCGAATCCGGCTCGAAGGACCAATAATAATTATGGAGTGGCCTGTAAATAGCCTACACCTCATTTGCGTTGGAATAGGATATAATTTACTGTCAGGGCTTTTAAAATTACCGAACTTTGTCCTCACCATTGCAACGCGAGCGATATTGTTAGTCCCTTTATAAACCTCAGTTATAACTCCTAATGGCCAACTCAGAGGAGGCGTGTTATCCTGTCCCACGAGTACGACAGTTCCAACTTCTACAGGCTTCTCCGGAGTCTAATAAGTATCTATGCGGGAATATCGACTTTATCGCACTGCCTCTTTGTTTGCCCCGGCTTCCGCCGCGGTGCCGCGCTCTTATTCTCAGTGCGATAAAGTCGATATTCCCGCACCGGTGACTGTGCATGGTTCTAGTGACGTGATACAAACGTCTTCGACCCATAACACGGCCGTGTTATTAGCAGCTGATACTTAGACTAAGGCGGCAGTTCTGTTATCAACCGCTCAGGTTTATGCGCGAGCTAATAATAATAGTTCGGGCCATAAAGCTATAGTAAGATGTGGAACTGCCCTTCTTGGATTCGTTTTGCTCCTGAAGATTGGCTTGTCAAACCTTTCCGTCCCACTAACTGTGGGGAACTTCCCGAGCATAAGGCAAATGTCTTGACTGTGACCACACAAATAGAACTTCCCTTTCTAATTCAACTTGCTCAACGTACCTCATCATGGGATAAACTGTTGCGCATCGTATCCTATATACTTAAATTCGCTAGGCCGAAGACTCATTGTGAACCCCGGTCCCCTCAGGGATTATCCAGTGTCATCCTTTTTTTGCTTCCCAAACATGATCCTGTTGTGGATTTGATAATCCGTCATTATCATGTGATGAATTGTCACACTGGAACAAGGCTACTTCTATCTATTTTGCGATAGCGATTTTGGATATTATTTAGTAATAATGACAGTCTTGTCATTAGGTCCAAGGCGACAATGCAACACATGCTTCAGAGTAAATCCGACGCATCCCACTCCAATGATGGCAGATTTTGCTGAATATCGTGTATCGGAATCAAAGGCATTTGTCCATACTGGAGTGGATTATGCTGGTCCCATAAGCATAACCCTCACTCGTCGCAGAGGCCAACATGCTCAGAAGAATTACATCTGTTTGCTTGTGTGCTTGGTAACCAAAGCTGTTCATGTAGATCTAGTCTCTCAGTTTACTACCGACGCCTTCTTAACCGCGTTTAAACGCTTTATTTCGCGTTGAGGGCCACTATTCTGTCTTTATTCGGATAACGCTACCAATTTCGTTGGTGCTAAGGCTTAATTAGATGAACTTTATAATTTCTTAATAAGTTCAAGGCTCAATTCATCTCTTTTAAATGAGTTATCAATACGCCGTATTACTTAAGTGGAAAATGATTCCACCTCACTCCCTACGTTTTGGCTCCATGTGCCAATTTTAAAACATTAAAAACGCACCTTTATCGCGTGATTGAAAATCAACTCCTCACTTATGAAGACATACGGACTATACTCTTTCAAGTAGAGTGCATTATGAACTCGCGCCCTTTGAGCGTGTTGTCTTCTGATCCGCATCCGGAAGTTGTTACTTCCGCTCATTTTTTGATGTCGACTCCATTGCAGTACTTGGCGGCAGCCGATTTGTCTGGTCAGCGCTTAATTTTGTTCCAACATAAACAGTTGTTGGATAGTATGGTCCAATCCTTTTGGAACACACGCTGCAAGTTATTCAAAAATGGGCAAATTCGGACAAGCCTGTAGAAGTTGGAACTGTCGTACTCGTGGGACAGGATAACTCACCTCCTCTGAGTTGGCCATTAGGAGTTATAACTGAGGTTTATAAAGGGACTGCCAAAATCACTAAATTATATCCTAATCCAACGCAATCAATCTGCCTAGCCTTTTCCCAACTATCTTGGGGTCGGCTTCCAGTCTAACCGGATGCAGCTGAATACCAGTATTTTACATAGAGCAGCTGCCAATCTGACCTGACTCCACAACCCTGGGTTAATACGATACCCCTTGGTAAGACTGATTGTCAGTCTTTCGGGCTTCTGACGACCCGTAACGACTGTCAAATACTTTAGTCACGAGCTCCTCTCCCTATTCTATAATCGATTAAGGCGTTTCAATAAACATCCTTTCTTTTCATGAATGATCGTCAGTAAATCTTCCGGCCTTAGTTGCTTATCAAATTTATCGAAAAATATATCATCGTTCGATTCGACAGGAAATGAGAGTTTTATGACTGAATCGGAAACAATTGATGACATTCGAGATAAATTTGAATCTTATGTCGATCAAATTAATCACATAAATATTAGTTTAAAACCTGGTACAAGTCCTGATTATGCTTGTTTAAAATCCGGCTCGAAGGACCAATAATAATTATGCAGTGGCGTTTAAATAGCCTACACCTCATTTGCGTTGTTTTTATATACGTTACAGACTGAGGTCTACATGCAATTACTCAAACCGTGTGGCGTACTCAGACAATTCGCGCAACCACGTTTGGATTTGATGAACTCGAACCTAGTTCTAGGAGTCAACGCAGATTTAAACTTAGCGCAGTTATACAAATGAACATGAGCGCTATCTTCACAATACGAGCAACTCGAAATCGAAGTCGCGTAGAAGCGGAAAAATCAGTCGACTCACTAACAACAAAGTTTTCGTCTGCATACATGACTCGCGAGGTACGGCACCATGGGATCGATTATTATTATTTTTCGCGTTCGAATGAGATAAATTCAAGCGTGCTAATATCTTTGCCTGATCTTGAACAAAACTAATCACCAATATAGTATTGGGTATTTTAACATCGCGAATGGAAAGTGCAAACGATTGACCAGTTTGTCAATCCATTTTTCTCATAGCGCAATGCAAGAGATTAAAATCCGCAAGATCCGGGATTCCAAGTTGTTTTATGGCAGAAAGAGATGCACTAAATGTTTCAATGAAAGAATCGAGACTATTTCCATTATATAAACAACCTTTTAAAACCTGGTACAAGTCTTGATTATGCTTGTTTAGAATCCTTCGAAGATTTGTATGTTCATGTTAAACGTATTAGGAATAAAATAAACAGTAGAGTAATCCAAAGACCCTTTTTGAACCGCTTCAAATAAAGTTGCCTCCTATAGCGCTGCCATATTTCGACGGGTAAACCGAGAATTGGCCTGTTTTCTATGAGGCGTTCAAGTCGAATATTCACGATAATGATCAGCTGACTGACTCGCAGCATGTGCAGTATTTAGTGGGTAGGCTTACACATTACGCATTGAAGGTTACCGCTGGAATTGTGCCTACGGGTGATACCTACAATATTTTATGAGACAGTTTAGTTAATAAGAAACTTTTATACAAAAAATAACGGACTTCTAAAAATTGCAAAATAACTTTAATTTCGGAAGTCGGTGTTTATATTTTGTTTCTTCGTTATTTGATGCGGACTTCCAAAATTGAAGTTATTTTGCGATTTTTAGAAGTCGGTTGTATTTTTTGTAAAAAATTATTTTTCACTTTTTAGTTGTTGTACTCCAGAAGTAAAACTAAATATTAAAGTTATGCCCGAATGGATTCCCAAATAACATGGAATTTGAACATTTAGAGACAAACAAAACGTTATCTGTGTGTACATATTTTTTGTTTATGTTGATTTTGTCAAAAAGTGCTGAATCAATTTCGATAAAGACCACCTCTGAAGTATGACCTACCAAACAAAAAAAATAATCATCAAAATCTATTCACAAATGGCGGAGATATCGCGTGACAAACATGCAAACAAACAAAAATTGAGCAGAACAGACGAATTGAGAACCTCCTCCTTTTTGAAGTCGGTTAAAAATACCAGGATAAGCGCTCATTCGGTACCCACTATTTAAATAATATATTAGAATTCTATGATTTTCACCAAATATTACATATATTTAAACATAGGTACATACAATACTTAGATAGGCAAGAAAATAAGTGACAACCATTGAATAAATTAAACAGATAAAACTAGATCACAGTGACAAGTAATGCTCCTGTACAAGTCTTTAATGATTGCACGCGTTTTAATGACACTGGCAATGCATTCCACAGACGAGCGGCCTGGACGGTAAAATATTTATTTTGGAATGTAGTGGAATGCATTGACATTTTAAGTCTCAAGTTATCGGATCAATCGCCTTACCAACTTCAAAAGTTCCAATCAAACAATTATTTTTAAAATTTATTATAATTTATCAAGCAGACAAAAACACACCGACAGCTAGACATTGTATCGCAGATGTCTTGCTACAATAAATTAAACTTTTGTAAAATCAAAAACATTTGTACGTGTTCGCGAATGTAATCAAAACGTTGACATTGAGTTCGTATGTCGGTTAATTACACTTGTTAATTAATACATAATGCATTTGTCAATAAAATCTTGTTCGAAAAGCTGTATGATTTGTATAAGCAGTAACTGCTTATCTACTTGTATTGTATAGGATGGACTGTGAAAATATCAATAAAGAAAACTGTATTGTCATGTTTTCCGTGGCGCCCGTCGCCTTAGCGTAAACAAATAACGCTTCTTTTAAAATGACTCGGCGTTGTATGGCTCCTAATTTATAATTTGCAGGCCGAGTCACTCATGCCGTATTCAGATACTAATGGACTTTCCTGGTTGATGTCATCTTATCGTGTTTGAAATCAGCAGAATCTTGAGTCATCTCTCTGTAAGGAAGTGACTCTTGTTGTTTTTAACCGACTTCGAAAAAACGAGGAGGTTCTATGTTCGACAGTATGTATGTTATTTTTTATGTATGTCCATCGATTTCTCTGTCAGTTATGGATCGATTTTCAAAATCCTTTTTTTTTTTGAAATAGTATACTCCAGAGGTGGTCCCATATAAATTTTATCGAACTAGCTTCAGCGCTTTTTGAAAAAATCAACAAAAATAAAAAAATATGTATACATAGATGACGTTTTGGTTTCCTCCAATTACGAGTATGTTCAAATTCCATGTTCCATGTTATTGGTATTATCAATTCAGGCGTGACTTTAATATTTAGTTAAAGTTCTGGGGTATAACAACTAAAAAGTGAAAAATGAAAATCTTTATTACAAATTAAAATCTTTTTTAGAAAAAAAAAAACCGTCTTCCAAAAAAGAACATACACTAAAAATTAAAAAATAACTTTAATTTCGGAAGTCGGTGTTTGTATTTTATTTCTTCGTTGTTTGTTTTTTACTTGTGTTCGACTTGTCTTGTGGTGAATGACATGTATTTTTGGATTTAGATACTTTTATGTGTTTGGTTTAGTTACTTGTATTACCTCGATATTTCTATTGGAGTCTTAGGTTTTCAATACTAGTCCTCTCGAAGGATTATCTATTAGTTGATCGGCACATGCGGTCTTAGTCTGATTTTGATGGCCTCGAGTTACATAATAATTCATCGATTCGTAAAGAAACAATTATTCCGTAATAACAATAAAAAAACTTCTCCGAAAATATACGTCAGGGCAAAATCGATTTTACTGTGTTTACAGCTCTCGTTAGAGTCCTCACGTGATTGGGATATTAATTTCTTTCTTGTTAGCATTGAGCTTGGCCTACTCTAATAGCACTGTTGTAAATATCTCGAAGACTTTCCTCTTTTCATATCAGCCTGTTTTTTGTTTGATTTTCCTTTGATGTTCCTATGTTAAGCGTATAGGACGGTTAGCACTAAAGCCTTACTGGTACTTGCAGGTGTACTTCCAGTCGATCTTAAGCTGCAGCGACGTGCTGCAATGTACTATTCCGCACGAAAGACTACGGACCCAGACTTTTTACCTCAACGCGATCGTGTCAAGATCTCTATAGGTTACTTAAACTTAAAACTGACGTCTGGGAGGACCTTTTATTTCGAATGGCAATGTAGGTGGGAGAGTTCCATTAAAGGCTGACACCTCCACCAGTTCTTCCCATCGATTTATGAGCGGCTGGCTAGCTATGACTGGAGGCGAATCACTGTGTTGCCCAATTTCTCACAGGTCATGGCAACTTTAAGGGTAAATTATTTCCCTTCAAGCTTGTAGCCTCGCCTTTATGTCAATGTTCTACACCCGATTGCGAATACGACTAATCCGCACATCATATCATATCCTATGGGAGAGTGGAAACTAGAACGAATTTCCGTGTTCAAGCGTTTTTGCCATACCTACCTATTATTGGAATCAAATGTAACAGCTCACAATTTAGGACCCATTAATATTAGTATTTTAATCCGTGGTGCTTGGCAACTGGGCTTACCCCAGTTGTAAATATCCTTTTGTGCCTAATGGCCTAGCTTTGTTCTGTTTTCTGCTTGATTAGGAGGGAAGTGGAAATTACGTATTTTTTACTACTCCGCTTTTCTTTTCTGATTAATTTCGTTGCGGGACCCAAGACAGTTTAATCGTTTCTCTGGGACTCGTCGAGCTTCATTGCCTCGGCGTTTATTTTTTCTGGTGGTCGCCACTGTTGATTCTGGCTTACAGGAGTTACAATGGTTTGGGAATAGAGTGGCGGGCTTGTCCCAATAAAAAACATTCAGCCTGTTCCCGTTAACGTTTCGTAATTAAACAAAGTACTTTTATGTTAAACTAGCTTCCGCCCGCGGCTTCGCCCGCGTAAATGGTGTAATTGTAATAAGTCTGAGTGGTATTTTCAGAGAGGAGCACGTTAAATAAATCCTGTAGAAATCAAAATCAAAAGTTATTTAAATTAGGCTGAAAGCCAGATTTTTTTGATTGTCAAAGTTCTACATAAAGACTGTAGGGGCCACACACTCGCTCAGTGTGTCGGGGTACCTATCTTGTTACTCTTACGTGTTAAATATAATAGTTTACCATATCGAAACTGTTTCATTTATTGGGTCCCGAACATATCCTAAATTGGTGCTTACTCGTAGCTTCTTGTCCGTGGCACCGTCCGCGTAGACATTTATATGAAATTAACTTTTTCACCACCTTTTACTTCCAATTTACCTTTGGCTTCATCCGCGTGCAGGTCTGAAATTTCTCTTCTTCATGATTCTGTTTTCCTGGTAGTTTAAGGATCTATACCGCTCAGGATTCCAGTCCCGAAAATACTTATTCAAGATGCTTTTTTTTTACCTCTTTTGATCCCACCCTTTTTTTTTGGGTTTTTTTTTGTGATTCTGATCTCCTGATAGTGAGTGAATCTATACCGCTCGGAAATATTACTTCTTCACATTTCTGGTCTCCTGGTAATTTGTAAATCTCTACCTCTCCCAATACCAGCTTCGGAATATGTTTTGTACTTCTGATCTCCTGGTAGGTTATGAATCTATACCGCTCAGGATTCCAGCCCCCTCCCTGGTAGTTTGAGAATCTATTCCACTAAGGATTTCAGCCCCGGAACACTCTTTGTGTTTCTGGTATCCTAGTATTTTGTGAATCTATACCGCTTAAGATTCTAGCCCCAAAAATACTGATTCACGACTCTGGTCTCCTGGTAATTTTAGAATCTATACCTCTCATGATTCCAACCCCAAAATCACTTCTTCATATTTCTGGTCTCCTGGTAATTTATGAATCTCTACCGCTCATAATCCCAGCCTTTTGGTAACATTTGTAATTCTTCTATGTCTTGGTTGTTCGTGAATCTGTACTGCTCGGAAAACTTATTCATGATTCTGTTCTCCTGGTAATTTGTGAATCTGTACCTCTCATAATACCAGCCACAGAATATATTTTGTGATTCTGATCTCCTAGTAGGTCGTAGGAATCTATACCGCTTAGGATTTAAACCCCAAAAATACTGGTTCATGACTATGGTCTCCTGGTAGTTTTGGAATCTACACCTATCATGATTCCAGTTCCGGAACTTTTTTTTCGTGAATCCTGATCTTTTCGTAGTTTTGTGAGTCTTTATCGCTCATAACTTCAGTCCTTGAAATACTTTTCATGTTTCTGGTCTCCTGGTAATTTGTGAATCTCTACATCTCATAATACCTGCCTCGGAATATACTTTGTGATTCTGATTTCCTGGTAGCTTGTGAATGTATACGGCTCAGGATTCAAGCCCCGGCAATACTTCTTCTTGATTCTGGTCTCCTGGTGGTTTGCGAAGCTATACCGCTAGGGTTGTAGCCCCGAAAATACCTCTTCATGATTCTGGTCCCCTGGTACTTTGCGAGACTTTACCGCTCATGATTCAAACCCCGGAAATACATTTCATGTTTCTGGTCTCCTGGTACTTTGTGAGCGTAAACCGCTCGTTCAGCCTGACTTTGGATTTCTACTTCCACCTCAGCCTTCGCTAAGTCTTGTCATTTACCGGGATAAAAAGTAGCCTATGTGTTAATCCAGGCTATGACCTACCTGTGTGCGAAATTTCATTCAAATCCCTTCAGCCGTTTTTGCGATACCTTCAGCCAAACATACAAACATACAAACAAACAAACAAACATACAAACATACAAACATACAAACAAACATACAAACAAACAAACATACAAACTTTCACATTTATAATATTAGTAGGATTAACTTTTTCATGATTTTGGCACCCTGATAGTTTACCTGCGGCTTCATCTGCGTGCAGGTCTAAAATTTCTCTTCTGCATGATTCTGTTTTCCCGGTTGTTTAAGAATCTATACCGCTCAGGATTCCAGCCCCCAAAAAACATATTTTGAAAGAAAGAAAGTACGTTTATTTACGGTAAACATGACGCAAAAAACAGAGAAACACAAAAAAAAAGAAAAACTGGGGGAAAAAATGCGTCACATCCACGCAAAACGGACATATTCAGGATGCTACCTCTTATGATCCCACCCCCTCCCTGGTAGTGCGTGAATCTATACCGCTCGGAAATTTTACTTCTTCACGATTCTATTCTCCTGGTAATTTGTGAATCTTTCTCTACCTCCTAAGATTCCGCTTCCGCTTTTATCGCTCATGATTTTAGTCCTCGAAATGTTTCTAGTCTCCTGGTAATTTGTAAATCTCTACCTGTCCTAATACCAGCTTAGGAATATGTTTTGTGCTTCTGATATCCTTCTAGGTTATGAATCTATACCGCTCAGGATTCCAGCCCCTTCCCTGGTAGTTTGAGCATCTATACCGCTCATGTTTTCAGCACCGGAACACGCTTTGTGTTTCTGATCTCCAGTTTCTTTTTTTTTTTGTTTCTGGTCTCCTGATATTTTGTGAATCTTAGCGCTTAAGATTCTAGTCCCAAAAATACTGATTCACGACTCTGGTCTCCTGGTAGTTTTAGAATCTATACCTCTCATGATTCCAGCCCCGGAATCACTTCTTCATAATTCTGATGTCCTGGTAATTTATGACTCTCTCCCTCTCATAATCCCAGCCTTGGTTATATACATTGTAATTCTGATGTCCTGGTTGTTCGTGAATCTGTACTGCTCGGAAAACTTATTCATGATTCTGTTCCCCTTGTAATTTGTGAATCTGTACCTCTCATAATACCAGCCACAGAATATATTTTGTGATTCTGATCTCCTGGTAGGTTGTGAATCTATACCGCTCAGGATTCAAGCCCCCTCCCTGGTAGTTTGAGAATCTATTTTATAATTAATTAAATTGTGACACACCCTTATTCCTACTCTTCCTTTTGTTGTTGTTGTGTTAATTATATTTTATTATTGAAACGAATTTGAGTACCTACCTACCTACCCGGTTTTGTGTTTCAAAATATGTCATATTAATATTTTCCCTTCTTCTGTAGTAGATATCTAGAATATTTTCACAAATTTTTGTTAGTATCTGTGTGCTGTTTTATTCGGTGCATAGGTAGTTGTTGTGTTTGTTGAGCGCTGGTGCAGTGTTCCGTTTGACTCGAACGAGCACGGCAAGGTCGCTGCTCGAGCTCGCTCCACCTCCACTGTCAGTCAGCGCTCCGCTCACGTTGTTTCTCCTACCGCTGTTGTAACATCAATTTACGTAACATTGAAATGTGCACAGCTGTTGAAAACAAAACATTCAAAGTTCTTATAAAACGCTGTTTACTTAGCATTCATTTTATTTTCTTATTACTCAAGTAACAAATAAGTTTCTCGAACCATCTAATTATTTACAGCCACTTGTTTATGCTCGACACGACCTTTACAAATACTTTTTGTTGTCAGTTGTTTTATTTTTGTCTGTTCCTTTTAATACTTTATTATCTTCAAAGTCATCGTACAATATACAGCCTGTTATTGTATTCTTTCGTTTGGCAGAGTTTGGGTAGAACGTCACACTATTATCAGACGGCCCGTTATGTTTGTTGCAATAACCATCGTGTCGTGTAATTTACACGCGATCCACAGTGGCTACATAGCTCAAGACCACCACAACTTGTGTCAATCTACACCGGGTTGTTTCGAAATTGTGTCACAGTTGCTGGTGGGGCTTCTCAGCACGCAGCCGCCGAGTGCTCCACAGGCCGCCGCCTCGCCGCCGCTCACAACTGGGCTAAGGTCGCGACTGTGCATTTTTCATGTTACCTGTTACGAGTACACGGCATTGTTACATTCCAAATCCATTCATATGCCAACAGAACGAGTTTTAACATCCAGTTTAGAGAGTTGTCACACGTAATTACGTAGGTAATTCATAGAGCTCATTACGAAATAGGTAGTTGTTACATTCCATTCTAATACATAACAAATATATTAAGTATGATCTCTTATTGATATCTAATTGGGAGCTCTTTAAATAAATAAAGGCTTATTTATATAATTGCCGAGTTCGTAGAAACGTAGTTTGGGTTCTGCGAACGTTAAAATGTAAATAACATAACAAAATGCCACTAATTAAGTCATTAAGTCAATTAGCCTGTTAACCGATTCGGTATTTTGGATCAATTTAATAAAACTGGATGTTTCAATCTTGAATGTTTGACTTTGATTTGATCTCATCATTCAATTTTGCATATAGTTGTCCAAATACAAACGTACGAGTTCATTAAATTGAAAAATGATAAAATTTGATACTTGGATAGCATGTTGGTATTACGTCCAACGAGGAATGTGAATGATTTAGGACAGGGGTAAAAAACTAAATAAAGCTACATCTAAAAACGCTTTCATGTCGTCGTGCGCTGCGATGCGGCTGCGCTGCGCTGCCAGGCTGCCACTGCGTTACGAACTGGGTCAGTGAGTAGCGAGTAAAACAAGCCACGTTTGATACGGGCGAGTGTTGTGCTGCCCATCCCACTGGCGCCACCACCACCTACTACTACGTGATACGGGCAATTTAGAAAATGTAAAACCTAATACGATGCCTTTTTTAGCTGTGTTTGATGGTGATAGATTGGAAAATTTATAGAGAATTCAAATTCCATTCGATTTCGTTTACACTTCGGAAATTTTTACATAAGGATCTATTGTGTCGGTAAATCTTAATAGAATCTAGTTCAATTTACTAGAAGAGGCTAGTATAGTCGTATCTCGGTGGATTAGCCTGGTGTAATGAGTCGGCACGGGCGCCGAGCGCGCCGCTCCTCCCGCATGAATCATGCCGTACCTTGCGGCCGCCAGCAGACGCAGGCGGAATGTAGGTCACCTGCTCGCGATGGTTTGTTTGGGTCGGTGGCTCCCCCAAATTAGAATGTGTTAATAATACGACAACCTTTGCTTACAGCGTCTCGCACGTCACGTTTTACATCACTCTATTTTTATCAGCAGTTAAAAATTATCAGCATGCAGTGCCATCTATATGACACTAATACTCTTTCGCCTACTCCTCTACTCAGACCGCACTCAATCATTACTTTCTAAAGTCTCTATACTTAATTAGTTTCTAATGACTATAAAATGACAATAATTACAATGTAAAACTGTTTGTACCTATGCAGTCTCTACGGCAATAATTTATTTATATCTGGCGGAAAAATGCATAATCTGCAAACGTACGTTGATTTTCCTGTTAAATCTTGCAACAGGAAAATAAATATTATTACCGTAAGAAACCGACGACTTATGATTTCCAGTAAGATAATAAGGAAAGACGCTTGTTCTAAGTAAGCATAACGTGCAAAGTTTTGTTTGTACAAGGTATGAGTGCGGACTGCTTGCCAACTTGCGAAGGTGAGTATTCTCGGAATGTTTTCTATTTCTTCGATATTGTCATGGCAGTGAGCCACTCGGTGCTGACATTCCGCAATCATTTATCGATTTTCCGTTTGTGATGCGAGGTAGTAGGTATTAGGCAAGCTGCATGTTGGCGCCGTAGCCCGTAATATTGCTGCATCCGCCGCCCTGCTTCCTGGAAAATAGGTCAGTGGCCCACGCCGCCGCAGCGCTCGTTTGTTTGGGTCCCCTTTATTGATCAGCTCCTCGATAGTGGAACCCAAGCTGTGCGCACGCAGGCTCCCCATCGCCCCAGCTTGTGCATAAACTTGCCAATGCAGTCTCTGCTCGCTTTACTCCAATGCTCAACTTACGTAACACAGTTATAAGTAGGTACATATTGCCATTGTACGGAAGTAGGAATTCAGGAATTTCAGAAACTTTATTAGGACTCACCAAGTTGCATTTTACTGAACAACAATCCCAAAAATAATTTGAGTTATAATAGTGAGTTGTTAAGGACGTATCAGGGCGGAACCGACACGGGGAGGTCAGAGAGGAGACAGACACACACCCCCGCCAGAATCTTTATGTTAGGTTGACATGTCAACGACACATTACGGCGAGCTCGCCAGACGGGGCTCCGCGAGGGTAAGGGTACACCAATTTTGTTATAATACTTATTATTGAAGCAGAAAGACATCCATGCAAAGTAAAAAGAAAGCCCCGAAATTTATTGATTGTACCTTTGAGACTTTAAGGCAACATAATCCTCCAGTAATAGCAAAACAAAATATATCAAAGCTTGAGGAAATGTAAATAAAAATAATGTAAAGTCACAGTCAAAAACCTTTTGAAAAATGAGGTAGGTACTCTTGTTATCGTGCTCCTATCGTTACCGACTTTTGAACAAACATCACAGCATCACACGCGCTTAGAAATACCCAAGCCACGGTTAAAACCACGTGGGGATTTTGTAATTAGCAAGTCTAGTACGAAAATACAACTGAATAAGGATATTATTACCAAAGAAGTTTCATGAAATTAATCATAATCAATTTGTGTCACTGAAATATTCCATGGTGGGATAAAAATAGAACGTACGAAAAAAAAAAATGTTTTTTTAGGTTTTTCGTATCTATAAATATTTTAAAAGGTCAAACGCAAGCCTATCAATAATAAAAACCGGCAAGTGCGAGTCGGACTCGCGCACGAAGGGTTCCGTACCATTATCTAAAAAAACGGCAAAAAAAACCACGTTTGTTGTATGGGAGACCCCTTAAATATTTCTTTTATTCTGTTTTTTAGTATTTGTTGTTATAGCGGCAACAGAAATACATCATCTGTGAAAATTTCAACTGTCTAACTATCACGGTTCATGAGATAAAGCCTGGTGACAGATGGACAGACAGACAGACGGACGCACAGGAGTCTTAGTAATAGGGCGGGACCCTAAAACCCTTTGGGTACGGAATCCTAAAAAAGGTTATTTTCAGGAATAATTTTACTGAAAAAAATAATACATATTTTTTAAATAAAACTCGTAGACCTGGCTTTAAAAAATCGTAGCACTCTCGTGTCAAGTGCTACGAAAAATTAATTACAATAAAATTCGAAATATTTTATTTCGTGTAACGTTTCGAAAATACGTTTCCCTGATATCCGATCCTCAGTTAGGGACATCTAAGTATCAGACAACTGTAGTATCACCACGTTATTTTTTATGTAATGAAAATTATTGTTTAGCGATACACGGATCAAAATTAATGTAATGAAGTAGCTTCTTGTATAGGGAAGATATCAAAGCCTGTAAAAAAATAACATTGCATGTAACATCTTTATTTATCCACGTTTAGGTCGTTGTAAAGGTACCTGCGAAAGTTCCCGGCCGATCACTTTTAAGCCCTAAAAAAACAACCGCCTTCCAAAAAAGCAAATACACTAAAAATTTAAAAATAACTTTAATTTCGGAAGTCGGTGTCACTTCACTGTCGTGTGTGACTTCCGAAATTAAAGTTAAGTTAAAATAAGTTTTTTATTTTTCACTTTTTAGTTGGTATACCCCAGAACTAACATACTCGTAATTGGAGGAAATCAAAACTTCATCTATATTTATACATATTTTTCGTTTTTGTTCAGTTTTTCAAAAAGCGCTGAAGCAATTTCGATAAAATTTATATGTTACCTTGGGAGTATATTCTTTCGGATAAAAAAAAGAATTTTGAAATTCGGTCCTCAACTGACAGAGAAATCGGTGCAGTCGAACATAGACCCTCCTTTTTCGAAGTCCGTTAAAAAGTAGCTTCCTACGACATGTCTGCCGAAATCAAGTCGTAGTTTTCGACGAGCCTAGTGAATTGTGAATGATTTTTCTGTCACGCGTAAATTTGTCCTTTCGTGATCGTGAATACATGGCGCTATGATCCGTGTCGCGGTATAAGCCTAGCTGACCTGTCGCAGCAAGTAGGCCACGGCTGTTGGCGTTAGGTCGCTGGCGCCACTCGTCATTGCACTCATAATTCCGCACGATAGCAAAATACTCCACCACTGTCGAAAATATAATAATACCAGCTTCTGCCAACGGCTTCGTCCGCGTGATAGTGAAAATAAACCCAATGGAACATACTCCCGCGGTAAAACGTCCTATGTCCTATTCCAGGATATAGCTTTTGCTAGTGGCTTTTTTTTTTTTTTTTTTTTTTTGGGGGGTGGGAAATCATCCAATGACTCTTTCCGCTCTGGGGTGGAGCGGAAGGGCGTGTCAGACTCTTACTGACTAAAACCCACCCCTGTTCCTCACTGCCCTACGCGCCCGGGGGCGAGGTAACTCTTTCGAATTTATCCTCCACCCCCGGGCAGGCACTGGCCGTGGCAGGCCCCGTCCTTTGCTGACAACTCTTTGAGGCGCGCGTGGAACACTACGCGCCGTCGACTCTCGGGCCTGGTGCTGATCGGACGGCGAGTTACCCGCTACTCGCCGTCCGCAGGCCCGGGTCTACGGTGGCCGGAGATCGTCTCGCAGCCCCCGGCGTCTCCTGCGACGGCTGCTGCTGGGGGCGCTAGGGCGATTCGGTCTCTGTTGAATCTCCCTAACGTGTGCCGCCTCCCTCTTCGCGAGCATTACTGCTTCGCAGAAGTTGGAGACGGCCCCCCATTCCCTCTCACTCCGTACCATGGCCTGAACCAGGGCACGGCGCGAGAGGTCGCTGCCGCCTATCGCATCCACGAGGACACGGCGGTGTTCTGCCCAGGCGGGGCAAACCTCCACCGTATGCTCCACCGTGTCCACGGGGCGATCCTCGCAGTGGAAACACGCAGGGGTCACCTCCACCTTGATACGACACAGGTACTTCCCGAAACAGCCATGTCCGGTGAGCACCTGCGTCAGGCGGAAGGTGAGGGCGCCATGGCGCCTCTCCAGCCACTCCTCAAAGAGGGGCACTACCGCCTCGATGGTGGCGTGCCCAGCGCTGGGTTGCGACAGTCGCTCTCTCCATGTCACCATGAGATCCTGCCGGAGCTCTGTCCGCCGAGCCGCGAGTTGTCGCGGCAGCGGAGTTTCGCCCCGGCGTTTGGCCTCCTCGCGCCACTCGTACAGGTGCGCGAGGATTTTTGCCTCCAGATCCCACGTTGCTAGTGGCTTGGCCGTTAATGTCGAAAATTAGCCTAAGGGAACGCGCTGGGAATATGTACTCCCAGGATAAAATGTCCTATGTTCAATAGAACAACACACGGGTAGACCATGTCCTGGAATACCAGACGTAACAAACAGACAGAGTTACTTTCACATTTTTGATGTGAAAAAATATTGGCGCGGCTTGGCAGTAAAATCGACTCGAATGCCGTGACGGAAAACGGCATGACGCTGTCGTGCCACGATGCCCCCACTACGCCGCCGCTCTCGACTCCCTTCTCCCTAGAAACGTCTATACGAAAAAAAGTAACAACACACAACTACAAGAACAACAATCAACAACAACCACAGCCAACAACCAACAACTACTAACAACGATTTTGAATTCTATTTTTTTTTTATCTGTGTTAGGCTCGCGTTTGACCACTATCTCACCTGGTGGTAAGCGATGATGTGGTCGAAGATGGAGCACGCTTGCCTAGAAGTAACTTATTCACTCTCGATTTAGCTATTAGGTAGCTATCAGGAAACACAGACTCCGGCAGGGAATTCTACTCTTTAGCTGTAGGTACGCCCAACGAATGTGTTCCCAAAACGTTTTGTGCGTGTAAGTGGAACGTCCACAATGTACCAGGGTGGCGCATCGCCGTACGTCTAGTGGTGTGATGATGGAACGGGCTTGGCGGAATTAGACTATGCAATTCCGACGCACACTCCCCAAAATGCAACCGATAGAAAACCGACAGGCTAGCAACTCGGCGTCGATGCTCAAGACTTTGGAGCTTTGATTCGACGAGCTTATTATTGCCGATGATCCTCTTGGCGCGCCTCTCAATTGCCTCAAGTGCATCAAGCTGGTATCTGGCAGATCCGTCCCAACGATGAGAGCAGTACTCCATACACACACGAACTTGCGCTTCATAAAGTTTGAGCAGCTGTTCCGGCGTGAAGTACCGTCGTACCTTTGCTAGGATTCCCTACTTTTTGGCAGCCATCTGAGCCTTTACCTCGATATATGGCCCAAAATTGAGAGTGGATGTTAACGTGACACCAAGAAGATAAAGATAATCGGTTATCGGCACGGTTACACCACGGAAAGATGGAGCCGGGTGGAATTGGCCTGGGTTTTAGCAGCATTGAACCTGACTAGATTGGCATAAAATAGATGTTTCACATCTGCCGGGCGTCCCGTGACGGCCAACTTTTTTTTTTGCCAATGCTCGCGCTTGACCACTGTCTCACCTGATGGGAAGCGATGATGTGTGGTCGATGAATATTAGTATAGCTTTAATTACTGTGGCCTATTACCATCACCAAGTTATGCAGATAATGGCAATTTAATTACTTCAAGCATTGTAACTTGTGACGTCAATGTCAAAATAAACATTTTAGACGAGCCTTTGAATATGGTAAAAAGTGAAAAAAATTTAGAGCAGGATGACATCCATTGCAAAAGAAAGAAAATGAAATAACTGGCCAAGTGCGTGTCGGACTTCGCACATGTAGGGAGTACTAAATAAGGGAATTTCCAAGAAAAAATCTGATTTATCAATATATGTATTTGTTAGTAAAATATACGTAATAATAAACATTATCACCTTTCAAGTTCATAGGTCAATGTGAAGTTAAAAAATTCTTCATAACAAAATTTTGTTAAAAAAGCTGACTTTAGTGGCTTCTAATTCCTTTGTCTTCTAATATTTTTTAAAACCAAAAATATTATATTTGTCTACTCAACGAGCTCAAAACAACGATACCCCATTTGATGGGACAGGTAATTTTTTTTCGCACCCCCCTTTATCCCCCCTAAACAACATTTAAAAAAAACTTGACAATTTGTATGGCTTTGGGTCAACAAGATACTTATACTGTTTAAATTTGGAGACTGTAGCTCCAACCGTTTGGCTGTAAAACCTGTGTTACAGACGACGAACGGATAAACAGACGGACACGTAAGTGACAGCAATAGGGCTCCGTTTGGATCCTTCGGATACGGAACCATAAAAGAGGTAAATTTTTTAGATAGAAGTTGTCGTTGTCCCGGAAATCGCCATAAACCGTTTTCACCCTTAAAAGTTCACCCCCTTACCCTTCCCGACCTCAAACCGCCCGTAAATTATTGCCACTTTTTTTGTTTTTCTTTTCTTCCTTTTGCAATGGGTTCTGTTCTGTTGTGAGTCCTGTTCTAATTTTTTTAGTCTCAAACATTATCGGCCCTGGCCTATTTGGAAAAAAGACGCTAATCGTAATTATACACGTATAATTGTATAATTGATGCCAAATGTACTCGTAAGTATTTCATGAAAATTTTGTATTTCGAGGGCTACCATGTGAGGGGCCTGACTGATTAATAATTTTCCTTAGTAAGGTTATGTTAACAATTCAATTTGTCAAAAAACTATCCCTGAATTGCATTACATTGTAATCGTACCCGCGTCGCGGCCACACATAAACTGTTACTTAAATGGAAATTCTTTAATGATCTTGTAAACGTATTGTAAGTTATTGAAATAAACATTTTATTTTATTTATTTATTTACTGTCATAACAAAAATATAAATTAAAATATGGAAGTAAGTACTCGTTGGTTTTGGACGACCACGTGGCGTTACCCACGTGGCCCGATTGATCGATTGCTCTGGCAGCTGGCTCCGTAGTAGCCTTTTTACTTATATTCAGAATAACGTTACTTATTTAAGTACCTGAATTCAATGTTCAGTTTATTTCTGTCCTGTGATTAATTAGTAAACATTGGTAAATATTATTAACTTTGCGTCTCGGCATTATATTGAGTTCTTACGTTTAAATTAAATCTGCTGAAAGGGCCATATAAACAAAGTTCTGTCCATGCTTTTCGGAAGCACAACTTTCATGGTCGAATCCTTGTTGAATTTCAAAAAATTGCAGATCATATCGTCTAGCAAGTTTCGAGCCGCGCCTGTGCGCCAGCGTAGCCGTGTTTCCGCGCCACCCCCATTCCAGAGTTCGATCGCGTTACGTAGACGGTACGTGAAACGTAATCGTAAGTAGGTCGCTGGTTGGAGGTGCGCGCGCAGGCTTCGGGGCCCCCCGTGCCCGCCGCCCTGCCGCCCCGCCGCCCCGCGCCACTACGACGTCACTATTGATCGCGCACGTGGCGCCGTAAGTGACGTAGAGCCTGGCGCGTCCGATAGTACACCCTCCCCCTGTCTACCCCCGCCGCCGTACCTCACCACTTGCCGCCCCCGTCGCTGGCGCCCACCTCTCTTCTACTGCATACTGCAATTACGATGCCATGCACCTAATTTAGTACCGACGATGACCACAATAACCGCAATTTTGTTTGAACTTGAAGATTCTTTGATGAGCAGTTTAGAAAGGAGGAAAATTATATTGTCCTACCTGGCAATTTGTTTTGTAGGTCTCTTACGGTAAAATTGTCTCCCCAGCCCGCCAAAACGTTACGTTACTTTACAACTTTGAAAGTTACTCATTTCATAAGCACATAGCGTGTCTATTGTGAAAATACTAGTAACATCTATCAGATTATATCGACTTGTTATTGTAGTACTTGAGTTACTTGGAACTGATAAAATAGCCTCAGATCGAAGTGCGATTTCTAGTTATTTTTAGTTTGCACATCGACTGACGTCAGTGTACGCGTACTATCATATTATTACGGTTCATAGAAGTACTGGATTACTTCACTAAGGAACGATTTATTTTACTTTGTTTTCCCGTATGTTACTACTTAGCGATAACAGCGTAATATTTATATAAATGTTCAAGCCAGATAAGGTAATTAAGGTTCCTGTTTGTTAACTTTCACGTGGCACAATGTTCTGTTGTGGGGTTTCCACAATCAGTGGAAAACGTTGTACGAACATTATTATGTCGTTATGTCCATCCGCAATGTTTGTCCACGTGCCGCTAAATTGTGTGGTTTTCTTTACTCGTTTTAGGTGAGATTTCAAAAGAACCAAGCCACCTCGCAAGTTTACTGGGCGCAGGAAAATAACAAACTACGTTATTTCGTTTCAATCCTTGCAAATATTTACCTGCAAATAGTACAATCAAATGGTACGCATGAACTCAGTTATTTATCATTCATACTCACACATAGAGCCTTATAAATGTAACCAACACGTGTCTGAAAACAATTCAGACACGTGTTTTTACTATTTCAAACGCGTTCAAAAGATGAATGAATTCATAACGGGACCTGCGAGTATGCGTCGTGTATCGATTTGAAACTGTGTCCTGTGTTATGTCAGGAACAATACAAACTGCATAGCCGGCTAATCTTAGATTTCACGTGAGTACTAGGAGCTCACAGCACAATGGAGCTAGCCTGTGTCAGTTGCATGTGCGTAACAGCCGGCTTAGGCGCGCCCTACATAACGCCCTTCACTTTACAACAGAATGCATTTAGCATTGTTTACGTAACACTGCACTTGTAGTGCTGCAAGGAAATCGTTATAATCCTCTTACTTAGACGCTTTGTTCTTTAATCAAATACCTTGTTCTACATAACTAGATTTCTAGAATTATGTCACCATATTGTGTAAGTGTAACATTTTGATACGTGAACGTAAATAGGTGCTATCATCTCGAAATAGAGCCTGTGCAGCACTGATACCTTATCAATCTTAATTTAATAAAAGCAAGTACGGATTCTATAAATACAATTAATTATCTCTTATTGCACTTATAATGTCCGGTTGTGTAGTAGGTTAAAGATAAGGACAGCAATAACATAGGAAACCTAGTATGTTGCACAAACTAGACTAAAGCTGTAGCAAACCACAGGCGACCTAATGCGCTGGCGCCACTTGTAACCGTATCCCTAGCTCAACACATAGGTACTGTGTGGCGCAGATCCTTCTTGTTGTATCGGGTGTTATTTTTTTTTGAGGTGGAGAACTTTGAATATAAATAAAACACAGGTAAATATTTTTCATATCAATGTTATAATGTAAAATGTTTACATATGATTGCGGGCAAATGGCCACCGCGAATGCGAACGTCCGAGACATGAGTAGGTACCTACTAACTTTTTCGTGCCTCGATTGGTAAGCGTTAATGTTGGAGACATGTTTCAGCAGGGCGGCGCCACAGCACGCGCAACAATTAATTTACTGTAAGAAACTTTTGACGAACAAATATTTTGAGAAATGGACCTTTTAACTGGCCTCCTCGTCCGTGCGATTTGACGCCATTAGATTTTATCTTCTCTGAGGATATCTAAAGTCGCATGTCTACGACGGTAAACCAAAAACCATTGAGCACTTGGAAGCCAACATTCGATGCGTAACTGCCGAAATACAGCCTGATTTACTGCGAAGAGTGTGAAAATTGGATCTCCAGATTATGCCTTAATACACAATTTTACACGCTAATCGCGGTGGCCACATGCCCGAAACCATATTGTATTGTTATTGTATTATGATTTTAAAAACATTTTTCTGTATTTTATTTCAATTTCAAGTTCTCTACCTCTAAAAAAAAACTGCAAAAACATTATGATCAAGATCATAGATGTAAAAAAAACTATATCTTTGTTATACCTATGATCATGATGATAAAACTCGTATAAAGATGATGTTTGACTATTTGCATCGTATGACGACATCGACAGGTGTAGGTACGTCATACCTGAAACGTGCAAACCGATAAAGTAACAAACAAAACAGTAATGAAAAAGATCCTGGAATTGTTTTATAGCGTTGTGTACGTTCATCACAAAAATAAGTTAAATAGTAACTCTTTTGATGATGAAAAAATGATAGGGGTTCCTCCTTTATTTCCAAATATAGAAATATATAATGCACATAATTCTAATACTAGGGCAGAAATCCATTTTACCTATTTGGTTGTCTTCCAGATAGCAAAAGGTTGTTGTTGTTTTATGTACAAGGTTTTAAGTGTTTGCCTAATGGCCTAAAATAATCTCTTAGTCTAAATTTACAACATCCAGGTTAAAAGAAGTGTTGATTTATTCTTAGCCAGGTACTGAGGTCGTACTCCCGAACCTTCAAAATAGAACATGCTGTGGTGAAACAAACATTTTTAACCTACGCGGCAGGTACCTTTACATTATACTGTATATCAAAACCTTTGTAATGTTTGTATATCTCAATAATTCTTTGATAAAAGTCGAATTTAATCAATATTTTGCTGACGGGTATAGCAGGTAACAGAAAGTGATGAGACGGTTCAGTGAATGTTAGGTACATATTTGATTTATGCATCCCGTCAGCTCGAGCGCGTCCTCGACCGGGGACGCAACAATAGGTTTTTAATTGTCTGTTATTCCGTTACCTGACGGATTAATCGAATAATTTGCTCTACCATAAAATGGGACGATTTCGTCACAATCATTGACGTACGGCAGTAAACCTGTGTCGGCAATAAAAAAACGTGACGTTATGTTCTTAAAATCTACGTTACATCAAACAAAACAAGTTAAATTTGAACGAGAACCCATTAAAATGTTACGTGAGTGAAGGGTTGCGCAATGTTTTCATTAGAGCCTGAAACTGAAAAGGTACGTCCGCCCACTCGGCTTCGCTCACGGTGCACGGCGCGGGGCGCGTGACGCAGTAAATTGCGCACTTTGCACGCTTGTATTACCTTTATGATTGCTTCTAAGGCTATTTCAATGATGACGTCAGTAATACGCTAAATTAACCCATGGTAAGGGTTTTTTTTTTTTTTTTTTTTGGGGGGTGGGAAATCATCCAATGACTCTTTCCGCTCTGGGGTGGAGCGGAAGGGCGTGTCAGACTCTTACTGACTAAAACCCACCCCTGTTCCTCCCTGCCCTACGCGCCCGGGGGCGAGGTAACTCTTTCGAATTTATCCTCCACCCCCGGGCAGGCACTGGCCGTGGCAGGCCCCGTCCTTTGCTGACAACTCTTTGAGGCGCGCGTGGAACACTACGCGCCGTCGACTCTCGGGCCTGGTGCTGATCGGACGGCGAGTTACCCGCTACTCGCCGTCCGCAGGCCCGGGTCTACGGTGGCCGGAGATCGTCTCGCAGCCCCCGGCGTCTCCTGCGACGGCTGCTGCTGGGGGCGCTAGGGCGATTCGGTCTCTGTTGAATCTCCCTAACGTGTGCCGCCTCCCTCTTCGCGAGCATTACTGCTTCGCAGAAGTTGGAGACGGCCCCCCATTCCCTCTTACTCCGTACCATGGCCTGAAC
Source organism: Polia nebulosa (assembly GCA_951329385.1). Lineage (NCBI taxonomy): Eukaryota > Metazoa > Arthropoda > Insecta > Lepidoptera > Noctuidae > Polia > Polia nebulosa. The sequence continues at coordinate 17,742,905 of OX589599.1, read as the reverse complement.
CAGGGCACGGCGCGAGAGGTCGCTGCCGCCTATCGCATCCACGAGGACACGGCGGTGTTCTGCCCAGGCGGGGCAAACCTCCACCGTATGCTCCACCGTGTCCACGGGGCGATCCTCGCAGTGGAAACACGCAGGGGTCACCTCCGCCTTGATACGACACAGGTACTTCCCGAAACAGCCATGTCCGGTGAGCACCTGCGTCAGGCGGAAGGTGAGGGCGCCATGGCGCCTCTCCAGCCACTCCTCAAAGAGGGGCACTACCGCCTCGATGGTGGCGTGCCCAGCGCTGGGTTGCGACAGTCGCTCTCTCCATGTCACCATGAGATCCTGCCGGAGCTCTGTCCGCCGAGCCGCGAGTTGTCGCGGCAGCGGAGTTTCGCCCCGGCGTTTAGCCTCCTCGCGCCACTCGTACAGGTGCGCGAGGATTTTTGCCTCCAGATCCCACGGTGACAGTCCGGCAAGGAGGCTCGCCGCCTCACGGGAGATCGTGCAGTATCCGCGGATGATGCGGATGGCCATGACCCTCTGGGCCGCGTTCATCTGGCGCGTTGAACGCTGCGTCAATGAACGCGCCCACACCGGTGCCCCGTAGAGGGCCATGGACCGCACGATCCCCGCGTAGAGCCTCCGGCAGGAGGCGTTTGGCCCCTTCAGATTGGGTAGGAGCCGCTTCAAGGCGGCCCCGGCCCTGTCCAATCTGGGAGCCAAACGTCGAAAATGCTCGACGAAGTTCCACCGGCTGTCGAGGACGAGTCCCAGGTACTTCATCGTACCCTCGACGCCGATGCGAACCCCTCCTACCGTGATCTGGGAACCCTCCGGTGGCTCGTTCCGATAGCCATGAAAGCACATGGCCTCGGACTTGTGCAGAGCCACCTCGAGTCCCAGTTGCCGGATCCTCCCTATGACTGTCGCAACCCCGCGTGTCATACGGTCGGCCGCCGCCTCGTGCGACCACCCCTGCGCTAAGACTAGCGTGTCGTCAGCGTAGCACACTACGCTGACGCCAATGGGGAGGTCGCAGCGCAGCACCCAGTCGTATCCGATGTTCCACAAAGGCGGCCCCAGGACCGATCCCTGTGGAACACCGCACGACATCTCTCGCCGGTTCCATTCTCCCTGATGACCGGGGTAGATGACGGCTCTGTCCGTCAAATACGCCTCGACTACGCGACGGAGGTAGGGCGGCACCCGGTGATACCGGAGTGCCTCCACTATGCAACTCCAGGGCAGGGTGTTGAAGGCGTTGGAGATGTCCAAAGACACCGCCAAGACGACCCTGCCCCGGGCAACTGCCTCCCCCGTCGTGAGGGCTCGTACGCGCATGATGGCGTCCACCGTGGAGCGCCCCCTGCGGAAGCCGTACTGGCTCTCCGCCAGATCCGGCCCCACCCGCACCATCTGCCCGACGAGGCGGTCTGCAATTACTCTTTCAAAGAGCTTGCCCACCTCGTCGAGCAGCACAATGGGCCGGTAAGCGGACGGAGAGTCCGCAGGGCGCCCCACCTTCTTGATCAGGACCAGCTTCCCCGTCTTCCACCGACGTGGAAACTGGCCCCTCTCCAAGCATGCGCTTAAAAGCCCTCTGAGTCGAGGCCCGAGAGCCTCTTGCAAGGCCAGGACCCAGGCTTTCCCATGAAAGCCATCGGGTCCTGGGGCGGTGCTTTTGGCGTTCAGCCTACGCACCGCCGCTCTCAGCTCTACCTCGGTCACTTCGGGAACGTCGTCGTCGTCGGATTGGTCCGCGTCAGGTACCGCAGGAGGGGGAGCCATAGGCGGAGGGGTATGTTCCCCTCGCGAGGGGAACAGAGCGCTCACCACGCCCTCCACGAGCTGCGGCCGGAGACTCTGCGTCAGCGGGGGGGCCCATGGGCGGAGTTTCTGCCGCACCGCTTTGTACGGGCGCCCCCACGGGTCTCTGTTGAGAGCCTCCAGCGACTCCTCGCGGGCCGATTTCTTGGCCCGCAAGATCTCCGCTCGGAGAGCGGTCCTCGCCGCTCTGTACCCCTCGTATAGCTCCGCCTCGACGGCTTCCGTTGCCGGCGTGCGGTTACGGAGCCGCCTGCGATACCTGGTGTACCGGCGTCGCGCGGCAATACACGCTTGGCGTAAAGCCGTAAGCGCCGCCGACCACCAGTACACTTGGCGCCGAGCACAAGGCCGGACCCGGGGCATTGCCACGTCACAAATCTCGGACATGGCCTCCTGGAACCACTCTGCCTCGTCGTTTATGTCGGCAGGCCTGTCCGGTGATGTCACCCAGGCCTGCACGATCGAGGCTTCCAGGAGTAGCTCCCGGTCCAGCTGCTTCAGCGACCAACGCGGACCACTCGGGGTCTGTCGAACCGGCGCGCTGGAGGTCTGGGCGGAGACGTCAAACCGGATATACCGATGATCGGAATACGTCTCCACCTCCTCCATAACGTGCCAGTCAACTACGCACGGTGACAGGGCGGGGCTGGCGAATGAGATATCCACCACCGATTCGCCCTGCCACCGCACGCACGTGGGGACAGAACCCCGGTTCAGGTTGACCAGGCCCGTCTCTAGGGCCCAGTCCTCCGCCATCCTCCCCCGTGTGTCCGTGTACCGGGAACCCCAAGCCAAGTTCTTGGCATTGAAGTCCCCGAGGACGAGCACAGGGAGGGAACGGTACCCGACGACAACGACGTCTCTCAACTCCGCGAGAGAGATTTGGAACTCGGCGAGAGATCGGTTCGGGGAGAAGTACACCCCTACCACTACTATATCCCCGAACCGTGCTGCTACGCAACCCCGACCTCTCTTGACATCCTCAAGGGTCGGGGTACCGGCGGCGGCCGACGAGATGATGGCCACCGAGCCGTCCAGGTCCTCCACCCAGTCATCCCTGGGCGGGACATAGTACGGCTCGGCGACCACAGCGACGTTAATCGACCACTGCGCCATGCTCTGGAACAACAGGTCCTGAGCAGTGGCACAGTGGTTGAGATTCGTCTGGAGGAGGCGTAATGGGGCCGTTATTGGCATTCCATTACAGCCTCCTCCTGAGCCCCCTGTGAGGGTCCCGCCGCCGCGTCGGTTGCGGCGGCGACGACGACGGCTATGGGGGCGGCAGCGGCGGAAGCGGTGGTGACGGCTGCTGCGGCGGTGACGGTGACGGCGGTGGCGGAGGGCGTGGCCCTGCCTCTGGGCTTGGCCTTGGCCTTGGCGGGTGGAGCGCAGTGGTTGCTCCCAGCCCGGTGATCGGCCGGCTTGCCTGCTGCCGCACATACAATGCAGTGCGGCGCGGCGTTGCACGAGCCGGCCTTGTGACCGGGCTGACCACATCGGAAGCAGTGGTCACTGCGGTCCACCTCCGAGGTGCACTTAGCCGCCACATGGTCGCCCACATGGCAGCGGAAACACCTCAGAGGCCTGGGCTCCAGCAGCTTGACCTGCGCTGAAACCCAGCCCACCAAAAGTCTCCGGCCCCCCGCGGTGATGGCTCGGGCCGCTGACACGGGGCAGCTCACCGTAATGGTTTGCAACCCCGCAGTGTCAGGATGGATGGTGCCCGCCCTCACCTGCTCAGCAGGGCACCCTCCAGTCCTGGCAACAGCGGCCACCACCTCACCCTCCGTCACGGAGTCATCCAGGCCCATAATGCGGATGTCAGCGCATTTCGTGGGCCTGGACACCCGGGCCTCGTCCACCAGCAACGCCCTGATCCTTTCGGCCAGGGCGTCAGCGGCTGGGCCGCTGGAGGCACCGGGGACCTCCAGCATCCGAGCTCCGGTCTTGGTGACCTTCACCCGGACGCCGTCGGCGCACCCCACCTCTTCGAGGCTCACCGCCGCCTTCGTCTTTGCGAGCACGCTGCGGTAGGTCACGCCCCTCTTAACCGCCTCCGGCTGTAGTGTGATCACTACAGCTGCGGACTTCGGGGCGCGGAGCCTAGCCGCGGCGGCTCGCTCCTTCTGCCGCTTGCGCCTCTCCCTTCGCTTGGCCGCCCTTGCCGCCTTGCCCGCCTTCTTCTTCTCCCCGACCACTTGCCATTCGGCAGCCCCGGTCGCAGGAGGTTCAGAAGGCGGGGCAGTCTGGGGCGGCCGCCTTGTCGCCTTTGCTGGGACCCTCCCAGGTGGCTTTGGCGGCGCCTTTGGCGCCTTCGTCGCCTTAGACGGGGCCGGCCCCGCGGGCTTCAGCACTGCCCCGCGGTCGGCCCGTCCCGCCGCACCCTTGGGCGCAGCAGCCGCGGCGGCGGCAAACGAGCGCGTCTGCCGCTGGCCCGAGGCCGGCTGGCTCGCCGCTAGCGGAGGGCGCAACACAATGCCCTCCAGCACGGAGAACCGCCTGTTGAAGGCAGCCAGCTCCTGCCGCACCAGGTCGAGAACTTGGTTCTCCGCGGCGGGCAGGGGCTGACTCGGCCCGTGCTGGAGCTCCTCCTGCGCGTCCCTCCGGTGACCTCCTCGCAGTTCGGCCAGGTCTGCCCGGAGCTTCTGGTTCTCCTTAACCAGAAGCTCCGTAGTGGCGGTCAGGCGGGCGACCTCCGCCCGCAGTTTGGACGTCTCGTCCAATGCAGACGGAGGCCCGCCGAAACTCGCCTCTGCCGCCGCCACTATGGAGGCCGTGGCTTCGGAGGTGGCCCTGTTTCTGGATGTGGGCAGCCTCTTCTGCACCACACCCTTGATGGCGGCCTCCACGACCTCCGCAAGCCTGGCCGCTCGCTCCGAGTTGGAGCTAGCGGCGTCCGGCTCTCCACCCGAGGACCCAGAGGCCGAGGCACAAGACCCCAACGCAGCGGGGTGGCGCGCCTCCTTGGCGAGCCTTGCGGCTCTCCTGCCCGCCTTGGTGGCCTTGCTGGGCCTCCGGATCGCTCCTCCTCCCCTCCGACCGGTGGGGATCTTGGGAGGCGGGGCCATCACCTCTACATCAGAGGACGACTCCCCGCCATCCCCCGACTTGGAGCGCTTTTGGTTCCGGAAGAACCGCGAGCATTCACCCACGACTCCCCCGGAAGCACCCACTTCCCCCTCATTCTCCGGGCTCCCAGAGCCCGGAGCTGCTACCAGTGCTGCGCCGGACTCCGACGCAGCACCACGCTCCACCTCCTTGCCGACTTCGACTTGGCTATCATCGCCCGACCGCGGCTTGTCGGGCGTCTTAAAGCAAAAATTGATCATCTCCTCAAATGGAGGAGATGATCTGGAGCCTCCTCGGCTCTTGTTGTCGGGATTGTCCCCGACAAGCGGATCCAGGTCGTCGTGTGTAATCGGAAGATCAAGCCCGCCCCCCCCAGCATACGAATGGGGGCGTGTCTGGGAGTCTATTACTTTAATCTTACTTTCCATTGTTTCCTTTTAAGGGTGAGGTCCCTTTCTCCCCTAACTCTACCTCCCTATCTTCCTCTAACATATCGCATCTGACACATTCACTCTCTCTCATTCACTCACTCACACACTCTGCCCTTTTGGGCCCTCCCTAGTTTCGGCGCCACTCTCAAGGTCGCATCTGATGAACAGATGCGTACCAGAGAGCAGCGACGAAGATTCCCCCAGGTTCCACGCCGTTAGGAGGCTCGAACAGCTTGCTCAAGCCTCCCAACGGCGCGGCCCTCTTGTGAGGCGCTAGCATCCGGACATCCCTCCGGTACGCATCCCATAGCCACGCCTCCAAGCTTAGGATTGGGTGGAGGTCGCATCCACTGGCAGTCGACGATGATCGACTGACAATGGACGCGACCCCCGGTGTGTTCCTCTTAGTCGGGCCTCTCCCCTGGAGCCTTCCGGCACAAGTTAGTCACTCATGCCGGAAGTCCCCAGGATCATGGAGACCCATAAGCCCCACCACGACGGCAACGTAGAAACACTCGGTGGGGACCCATGGTAAGGGTACGAAGTGACCGTGTGTTTGCTCAACAATAAAACACAAACAATGAAAAAACATTGAGCAACGCTGCTGTAATGATGTTCTTGGCTCGATGTAACCTGCTATGTTTTCAGACGCTATAAATAACTTTATTGATGTTTGGTAACTGCGCAGTTTGTCAGCTCTGTCCACCTTGTAGGGAAGTTAGCGGTAGAACATACATTGTGTTACACTTACATAAAGTTACTGCACTATCATTAAACATGATATTGCCGCTCCGCCTGCAGCACGAGGCCGTGGGTGGCGCTGAACTTTACACCCACTCCACTACTCCCACGATAGGTTTACAAATTTAATTTGAATTCCGTCACAGGAAAAAAACTTGCAATAAACTAGTTTCCAATCCAGATATTTGTTTCACAGCTCTGTGCTCCTGATTTTATTCGTTTCGTTGTGATTTTCCGTTTTACGGAACGAAACTTACCTTAATTGGTTTATTTTACTGTTCCACTGGCAGAGAAGTGTCTCAAGAAATGATTTCATAATAAAATTGAGTTACGAGCGAGAAAAACATTTGAACGAATGAAAGTTTCGCGAGCATTTGCTGGCTGAAATGGTAAAATAGAAACCTAGCGAGTCGGATTTCGCTCGTATGATATAACATTGCATCAGTTCGATTTGGGTCAAGCTACGCTGTAGCGGAAAGGCCGAAGGTCGTGGTGCAGTGCAGCTGCGGGCGTGCTGGAGGGTTGGAGGCGGTGGGCGCCAGGAGCGGCCGGGGGCGCACGCCAGCCTTATATAACTCCGTAGTTTACGTACCTCACTTGCCGAGTTCCGTTAATACCGAAGGTTGCTGCGCATAAGGTCGTCCGTCTGGGTCACGACGCGCGCCGTATTTACGACTATATTTTCTAGGTAATAGTACAACCTTCTAGTTCTTCTACTGCCGTTTATGTTGGTAGCTATTTTTAGCTTTCAAAGAAAGATAATTAGTTTTTGTGCTAAGTAATAGGAAACTCAGAGTCGTCTAAAAGATCTATCATGTAATTTCTCTGTTCTTTAGAATACCTACATACAATACTCTTTACTGTTTTTTTACAAAATTTAGACCACAAGCCTATTAAGCCTCTATTTAGACTCTGTTTGGAATTTATCCACGGCCCCTAGGGTCCCCTAGGGTCGTGGATAAATTCGAAACAGGGTTACCGCGCCCCTGGGCACTCAGGCAGGGAAGGAACAGGGTTTTAGTCAGTAAAAGTCTGACACGCCTTGAGCTCCACCCAGAGCGGGAGAGTTCATTGGATGACTTCCCACCCACACAAAAAAAAAACCTATAAAACCTGAAAAATGTAACTGTGTAACGTGTAGTAATAGTATCCGTTATCCGTTCCTCGTATCTACAATGTGGGTTCACTATCTGTTGTTTTCAGAGTGCATTTTATCAAGTTATCGCAATACTTATGCTAAATTTCATTCGAGAACGTTTGGCACTTACCAAACTTGGAACTTAATGGTTCGTGAAGTTGATGGCTATGATAACGAGTACTGTGCACACTCTGACATCGCCTGGCGGAAGTAGGTGGGCAAATCGGATGTATACTACAGTACACGCCAAACTTCTTGGCCGCTCTGAAGTTCGCTACAATGGCTGCGCAGTAGTAAATCTCATACTCGCGCTGCGCCTTGCGCATCGGAAATTCAACTTCAGGACGGCCAAGATGTTTGGCGAGAACTGTACTTTGTTTTGCCACCATTTCGATTTTAGGCCGAATTATATATATTTTTTTTGTGTTCTTTTTTTTTTGTAACGTATCCCATTTCGGTGATCGAAACGAGATTCGGAAGTCACCGACACCGCCTTCCGAATTAAAGTTATTTTGCATTTTTTTTTGGAAGTTTTTTATTTTCACATTTTAGTTGTGGTCCCCATTAATTTATGTTAACAATACATAGACAAATGATCCCAGTAATCGCGAGTCATTTGCTGTTAGTTATTGAAGAGTTCCACTGTCTATCTCTGAAGACCTTCATCAGATCCTAATGTATTATATACTAAAACCTTCCTTGTAAAATGTGCATTTCATCACAATCATTGAATAACGAAAACCCCATCCAAATCGGATCAGTAGTTTTCGAGAAAATTGCGGACAAATAAAAAAAAAAAACTCAGCTTGTGGTCTAAATTTTGTAAAAAAATTAATACGGTCGGGTCGAATACAGAACCTCCTTTTAACCGACTTTCAAAAAAGGAGGAAGTTCTATGTTCGACTGTACCTATGTATGGTTTTTTTTATGTATGTCCACTGATTTCTCTGTCAGTTGTGGACCGATTTTCAAAAATCTTATCCGAAAGAATATACTCCCGAGATGGTCCCATATAAATTTTATCGAAATTGCTTTAGTGCTTTTTGAAAAACTGAACAAAAACGAAAAATATGTATAAATAGATGACGTTTTGGTTTTCTCCAATAGCGAGTATGTTTGAATTCCATGTTCCATGTTATTGGGGTTTTGAGTTCTGGGGTATAACAACTAAAAAGTGAAAAATAAAAAACTTTTTATACAAAAAAAAAAACAACCGACTTCCAAAAAAGAAAATACACTCAAAATTTAAAAATAAATTTAATTTCGTAAGTTGGTGTCAAATAACGAAGAAATAAAATAAAAACTTTACATTTATATTGGAAGTTGGTTGTTTTTTAACCGACTTCGAAAAAGGAGGAGGTTATCAATTCGGATGTTTGTATTTTTTTTTTTTTTTTTTTTTTTTTATGTTTGTTCGGGCATAACTCTGTCATATATTGACGGATTTGCAAAATTCTTTTTTTGTTCGAAAGGGGTTTATTCCGAAATGGTCCCATTTAAATTTCAAAAAGATCTGATGATGGGTTTCGGAGACAGACAACGGAACTCTTCAAAAATTGACAGCAAATCAACCGTAATTGCTGCTATCGTATGTCTATGAATTGTTAACACAGTTTAATGGGGAGCCACAACTAAAAAGTGAAAAATAAAAAACTTTTTTACAAAAAAATAGAACCGACTTCCAAAAAAAGTGCAAAATAACTTTAATTTCGGAAGTCGGTGTCAAAAAACGAAGACACAAAACAGGAACACCGACTTCCGAAATTAAAGTTATTTTGCACTTTTTTTGGAAGTCAGTTCTATTTTTTTGTAAAAAAGTTTTAACGAAGAAATAAAATAAAAACTTTATATTGGAAGTTGGTTTTTTTTTTTTTGTAAAAAAGTATCGCATTTTTAGGTAGCAAAAAGGTGAGGCAGATGTTACTTACCACACAAAATTGCAAAGCCTATTTAAGAGCGCGGTGACGGACGAATTGTCCATACAAACGTAATACCAAAATCATGTGCAGTTTGTGGATATTTCCACCATATTATGCCGATATTCGGATTTAGACAAAATTTATTTAGGTTCCTACTTTTTTTTTAAACACCTAAAATGAAGTTTGAGCGAATTGCATTTCGCACTTTTTTACACGTAAATGGCATGTTTTCATTTTTTTTTCTGTAATATAAACAACAATATTTTTAATATTGTTTACGCAGAACCATAGCTAATATTATCAAGTTCCAAATTATCGAAAAAAAATTGGAAAAACATTAAGTTTTCATTCATCATTTTTGGTATTACGGAACACAACCTCATCTCATCTCATCTCATCAAGGACATCATACATTTTGGTCCAAATGTGAAAGTCTAGTGCCAAAAATAAAAACTGCGTTAGTCTGATAGAACTTGTCCACCTAAGCATTTCTTATTAAAGCACCAAAGCTCTAGCACCACTGTACTTGATATTAATTGAGTTAAAAAAAAAAAATATATATATACTTACGGTCGAATTGAGAACCTCCTTTTTTTCGTCGGTTAAAAATCTGTCTTTTCATACATTTTCGATTAAATTAATTAACTAAAACAAATAAAATATCTTTCCACACCGTTTTATTTTCTATTAAATGAATTATTAAAAACAAAATAAATGTTTTGCCGTGGATCCTAGCCCGCACTTTATGTTTGGGAGGTTCTAATAAAATAAAAATACTTTTTTTATGTTTAATGTACGGTTATAGATAATATCTTAATCATCTCATCATCATCATCATTTCAGCTGAAAGACGTCCAATGCTGGACGTAGGCCTCCCCCAAGTGTCGCCACAATAAGCGGTCCTGTGCGTCTCGCATCCATCAGCTACCCGCGACCCTCACCAGGTCATCGGTGTCCACCTTGTTGGAGGCCTTCCAATGCAACGCTGCGTCTTCCGGTACGCGGTCGCCACTCCAAAACTTTTCGGCCCCATCGACCGTCTGTTCTGCGAGCAATGTGCTCCGCCCACTGCCACTTCACTTTGGCGATTCTTAGGGCTACGTCGGTAACCTTGGTTCACTTGCGAATGTCATCATTCCTGATTCGATCACGCAAGGAAACTCGCAGCATAGCCCTCTCCATTGCTCTTTGGGTGACTAAGCCTTCTGATGAGGCCCATTATGAGCGACCACGTTTCTGTTCCATATGTCATCACTGGCAACACGCACTGGTCATAGACTTTCGTCTTAAGACACTGTGGTATATAGGACGAGAAGATACCCCGCAGCCTCCCGAATGCCGCCTAGCCGAGTCGGATTCGACGATTGACCTCTTTCTCGAAGTTAGCCCTACCTAACTGAACCGTTTATCCTAGGTAGACGTACTCGTCTAAACTTCGAGTCTAGAGTCTCCGACCTTGATAGGAGTGGGTATTTGCCATGATCTTGGTTTTGTCCATGTTCATTTTAAGACCCACTCTTACAGAAGCTCTACTGAGGTCATCGAGCATTGTACTGAGGTCCTCCATAGTCTCAACCATGACGACTATATCGTCGGCAAATCGAAGGTGAGTGATGTTCTCGCCATTGATGTTAATGCCTAGCCCTCTTCAGTCCAGAACCTTGAAGACATCCTCCATTGCAGCTGTGAACAGTTCCATATTCATCTGGCATAAACCATAATAATTATGCTCATAAACTATTATGCACATAATATGAGAACAGCACCCGATAGTCTTTTTGTACGTACAATAGTAGTGAGCGATTGATAGTCTTCCCGATAATGATTTATCCACCACGATATATGTGTAATATTGTCTAGCTCTAACATTGCAGTCACCCACGAATCATCTATAAATCATTTCCCTATTCCTGCAACCCCGTCAGGTGTTCGTCTGGCAAATCATTGCTGAGCTCAATTGAGAAAGATCCGTTGTCAAGGATGTGTTCGCCATAGTAGCTCTTTGCTTGTTTTAATTGATATACGCCACGAGCGAATAAAAACAACTCGTGCTAGTTCATCCTTGGAATTCTGAAAACTCTTCCATATCCGCTGTTGGAGTTGCCCAAGCGTGTAAATAGCTGTGGTTCTCTGCAGGATGCAGGACATTGTTACGGCCAAACACTTGGATTGAATGCTGGCCCAAAATTGCCTATATTTGTCTGTATAACTTCAAGTTGGGAGTGGTTGGCAGTAGACGGCGTATGTTGGCCTAACTCTAAGCGAGTAAAACAAAGCGGTACCTGACTCTTCCTTCGGCAGCCTCGCAGGATCCCGACGAGTGGCCACTCGATTCTCTTCACACCAACACTCCTGGTTATTCTTGTTCACTAGTTACACGGACGCGGTAAATATGGGTTATTTATTATTCCCGGAAAATCCCCAACGTTTACGGGATATTACTCGGGATTTTAGTGTATTTGCGGGGACGATGTTAATAAGACATTAATTTAGTCTGCGGTGAGATGCGTACTGCCTCGCGGCGTAAGGCGCACTAACGTCGACTGCTGCACTTTTGATTGCCTATGGCTCCTGTAAGGCCGGCTACACACTTTGCATCACATGCTAAAGCAGGACACACACACGTCGTGATACCACACCCCATCCAATTTGCAGAGTGGCGGCAACTCGCCACACCAGCTGTCATCACCTGAATTGAGCGCCTCTTCGGATGTAATTATGCCGTTGTACAAGTTCCGCCAATCTGTTTGGCGTATTTATTCTTTCATGGATAATTTCTAAAATGTTTGTAGCATGTGGATTGTTGTATACGTTTCGCAGCAGCCGAAAATCTTTCTTAAATCTGCCGTTGACCACTTATTTATTTACACTTCATGCAACAAAAGCACAAAGGCAGACTTAATGCCGTAAGCATTCTCTACCAGTCAACCAAGGGTGGTGGAGAGATAATATGGCAGGTGCATAAAAAAAAATCAAACAAAGTAATTTATTATTACTTTGTCTGGACAAGTGCGGCTTTATGGCCTCGGTCCGATATTTGCTCGGCATTAAAAAAAATCCTATTACATAAAACATTAATAAAACTATAATGAAAAGTTCAAAGTCATTCTAGTTAATTTTATAATTCTGGGATTTTATTTGGACTTTGGGGACCACTACCCATTTTATTTTATTTTTATTTTTTTAAATCACACCCAAATGTATGCGACCAAGCCAGGGCAAAGGATCCGACTTGAGGAGACAAGAATTGTGGAAGCGTGCCTGTCGGACTCCCGGGAGCTACACTGCTACCCTTTACGGGTTTTGTGATGCGTCTTCGCACGGTTACGCAGCCGTTGTTTATCTGCGCACCGTCAGCGCGACAGGCCAGGTGAAGTTGTCACTGGTCGTGGCCAAGAGCAAGGTGGCCCCCTTCGGATGGCATTGACCATTCCTAAGTTAGAGTTGTCAGGGGCGGCGCTTCTTGTGCGTCTATTGTACCCACGTTGCTCACACTTTGGGTGGAACTGTGGACATTCGGGCTTCTTACGCCTGGTCGGACAGTCAACTTGTTTTGTGTTGGTTGAAAACGTCCGTCCACTCTTTGGAGGTCTTTGTGGCGAACCGAGTGTCACAGATACAAAATACTGAAACGCCTTTAATTTGGAGGCATGTACCTGGAGACCTGAACCCCGGCGACGTGGCCTCACGTGGGTGCATGGCCCCTCACTTGATTGATCATCCCCTTTGGTGGGGACCAGACTGGCTGACACGCTCCGAGGATGACTGGCCTCGAACGCCAGTCTTGATGACGGATTTTTTTTGGCCGGGCTAAAGATGCTCGCTGTTGAGACGAAAGACCCTCCGTTTGATCCTGACTTTTTATGGAATCGATACAGCTCCCTCGACAAATTGTTGAACGTTACCTCGTAGATCAGGCGTTTTGGTCATAATACTAGGAATCCAGGGGACAAACGCCGGTCACCGGTTCTCTCTCCTGAAGAGCGACGGGAGTCGCTCCTCTTTTGTGTCCGCTCTGTGCAGGCCGCACACTTTGAGAAGGAGATCGAGACTTTGAAGTCTGGTAGGGCTCAATTGTCGGGAGCCGTTAGTAAGTTGAACCCCTTTTTGGACAATACGAGTCTTTTGCGTGTTGGAGGACGTTTGAGGCACTCTAGCCTTCCATATGGGGTTCGCCACCCCCTTTGGTTGCCCAAGGACATTTGGTCAAATTGTTGGTGACTGATCGTCACATTAAGAACTCGCATGCTGGTTGCCATGCATTGTTGGCCATTCTGCAGCGAGAGTTTTGGATCTTGTCGGCCGTCGTACTATCCGTAGCTCATCTTTCGTTGCATGCTATGCTACGGGACTAAGGCCTCTACTATGCAGCCCATGATGGGAGACTTGACGGCTGATCGTGTCAATGAGGCGAGGCCCTTTGCAGGCACCCTTCCCCCTACCCTTAGCCTACCCCACCCCCACCCTTCCCAAACGTCACGACCCTTCGCAATAGTAAAATTGTTAAAGCATAATAGTGTGTGTTTGTCGGCCTGTCAACTAAAGCAGTGCACTTGGAGCTGGTAACCTCGCTAGTTGGAGCTTGGAGTATTTGCACATCCTCCAGCAGCGCGTCAAGTGGACGGATAAAACCCATCCGCCTAAAATTGGAGACCTCGTTCTGATTAAAGATGCCAACCTTATGCCTTTATATTGGCGCCGGGGGCGCATTATCAATTTGGTGGCTGGCACCGATGGGGTTCCTTGTTTTGCTGAGGTTTTGGTGGACATCGAATCGTTGAGATTCTTATGTTCTGAGTCGAACTGCACGATTACTGACAAATGCGTGCACTGCCTGCACAGGTCCACTCAATCGGTGTGGTTCTTTCTTCAGAAGACCATTTCAGACACCAATACCTATACATCGTCTTCACATTAGTGTGGCTCTTTGACACTGTGTACTCTTTAAATTATAGAATCTACTATACCGGCCGTAACTAAGACCCCTCTTTGAGGAGCCGTGGCGTCTCTCTACCAGACACGATTGTTTCGAGAGGTACCTCACGCCACTTGCCGCTACAGGAGACGACTCCCGACGCCTAGGAGCGTCGCCGCGTCGGGAGTCGCAAGTTTATTCCCGGCCACTGTAGGCGCGCGCTTTCGGACGGCAAGTAATGAGTAGCTCGCCGTCCGGTAAGGACCAGGCCCGGGTCGACGGCGCGTTGTGTTCAACGCGCACCTAAAATAATTGTCGGGAAAGTTTGAGTCACCGCGGCCCTGGCACAGGCAACTGAAGGAACACCAGTGGGTTTTAGTTAGTAAGAGTCTGACTCGTCCTCCCGCTCCACTCAGAGCTGGAGAAATTATTTGATAATTACCCAAGATTAAACCCCCAAAAAATATTATAAGAATAAAGTGATTAACGAAAAAAATATAATAAAGCGAGGTGTTTGGAAGAAGTTGAGCTTCTGCCAGCGCGGCAGCGGCATCGCCCGCATGGTAAAAAGTATAATAGCATATGTTTAAATCCAGGTTATAATCTGTCTGTGTGCAAAATTACATTCGAATCCCTTCAGTCGTTTTTGCGTGATTTATACACAAACATACAAGCTTACAAAAATACTCGTACATACTTTCTATTAGTAGGATGTATCGTCCTCACGTAATAATAAACTCTTTTGCAAAAAAAAAAAAACTGGCACTTTAGATTTTTTTTCTTTATCTTAAATTTTTATTTAAAAAAAGAGGTTTTATTGATTTGACGATATAATTTTATCCTGGCATGAAAGCTCGACGTTCTAAATTTAAAATTTTAAATTAACAAAACTAATGATTACTGTAAAATTGCTGTAAGGATGATTCACGTTACACCATGTCGCCACCGGGCCGTGCCCCGGCCGTGTCCCGGCCGGGGCACGGTCAAAGATTGTGGCGACGCGGTGTAACATGAACGTGTGCACCGGGCCCGGACGTGCCTCGGCCGTGCCCCGGCCGTGCCCCGGCCGGGAAACAATTGCCGGTCAAACAATTGCACGGTCAAATATCTATAGTATACTTTTTGTATGAACTGATCCATGCTTGGCCGTACCCCGGCCGGGGCCCGGTGGCGGCACGGTGACAGCCCGGAGTAGCATGAATGAATAATAAAATGAATGAGCTAGACTCGAAGTTTGCGTTGCGTATTATAAGTCGAGATTTGGGTTGTTTTAAAAGATTTTTAATTGCCCAATTTTTGTAATTCTTACATTTTTTTCGCAAGAAATTAAAATTTGATAGTGAACTGAAATTTATTTTTTTGCAGTTTTAATTTTTGAACAAGAGTTCTAAATAGCCAAAATCAAAAGCAATTCTTTTCCCATTTTCTCTAAAATTTGACTAAGTTAAATATTTTTTTACTCTACATTTTTTTTAAAGTGGTAAAATGTGATTTATGTGATATAGACGACTTTTATAACAGTACATTCAATTTTTTTCATTCCGTTTAGACGTCAAAACGATTCGTAATTATGTGATATTCTAAACCCCTTATAGCAAAAATTCACAAAACCGTCGTTGGTTTGTGGTCGATTAATCGTAATTATAATAATAAAAAAAATTAGATCATAACTGAAATGATCTTTTATATTGTGCATTAAAACTTTTAGAAATACATTATTTTATCTGCAAAAACACGTCTGTAAAATCACGTAAATCAGCGAAATCAGCAAAATTTCGTGTACGGCATCTTAATATGTGACTAAGTAATGTTTACCAAATATTGTAAATAGTGTGCTATCCGTTCTTCTGAAACTACTTTTGCGAATGGACCACTCGAGTCACTTACTATTATTTTTTACCTGTAAATCTTAATATTTTAAATTTAAAATTGACCCTACGTAGAGTCTTTTTTTACGTTTACTGTGTGGTTATTACAACGTGGAGCTCGAGTCGTAACTTGAGCTCCACGTTGTTAATATTATTTAATAGTTTAAATTGAGCTTACGTAGAGTCTACGACTCGAGCTCCACGCTGCTGCTACGTAGAACCTATGCTGCTACGACGTGGGCCTATGCAACTACGTTGTAGGTCTACGCTACTACGTCGCGGGCCTACGCCACGCCCAGGCAGCCGTAACGCTACGACGAACCGCATCTCCCTTGGTTCGTCGTAGGACGCGGAGTCTACGCATCGTCTACGACGTGGATCGACGCTGCTGCTACTCAGAGCCAAAACTGATACGACATGGAGCCTACGCAACGCCTTCGACGCGTGCCTACGCTGCTACGATGACGCGAGCGTGCAATGCTGCTAAGCATTGCCTACGCTGCTACGGCCACGCGAGCGAGCCTGCGGTTCTGCGACGCGCCAACTTGATATTTCCGTTTAACTAACACCTACTCTGCTGGAGAAACTCAACTAAAAGACTGGTCTGACAGAATTGTATCTTTACATCCCACAAGCCACTTCCTATTCCTAAGACGAAACGGAAAAAACAGCATAAAAGTTATAAAATCGCTTACTTAATTGACAAACCTACAGTTAACTGAATCCTTGTTGTTGTAACTCGTTAGTACATAATATCGCTAACAAAAGTGGTCCAAGGGCAAATTTCATTTTATTGGGATTTCCTAACATGTAACGTTATAATATGAGATTACTATTTTACATGTATTTTCTCATGTTGTATGTTTCTCATTATTGTTTATTGAGCTGTGATTGTTTATCTTCGTTCTTGTCATTTAACCGTACAGCATACCAGTACGTTTACTATCTATTTATTATCTTAGAGGGAGTTTAGTTTCGCATATTATGATATGCAATTAATTATTTTGATTACATGTGTGTTGTTTTTTCTTTTTACTTATCAGAATATTGATAACATCTTATAAATGTGCAAAGAATAAGTACTAAGGTAAGGTATTTCTGAAATGGTTGTGGTTGTAGGATTTCCCCCGCGCGTCGTGCGTCATCACTATCGCACTGTACAGTGTACACAGCGTAATGTAGGTACTTTGTACTTACCAGACTATTTATAGCTAAAGTTATTTTAAAACGAGTAAAAACCTAGTCAGGAATACGATTGGTATTGCACTTTATAACTCGGTTTAGTGAGCTTAGTAATGCTGAAAGTCTGAAACTTTGAAAATAAATATAAAGCTGGTTGGCGCCGCCGCCGGCGACACAGTCGATGACAAATCTGAAATCAGATAGAAAAACGATGTTTCATCGTCCTGTAAAAACCAGATAGCTCATCTGAGCGAGGACTGAAGTGTTTTGTTGTTATAAATACTCATGCATGACTAATCTTTGTTGATGGTCTGTTTAATGAATCATAGCTTTAAGAAAATATACTGCAGTCTTAATTATGACTTGACCTACGATTCTGTGGTTTGTTTCTCATAGGAATTTCTTTAACATACAAACATAACTTTGACCACTAGAGTAATGGACTTTGTATTCGAATTACCTACTCATGCCGGTATTTTTCAGTCAAATCAATAACAAGGTTGAAAATGAAAATAAATAAAAGCTACCATAACAAGTAAAAAACCACAACGTGTTTACCTGTTTACGACGGAACCCGCTACTTACGTCAATAAACCATACATAACTACATTTAAGTAGTTCAAAAACAACTTGCCCTTGTATTTTTGTTTTTCTCCCAAATATCCTCAAACGTCAAACCCAACGATACTATCTGCTTTCCTGTTTTCTATAAAAAGTTAGAGTTTCTGAATGGATCGTAGGAAATTGTAAACATTCTGCCATCTCTTAAATAGGTTTTCACTTTCTTGCCAATTTACACAAACTCACAGAATGTGTAAAATAATACTGATTTCGGTCTAGGATTTTGAAAATTATTGTATCCTTTGATTGTATTTGTAAGCTGCCTGAGGTCGAACTATGTCTTGTTAGTATAACGATGGTTAGACAACTGAATTTATTATTCATGAATTCAGTTGTTTTACTTGTTGTCGGGAAAGTTTTGTAAAATCACATCAAAAGACTCGGCGTGGTCTTTAATTACAGGCACGTTAAACCTCTTTTAAAAAATATAGTCTTTTTTAAAGTAGGTTATACTCGTACGTTATCAACTGATATCGAATCCGACATAAGTTTAAAGTTTAGTGCTGCGTCATCCAAACGAGGTATTTTTTCCAAGAACGATTTAACGATACCTATTGCAATTAAATAAACGTTTTTCCTGTATCTATGATCACTGAAGTTGTTATTGCCGAAAATTGAAATTGCTTTATCAAATACATGGGATGACTAACACTAATAGGTCTTATTAAAAATATGGCATTTAGCTTCCAATAACACTTGTTGTTTATTTATTTTAAACTTAATGTAAGTTTAAAATAAATAAACAACAAGATAAGTATGTATTATTATTAAGTATGTATATTATTAGATGTATTAGTATCTATTATTTATATAGATCATATGATTTAGTAATTATTATATCTTTACATTGTATGTTTCATAAGACTATTACACAGGGTGTCTACTTCTCTTTTTTTCCATCTCTCCATTCGCAGGTATCCTGTAAGAGATTTCATTAGAAATAAGCATAAGCTTTGTACCTATTTCTCTGTTTCCTTCTTCTTGTCTGTTTTTTATGTGTGTACATTCATTGTTAAATAAATAAAAAATAAAATAAATAATGTTTTTATTTACAGCTAGGGATGCTCAAATTAATGTACTTACTAGGTTTTACTATCGGATATTTGAAACTCTCCTGTTTCACGATTCCATGAAAACAACAAATTATACCTATAAGTTAAATGCAGTTATTTCTATTATAATCACATCTGTTTAATGATGTATGTGTCATACGTGTATTCTAATCATTTATGACAGATGAATACACAATATACAGCTCAGTGGGAAAATGATTTCCATTTACGTAGCGTGCTCGGTAAGGATTCCACTAAAGTGTAGGGCGCGTGAATCGGGCTCAGGACTGACGCAATTTGTTTTGCCAATTCTACTTAGTCACACTTTATAAAGTATTTCGCAAGAAAAGGTGCCGCGTCCTCGTTTCAGTTTGTAAACAAACATCGCCACGGTTCCGCAGGTTTGCAACGCGTCTAATAATTTCTGTGTTCATTTGAAAATAATATTTCATCAGTGAGTGACAATAAATGCAGCGGTTTTAATTGACTTATTGAATTATGACTGTGGAACCTTTGTTAGTGCTCAATATGTTCCAGAGTTCGGTAAGTTGCGATTTGTTATTTACAATCATTTTATAAATGGTTTAAATCGAATGCAGTAAGAGGTACCTAACTGTCTGAACACAAATACATTTCAATGGTTGTTTCTGTTTACGTGTTTGTGACTTGTTTTGATTAGGGTCGTCAACACGTTATTTTGATGATGATTTACGTCTAACTCAATATCGATAACAGAAAGGAAACGTTTTTTTTATTAGTGGTAGGCTCGCATTTAACCACCATCTTACCTGATGGTAAGCACAGATGTGGTCGAAGTTGGACTAAAAGACGTCCAGTTTGTAGCTATCAGGAAACAGACACCGGCAGAGAATTCCACTCCTTACCTGTAAGCACAATGAATGTAAAAGAAATGCACTAATAAGAAATGTAGAGCATTAGTCCAAGATTAAAAACTGTAAATAATAACTGTGTATACAGCCTACTTAGGTCATAAATCTTATATCTAGATCTGCACAAAAATCAACAAAAAACGCACTTTTTTGGTGACAATCATTCAACATCCCTTTTGCCTACAAATTCTAACTTCATAATAGCTACAACCTGCTTTAAGACGTATACATCCGCCAAGTGGCGCCCTCATTGAATAAAAAATCGTAGCAAAGCGTAGAAAATACCAGAAACGGCCGTTTTTGACACTTTTGCTTACTACTTTGGATACGAAACATTTTGAGTCCTGTTTTAACAACGTAAAAATACCTTATCCTATCTGTAACAAACGCAACATAGGATTCTTTAATCTTTATTTTTAATGCTAAGATACGATTTTTTATTCAATGAGGGCGCCACTTATGCGGAGGTAGGCCCTTAAGTCAAGAGTGAATAGGTTACTTCTAGGCAAGCGTGCTCCATCTTCGACCACGTCATCGCTTGCCATCAGGTGAGATAGTGGTCAAACACAAGCCTATGAAGGACAATAAAAAAGAATTGGGAACAATGGTAGAATGAGTCGTCTGTACTGTTCACTTATTATTCTACTTCTTAATAGTCAAACAGGATGTTTTGTCGACGCCAATCTCTATCGACAATCGTATTCGGTTATCTGTATAAACAATGGCGCTTTCGCATGCCTACACGTTCGTAGTACGAGTACTATGAGTCGTATCTTTTAACTTTTAACTGTAGTTACGAATTCTTCCGGGAACTTACTTCTTCTGAATGAGAGCAATGCTGTCGTGCGAGGTCTATAAGCTATATCGCATGTGTTGTTTAAAAACTTCGCAGCATTTTTAGGGTTCCGTACCCAAAGGGTAACCTGCGGGACCCTATTACTAAGCCTCCGCTGTCCGTCTGTCTCTCAGCGGGCTGTATTTCATGATCCGTAATAGATAGACAGTTGAAATTTTTACAAAATGTGTATTTCTGTTGCCGCTCTAACAACAAATAATAAAAATAATTTAAAAATTAAAGGGGGCTCCCATACGTGATTTTTTTCAGTTTATGGTACGGAACCTTTTGTGTGCGAGTCCGACTCGCACTTGGCCGGTTTTTACTATTACTAGTCTAAAGTTCTAAGGAAAATCATGTTGAGTCGAAACCTATTTAACAATGCGTTGTTTCCTACCCATACAAATATTTTGACACGTATTACATACGTAGTAATTAAAGATATTCTAACATTTGTGCACTAAATATTCCATAGCTTAGTTTTGGAACGTAAGTACCAAACTAAAACATGATAGATAACTCTTCAAAAGCATCTAAAAATGCCTGGTATACGAAATATTTTGCATCGTATGGTTCGAACGATTCTTACATTTTGAAGATTGTCACTGAGAACTTTTTAGTTGTTTTTTACAATCAGGTTTTTTGAATTTTTTTTTTTACTTTTATTTATAACTTAGAGCTTTTCTTTTTTTTAATTAACTAATTTTGGTTTGGGAAGGTTTAATTTCATATTTAAATTAGTAACTAAAGTTCTGAAAATAATGCCTATTGTGGACTAGAATATCAATTAGGGGAGTAAATAATGATAATTTTGTTTACATACATATTCTATGGGGTTTTTCACAGTCATTAGCTTTGTTTTTTCCTCCAATGCTGTTTTATGACTATATAACACAGAATACACTTTTATCCTTTTCGTATACATTTTCATAACATAAATACCCTATAGTAGGTACCGAAAGCATTATATTATGTATTGATACCATACCAAAAAGGCGAAAAAAAAAAAGGTTTACGTAAGTTAGTGACTGTTATCTTTTAATTATAGCTATGTAATATAATTGAACGGATTTCAATAACAAACCTCTTTCGGTAGGTACGTCTACAGTAGGTTACGAGTTATCATTAAGCCGGTATAGTGTTTATGAATTTGTTTGGGATCACAAAATTGGAAATTCCATAGTGTACAATGACGATAAAACAGATTTTCCTTGTTTTATAATTAGTCTTCGACTTGAAAAAACTTTATGTTTTGGGCCCAACGTTGTACTTTTATCTACATATTATTTTATAGAACCACGTTGGCCTGTGGTACCTACCTAATAGGGAAAAAACGAAATTGTCATGTCTGTATTTCCGCATAATTGATGTTAATTATGTTATTGTTATATGAACTGTGAAACATTAGGTATAACTTTGAGTTAAACTGTTAAACGAATAAAAAAATACTCTTGGAAAATACTTTAATGTAACAATGATTCTCGCCCGAAATTTCAAATTATACAGACGTCTAGACAAGACTTAGATTATTATACATCTATAGTATTGTCTAGACAGGCCATGACCCTTTTAATATCGGAGTACTTGAACGCTGAGGTAGACGAATTTCATGGGCGTACTACGAATTTACTGGGTGCGACTTATATTATAGCTGGTGCTAGTGACCCCCGGGACTTTACTGACTCTACTGTACTTGCCACTAGACTGGAAGATAATGGGTGAAGGGTTCATATCATTCTTTATTACTTACTAGCTGACCCTGCAAACTTCGTACCGCCTCTGAATCAATAAACAAAAAAGCCGTTCCATACAAAATGAATGTGAAAATTAATTTTGTTCATAATTTTTTTTCAATTTTTTTTTCCAAAGTTTTAATGGTTATTCTGCTATTCGGAGTGGAGACAAATCCAACAAAAAAAAGATCATTAAAATCTGTCCAGCCGTTCTTGAGTTATAAATGGTGTAACTAACCCGACTTTGTTTTATATATATAGATTTATTAGCACTCTGTTTCTACCAGAGTGTGATGTGTAATCTTTTAACTAATTAAATTTCGACTACAGAAAGAGGCCTCTGCTCTCTGAAGTTTGGAAATTAATTTTGGTCTTACTTCTATAAATAAAAAATATACAGAATGATTATTATTATTTTTTCCTCCTGACTGAATTTCGATCACGGTGGTTAATGTCAACTGAGATTAGCCAAGTACGCAGGAGATATTATAGTACACAAGCGTGTGCGCAAACGCAGGTACACTCTCTGTCCCTTCACTCTCATAGTCCTCAGGGACGGCAATCCGACACTCGCGGGTAGAGATCTGGCGCAGGACCAACGGCGACACGTGCTCCCCGGCGCACGGGTGTGTCACACCACCAACATCCACATTTTGGGCTGCTACAGAGTTTAATTTCTAATGGAAAAACCCAATAAGACTTTTTTCCCGACCCGGGAATCGAACCCAGGACCTCGTGCTCAACAGTTCTTATTCTAGGGGAGACACAGTTCTTGTTCTAGGGGAGACACAGTTCTTGTTCTAGGGGAGACACAGTTTGATTTGCGAGTGGCTGATAAAATCTTACAGGATGAAAAAATAAGTCCTCTATTGAATATTATGTGGTACACAACACAAAAAGGTTAACGTTCACAACAACCTGAACGCTAAGAATAGGCACTCGTTTGTCTGGTACCAAGGTTAAACTGTCTGTCCAAAGTTAATGTGAGACGAGGTTTCAGTATTCAGTCATCAATTACGTATTCTTGAGCAAATTACTTACGAAATAATTATGTATTTCATTCTATTCATAACTATTGATAATCTTATCGTTTAATTTCGCCATTGTTACATTACGTTATTTATACCCACCGATTAATTTATCAATAAATGTTGTGATTAAAATGTAAATTGTGGCTTTGGTAATTTGTATATTCAGATTCTTTATAATTTTATTAGTTTCTGAAAATATATCAATTTTAGGATGGGAACCAGATGCACTCAGGACAATTAAATAAAAAAACCGGCCAAGTGCGAGTCGGACCAGCACACGAAGGGTTCCGTACCATCATCATCTTCCTGCCTTATCCCATGTTACTTGGGGTCGGCGCAATACGCTTTTTTCTTCCATTCAGTCCTGTCAGCCGTCACGCTAACTCCCTTTTCTTTCATATCACTCCTCACACAATTCATCCATCTTTTCTTTGGCCTCCCTCTCCCTCTCTATCCATCCACATTTATATTCATAACTCTTTGATTTACATGTATTTCATCCCTTCTCTTCACATGACCATACCAAGATAAGCGGTTCCATAAACTGGGTTGCTGTTGCTGGGTTGTTTTGAGCTGTATCTCTTGATCCATAATAGTTAGACAGTTGAAATTTTCACAGAATGTGTATTTTTGTTGCCGCTTTATCAACAAAAATAAAAATAAATTCAAAATTAAAGGGGGCCCCTGCCCGCCCTACAGCCCGCTGACAAACAGACGGACAGCGGAGTCTTAAATCTTCGTAATAAATATCTTTAATTGATGATTTTTTTGCTAATGACAATTTTACCAAACAAACATGTTTGTTCTTCAATTTTGCTGTACTAACTCCATGAGTATTGAAAAACAACATCATCATGGAATCAGTAATGATGATTCTCAGCAATTATTTTGTGTTTCCGTCTCGGAATAACATGTTATTGTGCAATTGTTTTTCATTTGGCGTTATCTGTTTTCTGTTCGTGTAAACAGCATCTATAGTGTTGGTAGAACTCGTGTCATTAAGCAGTCACATTGCCATGGCGGGATCACGCGATGTTTGGATCTCGTGAAGGACATGGACGTGAGAATACTGTCTTTTGTGTGCCTTATTACTGGAATAAAGAGGCAATGACGACCCAAGCGACCTTGTTTGTTTACTCAGTACACTTCACATAACACGTACTTACCTGTAGTACTTCGTCACATAATACGACTGTGCATCATAAAAAGTTTATTGTGAACATTTTGTAAATATTATGAAGACGTGAACATGATGAATCGATATCGTTTATGCTTGGCGGCGCGGGCGCCGATGTTTCATTCTGCACCGAAAACTTTTTAAATTAATGTACAGCAATATTTATAAAAGTCGTCACTGTTTTAACAATTTTATTTAAACTAGACACTGATGAATGGTTTCAAACGCGGTCAATGTTATATTTTTGTTGCATAGTCGCTGACTCGCTGTCACTGACTAGTTTAAGGGTCTACTAACGGCCAAGTGGCGCCCTCATTTAATAAAAAATTGTAGCATAGCATAGAACATAAATATTAAAGAATCCAACGTCATGTTTGTTGCAAAAAGGATAAAGTATTTTTACGTTGTTAAAACAGGTCTCAGAATGTTTCGTATCCAAAGTAGTAGGCAAAAGTACACACTGTTGCCTTTTTTTTTTTTTTGAAATATTGTTTCGGGCGATAACGTTTTCACCCCGTAAACCTTTACGAAATGAGACAATTTTGGTCTCATTAGATTCAGTATAAGTACCTTAATCTAGGTCTGTACGTTTTTCTTTTTTAGTAATTCAGTTTAGATTAATTTAAAAAAATAGAAACAAAAATAAAAGGAAGTTTTTAAGTCTAAAATATAGATATTTAGATGCTAGTAACTTTATCTTACGCAATATTTCCAAAAGTTATTGAAATTGGACTATGTTTACTGGGAGAAAAACGTTATCGCTTTTTAACCGACTTCAAAAAAGAGAAAGTTCTCAATTCGTCTGTTTTATTTTTTGTATGTTTGTTACGCGATATCTCCGCCATTTGCGAATAGATTTTGATGATTCTTTTTTTGTATGATATGTCCTACTTCAGAGGTGGTCCCATATAAATTTTATCGAAATTGATTCAGCACCTTTTGAAAAAATCAACATAAACAAAAAATATGTAAACGCAGATGATGTTTTGGTTGTCTCCAAATGTTCAAATTCCATGTTATTGGTGATATCTATTCGGGCATAACTTTAGTATTTAGTTTTACTTCTGGTGTACAACAACAATAAAAAAAAAACTAAAAAGTGAACACTAAAAAACATTTTTCAAAAAATACAACCGACTTCTAAAAATTGCAAAATAACTTTAATTTCGGAAGTCGGTGTGAAATAACGAAGAAACAAAAAAAAATTATACACCGACTTCCGAAATTAAAGTTATTTTGCAATTTTTAGAAGTCGGTTGTATTTTTTGAAAAATGTTTTCTATTGTATGAAAATTTACAGCTTCGTTAAAAATGTGTTTGTATTTTTAGTAGTAAAACTTGTTTTATTTATTTATAATGTTCAGTCTTTGCTATAAGCATGCACAATACATATTCACGTGCGTATGCGTATGAATTTGATTAATACCAAGTTCTTCAAAAACCATGAAGACCTTCAGATGTTTGAATGAACCGAAACAACTTTTAAATGCTTCTCACTCTGAGGCTGGTTTTTAATACGCCATTTAGCGACCGCGAAATTGCCAAAATACCTAATTAAATACTAATGTTGTTTAATAAAATATAACTCATTGAACTAACTGGTTTTGATAAACGATCACAGATCCGTGTCGTGGTCGTGACACTAACGATTTGGTGTCTGATAATAAATTCAGTTGAACTAAAATAAACCGTACCGAATGAAAGTGTTGTGGTAATACATAATAGCATGCGCCGCTTCCGGGGCTGCGGCTGAGCGGTGCGCGTACGGCGCGCGGCGCGGGCGCACGCGTGGGAACCGCGTGGTCTCCACGGAGTTCCCACGTCCCATTGTCTCTGATCGGCTCACGGCCCAACCTTTGACACATCAGACATCATATTCGACCTAAAAACCTGCAGACAGGTAAAGTAGTTACAGCCGCGTTGTTGTTATAAAGTCCACATGACAGCGCTATGATGAAACACGATATTATTATTACATCTATTTCGACACGCACAAATATCGCTTACTGCAAGATTTAATATAATCTCGATCACGTTCTGTTGTTTATGAGACGAATATGTAATATTTTAGATAAGATAAAAGGTACTTAAAGCAAGATACGCTAAAAAGGACCTTATTTTTCTAAGCAGCTTTAGTTGTAAAAATATGTTATCGTGTGCTGTGTTATGTAATTAATTATTGTTTTAATATGTGTAGCGAAGACAATACGGTTTGCGCCGGCGGCGCCAAGGTCGGGGTCGTTGAACCTATTTACGTGTTTCAGCAAGAGGCGCCGGGCGTCGCGCGGATCGTGGCTCGGCCGCGCGCACCCCGCACGTAGAAATAAACTGTCGCCCTGCGATGGCTGCGATAGCTAGATTACTTACCACGATAACTTGGCACTTTTTACAACAAGCATTTTTTAATTACTAAACAGTCCTTATATTGCTTTTAAAAATCTAAAGATTCCGTAATTCGGGGATGGTTTTTGGAGGTAAAAAATTTTTGGTAGTAGGTACTTGTCAATTATTTTTGATGATTAGGTATTCCTTTTAACAAATAAACTCTACCTTATCCGATAGTGAAAGGTTTCATATCAATCAGATAAGCCTTGTTTATGCAAATACACACTCCCACCACCTAGCACAAGTAATTTACGCGATGATATTATAATACGTAATGTTTAGGCCGAATGATTAATGAATGACTATTTTGAGTAGTTTGGCGCCTCATAATTAAGCGTGTATATTGTGATAGTTGCTAAATAGCGGCGCACAAAAGTGTGGACTGTCAATATTAGTATCCTATCCGTGACGTCTTTCACCAGGCGGCGCGGGCCGGCGGCGGCGCCCGCCATGTTTGTTCAATCAAGCGGCCTCACTACTCACTGCTCGAGTTGTGTGGCCTCATCTGTGCCTCATCGCTCTCATTGTGTTTGCCGTCAATCAAAATATCATTTATTGAAACGACCGACTTTACTCGACACGGCCATTGCCAATATTTGACAATGTTTGTAACGCTAACGCCCCCCTTACCTGTACTGTATAGTTTCTAGTTGACCTATCGGGGTTAATGCTCTTAATGATAATCCACTTTTAAACTGGATTGACCCAACCGTTCAGTTTGTTCCTAAACAATTCTGGATAAAAGTGATGAAAGAACAAGTGCCCGACACCTTCATAAACTATTGTCTGAAACATTTCGTCTAGCAGTTTCATCATCATCCACGCTCGACTTCGCCCACTGATAAGCGTAGGCTGCCTCTCGTTTCTTGTATCAATAATCTCCACGGTTCTGTGCTGTAACCAGGCTCTCCGATGGCAACAATGTCTCCTGCGCATCTAGCAGTTTAGTTACGCACATTTCAATCATTCACCAAAAGGCGCGTCCATTTTGTCATCGACAAACTTCAGGGAACGCTCTACCATCACATTTATATAAAAAAACCGGCCAAGTGCGTGTCGGACTTCGCACATTTAGGATTCCGTACCAAATGACGGAATTATCAAAAAAAAAAGTCTGATTTATCAATATATTGGTATTTGTTAGTAAAATATACGTAATAATAAACACTTAGATTATACACGTTATCACCACTTTTCAAGTTCATAGGTCAATGGGAAGTTAAAAGATTCTTCGGAACAAAAGTTTGTGACAGACGACGGACAGACAGACGGACACGTGAGTGACAGCAATAGGGTACTTCGGATACTGTATCGGACGGCAGGGACACGTCCAGTGCCCGCACAGTCGTCCTGGGACAATCTCCCACTTGGGTTGACGTACTTCCGTGTGCTAGTAGGTAACGCACGTCCCACGCACCCCTGAATGCGTATGTGTGTGAGTGCAGCACAATCCACTAGCACCTCAGGACAGAGACGGGTAGCCGGGAAAAGGCAAATAAAACAGCTCTTCCTTGGGTTTCTTGATCAGGTTTCGGCTTCCTTTTTCTTCCTTGTTGTTGCCTCTTCGCCGCCTGTGTTGCGACTGACTTGACTACTTGAGCCGGCAATCGACTCGCCTTATATATGGCCCGTCAATACCCTATAGAGACCTTGCGTATTTTGGGCCCATTTTGCGTGTCTTTTTTATTTTAAGCCGAAACCTTTGGAGCCTTTGTATAGTGTGTTTTCATAAAAATTATATATTATATATCGTTAGATTCCTTAGAACTTATTCTACAATTTAAAAAAATATATATATTTTACATAACTTTAAAGAATAAAAAAAAATCCTAGAACAAAAACTACCAAAAATGCCTTAAATCTCTAAAACTAAATGTCCTATCGACTTGATTCCTTTTGTGACATTGTTTTTATAATTAAAATCTTTCATTTGACACTAATTTTGTAACAATATCTCCATAAACGAAAAAAATAATTTTCAAGTTACGTAATTATTTAAAGTAGGTACTAACTTTTACTTAAAAAATCCCTTAAAAACTAGAAAAATATGATGTAATTATAGATTCTTATACTACTATTATACTACTACTAATGCACACTAATTATCCTTACAAATACTAACTAGAAGACAATAAAAGCATAACCTACTTAAAATCTAATTAGCTACCTTACAAATTTTTAAGACATACGATTCAAACGATTTTGCCCCTATCACTACTTGCACCATAGAGCGTAGATAGGGTCTCGTCGCCAACAGGTACGGAACACTAAAAAGGGAAAATGAGAATCATTTTTTCAATTGACAGGTTCAAACTTCCTGCGCAATGGCTTCAGGCAGAAACGACATGAAATGTTGTACTTCATTGTTGAATAAAAATCTCACATCCTGCTGCCAAAAGTATAAACATTGGCTATTTGGCTTTGCCTGTAAATCAGAAATATCTCAGAGTGAACGTAAACAGCGTGGGTACGTACCGTGTACCTACGTTTAGCTGAGCTCACCGGTTCTGCTCACCTAAAATGACAAGTGGCGCGATGTTCGCAGTTCCCGCCACTGTTACATTCACCTTCAGATTTAGTTACTCTTGCATGGGTTTTCTCACGTCGTTTCCCTTCATAGTTTCATTGTGGGTGATATGATAAATTTAAAACGTGTACGTAAGTACTGTTACGTATACGATATACGTTTGTATCAACGTAATTAGTTGTGGAATTGTGTGCTGAAAAAACTACGTAGAATCTTCTCGTACGTAATGGACCATTCACCCCTAGTATTTCGCTGAACAGTAGGTACTAGGTACTTATAAAACAATACTCAGAAATTCGAGCTTTTTAGATGCACATTTCCTGCAGTCAGTTTCAGCCAAAATATATAATTTTTGGCAGAGAAACAAGCAGTCAACACCGTCCGCTGTCGGTATTTTCCCAGCGTATTAAAAAAATACAGCTGTGAAGGTATGGCTGCATATAGGTACAACAACAACTTCAATATATTTATCAAAAAACTTTTTTACAAAAAAATAGAACCGACTTCCAAAAAAAGTGCAAAATAACTTTTATTTCGGAAGTCGGTGTTCCTGTTTTGTGTCTGTGTTTTTTGACACCGACTTCCGAAATAAAAGTTATTTTGCACTTTTTTTGGAAGTCGGTTCTATTTTTTTGTAAAAAAGTTTTTATTTTTCACTTTTTAGTTGTGGTTCCCCATTAAACTGTGTTAACAATTCATAGACATACGATAGCAGCAATCGCGGTTGATTTGCTGTCAATTTTTGAAGAGTTCCGTTGTCTGTCTCCGAAACCCATAATCAGATCTTTTTTAAATTTAAATGGGACCATTTCGAAATAAACCCCTTTCGAACAAAAAAAGAATTTTGCAAATCCGTCAATATATGACGGAATTATGCCCGAACATACATAAAAAAAAATAAAAATAAAAAAATACAAACATCCGAATTGATAACCTCCTCCTTTTTCGAAGTCGGTTAAAAAACAGGTCATGACTCTTTTACCTACATTTGAAAAAAAGCCGCTGGTTGTTTACAAATCGACGAGACGGGAAGGAGGTGTATATACCATTGCCGTTACATTTGTTTGTTTGTATTCCTGTTTGTTACATTTGTTCTGTGGAGGTCACGCCCATTTTGATGCAGTTTCTACGTTATTTTAGAGTGGTTTGCAACAGGTCTTTACCAGTATGCAATATTTTATTTCTAATTAGGGGGATCCTTTCTCCATTCCTGGTAGATCAATTAAATAAACTTAAAAAACACCAAACTTTACAAAGTTGTAGTTTTGGAAAGCTCTAAAAATATCACGTTCGGTAACAATAAGTTGAATCAGATCACGTTCTCAGTAGATCGTATACCTACACGCATATTTGCGCAGACCTTGGAGCAACTCACCATGCCATACCGGTGGGCGGTGACTGACCGTCGACTGGCCGGTTACTGACACCCATCAAAAAAACTCCACGCCAAATAGCATAGATATAATATTAACGTGCTCATGTGAAAACAACACACTTGAGCGGTGTTTAGACCCTTAGACTGTTGTTTGGACCCTGGACTGTTGTTTGGACCCTTGAACCTTGCCTTCCGTGATAGCTCACTTTTTTGAAAAGTAATTAAATTGTATAGTTATGTAGTCTTCCCAACATTTTAATTATTTTATCCGATTCCATAGTTAAACTTTCCCGTGCCTACTGATGTTAAAATAACTAACGAACCTATTTAGGCATTGAATGTTATCAATTTACTGCATTGCACAACAACTCGATTTTCGACATGAAAGCCACAATGTTATTTTGTTTTTATAGGCACTTGCTTATTTTTGTTCGTGGGTTTCCCTACATCATATTAGGATCGAGGCGAAAGTACGCCTTTTAGGGATAAATACAATTATATTATATCTATCTATATGGCGCAGCCATCTGGTTGAATCAGCCAGTCAATCAATTAAATGGCTGAAAGACAACCAGACAAGTCGTTAATCGCAACGGTTGAGATAAATTCGAAACAGAGTTACCTCGCCACTGGGCACTCAGGGCAGGAAGGAACAGGGGTGGGTTTTGATCAGTAAGAGTCTGACACGCCCTCCCGCTCCACCCAGAGCGGGAGATTTCATTGGATAATTTCCCACCCCACAAAAAAAAAAAATGATGGCTGGATGTCGTCTAGTCATTTACTTAAATTGGTTATTATTAATGCATTTGTGATACCACTGATTATGATTATATGTGTACAAAAAACAATGTTAGGAACTTAGGATGCAAGAGCGAGCGAGCGAGCTCGGGACATATGATAGATGATAGATGCCCCATCTCGGATAGGTTAGGTTCGAAGGGGATGGCGGGGTCTAGTGTCGAGCGAAGCAAGCGAAATTCCCCTCGTGGTCATTCTTTTAAAAACCATTGAGCCCCACTTAGCGGGGCTCCGACTACGCCTTTTAGATAAATTAAATCACTAATAAATAATCTACTAATAATAACTTAGGTAAATCACTTGGCCGAGTCTTGGTCGGTCATCTTCAAAGGGCTGAATGCCTGGCTGCCGCAAAGTTGTTAAACGTTTAGTGACTCGAGTTGAATTAACTAATATAATAATATATATTATAATTTATAATATTTTAATATTATAAAGCTGAAGAGTTTGTTTGTTTAGTTGATCGCGCTAATCTCAGGAACTACTGGATCGAGTTGATTTTTTTTGTGTTGAATAGTCTATTTATCAAGGAAAAATGTGGAAAAAACAGGAAAAAAATATTCCGTTTGAAAGCTTCCGTTGCGAGCGCAGCGTAAACGGTTAAAGTTACGCAGAAAATATGTATGACGGGAATTATTCTCCTTTAAAAGTTATAAAAAAAAGTCCGCGACAGCAATTATGTCTATCTTTTAAGGTTTATTCACTATAATATTTTTATGGTAATCAAATTTGTTCTAAAATAATGCATTATTTGCGAAGGTGTTTTTATAAAGATGATACCTATTAATCCTTATCCAAATAAATACGTTATTCATCGTAAGTATTTAATTTTGCCCTTGTCATCATTTGATTTCAACGAGATATTCGTTATTTAGGAGATATCATAGTTTTAATCAAGTACACGCGCACATTCATGATGTGCAAGGCGCCGATCATGAGGTATGTGAGGGTGCGCTTGCGCTGGCCGGCCGCCGCGCCGCCAGTAGCACTGCGAGGTACCATTTTGCACTGTAATATAGCCTATTTATTGAGGAAGGTTATAGACTTTATAACATCACGCTACGACACAGTAACGTGATGATGACACAAACGCGGGTGAAACCGCGGGCACAGCTAGTATATGTATAAATAGAAATCAACAAAGTTTGGAAAATCCAAAAGTGCACGCCTCACGTTCTTTTCTTTTTGTACTGAAAATAAATTGTATTGCTGAATTATACATAGAGTAAAAAATTGCGACATAGACCTTCAATATCTCCAGAACCAAAGGATTCTCAGATATGGTCTAGTGGAAAAAAAATATCCAAATTATGGGTAGAATATGTGGCTTTCGGTTTCGGAAACTGTCTTTTTACTCCCGATATACAAAAAAATGCTATCAGTCATCATCATCACTTTTAAGTAAATATTAAAATAAATGATAGAAACTACGATAGTGAATATCGAAATCTTGAGAAAATTCTGTTTTTTTTTTTTAAAAAACCGCTCTCGATACGATAACTTTTTCGGCAGTTATTCGGATTAAGTACGTACAAAAGAGTTAATACATACTCGTAGGTCTGTATAGCCATCCCGACGTCCGATTAAAAAAATTTTCAAACTTTTTCCTTTAAAGTTTTTTAAAAAGCACAACTAATGTTTTTAAAAAAACATAAAGTAAGTTTTCTCAAGTCTTTTCTTGATATACGTGTGCTCATATTATCCTATGGATGAAATATTAATAGAGTCATTTTAAGGCGCTATTAACTGCCAACGACCTTGAGTGGTTAGCTTGCGTGTTCTGTGCTGAGCTCACGTAACGCGTCGTACGTCCACCCAGTAATAGGACTCGCCCATCAAGGAGCCCTGTCCGAAATTAGACGTATTTTATGTATATTATTCATTTATTATACATAAAACAACAGCTATTAAAATATACATAATTAAATGATCTTTAAAATGGTGAAGGTTTCATAAAAATACGCCTCAAAGTTTGTTGCGTGATTCTCAATTTTTTTATCCTCGTTAGACATAACTTTACAAATTAATTACACTATGTAAAAAAAGATAATTTCAAATATTCACATATCAAATTATGAAGGAAATTGTCTAGAGTAACATATTTTTTTTTCAAAGAAATAAGACTATACTATGTTTCAGATAAACTTGCAATAAAGTACATTGACCTTTCCCTAATAACTCTTCGTAGGTACCTGAACAATTAAATATAAATCGTTTTTCATTATTAGACAATGTTAAGGATCACGAGAGATGTTGATTCGGGACAGCTTTGAGTCATTAATTCCGTTTTTTTTTCAAATTAAAAATGTCAATAAATGTAGGTACCCACCTACATTTATTGACATTTTTCAATGACCGTTATTGCACGTTTATTTGGAGCAACCTATAGTCTATGTTGCGCCGACCCCAAATAAATTGGGATAAGGGCAAAAGAATGATGATGATAGTCGTTTAGACGTGATGTTCAATTAAAAATCATTAGAAGTCGTATAACTGCGCCTTAAGGCCAAGAAAAAGGCCAGAAAATGGCTTGGCCTTGACGTGTTGAGAGTAGAGCACTACCTCAAACGCTTCGCGTTATGAGGCGTGCAATAAGGTCGAATGTATGTAAGCGCATTATTTCAGAATGGCTGCACCTATTTGTCTTATTCTTTTTGTTGTGTGCGTAATTGTCAGGAAAAGGTTTGTACGCAAGAAAATTTTGGGAAACCGAAAAATAAAAATTTTGCCCGGACCCGTGCGAAGCCGGACGGGTCGCTAGTAAAAGATAAAAATCGAACTTGTTTTATCCTTGTACCTCCATTCTTCTGAAAAACACTTGACTTTACTACCGCTTACTCATTTTAGGAGTTGTTTTTTACCTCTTGCCCCGAATCGATGAACTCATTTCACTGTTGACGAAATTACACATCTAAGCGGAAAACTAATAAATATGAGACACAATACCTTTTGCTTGCGCAAAAAATGCTAATCTAAAACAAAATCGGCTGAATGCGTCGCGGACAGGAAGTCGTACCTACTTGCAAACACGTACAAATAACAAAGATCGCATCATCGTCCCGATTGTTCTATTTCATGAGTTCTAAATCAGGATATCTCATAAGTAACGTTTCTAGCTAACAGAGATAAACCAAATCAATAATTTATAGTATGTAAATGTTTTGTCCAAAATAATGTAATCGCATTGTGTCGGTGTGTATTTGTGTATGTGGTGCAAGCGGCCGCGGCCGGGTATTTCCGGTGTAGTGTGTGGAGTTCTGTGTGAACTGTGATGTGTTTGTGTCAGAGCGGAGTCCAACGGAATATTCTTGGAGCTGTTTGCCGCGCCTCGCGAGCGATGCCCCGTGTTTACTGTTTACAATCATTGTACCCTGCACACGCACATACCGTATTTAACTATAATATAGACACTATTTACTTTGTGGCTTGCTTGTGGCAAACTGTAAATAACCAAACTGTTTATTGGATCCGCCTTTCATTACTTTTCATTGTGCTCCATTGTCAAGAGATGTTTCATGCAATCACGAATGTTATAATAACATAGACACATTAAGTTGTTATTTCATAACAAGCCATCTACATATCACGTTGTATGTTTTAAAAATGTATGACCTCTAGATATATAACAGTTTGAGCGTGAGTAAAATCGTGTGCTATGTTTACAAACACGACCTCCTGATAAATAGGTTATCAAGTGTTCACGTTGAATTTCTGTTTTATTAACCGGATGAATGAATATATCGGGAAAGGATCAGAATATCTGGGGTGTTTTTGCGAGAATGACGATATTGTTTACTGTGAGCGGAATTCAAAGAATGAAACACTAGTATACTCCGGCGTGTTCTATTATTAGTGGATGATGAGCAGCGTGATGGATGGATGACGTGGCCTCGCCGACGCGCGACGACGGCGCCGCGTCGCTGCAGGCTGGCGCGGCG
The DNA here is from genome assembly GCA_951329385.1 of Polia nebulosa. Classification (NCBI taxonomy): domain Eukaryota; kingdom Metazoa; phylum Arthropoda; class Insecta; order Lepidoptera; family Noctuidae; genus Polia; species Polia nebulosa. The sequence continues at coordinate 17,707,468 of OX589599.1, read as the reverse complement.
CCGACCCGCCCCGCGCTTGTGACTTGTACATCACGAGACGAGGGCGCCATATACTACCTACTCTTACTTACTTACGTTACGTGCACGATGGTCACATCTGTATTTAATATAAAACAATTATGTTACACATACCTTATCACGAGGTGACGTACCTACATACGTTTCGCGTACCAGTGATGTAATTTTGTGCTGATCGCGTGTTAATACTGAATGAACGCTATTTTTAATATAAAATCGTCATCTGATGATGCAGGTAGTCGCTTTTTCATAAACATCTAGCTTGACTTGACGTGATGCGAAGGCGGAAGCCAAATACTAAAAAGTTAATTCCTGAAAATAATTCTAATTGGTTCAAAAATATTTAAACGGACAAGCATAATTACGTTTACGAATAGTTTGTAGGTATATTATGAAATGTGCACGCGCCTCACACGAGCCCTGACCGCCCTGTCTGAATGCTGATCTATAAATTGTCACAAGTCGACAAACAACATTACGTTAGCAGATTTTTTAGGTTACTGGCCTCACACTTTTTTGTCAGAGAACTGACAGAACAATAAAGATATTATTTATAATAGGGTCAGGTTAAAAAAGAGCATGTGAGTGTGACAAGGCGACTGATTTGGTCGCGCGGGGCCTGCGCCTACGCAGCCAGTGATTCATTCGTTTGGCCGCGGAACGGTAAACATTACCCTAATTATTTGTACACTAGTGCAATGCGAACCGACCTAGCTATAACCGAAGAATGTTAGCGTGATCAGCTGCGTAACGGTGACATACCTACACAAATTAGATGAGCCGCCAAAATTATGCGTTACGTTGGCCCAGACCGGTGTCTAACAAACTAGTAAGATCCTATATCTTACCAGTTTGTTCAGCGAGTTAATTAGTCACTTCTTTGATGTGTTTCATATCCATAATATTATGAATATTAACGGTATGATTATATATTTTAATTAATCACCCTGCTAGATAAACAAGCACTTAAGTTAGAAGGCACTATTAAATCATTTGAGGTTCACTGATACGAGAACGATTTGGATCTCCCACTAAAGTATCGAATATTAGTGTGAGATTCAAATCGTTTTAATAATTCTGTGTAAAAACCAGCATAACTAAATGAGGTTACTGTGTGGGTTCTAGGTATACCTGTGCAACTATCTCGCCATTAATGATATAAAGTGTCCTTTCCGTAAGTGGTGACCAGCTTATATGCCTATAATGGTTTATTCAGTTATTAGCATTCTTTACTAATGGAGGTGTAGGCAAAGCCTATTGAGTAGTCATTCATAACGGTTTCTGCATAGGCTGTGTACTTGAACAAAGGAGGAACTATCCATCTTTTTGTTGTCTTCAAGGTCTGTTATGTAAACAAACGAACAAGTGCATAATAGGAAATATAAATGTAAATAGCCTTGTTAGTAAGTACACTAGACAAAAACGCCATGCCTTTTATGTTCAGTATTTTGCGGCGCCAATGCGGATGCGTGCGGTACGGCCTTGTGTACTATTTAGAATCATGCAATGCAACGCAGTAATAAATGTAATAATTTCTATCATAACGTAAGCAGTCTGTAAACATTATTTAGCTGTTTATTCTAATGTATAATTATAGGAACACCAAGACTAAAATACTGAATTTTCGTCGTAATATTTATTTTGTTAATTTTCTGCTTTTACCATTCTTGCGATACGACTGAGTAGACACAGTACAGCAACGATCAATACAGATTTTTTCATTCACATTAATGATCCACGATTTCTCGCAATCCTTGACATGTGGGCTTATCGGTTGCTCAGCTAACTATTACTAATTATTATAATAAATTATCATTATTGTGATACACAATTATATAACACGTTACATCACAGCTGATAGCAATTGTTGCTAAAAATATTTAGCAGTAACTTTAAATATGCAGTGCGCCGACATTAGATAATCGCTCTATTACGTGTGCATAACCATTGGCATTTTCATTAATAAACTTACTGAAGGATTACTCATACGCACGTCAATCCAAACAATCGATGTCGTAATCATAACTCTCCTTTTTAATTATACAATAGAAATAAAGGAATGTTATTATCAGCTACCAATCACTAAAAGTAACTAATAACAGATTGTTAAAATGAATGGGAATGCATATCAATCCGCGAAGTGCGCAGGTCATACGCGGGTAATGATACTATGACGCAGTCGTCGCCAAACCTTGTTTGAAACAATTGATCTGGCGTTACACACAAGCAAAGGTTCACCTTGTTTACTGTTGGGACGGGTTACCGGAAATGCTCAGCTGGCTGTTTTGCACCAATTACATCAGTCGTTTGGCAATATTCCTGTAAATATTTCTTCATTTGTAGCTATATGGCAGCGCACAGATTGCGTAGCGTCCTTGCGCTGGCAGTCGGGATGGGCGTATAGTAATGGCTGCTGCATTCTGCTGCTAGATAATGTGCTGTTAGCTACATCGGTTTATATCTGCGAGGTCTTCGGTGTTGCTTGTTTGCGTTTATTTCTGCGTGTCGAGTCCGCTTTTAGCCGCAACATGAGCCGCGGGCGCGCAGACGCCGCCGTGTCGATGCATCGCGCCAACAATACCTCGACTTACTCTGATATATTCTTTTTGTTCAAATTCCATTCAGATTAATACACCAAGAAGACTTCTTGATACTGCTTATGCGTAGATAGATACCAAATACTTCCAGGCACTCTGCCAGCGCGGTCGTTGATCACAATTAAGACTTGATACTTGTTACATTAAAGTCCATGGAGTCGCTTTGTTTGGGGTTGAAAGAAAAACAAAGAAAAACAGCTGAACGTCATCTCATTTCTGAGAGGAGTATTTTCGAGAGCCCATGTTGCAATTTCATGCGTCCTAGTAATGGTGGGGACGCCGACTCAATGAAAATATATAAATAAAAAAACTTTTTACAAAAAAAATACAACCGACTTCCATAAAATACTAAAAAATGCAAAATAACTTTAATTTCGGCAGTCGGTGTTTCTAGTTTGGTTTCTTCGTTATTTGACACCGACTTCCGAAATTAAAGTTATTTTGCATTTTTTAGTATTTTATGGAAGTCGGTTGTATTTTTTTTGTAAAAAGTTTTTTATTTTTCACTTTTTAGTTGTTTTACCCCATTCTAAAACTAAATTAATAGTAAAGTTATGCCCGAATTGATAGCCCCAAAAATAGGGAATTTGAACGTAGTTGGTGAAATTAGGGTGTATCAGGGTGAACTGTACAAATCTGTATACCCCTTCAGAGCGCATCAGCGTGATGTAATGTTGTGGAGTGGTGAAAACAATATACAGACATGCGATTGCAGCAATTCTGGAAGGTTTGCTATCATTTATTGAAGAGTTCCGTTGTGTATCTCCGAAGTCCTTCATCAGATCTTCACCAAATTAAAATGGGACCAAATGTAAAGCAACAGCTTTCAAATAAAAAAAAAATCTTCAAAATCGGTTCACGTAGTTAGAAGTTATGAGGTAACACACATAAAAAAAAAAAAAAAAAAAAAATAAAAAAAAAAAAATACAGTCGAATTGAGAACCTCCTCCTTTTTTTGAAGTCGGTTAAAAACAAGCAGACGCTGCTCTGCTGATCTGTTTTTCATTCTTCGAAATGAAGCGTGTTTAAAAATGATTTATTGGTGTAAAATTTTTCCTAACCTAAGATTTATCGTGTGAATTATATTGCATTAGTCGTTCTTTACATTAAAAGTTCTTTTTTGCACCTATTCATGATTTACTCATTTATTGCCCAAATGTTATCGAAGTTATCGCCATAGCTTTGTGGCGATAAAAATATAAAACACATTGCCGATTGTATTGTATCACAGATAACACCTCAAAGCACGGACTCGAAAAGTTTTGTGGGACAAACTTCCGTAATAGAATTGAAAAATCAATAGTAACTTACAAACTAAGTAAATATATAGCCATAATATTGATGATGCTAATAAATTTTATAATAATATATTTTAAAATAAAATACTACTACTCATCAATACATCTTTTAAAAAGAATTCAAGTGAGTAGGCGACTATAGGTATTATTAGGATAATTAGGGAAAGACTATTCAAGCTATGTGGCCTTAGGGAGTGCCTCCGCAGCCAGCGCCAGTGACCCGGAATTGCAGCCGGCGCTATCTTTGAAAAAAAAAGCGGGAAAAAGAGCCACAAACAATACAAAAATACTGTTCTTTGATAGAAATCTTCAAAAACAGGTATGAAGTTGCCGAGATATTCCAAAAAATAAACTTGAAAAACTGGATAAAATAGTGAAATTTTGAACATTGCCTAACTTAAAAAAAATCCTTTGGTGGAACGTCGTTATAGGATGGAAGAAAACTTCTGACCAAATTTCATCCAGATTGGAAGGGGTCAATAAAAAAAAAACATGATTAAATATAAAAACTTATTGCCATTAGCGGAAATCTATACGTAAAAAATATTGTACATTTACAAATATGAAACGAATGATTTTCTATTGTAACAAAGCATAATATTTAAATAAACTGAGAAAAATTTGCAAAATTGTTTAATGAGCTGCGAACGAGAGCTTTGAACCTCAAAGTTCTACATAAAGACAGTCCCAAAACTCCTGTCCTTTTTATTCTAAATCTTTTTTTTAATGGATATTGTTAATAAATATATAATAAATTTCTATTGCAACAAAGCATACATAAATAATAAAATAATAATAATATATAATAATATTTAAATAAACTGAGCAAAATTTGCAAAATTGCTTTATGATAATAAAATAAATTGCTATGTATATGTTCGAAAAGTTTGTCTGCTGATCTAGGCTGCTCAACCACTTCAGCAATGCAAACTCTCAAAATGCAAACCATTACTACGGATAGTGTGTTAAGCAATTACCTCGCTGGTCATCATCAGACTTTCAGAATTGATCATGTAGTAGCACCCGTGCTCAATTAGATAAATGTTGAGAGCTAGGTCATCCTATTTCTATTATATAGAACCGATAAGCACTTACCTGGTCATCATCAGACCTTCCAAATATATCATGTAGTAGCACCGGCGCTCAATTAGATAAATGTTGAAAGCTAGGTCATCGTAACTGTTTCCGTTTTTGAGAACCGATAAGCACTTACCTGGTCATCATCAGACCTTCAGAATGAACCATGTGGAAGCACCCATAGTATTTAGTATGTTTATGTATCACATATTTGTTTAGTTTATTTAAGTAACAGATTTATTTTAAGTTTTTGTTGTGCACTTAAGATACCTACTTATGCAAATGTATTTTTCACCCTGAGGTTTGCTGTAAGAAAACCCAAATGCTGGGTTAAGCTCGCCTTTGTAACTAATTGTTAATTTGTGTTTTATTTATAGGTTATATGTGTACAATAAAGAATAATAAAAAAAAAAGCACCCATGCTCAATTAGATAAATGTTGAAAGCTAGGTCATCCAAACTATTTCCGTTATTGAGAACCGATAAACGCTTACCTGGTCATCATCAGACCTTCAGAATGAATTATGTGAAAGCTCCCGTGCTCAATTAGATAAATGGTGAAAGCTAGGTCACCCTAACTATTTCCGTTATTGAGAACCTAAAAACTTCAACACCCGTTTACACCCCTTTTTGAATTTTTAGAAAATCACCCCTTGATTCACAAAAATTCAAAAATATGCAATTCTTATTTTTTTATCAAGATTATTCGTGCCGCGCGTGCCAGTTTTAACTTTATCGGACCAAGCGTTAAGATTCCACCATACAAACTTTAACATCCTCTAAGCCCCCATGTGGGGGTAGTTTTGGCAAACTAATTATGTCGAATCTTTTTATTTACTTAGAGACACGTTTCCGCTAAGTTTCAAGTTTTTAAACCCAAGCAGTAAGATTTTTTATACAAACTTCCATCCCCTATTTTACCCCTTTAGGGGTGGAATTTCCAAAAATCCTTCCTTAGTTGATGCCTACACTGTTTAAGGTATCTATTTGGATAATTGTGGAAGACTTGAAATTTTCCACATAGATACCTTCCAGCGTTTTGGGCTATGCGTTGATATATCAGTCAGTCAGTCAGTCAGGACTTTGAATTTTATATATATAGATAGATAGATAGATGAACATTCGGAATAATACACATTATATAATACAATACTTAGGACATATGACTTTATTTCATGCAAAATTAGGATATTCAATTATTATAGTACCCAATATTATGACAGAATAGTTTTAGAAGTAAAAATAATTATGTAAAATTTCGAATTTTTGAACATTACGGTTACTGAAGTTTATAGCAAACGTGTTATGGATAATGATTTTCAGACAAACAATTTTAGGAGAAGAAAGGCGTACAATGGCAAACATGGTGCCATTAACTCTAACTTGGAAGTAGCTCCAGAGATTTTTAATTTTTTTTTTTCAACAAAAAATCCCTCTTAAAATAACACAAGCTTTAAGTTCCACACCCGATGCCTCAGTTGCTTTATGTTGCAGGCTGTCCGTTTGAATTCCAATTCAAACTTATAAGCCCTATGACAGTCATAAAGGCTTTCCAGCAAATCACAATCAAATTAATCAAAAACCTATGGGGAATGTCTATCTCCATACTTGGCTTTAATCTTTAATTTGTATGGCCCGAGAAATTTATTCAGATAAAATGAAATACAGTAAGGTTATACCAGTTTTTAAATCCGGCAACAGTCAAGACACTCATAAAATTATAGACCTGTATCCGTGTTGCCGGTTTTCAGTAAGGTGTTTAAAAAACTGGCCAAGTGCGTGTCGGACTTCGCACATTTAGGGTTCCGTACTAAATGAGGGAATTTCCAAGAAAAAATCTTATTTATATAATATATAATGTATTTGTTAGTAAAATATACGTAATAATAAACATTACCACCAAATTTCAAGTTCATAGGTCAATGGGAAGTTAAAAAATTCTTCGTAACAAAATTTTGTTAAAAAAGCTGACTTTGGTGGCTTCTAATTTGTCTTCCAATATTTTTTAAAACCAAATATGTATATAGTATGTGTCTACTCAACGAGCTCTAAACAACGATACCCCATTTAATGGGCAAGGTCAATTTTTTTTTCTCGCCCCCTTTATCTGTATGGGAGCTCCATAAAGAGCTAAATATAAAGGGCTCCGATTGGACCCTTCGGGTACGGAACCCTAAAAAGGAATGCTCAATCATTTTAACACCAATAAAATCTTACACGATCAACAGCATGGTCTCGCCAAAGAACGTCGTATGATTGACGCTGGAAACACATATTTACAGCATGGGAGGAGGCCCAGACTGCGATAGGAGTATTTTGTGACCTCTCAAAGGTGTTTGATTGCGTTAATCACGAAACCTTACGCTTAAAACTAGAACTTTACGAACTAGATAAAATTGCACTTAATTTAGTGAAGTCTTATTTAATTAACAGGCACCAGCAAGTTTAAACAAATGGTGTTAATTCACGGGATTAAGAAGTCAAAATGAGGGTACCGCAAGGCTCAATTTTAGGTTCTTTCCTGTTTTTAGTATATACTCGTATATTAATGATCTACCCCATCTACACATAGATACACGCATCATGTTCGTAAACGGGCGCCATCATTTGAGACTGGTCATCTCTTAACTGCTACTGGCTGCTTTTATATTTTGAATTGTTTTATTTCTTATTTTATTTACATTGTTCTAGCATAATAGAAGCAACAAGAAATATGTACCAGGATTTTTGTAACACATATTTAAAAGAGTGTCTTGCGTTCTCCATAGAGACGCCATTCTTCGCCGTTCATCTCCATCTACGTTTTGGAATTATTGCAATTAGCTTCATATTTCTGACTGAGTGACTTCTTGACAGTTCAAAAGTGTCTATAAAAGGGTTTATTTGAAATAATTGCTGGGAGTTAAATAGTTGTCGTATTAAGTTATTATAACAAAGCGTGCAATAGAGTTGATTGAATGTCTCCTTCACTTCCACGTGCAATTGTTGTACTTCGTCATCGTGCTTGATTTCATTTTATATTGCGATAAAGGAAAATTTCATTCCTTTTCCGTGCTCACCATTATTTTTTCTTGTAACTGATAAGCGGTTAATGTAGTAAGTTCAGTATAGCGTATAGTATAAACCACGTGTAAGCGAGTCACACGCACCATTTTATATTGCTTTATTTATCTACATGTACAATAGCTAAGGAACACGGAGACGTTATGTAACAAAAGATTAGGTTTATGGTCTTTCAGAGCTGTGAATAATCGATAAAGTATATACGATGGCATGTACGTGCAAATATCTTGCACTCTTATCGCTATACACGTGCTTCCAGTTTACTATGCTACAATACTACTTGCACTCTTGTGAGAGCGACGTAGCTGTTTGTAATTTGCTTGACAGCCGATAACATGTGAACACGTTTCCTTTATTTGATTTATGTGATTGTGGCTTATTGGGAATATTGTTTGATCAATTATCCTGCCCGTGCTGGCTACCCGCATGGTCTCTATTGCATCGCTAGGGAGTAGCGTGGGAGTAAAGAGCTCCTTATACATTTCTCATAGGGTTCGGCATACATTTATGTCGTTGATGCCACTGATATTCGGTTTACGACCTCGGTTGCTTGGTTTCGCTTTGCTTTGTAATGAACCTAATATTCATTCATATCGAGTGAAAGTGCTACGTTCGTCAGTACACTGAGAGAGGGACGCCGACATACAAATAAATTCACATATAAATATGTATAAATGTGCTAAGTTACGGCCGGATATGTGCTGTGAGGCTGGGTTCACGTAAGGTGAGCAGACGGCGGGGCGGCGAGACGCTGCCGACCTCTACGCTCGACTTACTGGTTTCTAAATTAAATCATATCTTTTATTGTCACCATGGAAATTCAATACTGTCTGGCTAACACAATGGACATAAAGAACGGTATTACTAAAGATGTATTGTACTAAAACCCAAATCTTTATAAAACCAGTCGAATACGAATGAGATTCACAAGAAAAGGTTCCGCACCATTGTTTAATTTGCTTACCACTTCAACCACTTGTCGCTTGGGTTGAGAAAAATAACACAGGATACAGAGCTTGGTCATATTTATCTAGTATAAAAATAATGAATTTATTATGACAATAATGTAACCAGTAGAATGTGGGAGAATGGAGGAAAAAATTAAAATACCGTACCTACCTATCTAGTAAGGTCAAAACTCGTTTATTCTGCGAACTTAGTCCGGAGTTTGAAACCCACATCCTTGTCTGCACTAAACAAAGAATATCAAGTGATCAGGTTAATCGTTGATAGTTATTGTTAGTCATTATTATATCAATTTCTAGCTAGACTAACCATGACAAATTGAGACTTGCATGCAAATTGTATTGATCCATGAAAACTTCTATATTGCTTTCAGTTTCGAAAAAATATTACCTATGTATTTTGTAATACACCTGGGTGCCATCCGTTGTGTTTGAACTTTTGACTACGGGTTACTAAATCCTACTTGCCTATGCTTGGACACATTTTGTTTTTATTCAAAACATGATCACCACATCCTGTTTTTTTTGTTTTCGGTATTTCCCTAAATTATGCGAGGATGGGTCGTAATCTATTGTTTACAAATAAGAGGTATCATCGAATCTAGATAATAAATATTTATATCACTGAGATAACAGCCCAAGAAGGCACGTATCTAGAATTCATAATCTTTTGTTATGTTTAAACTGTGATAAAACAATTTATGCTTCAGAGCGATTATCATATGCTCAATGTTTCTAAATATGAATCAAACAATAATAAATATGTAAAACAAAGACGTTTGATCGACCAATGTTATGAATATTTTCTCAGTCAATGATCGGATTTATCAACAATGAAAAAATCTTTCATTTTTTAATGACATAACCATAATAAACAAAAATGTTTTTGTGGCGAGGGGAAAAATAACAAAGATTTGATTAGCTATTTTCTTTATTTAGAAACTAGCTGCACCGCTATACTATGTTTCAGATAAATTTGCAATAAAGTACATTGACCTTTTCCTAATAACTCTTCGTAGGTACCTGAACAATTAACTACATATAATTCGTTTTTCATTATTAGACAATGTTAAGGATCACGAGAGATGTTGATTCGGGACAGCTTTGAGTCATTAATTCCGTTTTTCAAATTAAAAATGTCAATAAATGTAGGTGGGTCAATGACCGTTATTGCACGTTTATTTGGAACAACCTATAGGCATGTGTTGCAATGCCACGTTTTTTTTTTTGTATAGATTTTTTGGGCCAGGAACCCTCGCGGGCGTCCCCAGAACACCCTACCAAAGTTTCGTCACAATCTGATCAATGGTTTCAAAGTCTCTAGCGGACACAGGTAGAAACAATTTTTGTGTTTTATATACATGTATAGTTACGAAGAATTTAGAATCAAATACATAGATCAATGTCCAACAAATATGCGCTCAGTGGACACCGAACACCATGGGAATTTCAGTTCATTGTAGGAGACCTTATTAAATCTCTCGTATCTTCTAAACTGTACTAAACGCTGGGGGCGCCAGGTATACGCATGACCGAGACTTGTAATTTACCCAGAACAGAATACAATTACGAGCTAGTATAACCAAAAGACCATACACCTAACCCAAACACATGCTACGCCGTACAAAATAAGTGTAAAAAGCAAAATATTCGAAATCAAGTCATTTATTCAAACTAGGCTGAGAGCCAATACTTTTTGAACGTCAAAGTTCTGCATAAAGACAGTCCCCCAAAAACGCCCGCCCGTCACGATTTATTTTAAGACTTGTATGTAAACCACATTACTAATTTCCATACAAAAAAGGTCTCCATGTCGGCCGGCGGCAATTCTGGCATGGTTTAGTTCCCAGCACCTCTACCATGTAGGAGATTTTTTAGGAGAATATATTTTTCTTTATGAAAAACTAAACTGAACTGATCCAAAGCCGAGATAAGCTGTTTGGTGAAACCTTAGAGCAGTGCCCAACAAAGCAAAGGGAACGAACGAAAAGTTCAAGACCTCCTGTAGTTCAACTGCCTTTAGCCCTTTTCACGCACATTTGTACGTAGAAGGACTACGAAGAACTGAAGAAGTATAGCTCCCCAAACTGGCCGCGCGCATATCGGACGTCATCCAATATGCTTCCGGCCAGTGTAAGGAGCTTGAGCGGGTGTCAAAGCGGGTGCGTCGGATCAAACACATAAAACCGGCGCCGCGGAAGTGACTATGGTGGACACCTAGCTCTCCGTGACGGAGCGGCCTAACTAGCGATCGACCGTTTACCCTGTTTTACCCTGATGAAACAAGTCTAGCCTCCTCCAACAACTCGTGACGCTCTGTGGCCACCTAATCGCGCCTGCACCCGCCCTAGTCACCGCGCTTTTGTCTCTCGTCTCGTACTCTCCTGACACGTCTGGGACGCCGCGGCAGGGGAAGGACGAAATTGAAGTATTTAGCGAGCCGCCGCCGCCGCCGCCGCGCGCCGCCGAGGGTTGGCCGGGTAAGGGCGGCGCGTCGCGGCTATGACCGAGACGGCTGGGTGAATGTACGCTCGACGCCACGCTACGCTCCCTACACTACACTTATAAATGCGCACACTTAATGTACTTACATGTCATTATAGCTGTACTCGATTTTATACTATGTGTCAGCATTAAACAGATCGCATAGACTGAATTGTTTTTTCCTCATACCAGTTTGTAAACAAGAAAAATCATGTAGCAAATAACCTCCTATTACTTCTTAAGCACAAAGACCACCGTGGGTTATATTACTTATGTATTATTAAAAGTTAAAAATACTTAATTCCCGAACCTTTTCCCTAAAAGTAAAAGCAACCCATATTCCATTCTTGACTATAAGATTACCTGATGACAAAAGAACTAAGCACAAAGAGGATCTACGTCATAGAAAAGATTCTTCTATTTTTGTGCCGTACGTCTGTAACCGACCGACCGTTAGATGGGTCCATAACATAAATCCCAGATTACTCATCTGTAATACTCAACTCGACTCAATTAAATGTAAAGTCAAAAGCCATAAGACGTAGTCCCAAGCAGTTTCCTAGTATGGAGTGGAGACACATTCACATGCCTTATCTTTTAAATCTGTGTTGGGAATGAATGGGGCTTAATTGTTGCTGTAAACCGTTTCGTAACCATGTTCGCCTGGTCGTGTCGTGCGTTGCTTAATATGTGCATGTGGATTGTGGCAGGAAGGCCCGAAGGCAGTGTTGCCAACCCTAATAAAATGTTTGGTTCAATAATCTCATTGCTTGATCCACGTGATGCATACAGTTTATTGCCTAAGTTGGCCCAAGTAATACCATACTCGCCTATGCAATAAAATAGGTGATTTGTGTTCTCTAGTTAAGAACTTAAATCAATTTATAACTCATTAAATCAGGACACCGTAGTTGCAACACTGCAGGGACATGCTGTTAGTTCGTGAATGGGCGCGGACAATAGGATCCGCGAGCTTGCGCCGGCGCTGCCACCGCTGCCTGCACTCGGGCGCGGTGACTCACGCGCAGACCACCCACGCCTTGCAATACCGACGTGCTAGTACTTCCCTCACTAAGTGTGCCTTTGACGAAACAATAGCTTGGATAAATACTGCATTTATGGTGCCCTAGACTAGACTTCCTTGATGAACACAACCAAACGTGAAGCAGATTCTGACATAATGCGTAACGCTGCAAAGTACACGTGGTTTTGTAATACTTTGATAAAATAAATGGTTTTATCACTCCTACAGTTTTTGACTTTTCACCTTTTACCTAGGTTTCAGACAAAAGATTTAAAATCACCTTTCCTCAAAGTGAATCATCATTCATCAGCCCCAAACTAATCTGTGAAAATTCGACATCCCACAACCCACAAGATAAACAAAGAGCCATACAAACAAACCCGGAAATCTGAATCATGCCTTTGTTCTTTCAATCTTACTGACTACTGCTACAGTGCGCGCTGAGAAAAACACGTTATGTATGAGTATGAGCAATACAATATTAGAATATGTATTTCTTAATAGATTATTTTAGGAAAATGCAGTCTAAAATATGCTTCCAACTAATCTTCAAAACATTATGTTCAGATGAAAAGCTTTTAGAATTGCTTTCCAGCTAATGTAAGTGGATTAGTGTAGTGGCGGGAACGGTATGCGTGGAATGCAACTTCGTCTCGCAAACGGTGAACCGGTGGCGGCGGCGTGCGGCGTGCACCTTCGGGGAACGACCGGCGGCCGTGGCCGAGGTGCGCCATGCATCATGTGTGGCTTCACTCTGCCGCGCGCCTGGCTTCGCGACTTGAGACCATCGACCACCGAGCAAACCCTGCAGACCTGTTTGCATTCCGTCCAGTTGAATTATCCCGGCCTCTCCTATAGCAGATGATAAAATATATATAAGGTCGAATTGAGAACCTCCTCCTTTTTTTTTCGTCGGCTAAAAATTATCAAGTGTTATTATTATTGTGATCATTTTTGTTCTCATAAATTCACAGCTTAGTAGAACCGCTACACTTAGGTGCTTGTTTTGCCAAAACGAAGTAGATTATTTAATATAACGTTAGCAAAGCATTATTTGTTAGACTTAGAAGAAATTATTATTGTCTTGTAATATTGCTCAAAAGGAAAAACTGGCCAAGTGCGTGTCGGACTTCGCACATTTAGGGTTCCGTACTAAATGAGGGAATATCCAAGAAAAATACTGATTTATCAATTTGTTAGTGAAATATATGTAATAATAAACATTATCATCAAATTTCAATTTCATAGGTAGGGAGGAATTGGGAGGTTAAAAAATTCTTCGTACCTAACATTTTTTTGTTAAAAGAGCTGACTTTGGTGGCTTCTAATTCCTTTGTCTTACAATATTTTTTAAAACCAAAAATATAGTATTGGTCTACTCAACGAGCTCTAAACAACAATTCCCCATTTAATGGGATAGGTCAAATTTTTTTTTCGCGCCCCTTCATCTGGAGCTCCCCTAAACAACATCTTAATTTTTTTTATTTTGTGGCTTTGGGTCAACAAGATGCTTATACTGTGAGAATTTGGAGACTGTAGCTCCAACCGTTTGGCTGTAAAACTTGTGTGACAGACGACGGGCGGACAGACAGACGAACACGTGAGTGACAGCAATAGGGCTCCGTTTGGACCCTTCGGGTACGGAACCCTAAAAAGGAATTAATTTTGTAACAGTGATTAGATTGCTGATTAATTTTAGAATAATCTTTGCTCTACAAAAAACTAATAAGCTGATTGGTCATCAGAGTTGATGACATAATATGGTGAAATGAATTACAGGCTACAATCATCATGAGTTAAAGAAATTATTATGTTTGGCTATTTTTTAATTGTGAAATAAACAGATTCGTTGCGTAACAATATCAAATGCGTAGCAAATTGTTGTACATGCTTTGAACCCAGTGGGTCATGGACCTCCAAAATGTATGCGCAGTAAACAGAGGTTTTTCTTTGCTTCAAGGCTGTGCTAGTTGAATTCCGCCTTCCTTAATGATATTTGACGGAATCTACGTGAGAACGAACTCGTACTATTTTCTCACATATGTGAAAAGCACATCACAGATTAACAGTACAATGAAAAGTTATCGTAAAGTAAGACCATATATTTTGTACAAAACAATATTTATTTATGAATCAAAGTATGTATTGTCAGCATTTTAAACTGCATCCATTTTATTGCAGGCTTTGTGAATTCTATTTTCACATCGTAAACTTTATACCGTTGTCTAACGGGAAAGATAAACAATCTAAACTTTTATGAGGGATTTTCCTTAAAGATATCAAGGATATAACCACGAGGGTCCTAAACCCCTCAAAATACGAGTACATTTTAAAGTTTTCAACTTATCCCCATTATTAAAACTTTCCAAGCCAAAGTTTTCCGGGAAATGAAAATCCGTTAAAGATCAAGACATTTCCATTCGATGTATAGCAACTTTTTGCCATTTGCTTCTGGGTTCAACGGCCAGACAGTTCGGATCGTTGATTTTTTCGCTTGAGTGCTTGTCTGTATCCACCAATTTTGAGACACAATCTTATATTTATTTATTTGGTAAAATATTTTCTTTGGTAACTAACAGTTTAGTGTTGTTATTCGCGTGAAATATTTAATCTGCTTATTAAAGATTGCTTGCTTGCAATTTCAAACTCAACGGTCACTGGCAGACTAGCCGGTTGAGTAAAGTTGAATGTATCGGTAGGCATCTCATCCTTCGTGGAATTTTTACACACACATTCTAACGCAAAACTGCACGTTACGAAGCCGCCCTCGCCGTGCTGTGACCGCCCGTCGCCGCTTATAAACTTATTGTTTTTTCAAGTCGCCATTATTTTCCAAGAAGGGCAAGAATCTGAAAAAATAAACAGATCCTGTGCACCTTTTATTTAACTAGCCTACACTATTTCACTGCTGAGCAGAGGCCTCTCCAAATCCTTCCAGGAACTTTTCTCTCGTGCTTCCTCAAACCAGGCCCTATTGTGATTTATTTTGTATTTATTGTTGTTTCATTTGCTCAGGTACACATTGACAATCGCAAAAGCGGTTATAGTTTTCAAGACCCAAAGTCTGCGTTCTGTTTTTATTTACAAAAAATTGCAAGCATTGTAACAGGACTAATTTGTTTTTGTATATTGTGTTGTTTCAAGTTACATAGTCATTGTCAAAATTAATATGTATAAATTCCAAAAATAACGTTACTAATATAGAAAACGTATTGCAAAGTAGGTAGGAAATGAATTGAAGAAAAATATTTATCTACCTATCTAAATACATCTAATTCTGTACTGAGTGCGGTGATTTTCTATTATTCTTTTGGAAATTAGAAAATGCAATTAACCGTTGAAAATAGAGCCTCAAAATTATTATAACAGGCTCAAATATATGGAGAAAAACAAATCGTAGTAAGCAAGCGTGCCCTGTTTGTATTTGTTGAGCACGTGTTCGCCGCCATCTTGGAGCACACGTTTTTGGCGCGAAAGTTGTGCTTCCTCTTTCAATATTTGATACTGCATTATCATAGCACAAGTTATTTAGTATTCTACTTTTTGAGCTATAATAACAAGACTGCAGCAATTTTTTTTTATACATTTTCCAGTAGAAAGAATGATAAGCTAAGTACTATTGCACCTTTTTCAATGTTTTTCCTCAAAAAAGTTCCTTATGAATTATATTACAGAATCAAGGCTAAGGTTACAAGGTAAATAGGTATTCAACCTAATAAGAATTCTGTTTATTTCCTTAAACGGATGTATTGGCGCCAAAATACGGCGTGGTTCTTACTTCCACGTTAATGGCTGCCGTTCATTGCGCTCGCTGGGTGTATTGCCCGCTGCTCACCACGCGCATCCTGCCTACTACGTTTACTGCGTCCTGCTCGCACTTATTTGTTATGTTTATACACAAAAGAGACGCCCACTTCACGTGCAGCAATTTTTGTGCCACAGAAGGACGCGCCTGAGATCAATGCACTTTCCGAGGACAGCGAGCCCGTTTTTATTAATCGTTAACGTTGGGCTACTCTCGACGTAATAGGGATCTTAAGAGATAGCCCTAAGAGTTAATTTGACCGTAGCAAGAACTGGGAACTAGAGGTCGATGTCTAGACGCGCGGGAAGTGATTAAAGTATGTGGAATTGTGAGTGGAAGGCATTCCGCTCGTTCGTATAGGGCTGTCCATGTCTTCTCTAGAGTAGGGTGCGTTTTGGATAAATTACTCTATTATTAACGAAATAATATGTTTTACTGTAGAAACAAGGAAGTGATATTTTTGTATTACTTTCAAATTAAAGTGATTATTCCAGTGTTAGAAGACAATGAAAGATTTTGAATAATTTTATAAACATTGTAAAATTATCAACCCTGTTCAAAGATGTGTGTGGTGCCGCCGCCCGTCTGGCCGCTGCGCTGGTGAGGCATCAGCTTTTAACACGCTTTTTGCCTTGCACTTTACATAGTCTTGCCAGTTTATAAGGCTCACTTATTTTTAGCTCAGACGGACTAAAATACCAATGCTCTGACTAGATTTATTTTAAGCTTATCCTACGCAAAGGACCAAGTTATGGTAATATTCTGCGTATAGTCGATCGCTGCTAAAATTATGCTTATTTCAATTTATATTACAGCCACATTCATTGTTTTATTCGTTAAATCAAAAGTGAGTTTGATGGTTTTGAACCTGATTAATTTGTAGTTTTGATTTGTAACTTTTTGGGGTTCCGTTTCCAAAGCATAAAACGGGACCCTATTACTAAGACTCCGCTGTCCCTCTGTCTGTCTGTCTGTCTATCCGTCTGTCACCAGGCTGAATCTCATGAATCGTGATAGTTAGACAGTTGAAATTATCACAGATGATGTTTTCTGTTGCCGCTATAACAGCAAATACTAAAAAACAGAATAAAATTATTTAATTAGGCTCCCGTACAACAGACATGATTTTTTTCCCGTTTTTATAGATAAGGGTACGGAACTCTTCGTGCGCGAGTCCGTCTCGCACTTGGCCGGTTTAATTATTTTTTTTTACATTTTAATTTATTACAACTGACCTTTTGCAAATATTTTAATCTTGTGTTTACAATAAGTGTATAGTTTTTTACTAATGTTTTGTTGATTTCAGTGTTGCAATGTTAACTATTCTATCAATAAAAAAATAAGTACTTACCTGTTATTTTTAATCACATAAACTCATGCTGGGTTAAAATAACAAAATATCTATGACTGAGTCGGTAAATCCCAGAATTGTTTTTTGTATAGATAGGTACCTAATGCCACATTACGATATGATATCTAAGTATTGCTTGGCGCTTGCTAACGTCTTTTGGTCATAAGGAAAATGATGAGCAAAAATGATTCATACTCATAAAAATATTGCACGGACACACACAAAGTCACTGCTATAGTTTCAGTGACTTTTTAGCCGACTTCAAAAAGGAGAAGTTTCTCAATTCGACTGCATATTTTTTTTTTATAAGTATGTTTGTTTTGCGGTTATCCTATCAATTATGATTTGATTTTGTTGATTCTTTTTGTTTTGTAGGGATAAATTTTAACGAAATTGATTCAGCGCTTTTTGAAAAAATCAACAAAATAGGTATAATTATACCACAGAAGACGTTTTGGTTATCTCCAATTATATTCAAATTTCATGTATTGGGGTTATCAATTCGGGCATAACTTTACTATTTAGTTTTAGTTATGGGGTTATACAACTAAAAAGTGAAAAATAAAATTAAACTTTTTTACAACAATTAATTACAATTTTTTTTAAGTAGATTTTTTTATCTTAAATCCCCCAAAATCAAACGCAACATCATTTATATTTATGCAACTTCATTTAAATGGAATCTAATCTTTACCAACTCAAGTTTATTAAAGTATTGAGAAAATTAATTACTATTGTCTAATCTACTAAATAATTAAAATTGTAGTAACCTTTCATTCATTTACTTTTTCTGATTTTACACAACTTGTTTACTGTATAAAAGTATTTTTTTACAAGGGCAATTTATTTTCGTGATTTGATAACCTCTTTATTCGAAGAAAAAGAAGTCGCGTCAGGCCCCGCGCGTCGACATAACAATAGGTTTTTAATTGTGTCTGCTAATGAGGGACTTGACGCGTTAAAATGATCATTTTTATGTGAATGATACTTACTTGGTGTGAAATGCAATTTTTTTCAAACATTGATTGCGTCACATAAAGCGTCATTTAATTTTTAGGGATGGGCACTGATGATAAATAATACTGCATAGTAAAATAACAGAACTATTGTGATATTATTTAAAACCTGTGATTGCTCTAGGAGACTATATTGTATTCTCTAATCATTATTTACCTTAACCAAGCAACACTTTATCATTTTTTCCTGATCCCTATGTATTTTATTTTTAGTAAGTAAGTACCTAATAAAATTTTATTTAACATATCATCTGCTGACTGTAATTTTAAGCTAAACTGACTTTTAATTGAGTTTATCAAGATAAAAAAAAAACAACTGACTTCCAAAAAAGAAAATACACTAAAAATTAAAAAATAACTTTAATTTCGTAACTCGGTGTTTGTATTTTATTTCTTCGTTGTTTGACACCGACTTCCGAAAATAAAGTCATTTTTTAATTTCTAGTTTTTTTTTGTTTTTGTAAAAAAAGTTTTAAGTATTTTTCACTTTTTAGTGTTATACCCCAGAACTAAAAACCTCAATAACTTGGAACGTGGAATTTAAACATAGTTGTAATTGGAGAACACCAAAACGTCATCTAGGTATACGTATTTTTCGTTTTGGTTCAGTTTTTCAAAAAGCGCTGAAGCAATTTCGATAAATTATATTTATATGGGACCACCTCGGGAGTATATTCTTTCGGATAAAAAAAGAATTTTGAAAATCGGTCCACAACTGACGGAGAAATCGGCGGACATACAGTCGAACATAGTTCATCCTCCTTTTTCGAAAGTCGGAAAATTAAAAAAACAACCTGCAACAAAAACAAATTAAAATACTTTCTATATAATAGTAAGTAACAGCTAAGAAAGGCATCGCAATGTGTTTAACCAGGCTGCACAAATAAAGTGTAAACACGTTCATGTGTTTTGGAAGTGCATGATGCGATAAATGGAACGTTATCTCGGCACACATTCTTGTACTTTGACCCGCTCTACTATCTGTGACCGCAACTAAATTGTTTGTTATGCGTTAATTGTTTTCCGATGAGACAACACATGCTCTGTCCATTATTTTATCGATAGTGTCCGCGGGTGGGACTGGGGACGCACTGCATGCCGAGCCGATGACTACGTCGTCATTTATGCATTGAAAGGAATTCATTCATCGACAATTGCATGCCCTCGATTATCGTCAGTGTCACATCATTATTAGATTTTAATATTGCAGTAAAAAACAACATTTATATTCAGATGCATGTCAGTATATTAGTACCTAAGTATAGATAATTAAAGTTTTAATGAAGCATGAACAGGAAAGAAGCCTTTTAATAGTAAAGGAAGCTTCACATAGAACTCGGGCATCAGATTACACAACTTTATCGGCGTGTTCCAAAAAAACAAAATACATGTAATAACAACAATTATTTTTATACCAATCCACGTGTTTGTGTTAAGCGAGTCTATTCTCAGCAAGTAAAATAATTAATTAATTTGAAATGTCAAACTTGTCGATTTCTCTTCTTGTGAAGATTAAAAACAGCAAGTTCTTAATTTTTCGCGCAACTAAGGCAAGGCCTAGACAAGTATCATAATATTATATTTAATTAATCGATATACATGTGTAGAGGGGTTAGCCTATATTCGTACCGCATTAGTCAGTGGCTTGGTAAAAATAAAGAGTATATTGCGAGTTTGCGAGTTCACCTCACCCGCGGGGCCGCAATTCGAAGGTTATCAGGAACATAAAAGCTACGGTTAAGGCCCTTGAATAAATTCATCGGTCATCGAACTTATCACGCCCGTGTGTCGCCAAAATAATTAATTAAAATTCTGTGAAATTGTGAAGCGTCGCCGACTACGCAAGTGATTGGATTGTACTTAACGTTTGCAGGTAACTAGTGGAAATTATAATATGTGATTTTAATAGGTACGGTACTTTGTAGGTCCCTCGCGCCACTAGGCGGAACAGTGTACTGTGTAACTACCTACAAAGAAACTTAGCTGTTTTTTTTCTATTCAAATATAAAAAAATCGTCAATTCAAGTAGGTAAGTACTAATTAGCCTAATTACCTAATACCTAATAATAAGATACCGGTCTAAATTTATGCTTACTTGTACACCAAAAATTTAAACAAGTTACAGGTTGTACTTTTTAATTTTCATGCAAAAGGCAAAAAGTATGTAAACTTTGGTTTTAGAACGTAGACTGTGATATGTTTACATAAGTGTGTATTATTTATGCCATAAGACCGTTGAAGATTTAAATATTTAATATGCGAGGGGCACTCGAGCAGGTGGTTCGAGAG
Organism: Polia nebulosa; assembly: GCA_951329385.1. NCBI lineage: Eukaryota > Metazoa > Arthropoda > Insecta > Lepidoptera > Noctuidae > Polia > Polia nebulosa. Next base: position 17,686,482 of record OX589599.1, on the reverse strand, counting down.
CGGCGGATATTACTTCCAATGGAGGGTCAAAGGACCACTCAAGGCCGCAGTCACGACATTTCGGAACGTCGATAACCTTCGCTAGGCGCCTTCGCACCGCGAATACTTCCATATCATACAAAAAACACTACGGGTTTACCCGTGCTGAAAACACTATAATAATATATAATTATTTGGGTTCTACACGCGGAAGTTTTGAAGGATATTGATGCAATCGTTAGATTTTACACTAGCTCGTAAATAGCAAAACAATAGTACTTACATACATCATGCTTACATGTGTAAGATTCAATATTATACTAGAGTGCAATGACATTCGGTTACACGTAGTACGTGCTACAGTTGCATACAATGCATATAAATAACATATTATTGGAATAGCTAAATAACCTGCAACAGTGTAGTGCGACCTTGCCATACTTACACGTGTTGTCAATAATAGAGAAGATATTGCCATTGAACTATGTCGGGTATGGGCTAACTAAGGCATAGGAGAATGACGGGGCCCATCGTGGCCGGTGCCTGCATGCCTAGGGGTAGCGGATAAATTCTGAAAATGAGTTACCGCACCCCTGGGCACTCAGGCAAGGAAGGAACAGGGGTGGGTTTTAGTCAGTAAGAGTCTGACACGCCCGCCCGCTCCACCCAGAGCGGGAGAATTCATTGGATGATTTCCCAACCCCCCCAAAAAAAAAAAAGGCATAGGAGAAGGATATTTCTGCAAGACCGATTGAGACATTATCATTGCATTTATTGTGCTTAGATAGTTTCTCATCTATGGAGCTATAGCTCCGTTTGTTGGAGGGAAAAGTGCGAAAAAGACGGAATCTAAGTAAACACGTGGATGTAGTCTTAAGGGCCTATAGGCCTCCCCATAAGTGGCGCCCTCATTGAATAAAAATTCGTATCTTAGCCTAGAAAATAAAGATTAAAGAATCCTATGTTGCGTTTGTTACAAATAGGATAAGGTATTTTTACGTTGTTAAAACAGAACTTAAAGTGTTTCGTATCCAAAGTAGTAGGCAAAAGTGTCAAAAACGGCCGTTGTTGGTACTTTTGCTTACTACTTTTAATTTTTAATCTTTATCTTCTACGCTTTGCTACGATTTTTTATTCAATGAGGGCGCCACTTGGCGGCTATATACGCCTTAACGTAGTAGGTAGTTATTTGACTAATGGTAAGCAATGGTAAGCTCAGTTTACAGCTTTTTAATGTCTCGTTTTCCCAGTGCATAAAATGCAAATTCAAGTACATTCTTGACAATCAAATGCTTTGTTTTGTCATTATTTATTATTTGAATGATAAACCTTATCTGCGTATGATTTCGCGCACGCTATAGACCTCTTTTGTACAAGCCCGCCACACTATTCCCAAACCGCTAACCGCAAACAGTGGCAACCACCAGAAAAAACACCGAGGCAATGAAGCTCGACGAGTCCCAGAGAAACGATTAAACTGTCTTGGGTCCCGCAACGAAATTAATCAGAAGAGATAGCGGAGGAGTAAGAAAACATAATTTAAATCTATGATATAAAAACATAATTTAAGCTATCGACCCTTATCGCATCGTCGTGATATCGATACACCTACGCCGAAATTGCTAGAGGTGTGAGCTGGACATGAATCGGGTCCGCCCCCACCCGAAGAATAATACCAGACTTTTACTACCAATTCAGTGCTATTTGTACAGTCAGACAAAGTGATATTTGAATTCTAAATAACTTCATCATCAACAGCCTTTTTTAATGTCCCCACTGCTGGGGCACAGGCCTCTTCTCTGTGAGAGATTGTGGGCCGTAATCCACCACTCGGGTCCAATGCGGGTTGGTGGATGTCGCATGTCTTGGAATTTTTAATTCTACGTTTCCTCACGATGTTTTCCTTCACCATTTTGAGAGCAGTGGTGATGAAATAATTTACACAAAGTAAAGCGCCTGCCTGGGTTTGAACTCAAGACCTACAACTTATAAGTTGCGGCCGTTACCACTGGGCCACCACTGTTCTCTAAATAACTTATTAAACATAGCCTATTTTGTTATGAATTTGTGATACATAAATTAAATTTATCCTGTTATTCAGTGATTTCGTTTCAAAAGGTAGCTTTATAAAGATAGCCTCTACCTCGCTTAAGGCGCAGTTATACGACTTTTAATGGTTTTTAATTGAACATCACGTCTAAACGATTAGTCTTATTTCTTTGAAATAAATATATGTTACTCTAGACTATTTGCGTCGTAATTTGATCTGAGAATATTTTAAATTATATTTTTATAACATTGTGTAATTAATTTGTAAAGTTATGTCTAACGCGGATAAAAAATTGAGAATCACGCAAAAACTATAAAACGTATTTTTATAAAACCTTCACCATTTTAAGGGTCATTTAATTATTTATAATTTAGTCTTAGAGTTTTAGTTCAATACTTCTTCTTTTATGTGTAATAAATGAATAATGCGTCTAATCTCGGACAGCGCTCCTTGATGGGCGAGTCCAATTACTGGGTGGACATACGATGCGTTGCGTGAGCTCAGCGCAGAACACGCAAGCTAACCACTCAAGGTCGTTGGCAGCTAATAGCGCCTTAAGAGGAGCCTCCCTAAATTTTATGTTAATTTGCATTAATATTTTAAAACAGTCACACATAAAATAAAAATGGAACTTTAGTAAGTATATGACTTTTTTCATGACGATTATTTATAGAAAGAAATTTTTGATTTTGTACTGAAAACTGTTATCTTTGTAATTGTTTTGTGGTTCTTGTTTTGTTGTTGTATCGTATTACCCAGTAACTGGGTTGTGGAGGTCAGATATTCAGTCGCTCCATGTAAAATACTGGTATTCAGCTGCATCCGGTTAGACTGGAAGCCGACCCCAAGATAGTTGGGAAAAGGCTGGGCAGATTGATTGTAGATTATTCCAAAATGATTAATTTTTAATAATTTAATAGTTGAATAATTTTTAATAGTTGATTTTGTATTGCTGAAAACTTGAATTTTTTAATTGTGTTATTCCTATCTAGTTCTGTATTCTTTAAGATATCTAATGTTTATTTTTTAAAGATAATTTAGTCATTCATGTTTTTTTTATATATTTTAGAAGTTAGTACCTACTTGTTAACCTAATAATTATAATCACGTATGACTGATGATTAGCTATAGGATTGTAATGATAATCCTTTTTTTAATAAAGCGTTTACTATATTAAAAAAAGGATAAATACTTGCTTAATTATTGATTTATTTATCCAAACATTATTAAAAATTTACACTCTCTGTCGTGCAAGCGTCAAACCGACGCTTTTCCGTCCGACTGACTATACATCGACGTTTATTACGACTAGCAAAAAAGAAATATCCAGGGTCTGCAGTCTCGACATTGATAGCGATCGCTACGTCCTAACGATCGGTCGCTACGTCGGAAAAATAATTGATTTTCTTGAAATATGTACAGAGACGGCGTAAATTTTAACTTGCAAACACTATTTTTCATGAAAACTGATCAACTGATCTGCTGGTCTCTGTACATATTTCAAGAAAACCAATTATTTTTCCGACGTAGTGACAGATCGTTAGGACGTAGCGATCGCTATCAATGTCGAGACTGTAGGGCCAGGTATTACTCTTCGGGTCGAGTTTATGCGAGTCGAGTGGGCGCGGACCCAGTGAATCGTAGTTGTTCCTCTTTTATCATTCGAGTTGTACGCTTATCAGTTTGTTATTCTACCTCAGCGCCATACTTACACATTTTAATTAATCCTGAGCATCATCACGGTCACCTCTAAGTGATTACTGATTACACCTACCTACTGATAGTCACATAGGTAAATAACATTGTTTATTAAGTATTACGGCACATGTGTAGAATGCAATATGATAAACGGTATCAATAAATAAAAAATCCAATAACGAAAAAAAAAAACTCTTCATCTAAAACTAACATTTCAAATTTATAGTAAAGCCAATAGGTAGTACGCTGTATATTTTTGTTCTGTCCCATACGGATACCGTATCACATAAAAAACAGTGCCAGGTGGTGAGTTCAATGTTCGATGCAGCTTTTATTTTGTTTTGAAACGTAGCTTCATCGGGGCCTCGGCCGCGGCAGGGGTTGCAACTGCGTGCGGGTGCGACAGACTGCTTTGCTACCCACAAACGAAAAAAAAAACATACCTACTCTGATCCACCTGGCGATGCTTTACATCCATTTGACTTGAATCGTAGTGCGTTTATGATATAAGTTCAAGCCAGACTTGTTTATCGAGAACACCTGCTTTAACAAAATATCACTTGTCATTTTTATTTACATTTACGTTGTTTAAACATACCATTAGTACGTATGTACCCACCAGTACGTATGTACAACGTCAGTATTTTTTTCGCCACACACGCGCTCTCTCCTAAATATAGCTGAATTGAATGTAAACAACTTTGGTAATTAAAAAAAAAATAACTAAGTAATTGTTTTTAATTAAGAAATAGTTTACGCTAGCTAATGACATCATAATAGTGTCGAAAATCAATAATAAATACAAGCTAAATAAAATTTGAAAAATATTTAACAAAGGGCCGTTTTTTCAATTGTCAGATAACTTTTATCTGAGGAATAATTAATTCAGTTTGACAGCTTATAGATGTTAAAAATAGCCATTATTATTTAACAGATAACCGAGTTATCTGATCATTGAAAAATATTCCCTAAATCGAAAAAAAAACTCGTATACAACATACAACACAAAATACAACTTCGACTTCATAAATGAAAATACACTAAAAATTGAAAAATAACTTTAATTTTGGAAGTCGGTTTTTGTATTTTGTTTTTCGATATTTGACACCGACTTCCGAAATTAAAGTTATTTTGAATCAAAACGTCATCTATGTAGACATATTTTTGGTTTTTGTTGATTTTTTCAAATAGCGTTGAAGCAATTTCGATAAAATTTATATGGGACCACCTCTGGAGTATAATCTTTCGAAAAAAAAAAAGAATTTTGAAAATCGGTCCACAACTGACAGATAAATCGATGGAAACACATAACAGTCGAACATAGAACCTCATCCTTTCGAAGTCGGTTAAAAAGATAAGGCCGTTTTGTAAGCCTGACGCATACATTGTAGCATATTGTTGTAGGTGTACTTACATGAATGCAGGGATGGTTATCAAATAAACATGTGTGCCGGCCAGCACGAGCTTCGTGCACGTGCTGGTAACATCTGCTGCGGCCCACTCAACCATTGAATCAAGAAAAAAAAACACCTCTCTTATGCCCTGAAGTTTTTCGACTATGCGTGTATTTTAATAGCAGACCCAGATGCTTAGAAATGAATCTATGGTGGACCAGATAAGATGTGAATATTTGATACAAAGAGCATAAGTACTTACTATCGCACAGATAGTGGATCTGCATCTATTTACGTTGGTTTCCGTAAAAGTATACGAATATTTTGGCTAAGAATAACGAAGTTCCAAAAAATCGATTTCACATAGGAAAAGGTAAAAAAGTATGACGTGTGAATTCGATTTTTTTGGACTTTCGTTATCCTTAGCACTATTCATAATTAGTTTCCATAAATCACTAAGGTTCTTTCATCATCTTGCAAAAAAGGTGCATTTCAAAAACGTATTAACATATACGAGACGTACTTATTATATATATTTATATCATTGTTTCTTTCCACGAAACATCGTCCCAGGGTCACACCAGACAACAAATAAATGCGAATACTTAAATAACTAAAAAAAACAATATGCACTGGTCCATTACCGTTACATTAAAAGTTACAATTACCTACTACCCGCATGCGCCCGCGCAGGAACAAATAACAGTATTACGGGGGCGGTTTGTTCTAACAGTTAATTTCATCTTCGCTTATTCGTAACATCTTGTCTTTTTAACCAACTTTTTACCATTTTTTATGTAGATACTTACAGGTAATTCTTGTCATTAAAACAAAGTGAGAGCATTAATATAAACACTGTTTAAAAATAACAAAGATTATGATAATACGTCATTGGGTTTAGGTGGTTTATTTTTTTCTTTTCTAAGGAATATTTTTTTCCAGGTCTAGTTTAATTTATTGAGCAAAGTACAAAAAGCTGGAATTAGTTAATTCTTTATTTTTAGTTGGCGTAATGAACAGCGATTTGATTTTTACGGTTAGAAAAAGCCACGTGGACGCAGATTGTTCACAACACGATGCATTTGATGTTATACGTTGCTGCATTCTGCTTGATATTGATTTGTTCCCACTTCCCGCTCTCGACACACACCCCGAGAATTTTTCCAAAGCGACTCAAACAATCTTGGTTCGAACCTCCCCCGCCCACCTTACTTAGAACTTTAGAAAATTAGTCACGTGTAGTGGTGCGTCGAATTGAAAAATTACAGTTTTGTTCAGTATTGGAATCATCTTTCATTCAGACAACACAATTACCTTAACACTATTGTTATTATATTAGCAGAATTTCAGCTTTTCTTATTTTTTTACATATTAATTTGTTGAGAATTCTTATTCCTTCATCATTAGCTTCGAAACTTTCTTCAAGAGTAGAATTTTGGAAGGGTATTTACCTACCTACCTTAGGTAGGTGGTATTTGAGTGTAGGAGGCGAGTTAGGGTGACATGCCACGCTTCGTCCTTCCACACATAGATTGAACTCGTAGGGTAGAGTGGGCTGGGAATGGGGAATGGGGGCCCACACACAACTACATGAAGCCGCGCGCGCCGCGCGCCGCCGCGTCGCGCCTCCCCCCATACATACGGACCGATGCGATTATTCTGTCTAGCGAGAGAGAGACGTCGTCAATGCTCCGCTCGCGTCAGGTCGCTTCGTTGCATTCCAGTAGTTGTCAGTCCGCAACGCGCCGTTTGACCGAACGGACGTACGCGCGCTAATAACATCGGAAAATTATCGTCGTTTATTTATTTATCTTGATTGCATATCTCTTAAATTAATTTGTGTTTAAAAATCGTCTGAACTTTATTTGTAAAAACTAATTGTTACTATAGAACAATAATCAACCTTCATGAACTGTGATCGTGTTTTTGACCGTTTCAAACAATAACAAAACGGTAGAAAACTAAAGTGTGAGACAAGTCGAAATGAGCGGATTGACCAACAGAGTTAAAAGAGGATCGAGGGGTAGTGCAACTCTTCTCGAAGCAGCTAACAGGATTTTGCGGTTACTTGGCGTTAGCTCCACGAAGCGCGGGAAACAGCCCTCGCCCAAATCTAAGGTAAGGTCAATGACTGTCTGTAGCCCGTGTTTATGTGTACCCCCATCCCATGTTGGTCTGTTTTTATTAATGTCCAATAGCGTTTGTTTGACTCAAGTTTGAATTAGGTGAAATGAAAACTATTTTGTTTTAATTTAATGTAAATAGTAATGGGAAAGTTATTTTTTTAAATAAGAGGTTTAGAAGGGATTAATTAAGAGGGGGCAGTATTAATTATTTATTACTACTATTCTATGTAATGTGAATAAAATAATTTTATGGTAATAAATGTTTATTTATCAAATAAGCAAGTAATTTTCCAAATTCAACCGCAGTTTTGGTAGTAACAGTACAATATAATTGAAAAAAAAAAGTATTTTTTAGTCACGAGTAGAGAAACGTGGCTGGTCTAACATTACAATCTATCAAATACGTTTGTAAACTTTCGCTGTACAAAGCGGTGATTGCACACTTTCGCCCTGTTTTTCTGTGTGTCATTGGATGGCTCCGTGCTCCGTTGTGGCTCGGTTGTGAACGGCGAGTGCGATACAAACAAAATATCGTCGGCTCGGCGGGCGCGGCCAGGCGGCCAAGCACTTGTTTGTTCACGCGACGGCGGCGTGACCAGCTTGTTTACCACTACGAACTCCTCACGATCTCCGCACTCAGCAGACCGCTACGGCTGCAATCATAAAACTTACTATCGTAAACACAACGTATCCTTACACGCAGATTGTTCAGCCAACGTTGCGCACCGCGCAATATGCATGATTTGCACGACCTTTACAATAACGTGCTAGTGATTTGCTCACGTGTATTGGGCGAAAATATTTGCAATACAAAGTGAATGCACAAAAATCAAAGGCACTTTTCCCCGATTAGTAATAATGACAAATAAGTCTTTTGGGTAACTTTTTTAGACAATAAGATTAGGTACCGTTACAAAATACAGCCTTACTAAAATAATTAAATTACGCAATAGGTACCTGCCATTTTGATAAAAGAACAATAGTTACGAAATTTTCCCAAAGTTAAACTATCAAAATATTTTGTTAAACTTCGCCCTTTACCCATTTACTGTTATCTAGATAAAACTGACACGCCAGCCAACGACATCACCGCGAGAATGTTTGCTCATACGTCACCATGATGTTGTGGCGTAATACTCTGCGGAGGAGGTTGTGTAGGTACACCCACATTCTTTATCTTGCCCGATAATTTTAGTAGGGCTCGTGCCATTGTGCCATGTGGAAAAACACTGATTTCTCCAGAAAGTAAACAAATTAAACGAAACTAGCACATAATATTGGCATTAAACACCTACCTAATAAAAGGACATCAATGCGATTGTAGCACAGTTGTACTGGTACTTTATGCACAACCTGTCTTATATTACCACCTATCCTAATAAAAAATGTACCTACTAAACTTGTTTATAAGTTTTTGTTTACGAACGTAAACGTAGGTACTAGGTATATAATATATTTTATAAGAATATTAATTAGAGGTCGTTCTGAGCGCGATGGATGAGGCGTTGGACGAAGGATGTCGCTTACAAAGCTTGTTTACATTTCGTGATTCATGATCAGATGATCAACTGATCACGCATTCGGAATTCTCATTCATCTTTCACATTTTCTTTAATGTAAATGTAGTTTCAATATAAAATAGCTTATTTGATAAATTGGTAACTGTACAACTGTCAGTTCGCTGACTACACATTAGTTAACTCTAAAACGGATGTAGGTGGTAGGAGGGGTAAACATAGAATGCACTACATCCGTCTGAACTTGATAGGTACGTTTTATTGCACATTCATGTCATTCATTATTTTTTATCATAAAGAAACTGTTGTGGTACACTCTTAGTCACAATACTAGAAGTGCAGCATTTACCCGTAGTTCCGTACAAATGTCGAGCATTACATAAAGTCGCGTATGTTGCAAACAGCATTGCAATGTGTTGTGGAAGGTTCGGTGGAGGCGATCTAGGTCGGCTATGAAGTCGGTGTTAGTGGACGGTGGAATCCGCTGCTGTGGGAATGCGAGTGTAAGTACCGTTGCGACGGTCGGTGGTCTACACCGCCGCCCGCCGCCGCACCGTCCCACTCCCAGCGCCCCGGCCGCGGAATGTGAGACCCATTTGCGGCGCTTACAACCAAGCTTAATTGTTACTGACTCATTCCTTCCTAACCAAACTTCAACGAACCATGCAGCTGTGGTACAGAAGTGCAGATTGCATTATGTCCCGTTTATTTTGATTTTATCATCATTACATTGTAAGTTGTTTTCGAAATAAGCGTAAATAACTACATACATATCATAATAATTAATCTTAATGTGCTGTGATGAGTTGATGACTGAAACTTTCCATCCGTGATCAAAAAGTGTAACGCGAATTATTGGAGATTGTCCGGAGATTAATTTAGGTTTTTTTGGTCTAGGTTTTGTATGTGTATTTTTCTGGCTGTTGTTAGTATTTCTGTCGTCATATATATCCTCGGGGACTGTTTATCTTTTAACTGACACACATAATTAGCTGTGACCTAGTGGTAATTATAGTTTGTAACTCATCAGTACTCAGCACCCTAGTATTGGTTTTTCCAGTAGTAAATTATCGCCTCTGAAATAAATGCCGCCCCACACAGGATCCGCAAGAACTTTCACTGAAAGCAGTGTCGAGACGGTTTCGCAAATACCACGTACAGTGAAAATTTAAGAATGGATATTCCCGCAAAGTAACGGTAAAATTATAGTTACTTTCATTTGCTTTTCATTACGTTTGTTTTTGGCTAATATACCGTTAAATACGAACTCGCGGTATTCGGCAGCGTTGTTAGAAAGAGAGAGAATTGCAAATGCAGCTATCTCTGTCTTCACTCACGTTGAATGGAAGCGTCATTTTTTGTTCGACGACGGCCCCGTAAAAAATGAACAAAAACTCAAGCTACGAACTCGAAAAATTGGATCATCGAACTGTAGACGAGGCCAGTGAACGTGGCAGCCGGTACATTTTGACTATTTATCCTCGATGCTAAAAACTTACATTTATTATCTTAAAAGCTCTTTTCTGGTCAGTTTTTTCAATATTTTCTTTGGAAAATATTTTTTTTTTTGAAGTTAGGTTTTGGAAAATAAAATTTTTCGCTTTTATCATGAGGTCGAAAGTGTGAAAACCTTCATGCTTGCAATAAAAATATTGCTTATTTTGCGATTTTGACGTTCCATTGACAAACTGTTATAAACAGGTAAACACAATACCAAATGCAATGATTTTCCCAAATTCTAATTCACCTAGTTGTGAGTATTGTTTACGTATCTAGCGGTCACCTAAATTTAAAGAAGCCGGCACTGCAGACGGCCCGTTGCCCCCTGGCCCCCACCACGCATGACGTAGTCACCATCGCCGCCGCCGCCGCCGCTGCTGGCAGCCGATAAACAAGTGCACGCTTTCGAAGCGCGACGACGTCGCATTTCTCTCACGACGTTCCACTAGACAGAGTCTGTGATCTCGTACAGTTCCGTGAATAAGTCTTAATGTTATTTTACTCAGTGGGTGTTTTCATTATTCCAGATCAACGGTCGAGCGTCTAGTGAGTTACGGGCCCCAATTGCTGCGGCCGAGACCATAGTGGAGACGCCAATCAAGATGCAAGCAGCGCCTGCGCCCGCACCGGCCGCGGCGCCCACGGCCGCTGCTGCCGCACCTGCTGCGCCTGCCTCCTCGCCGGCAGCCAGCCAGGCACAAAAGCCTACTAAACGAACTGCTAAAGACTATATTTTTGGCAAATTAATCGGCGAGGGATGTTACAGCACCGTGTTTCTTGCAAAGGATATACACAGTGGAAAAGAATATGCAAGTACGTATATTATTCATACATTTTTTTAAACTTATTGATTTATAAATCTATAATTATTAAACCTTATGGTTTGATGATTCACAAACTAATCTCTTCAATTTCTTTTTCACAGTTAAAGTGTGTGAAAAACTTCACATCATCCGAAAAAAGAAAAGAGAGTACATTAAACGTGAAAAAGATGCCTTGAACATGTTGTTTAATGTAGCTCATGGTTTCGTGAAACTTTACTGCACATTTCAAGACGAAGAAAGGCTGTATTTTGTCTTGTCCTTTGCAAAAAATGGAGAATTGCTGTCATACATAAATCAAAATGGTTCTTTTGAGCTTAATGTAGCTAAATTTTATGCGGCTGAATTATTGATGGCCTTAGAGAAAATGCACGCCAAGGGAATCATTCACCGTGATTTAAAACCGGAAAATATATTATTAGATGAAAATATGCACTTGCAAATTGCCGATTTCGGAACGGCCAAAATCCTTGAACCTGAAGAGATTTGTGCCTCACCGAATAATGCAGATAATGATACGCAAAATGAACGATCTAGAAAAATTAGTTTCGTTGGAACACCGCAGTATGTTAGTCCAGAATTATTACACGACTGCGTAGACACACGTGCCTCAGACCTGTGGGCGTTGGGATGCATCATTTACCAAATGATTTCGGGTTTGCCTCCATTCCGCGCAGCCACAGAGTTTCTCACGTTCCAAAAAATTCTCAAGATGGATTTCGAGTTCCCAGAAGGTTTTCCCGCTGATGCAAAAGATCTTGTAGAAAAGCTCTTGGTACTAGACCATACCAAAAGACTTGGGGCTAATGATAAGGGAGAAACCTATGATAGCATTCGCAATCATCCATTCTTCGCTGGAATGGACTGGGATAGTGTGTGGGAGCAGACGCCACCTACTATCAGCCCATATTTACCCGGAGGTTCGTTCGAAGGAGGGGAATACGATCATCTCGAACCAGGATTGGGCAACAAGCAACTCGTGAGACTGTGGGAATTCGACTTATCTACCTCTAAAGGTAATTAATCTTGTTATGGTTATTCTTTAAGGTCTTAGTTGGTTCCTATTTATTCATAATTAAGTTTTGTAGGATATTTTTGTTTCAATTTAGATATGTGATTTTTAGTAATATAGCACGTTACAAAATCATAATTACATCGTAACGATTAAGAGCTGAAAATATTAGAAGTGTAAATAGATGTTAGTAGGTTGAGTATGTAGCCGATGTGGACAATTACAAAGTCTCGGGCGAGTGCAGTGAAGCGACGAGTAAGAGGCAACTGGTGCGTCCATGACCTGAATTCTTGGCAAATTTATACGCTTCTCGTTTCATAACTATACCGAGTCCAATAACGTTTTATTTTGCGATTATTTTCCAAATAAGCAGTATCTTTTTTTAGTAATATGCGTTTATGCCAACATACATACATGGTTAGTGCATCGTAATATGATCCTTGCACTCGCTGCACGAGTAGCCACTCGTCATCGTTTATGCCAACATACATACATGGTTAGCGCATCGTAATATGATCCTTGCACTCGCTGCACGAGTAGCCACTACGTCATCGTTTATGCCAACATACAATATACATGGTTAGCGCATCGTAATATGATCCTTGCACTCGCTGCACGAGTAGCCACTACTTCATCGTTTATGCCAACATACAATATACATGGTTAGCGCATCGTAATATGATCCTTGCACTCGCTGCACGAGTAGCCACTACGTCATCGTTTATGCCAACATACAATATACATGGTTAGCGCATCGTAATATGATCCTTGCACTCGCTGCACGAGTAGCCACTACTTCATCGTTTATGCCAACATACAATATACATGGTTAGCGCATCGTAATATGATCCTTGCACTCGCTGCACGAGTAGCCACTACGTCATCGTTTATGCCAACATACAATATACATGGTTAGCGCATCGTAATATGATCCTTGCACTCGCTGCACGAGTAGCCACTCGTCATCGTTTATGCCAACATACATACATGGTTAGCGCATCATAATATGATCCTTGCACTCGCTGCACGAGTAGCCACTCCGTCATCGTTTATGCCAACATACAACATGGTTAGCGCATCGTAATATGATCCTTGCACTCGCTGCACGAGTAGCCATTACGTCATCGCATTCACTGCTACACACATTCAGAACGGACGTCCTCAGTCAGTGTATGGTTTACGGTCTTATAGTTGGTATGACGTCAGCCTTCCGGCACGTCGCCGTCGTCCCGGAGTGCCACATTCTCAACCGCTTATGCCATGACATGAATGAGTCGCTCGTTACGCCCTACGTGTTTTATTAATGTTGACCTTATAATCAGCTGTGTAGCTACACGCACTCGCTTTACTATTCAGTGGGAACCGAATTTAAATAAGTTTGACAGACATTATAGAAAGTCTTGTATTTTCTAACATGTGATTGAATGTAGCATTTTTTTTTCAGGAATCTTAAACATCAGCCCCGAAGAAAAACGTCGTCGTCTCGAAGTGCAATCTCGGGAGAGCAAGTGGCATCAGTTCGTCGATGGAGAGCTCATTTTAAAGCAAGGCCTGGTAGACAAGAGGAAGGGCCTGTTTCCACGACGCCGCATGTTGTTGCTCACAACAGGACCGCGCCTATTTTACGTCGATCCAGCCAACATGGTGCTCAAGGGAGAGATCCCTTGGTCACCCGAGTTGAGGGTCGAAGCCAAAAACTTCAGAATATTTTTAGTGCACACGGTAAGTTTCTACTTTGCTTAAATTTTCACACCCAATCTTAATTGTTAAACCCTTTTTTTGTGGGGTGGGAAATCATCCTATGACGTAAAATGTGCTATGACTTCTCCCGCTCTGGGTGGAGCGGGAGGGCGTGTCAAGCGCACTCTTTTACTAAAACCCACCCCTGTTCCTTCCTTGCCTGAGTGCCCAGACACGTAACTCTGTTTCGAATTTATCTGCTACCCCTTGGCATAATTGTTAAAACCCCCTGATTTAGCAATTAACTTTATTTGATTTTATTATTGTTACAGCCAAACCGTACATATTACTTAGAAGACCCCGATTCGTATGCTTTGGAGTGGGCAAGCGTAATTGACGAAGTGCGCATCGGTACATATGGACGGGACACGACTTAAGCGACGGCGCGGCCGCAGCTCCGAGTCGCGCCCGCGCCGCCGCCGCGGCCCCCGGGCCCAGCGCCCGTTCCTCGTTCCTCACACGGCGAGTTCACACTTCTAGGTTACTTCTAGCCTTGATTTAGAGCATGGCAAATTCCAAGCCGAAAGCTTTCGCGTCGATGATCGACCTCGTGCGTGTCCTAAGTTCCGCATCGGCCAGTGCGGGGCGTGGTGCGCTACATATGTTCACAGCGCTCGAACACGCCCGCGCCGGCCCACGGCCCACGGCCCACGCCCGCGCCGGCCCACGGCCCACGCCCGCGCCGGCCCACGGCCCACGCCCGCGCCGGCCCACGGCCCACGCCCGCGCCGCCGGCCGGTGACGAGACGACGACGATCGACACTGCTCGATCACTGTGGATACTGAATGACTGATTCCTATTAATAATAATATCCCGACTATCTTAAATTATTCTAATTTAAGTTCCTTATTTAATTGTGGAATTCCGACGATGATGTGTAAATATGTCTTAAATTATTATTGCGATTGCTTAGAAATAGTTAATTGTGGGGCGATGTAACTTTTATTGTATACAGGCCTCTTGTAAGAATGGACTTGTTATGTACCACCTGCGTGTTCACGAAGCCCATTCCGGTTGGTAACTAGGCAATTTATAGCTAAATTTAATATTTATTTTATGTTTAATTATTTGCCAACGGAATGTGACTGCTGTACAGTTATAATAACAATAGAAAATTATGATTTGTATGTTTCTATATTCTACTTCAACTATGTTTATCGGTGACAGTTGGAAAGTAATGATAAGAATTAGCAAAGTTGTATATTTTAAACAGAATTAGCAATTGTCACACACTAGTTGCTGTAGAAATAGAAGCAGCTATACGTAAGAAGGGTAGCTTCTTCACGAGATAATGACAGTTTTGGAGAAAACCGATCCGATAGTGACTGGCCGCCTTACTTTTACAACTCAGTTGGAGTATGCTCTGAGATAGCAATGAACACTTTTTAATGTGAAAGTTACTTGTGCTCTTTAATAAAATTGTAACATAGCAAAGGTATACGGATGATGCCACCAAAGGTGACAATTATTGCTATTTCATTGCTTGGTAATTAATTGTCTAAAATATATTATTTTTGTTAATGGCATTCGAATTAAGACATTGGGATTGCTTAATGGATAGTGACTAGTGCAAATTTGTTTTTTAATGTTTTGTGTTGTTATGAACAGTGATTTTATGGCCATAACAAATATTCAATGTCATGGCACTTTGAGTTCTAAAATTGTAATGGTGACTTATCATTTAATCATTTTATAATAGCAGGTATATTAAAATGCCTAAAAAACTTGCCTGTAATATTTAACATTAGGGCTTAATGGGATTTAATCCATAGTTCAATACGAAACCCTCATTTAGCAAAATGTAGAAGAATAAGATTTCACTAAGTAGTATGAAGGACTGTTTTATTCATTTCATAGCGTATTATGGGCAATGAGATACAATATTATAAATTGGTCAGCGTAAATAATAATTGGACTTTTCCATGACATTGTTATGAATAATTAAAATTAAAACCTGCATTTAAAATTTAATAACTGTTAACTATTGTAATTATATTTTACAACATTTGTATTGCATAAATTCCATAAAGTAACAAAATAAGAAATTGAAAATAAATTGAAGTTGATTTTTCATGATTTTTTATTTTTATTCCCCACAATATTACTTAGCTAAGAATGTGTGGCCCACACATACATCGCACGCCCAACTTTATAACAACAACTACACACAATGTTCAATTGTTACAAATATTCTTGTAACAATTGTCTGAAATATAAATAAATAAACATAACACGACTGCTACCCAGCCTAAAATTTCATTACACAAACTATATCAATTAAATAGCATATTTACACCGATTACTATGTAACAGTCATATGATGCTGAACCCATTGGTCAACCCTACCTAATGATTAAGAGAATTTACCACTTCAGTTTACACAGTTATTTCTATGAAGTTATTATGAAAACTGGGTAGTAGGAGTGCTCACATACGGTAGGTGTTTACAGCCCAGCCCTCTTGATAAATGTAAATTACATTCTGGGTTGGTTATGAATGTTCTGATGAACATACCTTATGCCCATAGCTCAAAGGCACTCGTTAAGTACTATCGTGTACGTACGCGCAGCGGAATGTTGTTGAATTTAAAGATTTTAATTATGCAGATATTTAGTGTATGACGTCGTATAATTGTGTATGGTAAAAAAAAATTTGTGCACGCAACCATTGTGGAGAAATTCACCAAAAACTGATTCCGCTGGGCGAACGTTGTCCTGGCGGAACTTTTTTTAATCCATAGACTTTAGAAGAAAAGAGATGTGTCCAAAAATTAGTGTGTATTTGTGTGTAATTGTGTATGTATGAATAAAACTAGTGCATGCATAAACTTCGGAGAAATTCAAGTTTCCGCTACGCGAACGTTTGGCCATTAGCTAGTTTTCATATAAAGCGCTTACATAGAGAACTGTAGATTTTTACATACGTTGTTTTGAATTTGTTTATATTTGTTTAAAAAACAGATTTAGAAAAAATCGTAGGGCTTACAAGATAAAAATATAAACGTAAAATACGCTTATTAGGTCTTAGTTCTTAAAGTATGCACTTTGGGGTCTAGATTTTCACGTTAATACAAACCTTGTAAGTGTCTGCAACATGTTGCCAAGTATCAATGATGTTCCGTTAGTAACTAAAGAGTTATAGGACAAATTTACCATGAACAGATCACTGTTTACAAAGCAGTCAAATATCACGACGTTCTGAAGGAATTGCATGGTAATATGTATGTCAATAATTAGTGTATTCATTCAACTATTCTTATGCAAAATTTCATGTCATTAAATTCAGTAATTAAAGAAAAACAATTATAATACTGACGAAGCATCGAAAACCTACATAACCCGACCAAGTTCGGATGGCTACAAAAAAGCGGCCGTGCAATATATTTAGGTAACATCCCAAAATTTACAGTATAATACCGGTATTTAATTGGTATAGGTGATAACACAATTGTTGTTTCGATATAATTTAGAGGTCATTTATTTTTGTACACCTACTTTTTTAAATGTATTTGACTATGACAGAAAGTAGGTACTATTTACGTAGGTACTTTATTTAAGTATGCGCTTGAGACTTGAGTTAGAATCTAAATATATTATTTAAGACAAATAAAATTCATCCTTAAATTCATTCCTGAGGCATTAAGTCCGCGTCTGTACTTGTATGTGCGTGAAGTGTTAAATAAATAAATAAATTCATACAGCTAATTTCTATTGAAGATTTCACGGATCAGGATTCTAACTATAGACCCCTTAGGGAAATTAAATATTTACCACATGTAAGTATGTACTACTGTTTAGGTAAATATTTATCATATTGTAGCTTATTACACTATTTAACCAATAGACTAGGCATGCACGAGCGTTCCCCTTTGCAACTTTAGTGGATCAAACAATCTAATAACTTAAAAAAAACTACTTCTTGAATCGTTTTTTTTTTCTTATGTATGTGAGTGTGTTCCCCCGCACCCCACCAAAATATGCAGAATTATTTTGTTCGAAGTTCGGTACGCTTAATCCTTTAGTTAAATAGTCTAAGTATTGTAGTTATGAATTGATCAAAAATATTCTTGTGTGAAAAAATAGACAACGCGCTGCGCGCAACGAGCGATAGGCGGCTTCCCGCTTGAAACGGTACTGTCATCCTTGAAGAAAAGAGAGGGCAATATGTTTTCGCGCGTATTCGTTTGCTGTTGAACTTGAACCTGATTTTGTTTCATCCCCAGTCACAAACAAATAAATGTGCAGTCAAGGACAATGTGCGTATGCGCTGTTGTTTTGCTATGCATCGCCAATTCTCTGTAATAATAATATTGACAAAGTGTGTTATTAATGTTATAGTGTAACAGTGAAGCATAACATAATTATGTAGTAGGAATATTGAGTGAATGATAGTGAGAAGCTGATAACAGATATAAGGTAAGATTTTATAATAAATTAATAGCTATAGACTTATTCATTTACGTAGGTAATTTATTAGGCAGATAAATTATAATAATTGTGTTATGTTAACATTGGACAGACACCATAAACCCAAGTTAATATCTACTGATTGATCTTATTCTATATCTATTTACTTAAATTTATAATAATAAATTATACAAGACATATATTATAATATAATCGTAACAAAGTAGATGTTTTTCCTGGTTAAAGACAAACTACTGAATAGATCTAAACTACTAAACGACCGACCAGATTATAACGAAATGTTGAAAAGAAATATTGTTATTAAATAATCACCTTATGTTTATTACCTACATGTAATGATATACGTATGTGGGCCTCTCACAGATCGTCAACTCCTCGGCAACCTGGAACAACTTCCAGAACAAGATCACCACCTTCCTGGGTAAGGATAAACCGAGTAACAGGAACTTGCTCATTTAGTTGCAATTTTGTTGTAAATTAGACCTTAGGTCTATTGATATAGAGTTTAATTTGTGTACCTAATCGGTTTTTGAATTGAAATTTTGTGTGTGTTAGTACAACTCGGTCACATTAACTTGACGCATGGCGTCGATATAATAATGTCTTATGGTTATTATTAAAAAAATATTTGTCATTCAAGAAATGCAATTGTTTTACTTTTTCCTAACGCTTGTGTACGCAACTGTACCATATTAATAAATACTATATTGGAAGGTTAAGAACGTTTCTTAGATATATGGCACGGCCGCTTTTTGGTAGCCATCCGAACTTGGTCGGGTTATGTAGGTTTTCGATGCTTCGTCAGTATTATAATTGTTTTTCTTTAATTACTGAATTTAATGACATGAAATTTTGCATAAGAATAGTTGAATGAATACACTAATTATTGACATACATATTACCATGCAATTCCTTCAGAACGTCGTGATATTTGACTGCTTTGTAAACAGTGATCTGTTCATGGTAAATTTGTCCTATAACTCTTTAGTTACTAACGGAACATCATTGATACTTGGCAACATGTTGCAGACACTTACAAGGTTTGTATTAACGTGAAAATCTAGACCCCAAAGTGCATACTTTAAGAACTAAGACCTAATAAGCGTATTTTACGTTTATATTTTTATCTTTTAAGCCCTACGATTTTTTCTAAATCTGTTTTTTAAACAAATATAAACAAATTCAAAACAACGTATGTAAAAATCTACAGTTCTCTATGTAAGCGCTTTATATGAAAACTAGCTAATGGCCAAACGTTCGCGTAGCGGAAACTTGAATTTCTCCGAAGTTTATGCATGCACTAGTTTTATTCATACATACACAATTACACACAAATACACACTAATTTTTGGACACATCTCTTTTCTTCTAAAGTCTATGGATTAAAAAAAGTTCCGCCAGGACAACGTTCGCCCAGCGGAATCAGTTTTTGGTGAATTTCTCCACAATGGTTGCGTGCACAAATTTTTTTTTACCATACACAATTATACGACGTCATACACTAAATATCTGCATAATTAAAATCTTTAAATTCAACAACATTCCGCTGCGCGTACGTACACAGTACTATCAGCAGCAGCAGATCACGCCCGTCAGGGGCCCAGAGCGGCAAAGCTGAACGAGGCTCCTTTTTTTTCGTTTACGGGGGAAAACCTTTAAAAGGCGTCTGAAGTTTTGGAGAAAAGACCAGGGAGCGTGGTATTCTTACCTTATTAAAACACACAGGGAAGGGGCACCTTTACCTAAGACCACTCAGGAACCCCATCTGTGCTACGCCTGTTAGTGCACATCCCCGAGGAGACTGTAAAGGCGTCTCCCCTGAGTCTCGCAGTACACGGCAGCACGTGATCACAGTAGGTACCACCGTGTTTCCCGGAATCACTCTGTGGGCAACCAGAGTCCCCACTCTGAGCGCCCGAGATTCCTAAGTCCCGCCTGCATGAAATGGTGCAGGTGGGGTTTCGGCGTATTAAGCGCCAAGGCGGTACCTCTCCGACGCCTTTTTCTCCAAGCGGGATCGGCGGGATCTCACTACTGCTGGCAGAGACAGGTCTTGCCCGATCCTGGCGACCAGAATCCGCCGCTTGGAGGCCCAGGTGAGCGCGTGCTGTGCCGAATCCAAGTCACTATTACAGTGGCGGCAATAAGCCGTGGCTTCTCACCAAATCCTATTCAGATACTCACCGAAGCAACCGTACCCGGTCAGCAGCTGAGTGAGTCTGTAGGAGATGCGCTCCCCTCTTTTCAGCCAGGCTTCGAAGTGCGGCAGTACGATTTCAACAATGCGCTTGAGCGAAAATTGCGGCTGCTGTAGCCGTTTGCGCCAATACTCGAGGTCATGTTGCCAATCTTGATCCTCAGCCTATCCCTGATAAGGGGAAAGGGTAGGCTGGCGCCTCTGAAACCCGTTTTAATCCCAAGATTGGAACTCCAGGCTGCCCAGACGCCGCTTCGCGATTCAGCGCCTATGTGACTGAAGCGCACAGACGGAAACCCAATCAAGTTTATTTTTGGACGGATTCTCTAACCGTTCTGAAGTGGCTTCGTAGCGACGTTTGCACATTTAAAGCCTTTGTCTCGTTCCGGTTGGGTGAGATAGCTGAGACAACGAACATCCAGAGTTGGAAATACGTCCCCACGGCTTTAAACGTCGCAGACGACGCTACGCGAGACATTCAATTCACTATCTCTCACACTTCACAATCTGGTCAAAATTATTTAATGGCTTGTTTGATAAAAAATGATAGTAATACGATGTAATATAATCTTTTGATGAAAAAAGTATATTCATGGCAAAAAACACGTTTTTTAAACTTAAGTTCTTAAAATTATCTTAATTTTTCTCTCCCTTTTCATCGTCTTCATCTATATTTTTGCAGCTCATGTTTTCTTCATTTGACGTTGATGGTAAAGATGGCAGCGTAATTGCGACCATCAGATCAAGCGCCTCTTTCGAAAAACTTTCTCTTCAATTGCGGTTTTGGCTGAATTGAGCTTAAATAAAGATCGGAACTTAATAGCAATCTGTAAATAATGTCCCTGTTGCAGTCTTCTCTAGAAAGTTTTCTATAAAAGTCAAGCCTGTACTACCTAAAATTTTTATTTCGGACCTCAGCCGCCTCCTCCGACAATTGACGAAAATTACTTTAACGAAAATTGACAGTACCTCTTGTGGCGTGTGCTTTTTTACATTTATTTGGTTTTGGGATAAAGTGTAAGATTTACAAACTTGACGCTCTTGCTGGCGTTGCCACTATTTCTTTTTTTTGCATCAGTGTTTCCAATAATGCATTGACTGATTCCAGCTGCATATATTAGTTCTTCAGCAGGTATTTGCTTCCGTGTTCTCACCAGTTTTTCGTCGCTTACTCCGCTCACTTAAGTTTTCAAAAGATTTTGTTGGCCGACCCGGTTTATATGTAAGTTCTGCACTAAATTTCTGCAACTGTATACGATGAGACGATTTGAGCCATTTGTCGTTATTACGCAAGAAGCGCTTTTCTTTGCGACTTGCTGCTACCCATTCTTGTTTGAATTGAGTCTTAAAAAATCTCAGAGTACGGTCCAAAATATTTTTTTTTTTATAATCAAAAACTCCAACTTTTCTTCAATTTTCTTTCCTTTACAGTCACGCATGATGTCGTACAAAGCTCTTCTGGTAAAACTAGCAGTTGATTCTACATTATCTGAAAATAAAAACTAAAACTAAAATATCCACAACTAGCTTCCGCCCGCGGCTTCGCCCGCGTGAAGAGTATAATTATAAATTTGAGTGCTATTTCCAGAGAGTAAGTAACAAGTTAAAAAACATTGTAGGAATCAAATCCAAAGTCAGTTATTCAAATTAGGCTGCGAGCCAGAATTTTTTGAATTTCTAAGTTCTACAGAAAGACAGTCCCAAAACTCCTGCCCTTCACCACTTCTTAGCTTCTTGCCCGTGACTCCGTCTTCGTAGACATCCGGATTAGGTCCAGAGAAAAATCAAACATTTGTAAAAGATTAAATGTTAGTACGGGCTAGGATCATGTTACATTAGAATTTCATATATACGCAGGGCTTACCATAGTTTGACAGCGATTTTTTGCGATACGCTGAACATATCTCTCTCTCATCTCTTTTCTATGGGCTGCCTGCGTTTGTATCTATGTTTGACGTCGAAGTTTTGTTGTTAATGTTAAATTAACTTTTTCATGATTTTGGCACCTTGGTTTACCTGGCGGCTTCATCCGCGTGCAGGTCTGAAATTTCTCTTCTTCATGATTCTGTTTTCCTGGTAGTTTAAGAATGTATACCTCTTATGATCCCAGCCTCGGAATACTTTTTGTGATTCTGATCTCCTGGTAGTGCGAGAATCTATACCGCTCGGAAATTTCACTTCTTCATGATTCTGTTCTCCTGGTAATTTTTGAATATTTCTCTACCTCTTACGATTCCTGCCCCGGAGTACTTCTTGTGTTTTGTGAGTCTTTATCGCTCATGATTTCAGTCCCCGAAATACTTCTCATGTTTCTGGTCTCCTGGTAATTTGTGAATCTCTACCTCTCATAATACCAGCCTCGGAATACATTTTCTGATTCTGATCTCTTGGTAGGTTGTTAATCTATACCGCTCAGGATTCAAGCCTTGAAAACACTTCTTCTTGATTCTGGTCTCATGTTGGTTTGTGATGCTATACAGCTTAGGATTGTAGCCCCAAAAATACCTCTTCATGATTCTATCGCTCAGGATTCCACCCCCTTGGTAGTTTGAGAATCTATACCGTTCATGATTTCAGCCCCGGAACACTTTTTTTGTTTCTGGTCTCCAGGTATTTTGTAAATTTATACCGCTTAGGATTCTAGCCCCAAAAATACTGATTCACGACTCTGGTCTCTTGGTAGTTTGAGAATCTATACCTCTCGTGGTTCCAGCCCCGGAAACACTTCTTCATGATTCTGGTTTCCTGGTAATTTGTGAATCTGTACCTCTCATAATACCAGCCTCAGAACATATTTTGTGATTCAGCTCCCTTTTTTTTTGGTAGGTTGTGAATCTATACCGCTTCGGATTCTAACCACAAAAATACTCATTTATGACTATGGTCTCCTGGTAGTTTTAGAATCTTATCTCTCATGATTCCAGCTCCGGAATTACTTTTTCGTGAATCCTGATCTCCTGGTAGTTTGTGAGTCTTACCGCTCATGATTTCAGTCCTCGAAATACTTCTCGTGTTTTTGGTCTCCTGGTAATTTGTGAATCTCTACCTCTCATAATACCAGCCTCGAAATATATTTTGTAATTCTGATATCCTGGTAGGTTGTGAATCTATACCGCTCAGGATTGTAGCCCCAAAAATACCTCTTCATGATTTTGGTCTCCTGGTACTTTGTGAGTCTTTACCGCTCATGATTTCAGCCCTGGAAATACTTCTCATGTTTCATGGTCTCCTGGTACTGGATTTCTACTTTCACCTCAGCCTCCGCTAAGTCTTGTCATATACCGGGATAAAAAGTAGCCTATGTGTTAATCCAGGCTATGACCTACCTGTGTGCAAAATTTCATTCAAATTCCTTCTGTCGTTTTTGCGTGAAGGACAGCCAAACATACAAACTTTCGCATTTATAATATTAGTAGGATTTACACTATCATCTTCAAATAATCGAAAATAAAAATTGCGCGCGTGGGCGCGGC
Source organism: Polia nebulosa (assembly GCA_951329385.1). NCBI lineage: Eukaryota > Metazoa > Arthropoda > Insecta > Lepidoptera > Noctuidae > Polia > Polia nebulosa. The sequence goes on along the minus strand of OX589599.1, from coordinate 17,662,547 downwards.
CAGTTTTTATTGTTTTTACTAAAACATATTCTAGGCAACATAATAATCGTAAAATAAAGGTTTGACAAGCCTTGACAAATAAACAAAAACTTGATTAAATTAATTAAGTTAGAAAAATTATTTAAAATTTTCAGTTCATCTTTCAATTTTTTTTTCAATAGTTCTTCCACATACACAATGTTTTTTCCACAATTTATCACACCAAACGTACAGTTCAAACTCAAATGCAGTGAAAATAAACAAGCGCCGAGAACAAACAACAAAGACATGCGGTTCAGACAACGACTGGGTTTCGATTTCGACTGCTTGTACGTAAAGAGTCGAATACTTATGTTACAAATGTGTTCTTTTTTCAATCGACCAATTAATAAGCTGCAAAAATGTGTGGCTCAGTGGGGCTCGCAGATGTGCTCAATGGGGTTAAGATCGGGACTGCTTGCTGGCCATGGTAAAACTTGAATTCCGACCTCATTAAGGTACTCAGTGACTGATCTTGCGGTATGGCAACGTGCGTTGTCATGCATTAATGTGAAGTTGTCACCAATGAATGGTGCGAAAGGTATCACGTGGTCTTGTAGAACTTCCTCCACGTACCTTTGAGCGTTCACACTCCCTCTATCGAACACAACAAGATCGGTACGAGCCTCGTAAGTGATACCTCCCCAAACCATTACGGACCCTCCTTGGTAACCCACTGTTTCGACAATAGCACACGGAGCAAACCTTTCATTTTGTCGCCTGTGGACACGCTGACGTCCATCTGGTCCTCTTAGGGCTATTCTGCTCTCATCTGAGAATAGCACGTCCTTCCATTGATCCACAGTCCAGTCAGCATATTCCCGCGCAAATGCAAGTCTAGCTCTACGGTGTTGTGGGAGCAGTTGTGGGGCGCGAGCTGGACGAAAGGCCCTTAGATTTCTTTCTGCCAGTCTTCTTCTAATGGTACGTTCACTCACACTGACATTTCTCACCTCAAAAAGACGCGTACGAGCTTCAGTAGCGGTGAAAAGCGATTTCGCAATACGTTGCTGACAACGAAGCGGTCAACTCGAGCCGAAGTGCATCGATGTCGGCCTTGCCCAGGCCTGCGGGTGTATGAGCCTGTCTCCCGAAATCGTCTGATAGCATCCCGCACCGTGGTTCGAGGTACACCGAGAGTACGAGCGATGCGACGTTGGCTGTACCCAGCGTCAGCCAAAGCCACTGCCCTAGCTGCACCAGTTGCATCGAGTGGCATGTTTAACAGTCACAAACAATAATCATACACTACAAACACAAATTAAACAATATTCAGACACTATGGCTGAAAATAACAGGAAGTCTTAACACGATATCGTAACGGCAACAATATCTAACAACGACTAAATTCGAAAAACCCGTCTGTGACAAAAATTTAGGAAACGAAATAAGGGTATAAGTGTTTAATTTATTACTAGAGTACCCACTTGACAAAATATAAAACAGTGGATAAGCCATACTTAACGTAAACAAACAGGGTGACGAATGATATAGGTGGGCGGTTAATTGTGCCTGTGATTGTATGTTTTTATTGAATTTCGTAAATTAGACTTTTTACCGGATTTTAGATGAAAATACTCCTATGTGCGTTGGTTCACAGGACCCACATTCTTTCTCTTTTATCTCCACCCTCTGACTGGCCATGTGAACAGACGTGTGCCGTCCCTTCGGTGACCGACTGAAACGAGACTCGGAATCTGTGGTACTGATAGTTGCTCCACCGAGACAGCTACCTGTACCAGCAGTAGCGGAACACCAACGCTTTAGTAGTTGGACCCGGTTACTTCACGCCACAGCGCGACCCCATCAGTGTTTAGACAAGTTTAGATCAATTTTGCGCCGAAATTACAAATTTTCTCAAGACGCACTTCGTGACGCTTGCAACCTTTTTGTCCTTTCCGTTGAAGACCTCAACGTTACAGAGGTTCACTTGTTTCGTAAAGTTCAACTAGATTCCTTCCCCGAGGATTTGATGCTCGCTCTAACAGCACGTTCCTTTTCAAGTGATCGTAGGCTTCGGAATCTTTCGCTTTTGTTCGGTGAAGACGGGCTCCTTCGTCTTTCTGGTCGCACTGCCGTCGCAGAGCATGTAGAGTCACGCCCAATTGTCCTAGACGGCCGACATCCTATCGTTAATACTGATAATGATATTCTCATATCACGCCAGATGCGCCCACGGACATAACGAGCTAGTGGTCAATGAACTGCGCCAAAGGTTCTACGTACTAAGCTTCAGACCAGCCGTCAGAGGAACTTCGCAGAGATGCCAGTTTTGCCGCAATCGGAAGGCTAAGCCGGAATCACCACCAGAGGGTGACTTGCCAGAAGCCAGGTTAACATATCTCCAGCGTCCTTTCACCCACGTAGGGTTGGATTATTATGGTCCCCTGAGCGTCTCTATTGGCAGACACACCGCCAAGAGATGGATTGCACTTTTTACGTGCATGACGGTGAGTGCCGTGCATTTAGAGATGGTGGAGAGCGTATCGTCGGACTCCGCCCTGATGGCACTCAGACGGTTTATTGCTAGAAGGGGATGCCCGACAAGGATTTACTCTGATAGTGGGACTTCATTCGTCGGCGCAGCAAAGAGAGCTCTTCAATTTCTGCGCAAATAGAAGAATATAGAATGGCGATTCATCCCCCCATTCGCACCATTTATGGGGGGCTGTTGGGAGCGGCTAGTCCGCTCGGTATAAAGTGTCATCGCTGTGACCTTGAAGGAAAGGACGCCCAAAGAGGAGGTATTAAACACCCTGCTCCTAGAGGCGGAGTGCATAATTAATTCAAGACCCCTGACACATGTCTGAGTGGATGCGAATGCAGAGTACACCTTCTTAATTGGAAGCCCAAGTAGCGGGCCTAGCCTGGGCTTAATGTGTTCGACGACGTCGACTTGATCCGAAGTGCTAACTGGAGAAAGGCGCAGAGGCTGGCAGACCACTTCTGGCAGCGCTTCGTACGAGAGTACCTGCCCACGCTCACACCCAGGAGGCGGTTGCAGGAGACTCGTCCGTTAAGGGTGGGCGATCAAGTTTTCATCGCGGACGGCACACTACCCAGGAACCAATGGCCCCGAAGGCGAATCGCGGCAGTGCACCCGGGGAGGGACGGGGTAATGAGAGTTGTGGACGTCACCACGAAGAGGGGTGTGCTGCGTCGACCCACTCGTAAAGTTGTATTGCTAGTCGCCGGCCAGTAAATTGGTGCCTTTACACCGTCGGGGGCCATGTTGGCGACCAGCAACCAACCTGTTTTTATATTTATATTTTTTTCCTTTTATTTATGCTTATATTTCTGTCTATGTGTCAGTTATTATGAAAGAAAATGATGTGCTAGAATAGAATAGAATACTTTTTATTATGTACCTACACTATGTAAATTACAAAAAAAAATATGAAGAAAACATTACATAGGGTGACACAATGGGCGGCCTCAAAGAGTATAATAATAATACGGCGGCCTTATCGCTAAAAGCGATCTTTTCAAGACAACCTTTGGATGGATTTTAAAGAGAAAAGGAAATACAGTAGGTACTGTAGGTGCTAGACGAATAAACTCAATAAAAAAGTTTGTGTTTCTTTAAATATCAAGCCATGGCTTCCTCATCTTTGCGTAATGTATGCTGATGACGCAACTATATTTATTTCAAATGAATATTCCAATGACCTTCCTTACGAAAGTGAAATCTATAGAACATTCAACAGCTGTGACTGATTGCTTGCAGTCAATAAATTTAAAAGTCAATGTCTGAAAAACCAAATTGAATCAATTTAGAAATTATAAAAGTAAACCTGCTAAATTAAATGTAACCATGTCCGATACAGTTAGTGAAGAAGTAAAAGACACAAAACTTAGGAGTTGAAATAGATCAACATTTAAACTGGAAGGCACATATTGAAAAGATTAATAAAAAAATATCGCTACGCATTGTCAGTTCTGGCAGAAACTGCAAATCTTGCTGCAAATCCATTCGACAGCTAAATTCCAAATTCAACGTTTGGTATCTCGATGACGGAAACCTAGGAGGCGATGTAGACACGGTATTAAACGATCTAATTTTTTTTTTAAATCAACTTCACTCTTGACCCCTTTCGAAATGTGAACTTTTCTTATCTGACGGAACTGACAAAATTTAACGCAATAGCCCCAGAAATCAAAATTATTGAAAAAAGCTCTCTTCGTCTCCTTGGGTCACCAATTTTCGAGAATTCTTTGCCCGATTTTATCGAGGAAAAAATTAAAAACTATAATGACATTTCGGAAAGATTACTCAAAATTAACATGCATTCGGCCATCACTTAAATTCGTTACTGCTGTTTTGGCTCTAAATTAACATATTTCCTTCGCGCTTCCCATCTACGGAAACACCCTCATCTTTTGGAATAAAAAACTTTGTTACAAAAAAAACAACCGACTTCCAAAAAAGAAAATACACTAAAAATTAAAAAATACACACACACACTTTTACACTTTCACACACTTACACACACACACACACTTTTTACTTGTTATACCCAAGAACTGAAAACCCCAACAACATGGAACGTGGAATTTAAACATACTCGTAACTGGAGTAAACCAAAACGTCATCTATGTATACATATTTTTCGTTTTTGTTCAGTTTTTCAAATAGCGCTGAAGCAATTTCGATAAAATTTATATGGGACTACCTCGGGAGTATATTCTTTCGGATAAAAAAAGAATTTTGAAAATCGGTCCACAACTGACAGAGAAATCGGTGGACATGATACTTGATGATGATCAAGTACATAAAAAGATACTTACAGTCGAACATAGAACCTCCTCCTTTTTCGAGGTCGGTTAAAAAATGGACCAAATTATTCATCATACATTTAATCTTACGTCAATTTTAAATATGGCCATGGACGACCGAGCCTGGGGCTACTCTTACCCGGGTCTGCGGACGGCGGCGAGTAATAGGTAGCTCGCCGTCCGATCAGCACCAGGCCCGAGAGTCGACGGCGTGTAGTGTTCCACGCGCGCCTCAAAGAGTTGTCAGCAATAAAGACGAGGTCCGTCATGGCCGATGCCTGCCCGGGGGTTGAGGATAAATCGAAACAGAGTTACCTCGCCCCTGGGCACTCAGGGCAGGAAGGAACAGGGGTGGGCTTTACTCAGTATGAGTCTGACACGCCCTCCCGCTCCACCCAGAGCGTGAGAAGTCATTGGATGATTTCCCACCTCACAAAAAAAAGGGGCTACTCTTCCCATCCGTATGGGAGGCCTCGGCGTCCGCAAAATTACTAGTATTAGTTACAGGCTTTCATTCCCGGTTCACGGCACTGAGAAATTAATCAGGAATATCTTAGCTTCCTCAATGATTGATTTTGATGTGCCGTGCTTCACCGAGGCTATGGACACCTGGAGACTCGCTTGCTCAAACTCAAACCTGCCCGACAACCTATCATTCCAGAGACGGTGGGATGAGCCGCTCTGCAGAGTAGTTCAAGGCAATCTTATTGCCTCTTAAGCTACCACTGCAGAGCGTGCACGACTGCTAGATGTGGGTGAGTGGGAGTCGGGTCTTTGGCTTCACGCACTACCGTTGTCGAGCATATAGGCACCTTGTTATACGACACTACATTTCGCCTCGCTGCTACCTTACGTCTCGGCGCTCCTTGTTGTTTTCCTCATCGCTGCTACTGTGGCGAAGTTGTCAACAGCCTCGGACACCACGGCCTGTCACGCAGCCGAAGTTCGGGTCGCATAGCGCGGTACGCGCATTTTACATTAACGACATCTTCGACGTCCTCCTGTCGCCGTCGGCGTTCAGGCTGTATCAGAACCCCATGGCCTGGCACGCAACGTTGGCAAGAGACCGGACGCCATATCTTTGTTACCATGTAAGATGGGTAGGCCTTTAGTGTGGTACTACGCTACTTGTGTTAATAATCTTGCGCCATTCCATTTTCCGAGCTCGTCGTGCTGTGCTGGCCACTGCTGGCACTGCCGCTGCGGCTGCAGAAAACCTCAAGCGGCGGAAATATTATAAACTTGTTGGTAATTATATTTTCGAGCAGTTTGGGGTTGAAACTCTCGGATCGTGGGGTTGGAGTGCTCACAAATTATTTAAAGACTTATTTAAACGCCTTGTTGACACTTCGCGTGACCCAAGGGCTGGCTTTTTCATTGGACAGGAGGATAAGCATCGCCATACAACGTGGCTATGCCGCCAGTCTTTTGGGCACGTTACCAGCCGACAGCGATGTGGAGGAATTTTTCGACGCCATATTTTAGATTAATTTTAGTTTTACATAAGTAAGAGCTACCTGTGAAGCCCCATGGCAAAATCCGGGTTGTCAAATTAAACCCCGAGGACAACCCGGGTTGACAGCCGATTTTTTTTTTGTTTTTATTCTCTTTAATTTTTTTTTTTTTTGGACCGACTCACCGGTGAGTTTCGGGGCTTCACAGGTTAATTTTTTTTTGTGTACCTATAAAAATTAATTAAACTATATTTAGAGTAAAAAAAAAGTTAAATATAGGTACCTAGTGGAAAATATAGTTAGAATAACAACAACTTTTGTTATCAGTAATTCACACATAAAAGTTGACTATCCATAACTTTCGTAAATAACTTGCCAAAGATGGTTTTTTGTTATTTTAGTTCTTTTTCGTCGGTTTTTTTTTGTGTTTTTTGTTTTTACGTTATAATTGGCAGCAAATGTGTCGAGTCAGCCTTCTCAGCTAGCTTCGCTGAGGACTTAGGATGAGGTAGCCAGCTCAATACTACATTAAAATTCACAGTTGCATTTTACTGTAATGGCACCTGTTTCAATGATTCCACAAATTGACCAATTCCGTAGACATTTGACACACAAAACTCCACCAATTTTACATCACACTATCCACTAGGAATAAATTTGCGAATAATTAAAATAACCACTGAAACTGAACTGAACCTCATCAAAAATTCGTGCCAAAAACCCCCATAGCACATTTCCAACTAAACTTGGTTTGATAGCGATGTTTGTTTTTACCTATACTCATTTAAAAAGAAGGTAAACTTACCAAAACTGTGTTCAAAACATCAAACCCAACGTTCTTTTACCAAGGACATGGACTAGTCAAGCAAGAGTTGACAGATTTCTCAATTTTTAGGTAACACTTATCTACCTAAATTCTTCACAACTGTTCTCTTTCTGTTCTTCGTGCTAATCGTGTTTGTTTTGGTTGCTATGAAATTGAATAAAACTGAAGGAAACCCAGACGCTTAAATAATAAAACATATTAAAAAAGGAAATTTTTCTCTTTCATATACACTTATATAAAATTATTACAATTGAATTTTAAGATGAAATGCATGTACAAAACAAACAGCAATCACAGCTCATATAATTTCTTAAGAGGCCTCTTACAGTCCACTAGCGCCGCCAATCGAAAAAATGTCATAACTCGTAAATAGAATCAAAAATACAAAATATGTTCTATTATTAGTGTGGAAAAGGCAATAACGTAATTGTATAACACCATATCAACACTTGAAATATAGCTGTTTAGCTAAATCGTGCATTCAAAACATAAACGGCCGTTTTTGTTACAAATGCACGACACACTAAAGAGCTATATTTCAAGTGTTGACACTATTGACAATGTGTTATAAAATTACGTTATTGCCTTTTCTACACTAATAATAGACCACATTTTGTATTTTTGATTCTATTTACGAGTTATGACATTTTTTCGATTGGCGGCGCTAGTGGACTGTAAAAGGCCCCTCTGGTAAAAAGAGTGTAGCAAAGGAGTGTAGTGCCATCTATATTCAATGAACACGATATATTTTCTATTTGTAGAAACTCTAGCCATCATCACTAGATGGCAGTAAATAACAAGTTTTTAGTTAATTGAAACAAATTGTTTTCTTTCAATTATAGTCCTAGAGGCTAGATAAATAATTATGTAGAATACTCCCTTCAGGAAGTCGGCACCAATGATGGGTTTGCTGACTGCAGCGATGATGAATTTTCTCTTAGGCACAGATAATCTTAGGTATCACGAAGACGTTGGTGCCAGCGCCAGTATCAATCAGAAATGACAGACGTGAATTTTTGTCTGTTTTATCCAGTTATAAGTAAGCGGTCATGTCTTAATTACTTGATGTTTTGGAGCATCCAGAAAGACAACAATTAATTGGAATCCAATTAAATGTTATTTTCACTCTTAACACTAAGTGTCAATGTCAAATATTTATAGCGAGCGATTCGGATTTACTCCACTAGATGGCAGAGCCATCTTCGTGCACGTTCCTGGCTAGCTTCACAGCTGTCCGGGAGACCCGTACGGGCTCTTTACCCATAGTCATTTTCTCTGTCATCGTCGTCTCTTAAAAATTAAAAATATACACCAATTATTTTAAAAACGTTCGCATTAAATTTTTATGCACCTAGTCTCCCGATAGCGACTGTATCGTACTGAACCCCTTGTTTCAGAGCACTGCGGGCGCTACCCGTACGGGTCTTCCATGCACGGACGGCCCGTACGGGTCTCCCGGACAGCTGTGAAACCAGCCTGAATAATATAATACGGGTGGAAGACTTTTCATTTTGAAGTTTTTGGCGGAATTTCTTGGAGTGAAGTTCAGTGGCTGTTTTAATTATTCGCTTATTGTTTCCTAGTGGATATTGTGATGTAAAGTTGGTGTATTTTTGTGTCTCAAGTGTCTACGCAACTGGACAATATGTGGAATCATTGAAACAGGCGCGATCTCGGTAAAATGGAGCTGAGAATTTTATTATAGTATTGACTACCTCAGAGTTTGCCGAGAAGGCTGACTCAACACATTTGTTGCCAAATACTGAAAAAAAAACATTAGAATATAATAAATCTCCATTAGAATGGAAAAAAAGTAAAAATATACTACGTAAGAATAGGCATTATGGTCAAAAGACTATAGCCTTCCCTACAGGGTAAATAAAAAAAAGGAACAAAAAAAATGAATTTCTTCTGTCACTGTCATTCTTTTCAATATAACCAAAAAAAAAATAGCAAAAGCACAGAAAATATATTGTTGTTCGTAATTCTACTTTGCATTTCTTGTATTAAAACATGTCTTCGGCGGCTTCGACTGTAATAAAATATGTTGGACGAACAACAGATTTCAAAGGCAAAACTCTATGGGAAATTGTTGGGAGTCTGAAGAATTTCGGCGTTGGAAGAATTATTGTTCGATCTGTTTTTGAAAGATACCCGGAACCTAGTTTCATGAAAATTGTCAAAGTTGAGGCGTGCCCTGACGAGGTGAGGGATCTTTCAGCTGTTTTAATTATTACCTATTGACATAGAGTCTGAAACCTAATGTTAGTTTTGTCATTCAGGAGATCACTGTCCGCCACCATACTTTAGTGTGAATGGAATGGTGAGGACAGTGTTGGTAGGCCATTGCATACTATTTTAGGTCAACATGTAGATGGATGGATGGGTAGATTGTTATTTATAATCATTTGTGCATGCAATATTTTCATTAGCTATACTATCCTGGCTTATTTCCTGACTCTGTTCAAAACTTTTCTTAATTTTTTAGGAACGTCGTCGGGTACGAATATGGGTTGAGAAAACATTCAGGGGTCGCAAAATGCTCAATTTAACTGAAATTTATCGTACTTCTTACAAGCCTGATTACAAACTAATACCAAAGAATGAGGAGGCTAAATTGTTCACCGGTATAGAAAAAGCACATGATTTCTCAGATGTGATTTTACCAAATAGCATTGAAATGCCACCACTCATGAAGAAGTTTATTATCAAGGATCACGAAAATAAAGGACTGGAAGTAAGTGCAATTCAATACAGACAAGGTTTCTGTATTGTAAAGAATTACGGTATTCATTTAATTAAAACTACTGATGCAGATTGGGTTTTCATATCTGACATTACTTGATTGACAGGTGAAAGTTATCATTCATCTCTCAGTCAACTAATTTTAGGGCTGATTTCTGAATTGAGAATCTAGTTTTTTTTTTGTTTTACTTTTGATAAGCACACTTTTGACCACTATCTCACTTGATGGTAAGCGATGATGTGACGTGCTTAGAAGCAACCTATTCACTCTTGACTTAAAGACTTCCAGGTTGTAGCTATTAGGAAACAGACTCCGGTATTAATTCCACTCCCTAGCTGTAACGCACATGAATGTTCTCAAAACATTTTGTGCGTATGGGTGGGATGTCCACCATGTAACCGTGGCGTATCTCCATACATCTTGTGGTCCGATTATGGAAAGGGCTTGGCAGAATTTAATTATGTGTTGTTGTGCCAATTTCATTGCACACTCCCCAAAATGTAACCGATAGAAAACCGACAGGCTATCAACAACGGTGTCGATGCTCAAGACTTTGAAGCTTCGACTGGGTGAGCCTATCATTGCCGATGATCCTCTTGGCTCGTTTCTCAATTTACTCAAGGGCATCAAGCTGTTATCTGGCAGATCAGTCCCAAAGATTAGAGTACGTAGTACTCCATACATGATCGAACTTGTGTTTGATAAAGTTTGAGCAGCTGTTCCAGCGAGAAGTACCATCTCATCTTTGTTAGGATCCCCAACTTTTTGGCAGCCACTTGAGCCTTTGCCTCTATAAATGTACCAAAATTGAGGGTAGATGTCAACTTAACACCAAGAAGCTTAAGTTGGTCGGTTATCGGCACGGATACACCCTGAAAGATGGAGCTAGGTGAAATTGGCTCTTTTTAGCGAAAAAAAGACACGTCTGGGTCTTAGCAGCATTGAACTTGACCAGATTGGCATCGCCTCCCATTCAGAGACAGCCTGTAAAGACAAGTTCAAGCACTCAACCAGCCTCTAGGAGAGACCGCTGAAACCCACCAGCTCGTGCGTTGGCCACGTATCTCTCGGCAACAGTGCTGTCGTCTGCATATCCAAAGGTACCGGGTTTTAGCAGATCTTTAAATATACAGCAGGAACAATGTTGCCGAAAGCACCGACCCCTGAGGAGGAACCCCGTCATTACTATCCAACAGTCCGGACGAGCAGCAATCTATGACCACTCCGATTGACCAATCCCTCAGGAAATTTGCAATCCAATCACACAATACGGCGGGTAAACCGAAGGAAGGAAGCTTGCCAATAAGGCTATCGTGCCAGATCCTATCAAAGGCCTTCGAGAAAAAAAGGGTAAACCCTGGGTAAGTCAGGTACGACCCGTCTGACGGACATCCGATCTGCGTCTCCGAAAGGAACACGAGCACTGGTTTCTCAGTCTCAAGGTTGTGGTGGACTGCAGCAATTTGAGTGCAGACCTCGTATGTTGCAGAGGTACTTTTTGTGAGAGGGAGTGCTGCCGCTGTTCAGCTGTTCCTTATTGTTCCTTTTTTATATGAAGAGCAAAAGGAGGGAGAGGAGAAGGACGTGAAATGGGGTTCCACGCTGCTAACCTACAGGCACGCTCTGACAGGACGACATCATTGGGGGACTAGTCTGGAGACTGCGGTAACGCCCGAGCCCTCCCGGGAATTTCCATCGGGCCCTCTCGTCCGGTCGCCAACCAGCACGATGGTGCATTCCGGAATTTTTCGACAGTTCGCGGGGCAGCCTTTCATGTGTGGCTAACACACTACTTTAGCCCTAAGTACCTGCGGTCGGCTAGCGGTGCACCGTGCCTCGGATCCAATCCAGCTACCTTCCGCGACTAGTTTCCCGATACGTCAATATCAGCGCGAGTCTGCTTGGTCTGCCTGCAGCGGAACAACTATTTCGACCCGACTCCTATTAGCTACACTGATCATCGTACCGGAATGCGGCTAGGCCGCTTGGCGGTACGTCTTTGCCCAGTGGGTGGTCGCAAGTCATCGGTCGAAAGCTACCACTAGTTAGTGTCACCTGATTAGCACCGTGTGGAGACCTACCGTACCCCTGGAGTTAAACGATACTACCGTTAAAACCACTTTTGACAACAATTTATAAAAAATATAATTATAGTGATTGCACATCAAATAAACCAGAAAATTCACCATTGTGACGTACGTTGTCCAAGAGCGAGCAAAACGAGCTTGGGAACTGAGGACACCCCGACACGGACAGATTAGGTTCGAAGGGGATGACGGGGACTACACTGAGCAAGTGAACGCAGCCCCCGTCATCCCCTTCATGTTAGGTTCATAATTAATGAATGAGTCATTAACATATGCGAGATAACAGTTTATAATGTCCTGTCCGCCTAGTATCTACATCAGCACAGCACTACGGTCACAGTGGTATCGTTTAACTTTAAAATACCCACCGTACCACCAGAGAGGTACGGCCAGGGGTACGGTGGGTCTGCAGTGATTAGCAACAACCAGGGACTACGTGTAGGGGCTAGCAATGGGTATTCTCCTACGGACGCGGGTGACACGGCCCCCAAAAGTTTAGTGTTAAGAAGGTGTCAAACCATACTGTAATGCGAAAGTTTAACAGGTTTTTCAGTCTAAAGTAGAGTATAATAAATACTCAATTTCATATTCTTAATTCAGAAAGCAGGGATTACTTACCTAATTCGGTCTTATGAAAAATAATTCTTATGAGTAAGTAGTATTCATCTAGTAGTATTTATTTGTGAAACATGTATTTACATAAAGGTCTTAGGTTAATTATATGGGCGCTATGTTTTGCCGTGAAGGCGTACAAATATTGGAGAGAATAATAATAAGGCGACTCGCACACTGCACCGCATTACGCAGCGGGGTGCGTGGCGTGGTGGACAAACAACAACAATGCGCGTGAATGCGTTTTCTGTGTGTTGCACTACGCGTGTTTTCAATGTAAAAAAATATACTTTCAAGCAACGTAAGAACACGCACTCCCGCGCTACGCTGCGTAATGCGGTGCAGTATGCGAATAGCCTAAGAGAGTAGTGGGTAGAGTTAGTAAAAGTAAAAATATTAGTCTTTAGCACATTATCTGTCTGCCTCTGGGATGCAATATGGCAACACTTCAATCTTTTCAGAAAAAAATACTTATCCTAAAACAGTTCTTCAACACAAGGGATCATAATCTATATTATGTGTGAATCAAAATGACAGTTAATTGCGATGTCCATAAAGCAATTACTTTTTAAATTGTTTTCCAGATAGTGACAGACTTCACAATGCCTATCTCCTATAACCACAGTCCTAACAGAGTGAAAAGGATAGCTAGAGGTGATGAAAAGCCCACAGTAGCATTCACAATGGGCCTCGGAAAACCCGTCAGTCCCTCTCTCTATGAGGGAGTACCCCTTAGTTGAAGGAAACAAACAATAATATTATTGCATGTGTATTTAATGTTAGATATGTTATAGATTAAAAAGTAGATAATAACAAAATGTTAACTTTTTCTTGATGTTCCACAATTCGGTTGACTAACCCCGAGTTCATTGTTCTCTAAATCATGTGTTTAAAGATGCATTTCATTTGTCCCCTTTTCTGTAACCTTCATCATTATCTATATCATTACATATTATCGGAATCATTACTTTTTAAGCTGGGATGCTGATGCAAATGCTTTGGCCAAGAAAGGATTGGCACGCAAAACTTCTGGGTTTTCCTTTTCCACTTCAAGTTTCTGGAATATAGGGAAAAAATCTTAGAATAAGGTACTTAAATCTTTTCAACACACTCGAAAACTGACTCCTAAGCAGGGTTGTTGCGAATACTCGCATCCGCATCCACAAGCTTCCAAATCCGCGGAGCTTCCGCATGGATATGAACACCCGCATCCGCGCTAATCAATGCGGATATTGATGCGGGTGCAGATTTTTTGCAAGTCGCAACAAAAAAGAAAACTTTCATCGCACGCAGATTTTTATCACCATCACCAGCCAGTGTTCCTAGTGTACGCGGGTTTAATTTATGAACATCTGCGGAACAAACGAGGTTCCTGTGTCGGATAAGGCGGGAGGAAACGCCCAGGTGTCGCCATTGTGCGGATCGCCCAGAGGACACGGAGGAGCATACAGTGGAGATCTGCCCCGCTTGGGCGGAGCACTGCCGTGTCCTCATGGACGCGATAGGCGGCAGCGACTACTCGCGCCCGGCCCTGGTCCAGGCCATGGTACGGAGCGAGAGGGAATGGGAAGCAGTCTCCTCCTTCTGCGACGCGGTAATGCTTGCGAACCTCCTTCGCAAGCATTACCACCATTACATTAGGCGCAACGGGTGACACAGTCTCAACAGAGTGGCCCTCACGCCCCCAGCCGCAGCCGCCGCAGTAGATGCCCTGGGCGTCGGGGGTCGCAAGCCGATCTCCGCCCACCGTAGTCGCAAGCCGATCTCCGCCCACCGTAGTCGCGGAACTGCGGACGGCGAGTAATGGGTAGCTCGCCGTCCGATCAGCACCAGGCCCGAGAGTCGACGGTGCGTAGTGTTCCACGCGCGCCTCATAGATGTCAGCCACCACTGACGGGGTCCATCATGGCCGATGCCTGCATGCCAAGGGGTCGCGGATAAATTCGTAACAGAGTAACCCACCCCGGTTCCTTCCTTGCCTGGGCACTCAGGGAAGGAAGGAACCGGGGTGGGTTTAATCAGTAAAAGTCTGACACGCCCTCCCGCTCCACCCAGAGCGGGAGAAGTCATAGGATGATTTCCTAAAGAAAAATAAAATAAAAAATGGATCTGATACCAATATTATAGATCCAAATCTGGACGGGCATCATAGGAAACCCTCAACTTAATAATGTAGCCCGATTTGATAAGTATAGGTACTTATTTATTATTCTGTTTTCTTTTGACTGCCAAGAAGTTACAGGGCAGCTGGCTAGAAGAATAATGTTCGATTGTTGCTGCCCCAGGTACAAACACTTTCGGCCTTACTGTAGATACGCTCCTGGTGTCAAGATAAGTATTTCAATAAATTATAATGTTTAAAGTTTTTTTTTTAAGGCAAGCTTCAATGAAATAAAGACTAACTGAAAATGTTGTAGTTGTAACTCTAAGATTTCTTCAAAGCTTGAGGCGTGACGTCTATTACCGACACTTTTTCAAGGATAAACCTAAAATATTATAGTAGTAGGTACGCTTAAGCGTACAACTATATTAAAAATACTAATTAAAACATGGATAGATAAGTATCTAAGTTTTAGTTAGTATTTTTAAGTACATGTAAAAGTTTGTCCTAAAATGATTTTTACTTCATTATAAGCCATTTAAAAAATATGTGATTCGTTCGGAACCCTTTGCGCGCGAGTCCGACTCGCCCTTGCCCGGTTTTTAATACCTAGGACAAACAATAAATATAAAGTACTAAAAAAAATCAAAATATATTTTATTTTTATGTAACAAATTAAGACCAGAGAAGACCACAACATACCGGAAATCACTATTTTTGTCATAATGTAATATAAAAAAGACATCAAAATTTCTATAAAAAATTATAAATTTTATTGAGTTTTTTTTAATGTTTGGTACATTAAAAAAAACTTAAAAAAAAACCGACAAAAAAAAACACAAAGTTAAAAAATAACTAATTTCGGAAGTCGTATTTTTCTTCGTTATTTGACACCGACTGCCGAAATTAAAGTTATTTTTTAATTTTTAGTGTATTCTTTTTTTTGGAAATCGGTTGTTTTTTTTTGTAAATAAGTTTTTTATTTTTCACTTAGTAGTTGTTATACCCCAGAACTAAAAACCCCAATAACAAGGAACGTGGAACTTAAACATAGTGGTAATTGGAGAACACCAAAACGTCATCTAGGTATACGTATTTTGCGTTTTTGTGCAGTTTTTCAAAAAGCGCTTAAGCAATTTCGATAAAATTTATATGGACCTCGGGAGTATATTCCATCGGATAAAAAATATGGTCCTCAATTGACAGAGAAATCGGTGGACATACATAAAAAAAACATACATACATATAACCTCCTCCTTTTTCGAAGTCGGTTAAAAATAACCAAGGTAACACATAAAAAATACTTTCTTATAAATAATCTAATAAATTCTAGACTTATCCTTAGTGTTTGTTTCAATTTATAGTAATAAATAAAATAGTGATTTCGGGTATGTTGTGGTCTTCTCTGGTCTTAATTTTGTTACTTACTCGTACTTATAAATAAAACATATTTTGATTCTTTCAGTATTTTGTACTTATTGTTTGTCCTATGTATCAAAAAAGCGCTTTGTTGAGCTATTGAACTTTACCACATTCTCAAAGATTGGACATTTTGAGAGTTGGACATTTTTGGAATTGGACATTTTGAGAGTTGGACATTTTGGAAATTGGACATTTTGAGAATTGGACATTTTGCCAATTGAGTTCCATCACTTCCGCAAATACGACTTGAAACTATCATTATTTTTTTATTAGACAAAATTATTTACGGTTTAAGAGATAAACTGCTTTAAAAAAACACCTTTTTGACCGTTTTTGGGTATCTCCGCCTTAAGCGTCGTCTTCAATTTTAACATTTACTTATATAGGATGACAGGTAATTAGTGACCGATACTTAAACACGTGATTGTACTCATGATAACAAACAACTTTTACTATGGGACCAAACCTGAAATCACGAAAAAAAATAGGCAGTACAGTACATTTTGACCAGTCAGTAGGCAAACATAAATGTACTGAACAGTAGATTTTTTTCGTGATTTCAGGTTTGGTCCCATAGTAAAAGTTGTTTGTTATCATGAGTACAATCACTTGTTAAAGTATCGGCCACTAATTACCAGTCATCCTATATTTCGCACTAGTATACAAAAGAGCGCTCGCTAGCCATTGGGGGCTAGCCGGCGACCAGCCTGATAGTATTAATATAATAAATCGAATGGCTGGTCGCTGGCCAGCCCTGCGGGCTGGTTGCCGGGTAGTCAGCACAAAAAACGAGAAATGCACACGAAGAAAATGCCGCGACCCATTTCTCACAATAATTTGTTCCAAAATAGTTTATAAAAAATTAAGTGTATTGAAAAAACTTTTCATAAAGGTAGGCATTTGTCATTGTAGCCGAGGTGTAATAATCGCCCAAGCCGAAGGCGAGGCATTGATGTGCACTCAAAGGCTGCACATCCTAAGTAGAAAGTTAGTTTTGCAGAGCTAGCTCGCAGATTGAGTCAATGCGACGACTTCGCATCACGGTTTTAGCGGTCCCTAGATGAAAAACGTCGTGGAATAAAGCAAATGAGATTACCTTCCAGAAATCGCGCATTTCTTGCACCTCCTCTTGCCTTTGTATGAAGTACTGGCGAACAGTTTTTTGTATGAGAGTGGCGGCGTACTCCTCGGGCCATAGCCAGGACTTTGGATAATACGGTCGAGGACTGAAAGAATTAGATAATTTCGAATTAATTAGAGCTTAAACAATATCATAGGTATAATCTTGTGCTGGGCGACACAAGCATAGGCTTCATGTTATTTCAAACTTTGGCAATAACCAGGGTCTATCTACTACCGGTTATCCAAATGACTTCTCAGCCTAAACAAAAACAACCTCAGAATAATGGTAGGGACAATAACGGGCCATTGCACCCCTTTTTACAGGTATTCCCGTTCGTCCCACCGACTTTGTCCCACTGGAGACCGGGAATTTACTATTAAATTTGTTCCTGATCGTTGGCCGATTGGGATTTTAGTGGTACGAATGGGAATATGTTCTTTAATTACTGCCAAATAATATAGTGCATAAAATATTAATCGTTGTTCAAGTAACTAATTTGAAAAGTAAACTGCAACTTTTTATTTTGGCTTGCAACCCCCAACGCCCAGGGCGTCTCCTGCAGCGGCTGCTGGGGGCGTGAGGGCGTCTCTGTTGAGTCTCCCTCACGCGTTCAGCCTTCTCCTTCGCGAGCATTACTGCTTCGCAGAAGGAGGCTACTGCTTCCCATTCCTTCTCGCTCCGTACCATGGCCTGGACTAGGGCCGGGCTCGAGAGGTCGCAGCCGTCGATCGCCTCCGTGAGGACACGGTGGTGTTCCGCCCAAGCGGGGCAGAACTCCACCGTATGCTCCACCGTGTCCTCTGGGGGGGTCCACACAGTGGTGACACCCGGGCGCTTCCTCCCACCTTATCCGACACAGGAACCTCCTGAAATAGCCGTGTCCGGTGAGAACTTGCGTCAGGCGGAAGGTGAGGACGCCGTGGCGCCTCTCCAGCCACTCCTCAAAGAAGGGCGCTACCACCGCAATTGTGGCGTGCCCAGCGCTGGGTTGCGACAGTCGCTCTCTCCATGTCGCCATGACAGGATCTCATGGCGACATGGAGAGACTGACAGCCGGAGCTTCGTCCGGCCGAGCCACTAGGTTTCGCGGCAGCGGAGTTACGTTCTGGCGTTGCGCCTCCTTACGCTACTCCCAGATGTGTGCGAGGAGTGTGTTTTGATACCTAAGTACGTAAAGTAGATTTTAACTATGTTTTTTTTTAGTTCTTTAATAAATGACTGATTTTTATTTTAAAAATTGTATATTTTTTTACCACCAATAACCAACCAGTACGAAATTATTTAGTGGGACCAATAGGACTCAACAAAAAATTAATAAATTATTCCCGTTAGTCGCACCAATAAAATCAGTGGGACGATCGAGAAAAAAATAACGAATTCCCGTTCGTCCCACCAGTGGGACTATTTCGGTGGGACGAATTTTTAGGGTTCCGTAGTCCTAACAAGACAAGGAACCCTTATAGTTTCGATCTGTCCGTCTGTGCGTCCGAGGCATAGCGTAGAGACTGTTAGGACCTACTAGAAAGCTGCAATTTTGCATGGGTTTAAATGTATATGAGTCACGCGACTAAAACGAAACAATAAAATTTTGAAAAAGATTTGTTATTTATGGTAGCTCCCGTACATAAATGTAAAGTGAGAATTATTTTTTATGGTAGCTCCCGTACATAAATGTAAAGTGAGAATTACTTTTTTTCTCTCGCCTATCCTATAATGTTGTATCGTTGGATAAGTCTTTCAAAATCATATTTAAGATATTTTTTGTTCGACTTGAGCGTCCTCCACCACTAAAAGCTAAACTTTTGGCTTGAAAAACTTCAGTTACTGTATGAGTAATAGTCGCCCGACTTATAAAATGGAAAATTTCCTACAAACACAAAATCTATAGAAAATAAATGATTTGTTCCGTTTTCGCCGTTTTTTCGGACAATTTTGAAAAAAAAAGAATACTTCCTTTTTTTGACTCTTTTCAAATAAAGTTCCGTTTTCGCCCGCTTTTCATTTTGTTTTGCAAAGTATAGTCAGAATACGTGATTTAAAAACTTCTATGGTCTAGTGATTAGGTACATGATTGCCAAAAAAGGAGTGTTATGTTATTCGGGTCATATTGAATGTGTGTGTTTCTTGCGCAATAACTTCTAAACAACATTCGAACCGATTATGATGCATAGGTATAGGTACAGGATATTGTAGTATCGTTAAGAAAATAAGAGTTAATGAACCAATCTGTCTCCCTCTTATGTTAGGGGTGGCTTATAGAGGAACCTTCCAAATCGACGGAATCTTCAGCGTACGAGTATTTTACACGGAGTGACTGCCTATCTGACCTCCACAACCCTGTAACTGGATAACACGAAACTCCTGGCAAGATTGGTGTCAGATTTTCTGGCACGTCACGACTGTTCTTTGATTTATGAATGACAGCCGGGACCAACAGCTTAAGGAGCTTTCCGAGGCACGGAGGAATCTCGGTTTTATAAGATGGTCACCCATCCACGGGCCGACCTCGGCAAGCGTAGCTTAACCTTGAAGATCGACCTGTGCAGCTGTCATTGCTGGGTCCGCAGACCCAGACCCAGTTGACCCGCGTAGACTCGACCCGAAGAATAATACCAGATGATTTGTACAGCCAGGTAAAGTGATATTTTAATTCTGAAGAACTTTATCATCATCAGCCTTTTTTAATGTCCCCACAGGCCTCCTCTCTGTGAGAGGGTATGGGCCGTAATCCACCACGCGGGCCTAATGAGGGTTAATGGATGTCACATGTCTTCGAATTTTTGATTCTATCTCATGGTTTCCTCACGATGTTTTCCTTCACCGTTTTGAGAGCAGTGGTGATGAAATAATTTAAACAAAGTAAAGCGCCTGCCTGGGGTTGAACTCACGACCTGCAACTTATATATATATATATAATAAGTCGCGGCCGTTACCACTCATAGGCCACCACTGCTCTCTAAATAACTTATTAAACATATTTAATATTTTGTTATGATATATAATTTGTCCTGGTAGTCAGTGATTTCTTTTCAAAAATGTAGCTTTATAAAGATAGCCTTTAAAACTGAAATCTTTTAATTGTGTTGTTCCTACCTAGTTCTGTATTCTATAAGATACCTACCTAATGTTTATTTATTAAAAGAAAAAGAAAGAAACAATATAAATTAAAGATAATTTAGTCAATCATGTTTTTTTTTTATATAGATATTTTAGAAATAATAAGTAGGTATCTACTTGTTAACCTAATAATTACAATCACGTAGGTATGACTGATTAGCTATAAGATTGTAATGATAATTAACAATAATCTATGGATTATTTTTAATTATGATTACCTATTTAAGGATTCAAACTAAAACTTAAACTTAAACGGCGAATCACGCAGAAAAGCCGCTGCACGACTATTACAACTAGAACGACAGATCGCAAAAAGACAAAAATTTACGACAATAATACATTGAATTTATGAACGAATACTTACATATGGGTCATATGAGAAAAGTAGATATAACGAACTACAACCAGGGAAAATACTACATACCATATCAGGCGGTAATTAAGGAAGACTCATTCACTGCAAAATTAGGTACTCGTGGTTTTTGATGCAAGCAGTAAAAGCAGCACAAAAATAAGCCTTAACGACAACATGCATAAAGGTCCACGACTTCAACAAGATTTATCTACAATATTATTACGATCGCGAAAACATAACTACGCTTTTATGAAAATGTACCGTTTCATAAAAGTTAATGAATTAGACATCGCACATCAAAGGATATTATGGAGATTCTCTCCCAAACACGCCATTAGTGAATATGAACTCACAACAGTCACCTACGGAACAACTAGCGCACCCTATGTTGCGGTACGGACATTGCAACAAATTGCAATTGACGAACAAAATAATTACCCAATTGCAAGTCAAGCTACATTACAAGATTTTTAGGTACGTGGATGATATTCTCTCCGGAGAGTCACAGGAAAGTGTAGCTAAAGAATTGCAGAGTCAATTGATATCCATGTAGAACAAAGGCGGTTTCAAACTTCGAAAATGGTCGTCTAATAGTTCAGAACTACTGGAAAACATATCAACGGAAGATAAAAACGATCAGATGCTCAAACTACCGTTAGACGAGACCAGGAAGTCGCTGGGCATAAAATGGTCACCACGTGAAGATAGTTTTTATTTTCAAATAAACCTAACGGAAAACGAAAAGCCAACAAAAAATTTATTATGTCAGGGGTCGCGAAAATATTTGACCCGCTGGGCTGGTTAGCACCAATTATAATTACAATGAAGCTGCTTATACAAGGAATCTGGACAAGTGGCATAGGATGGTGTTGTGGATTGTCTATGTTTTGTTATTAATTTATTCTTAATTTATGACATTAAAGCAGTTGTGATCCAGATCTGTCTTTGAATATACAACATGGTGACAGCGGTGAAAATTTAATTTTGTTTAAATAATTTAAGACATTAATACGCTATGGAACACGCGCGACCACCAGCGGATTTATGTCTGGAGGGCAACTCCGTCAGCCGGGCTGACGCATGGCGGCGGTGGAAGTCGCAATTCGAGGTATTTTTAAAAGCATCAGGGGTGCAAAAGGAAGAAGCTGAGGTACAGGCCAGCTTATTGATAAATTTAATCGGACCCGAGGGGTTAGAAGTGTTTGAAACATTTTCTTTTGACCAGGAGAGTGAAAAGGATAATGTCACATTATTAATTAAAAAAAAAACACTAAAAATTTAAAAATAACTTTAATTTCGGCAGTCGGTGTCAAATATCGAAGAAATAAAATACAAACACCGACTTCCGAAATTAAAGTTATTTTTAAATTTTTAGTGTATTTTTTTTTTGGAAGTCGGTTGTTTTTTTTTGTAAAAAAGTTTTTTATTTTTCGCTTTTTAGTTGTTATACCCCAGAACTAAAATCCCCAATAACATGGAACGTGGAATTTAAACATTTGGAGAACACAAAAACGTCATCAAGATATGCCTATTTTTCGTTTTTGTTCAGTTTCTCAAAAAGCGCTAAAGCAATTTCGATAAAATTTATATGGGACCACCTCGGGAGTATATTCTTTCGGATAAAAAAAGAATTTTGAAAATCGGTCCACAACTGACGGAGAAATGCGCGGACATACATCATAAAAAAAAAAACATACATACAGTCGAACATAGAACCTCCTCCTTTTTCGAAAGTCGGTTAAAAATTTGACGTATATTTTGGAGTAAAACAAAATATTACATTGGCTCGGTACACAGTTTTTTCGAGGAATCAAGAAGCAGGAGAGTCGATAGATCAGTATGTAACGGCTTTGAGATTACTGAGTAAAAATTGCAAATTTAAAGATTTAGAGGAGGAGTTGATTCGCGACCGTATTGTTTGTGGGATACAAAGTACGAATGTAAGAGATCGTCTATTGAGAGCAGAGGACTTAACGTCGGAACAAGCCATTAAAATGGTTCAGGTATACCAAATTTCAAGAGAAAATCAGCGTGTATTGGAGCTTGATGCTGGACCTTCAGGATTGGCGAATATGCAGATCGACGTAGTGGGCGCACGCGGCGCAAGCGGCCGCGGCGCGAGCGTCAGGTGGCGAGGCAGAGGACGTCGACAAGGACGCGGTGTGGCCAGGGTTGGTGCGGATTGTTTCAGATGCGGAGGTCACTGCAATGAACCTAATCTATGTCCAGCTATTTCTGTGCAATGTTATCTATGTGAAAATCACGGACATTTTGCTAGAATGTGCAAGTTGAAAAAAGGACCCAAGGTGTATGACATAGGTTTAAGTGAAGAAAAAGGCAATGAAGAAGATGATCGTGAGTCATTTTTTATATCAGTTTTGTATAATGTATCAGAGATAAACTCCTCGTCAGAGAATTGGTACGAAACTCTACAAGGAGAGTACGGTTTCGAGAATTTTAAATTAGATACGGGAGCAGACATTAGTGTTTTGTCGTATAGGAGATTTTTATTGTTGGGCTACGATAGTAATACATATTTTAAGTAGTAAGCAATGTGTTAGACTGCAATCTTATAGCGGTGATTTTATTCCTATTAAAGGCATTTGCGAATTAAAATGGTGGTATAAGAGTAAGCCATACAAAATAAAATTCGCAATTGCTATCAATGATTGTCAGAGTGTGCTGGGGTTGCAAGCTTGTCTAATTTTAGGATTGTTGAAAAGAGTGCATAATATAAATCTAACAGACTACCAAGATTTATTTAATGGTTTGGGTTGTTTGCCGGGTGAATATCATATTGTTATAGACAAAACTGTGATGCCGGTCATTTGTGCAACCCGTAAAGTTCCATTAGGGGTTCGGGATAAACTGCAAGACGAATTAAATAGAATGGTTGAGTTAGGAGTTATTGGGAAGGTGAGCCATCCAACTCCGTGGGTGAATTCGTTAGTGATTGTTGCTAAAAAAATGGACAATTGCGTATGTGTTTAGACCCAAGACCGCTTAATAAGGCGATACAGCGTGCACATTTTCAATTGCCAACAATAAATGAAATGGCTACTAAATTTAATGGGGCAAAGTATTTATCAGTATTAGACACTAGATACTATCAGTATTAGACACTAGATAGTATTAGACACTAGATAATGCGAGTGCAGACTTATGCACGTTTAGTACACCGTTTGGGCGGTATCAATACATGCGCTTGTCATTTGGCTTAAATTGTGCTCCTGAAGTTTTTCATGCGAAAATCAAGCAATTACTTGAAGGCTTAGACGGGGTAGATTCGTTTATCGACGATATTATTTGCTGGGGGCGAAATAAGGGTGAACACGATAATCGACTGAGGGAGTTGCTAACTAGGGCACGGCAAATTAATTTAAAATTTAATAAAGATAATTGTCGCATTTGTGTTGAGGAAGTGACTTACTTGGGTCATATTTTTAACAAAGACGGAATGAAAGTGGACTCTGAGAAAGTGAGAGCGATATATAATATGCCGGAAACGAAGGATCGGAAAAGCTTGGAAAGATTTTTAGGCGCCGTAAATTATCTTTCTAGATTTATACCTAATTACTCAGAGCATATTTTTCCACTGACGAGATTGTTAAAAAAAGATATGACTTGGTGTTGGGAAGTTGGGCACAAAGATGCATTCAATAAACTTAAAGAACTGATATGTAATGCGCCTGTTCTATCTTTGTACAATGTTAGTAGTTCGGTGGTGTTGTCAGTGGACGCGAGCAGTGTGGCATTGGGTGCCGTGCTGATGCAGGAGGGGCGTCCAGTGGAGTATGAAAAGGAAATGTTGGCAATAGTATTCGCTTGTGAAAAATTTCACCAGTATATTTATGGCAAAAACAGTGTGGTCATCGAATCGGACCATAAAGCACTGGTGCCGTGCTGATGCAGAAGGGGCGTCCAGTGGAGTATGCGTCACGCACGCTCACTGACACAAAACAAAGATACGCGCAAATTGAAAAGGAAATGTTGGCAATAGTATTCGCTTGTGAAAAATTTCACCAGTATATTTATGGCAAAAACAGTGTGGTCATCGAATCGGACCATAAACCACTGGAAAGCATTATTAGAAAATCTTTGGATTCAGTCCCAGCTCGTCTACAGAGGATGATGTTGAAAGTTCAAGCTTATGAGTTGGTGGTCACATATAAGCCTGGGAAATATATGTACATACCTGACACATTATCACGGGCACCTCTACCAGATTTATATGATGATAAAATTAATAGGGCTGTATTATGTCAACTAAAGATGATAGTTAATAATATACCCATGTCACAGAATAAGTTTACTCTTGTGAAGCGGGAAACTGGTAAGGACGAGTGTTTAATTGATTATTATTCTAATTTTATTGAGGTTGTACAGTTGAGAGATACTTCATCTAATTCGGTAATAAACATTATAACAATAATCTTTAATAATCTTTATTTACATAAGAAGGCAAACAATTATATTGAAGTCCCTGACGCCTGTACTAGGTGAATAACCTGTGTTACAGAAGCCAGTGCCCCCTCCTGGAAGGAGATACAATTTTTTCTTATGCAGTAAACAAGAAAAACAAAACAAAAATGAATTAAAGAGTTAAAACTACGAGTAAATCAATGATAAAGAATAAGTCGTTAGTAAAAGCCTAAAAGTGAGTGAGTGTGTGCAATGAGTACGTGAGTTGTATGTTCAGGAAACCCTAATTTGATTTTTGGCGAAAGAAAAAACAAATATATATATATATATATATATATATATATATATATTGAAATTTAGTGCGTCTTAAATTTTTTTAATCCAGGTAGGATTACTATCACTGGAGCGTTACTAGGATTTGCTCTGTTTAATCGTAACTGAGGGACATAAGCCATGGCTTAAGGCTCTGCTAACATTATGTATGATAAGTCGATACATTGCCAGTTTCTTGTTAATTCTGTTGTAAATTTGCGAGCTTTGCGCACAATAGTGTCGCCGCGCTAGTGCGAGAACGACACTGAACGGATTCGCAGACAGGAAAACCAATTCGCCGACTGGTAAGGTTCCTATCTAGTGGAATTATGAAAGAAAATTTTGCACTGTATGGTATACCAGAAATGGTCGTCAGTGACAATGGTCCGCAATATTCTTGTCGTAATTTTAATAGGTTTGCTCTGGAATGGGGATTTAAACATGTCACTTCATCTCCATATTATGCTCAATCAAATGGTAAAAGTGAAAGAGCAGTGCAAACCATTAAAAATATATTGAAAAAATCAGTTGATAGTAAAACTGATTTCTATTTAGGATTGTTAAGTTACAGGAATACACCGCGAGAAAATCTGAATTCACCTGCACAGTTAATGATGGGTCGGCGTTTAAATTGTAGATTACCAGTTGTTAATGCAGAAACCGTAGTAACAAAATGTAACTATTAAATTGTTAACCTCGAACTCGATAGATGGCGTTGGCGTCAAATTAAAAGTCGCTATGGTTTCGTTACCACGATTTGGTTGGGCTCGAGTAAATTTTAAGCAAATACATAACCAGCTTAGATCAGGACACAATTTGGTTTTATTTCAAATCTCAACCCTATTAGTGTTCCCACAAGTGTTAGTACAAAAATTACCAGCTCGGTAATAAACATTGGTCCTTCGAGCCGGATCAGACCCAGAAAGTCTGAATTTTTTGAAGTTAGCGGTGCCAGCTTTGGACCGCTCCCCAGTGTACTCGCAGTGGATCGCTGCGGCAAGAGTACCGGGCATCCCGCAGAGGCAGCAACAGCTTTGTCCAGCAAGTGGACGAGCTCAGCCGCTGTGGAATTGTTAGTTCAACGTGTCGCGGCAGAGGGCGCCACCAGTAGTTCAACAGAAGATCAGTAATCGAGTTCAGGCGACAACTTCGTTCAGCAAGGTGAACGAAATCGACGTCAACAACCGGCAGTTGAAGTTCCAAGTGACGCCACAGAGGGCGGCACCAGTGATACACTACGAAACCGACTTGGAAGTGTGAGTGAAGTGCAAACGTGAGTACAATTTAATAAAATATACTAATAGCAGTGATTTTAAGAAGATTTTGCCAAGCAATTTTGAACTTTATTTTGAAGAATATTTTTACTTTAACATTTAGATAATAATTTAACTTAGCTTTAAAAGTGTGCATGTTTGTTAGACTTAGATTAGTTTTACAAAAAACGACGGAACGGGGAATCTATGCCCGATTTCTACCAGTCTTCGTTTTAAAAAAAAACACTTGTAAAATTTTTCGCTCTCAATAAGACTTAGAAAAAATCAGTACGTGTTGTTTAGAACCAAACTTGTAAGTTTTAAGTCTCAATCTAGGTTTTCTTTTATTAGGTTTTGTTGAATTTTATATACTCGTAGTTTATTAAATTATACTTTTTAATCAATTTCAAAACTTATTTGAATATTTTTATTGTTGTTCATGATGGAAGGTCAAGTAAATATATTGAAAGACCTCCAAAATAATAATAATAATAATAATAATGACGTGGCTATATCCGTGAGTACCCAGTGTAACGAACGATTGAGGAGCGCTTTGGAGGATGCATTCCGAGAGCACCGCTCCACACCGCCTGGGCTTAGGCCTCGTCTACCTCGTTTGCCCATGCATAAGAAAAATAAGGCGCTGGTGTGTGCTCTAGATTCGCAGCTATCAAATTTTTTTGATAGCAGCAAAGACCTTGCTGATACCCACTCAATCTTGTACTGCGCGGCTGCAGCGGCATGTCGTGTAGCTCACGTCAAGTTCCCCAACAGTGACAGAGCTACACGACCAGCTGTACCAGCTTGGCAGTGCAGGATCGAGGGTCGTATCGGTGAGGCTAGAGCACTCATTGGCAAGCTTATCTGCTTCAGGGAGGGCAACACTCGCCCTAGGGTGATGCGCTTTGTGAGGCGGGCATTCTCGGGGACTGATATAAGTTCCCGAGATTATCTGACCCGCGTCACAGAGCGTGTCGACTTCCTGAAGCAGAAGATCTATGCATGGGCAAACCGTATTCGTCGGTACAAACGGCGAGTGGAGCGGTACACTCAGAATCGCACATTCGAAAGCAACGAAAGGTGGGTTTATAGGGCTTGGGAGCGACCGGACCAAGGTGTGTCCGATACGCACCTACCTGATGACGACGCCATGAGCTCATTCTGGCGCGGCATCTGGTCGGTGCCGGTCAGGCACACCGAGGGTGATTGGATTCGAGAGGTCGAGCGCGCGTGCGATCTTATACCAGAAATGGGGGCTATTACCATCAGCCCCCAAGATGTAGCTCGTGCAGTCCGTCCGTTGCCTAACTGGAAATCTCCAGGGCCGGACGGTCTGCACAATTTTTGGATAAAATGGTTTCAAAGATCGCACGCTCGCTTGGCAGCTCAATTCCAGTCTGCCCTAGAGTCAGGGTCGCTGCCACAGTTCCTTACGACAGGAGTAACCCACCTGCTCCATAAATCAGGTAGTACT
Source organism: Polia nebulosa (assembly GCA_951329385.1). Classification (NCBI taxonomy): domain Eukaryota; kingdom Metazoa; phylum Arthropoda; class Insecta; order Lepidoptera; family Noctuidae; genus Polia; species Polia nebulosa. The sequence continues at coordinate 17,634,449 of OX589599.1, read as the reverse complement.
GCGGAACCCAAAAATTATAGGCCGATCACGTGTTTACCGACGGTCTATAAAGTTTTTACATCCATCCTGAGAGCCAAAATTAACAATCATATTGACACAAATTTTATCATGTCTGCCTCTCAGAATGGATGTAGGAACGGGTCCCGTGGTACTAAGGAGCTGCTCCTTATTGATGTTGCCATTAGCCAACAGGTTCGTCGTTCTCGAAAAGATCTGTCGACATGTTGGATAGATTATAAGAAGGCCTATGACTCGGTGCCACATACATGGCTCATGAGGGTGCTGGAGCTGTACAAAGTGGATGCAACTTTACGCACCTTCCTGATGTCGTGTATGGGGCAGTGGAGGACGGTTCTTCACTATCCAGGATGTCGACAAATCCGGGAGAACAGCGAACCGATAAGGATCGAGCGTGGCATATTTCAGGGCGACAGTCTGAGTCCACTGTGGTTTTGTCTGGCCCTAAACCCTCTCAGTACTCTACTGGAGGGTTCGGGCCAAGGCTACCGGTTGAGAAGAGGTGGTCAGGTCATATCACACCTCCTTTACATGGATGATCTGAAACTCTTTGCCCCCAACAACTTGCAACTGATGAAGCTACTGAAGGTAACAGAAACCTTCAGTAGCGCCATCAGGATGGAATTTGGTGTGGACAAATGTGCAGTCATGCATGTAAAGCGAGGGGAGATTATGGAATCCGTGGGAACTCAACTCTCGGATTCCGTACACCTTAGATCCCTCTGCTCAACCGAAACCTACAAGTATTTGGGTATGTCGGAAGCGTTAGGCATCAGTACTGCTGAAGTGAAACAGTCGTTGAGGGAGCGCTTCTTTGGCCGCCTGAATAAAGTACTGAATAGTCTTTTATCAGGCGGGAACAAGGTGCGCGCCTTCAACGGTTGGGTCATGCCGGTATTGATGTACTCTTTCGGCATACTCAAATGGACTCAGACGGAACTTGACGCCCTGGATAGGAGGGTCCGCACACTGCTGACCGCAAATCGGATGCATCACCCACGATCATCGGTGATGAGGCTGTATATCCCGCGGAAGTGTGGGGGTCGTGGGTTCTTAAATGCTAGGACCCTACACAACCGCGAGGTATGCAGCCTTAGGGAGTACTTCCTCAAAGCTGACGTGGGTATGCATCGAGATGTGGTCGCTGTGGACAAGGGCCTCACCCCGCTCTCCTTGGCAAAAGAGAACTGGCGCAAACCTACAGTACTGGATACTAATGACCGCAGGGAAGTATGGCAGAGCAAGGAGCTTCACGGGCGCTTTTACCGGGTCCTACATGGGCCCGATGTAGATCTCTTAGCGTCCGTATCCTGGCTGCGCTTTGGTGACCTCTTCGGAGAAACCGAAGGTTTTGTCTGTGCGATTATGGACGAAGTTATTATGACGAATAACTACCGGAAATATATTGTGAAGGACGGTACGGTTGACATCTGTCGGGCATGCCACCGGCCCGGAGAATCAATACGACACATTATTTCTGGTTGTTCTCGTCTAGCTAACGGAGACTATTTGCATAGACACAACCTTGTAGCCAGGATTATCCACCAGCAACTTGCTCTTAAATACAATCTTGTGGAATCTGAAGTACCGTACTATAGGTATGAGCCCGACCCAGTTCTCGAAAATGGCAATATCACGTTATATTGGGATCGATCTATCATCACTGACAGGACTATTGTTGCCAATAAGCCTGACATAGTGGTGATAGATCGACAAGAGCGTCGCACAATGATTGTTGATATAGCTGTCCCTCATGACGAGAACCTCGTGAAGGCTGAGAGAGATAAAAAAACAAAGTATCTTGATCTGGCTCGCGAGGTTGTCGACATGTGGGAGGTGGATACAGCAGTCATTGTGCCGATAGTCGTGACGGCCAATGGCTTAATTGCCAAGAGCCTCGACCAACATCTCAGGAGGCTCTCGTTAGGCAGTTGGATCAAGGGCTTGATCCAGAAAGCAGTACTCCTGGACACGGCTCGTATTGTTAGGAGATTCCTTTCTCAGGAGCCCTGACCACCGGTAGCTTGGACCCTATTCCCGATACCGGTGGGCTACTACTTTTTATATTTTTAAATGTTTTTGTATTTATTTATGTTTTTATATGTAAGTACCTAAATATTTGAAAATGTAAATTGTATGTATATAAGATTAAATAAATGGAATAATAATAATATTCCACAACTATCACACAACGCCATCTAGTCCCAAGCTAAGCAGAGCTTGTGTTATGGGTACTAGACATGTTATACAAAAGGCTTTTACTAATTTTAAAAAGAGTCCTAAACATAGATTGACAATAGAATATATCGAGACAAGGCTCGAATTACCAGAAAAGGATTGGTCTTCATTTAAGGAAACCAAATCTCAACTTTATGGTCGTTATAAGATAGAAGACATAGGTCAAAAGGTTGTCGATTTATATGATTCTACCGAAGATACTTATATATCATGTAAATGTCTGATGAAAGCAACGTTTAATAAGATTAATACTAGAGAACCGGTATCACAAAATAGTGGCTCTAACAATCATAATTCTTCTAAGGCATCCAATTCGTTGGTAAAGTTGCCCAAGATCACAATTCCCAATTTTTCTGGCAAATACAGTGAATGGACAGCCTTTCACGATCTTTTTAAGTCGCTTATACACAATAACGCATCTTTAGATAATGTGCAAAAACTGCACTATCTTAAAAGCCATCTTACTGGGGAAGCCGAACAGTTGATTAGGCATACACCCATTACAGATGCCAACTACAGCGAATGTTGGTCTCAGTTGGAAAAGCGCTATGCTAATAAAAAGTATCTAGTCAATTGTATTTTGAAAAGGTTGTTTAGCCAGAAGCGATTAAATGTAGAATCAGCTGCCGCATTAAAGGAGCTGTTAGATACCACAAGTGACTGTCTTCATGCGCTTACAAATTTAAACATCAATGTGAGTACATGGGACGTTATCATCATCCATATAGTAACATTTAAACTAGATAATGAAACGCGAAAACAATGGGAGTTAAACAGTTCTAACGATTTAAGCAACAAGTTGCCCACCTTTGAGGAACTTAAAATATTTATTGAAAGTCGTTTTCGCGCTTTAGAATGTATAGAGCCAAGAAAAGCCGTGGCTCACCAGGTCAGTAATAGTCCGAAAGCGATGCTAGCCACAAAGCCGTCCAATATGCGTTGCGAATACTGCTCGGAAGTCCACAAGCTTTGTTTCTGCAAGCAATTTGCAAAACAGCCCACAGAAAATAGACGCGAATTCGTAGCAAAAAATAAAATCTGTTTTAATTGTTTGGGCAGCAATCATAGAGTATCCGACTGTAAAAAGCAGACTGTCTGTAAAGTTTGCAACAAGCGCCACCATTCATTGTTGCACCCGAATGGAGAGCCTAACGGAGAGAATGAAGGCCGAGATGTTACCGTAAACCCGGCTACAGATAACACAAGTTCTTCAACTAGTGTTAATCCGATAGTCGCATGCTTGTCTACGGGCAAGATCTCTAAACCCAGACAGGTTTTATTAGCCACAGCGTTAATAAAAGCCGAGTCCAAAACGGGTGAATTTCAAACAGTTCGAGCATTATTAGACCAAGGTTCACAGGCTTGTTTTATTACAGAGGCCACAGTCCAACTTCTTAGAGTGAAGAAAATTCCAGTCAGAGGTCTCGTGTCAGGCTTAGGTGACGATAGATCGACCATTGCAAGGCACATGGTAAATCTGACAATTGAGTCAACAATTGATCGCGATTTCCAACTCAAAATAAACGCCTACGTTTTGAGTAAGATCACCTCATACTTGCCTGAGAAAAGTGTAAACACAAGTTCATTGGATTGGATTGCCATAAACAATCTGCGTCTAGCAGATCCTAATTTCAACACACCCAATAGAATAGATATTCTTTTGGGTGCAGATGCTTACTGCTACATTTTGAAGGAAGGTATAGTTAAGAGTCCATCCGGCACTCTCATCGCACAGAGCACCACCTTAGGGTGGGTCCTTTCAGGTGTAGCCAGTCCAAATAGTGAGAGTTCAAAACTTCATAGAAAAAATATAAAGGTACATTGTGCACAGTTCAATGAAGATGACATTTTAAAGAAATTTTGGGAGATCGAAGAACAAACTAGTACAAAGAGATTACTTAATCCAGAAGAGCAACGGTGTGAAGAATTCTATATTAAAACAACTAAGAGAGATGATACAGGCAGATATATTGTACGACTGCCATTCCGAGACGAAGAACCTGCTTGTAAAGGCGGACGTTCACGTGATATAGCTGAAACAAGATTTAAATCATTAGAAAAAAGATTAAGTAAGGATACAGATTTAAAAGAAAAATATACAGAGGTAATTAAGGAATACTTACAATTAGGACACATGAGACCTGTAAAAGCTGAGGATAGTAATAAAGACAAAGCCGTTTATTTACCACACCACGCGGTAATAAGAAACGACAAGATCACGACAAAGGTTCGTGTTGTTTTTAACGCCTCAGAAAGGAATAAGAACGGAGTGTCACTAAACGACACTCTAATGGTAGGACAAACTCTTCAAGCAGATTTAAGACACACTGTTTTAAGATGGAGAATGCATGCTATTGGTATAGTGGCGGACATAATAAAAATGTATCGTCAAGTTAGAGTGGCCGATGAAGATGCTGCCTTCCAGCGAATACTCTGGCGAGACGATCCTGAAAAGCCGGTCATAGATTATGAGCTGATAACGGTGACTTTCGGGACAGCCTCTGCACCATACCAAGCAGTTAGATCGCTCCATCAGGTCTCATATGATGAAGGAGACAAATTCCCACTTGCAGCAGACGAGTTTTAAATTGTTTTTATATGGACGATTTAATGACTGGATGTAACAACATTGAAAAGGGTGTAGAAATCTGTAATCAAATGGTAGAATTATTGGGAAAGGGAGGATTTACATTACAGAAATGGAATAGTAATAATCAGCAATTGCTAGATAAAATAAGTTCTATAGATAGGAATGAAGGAATTCGGCAAACAGGTCAAATAAGCATAAAACATGAGGTCATTAAGAATAAGGACAAACAGGACATGGTAGTAAAAGAAAAGGAAATAAATAATAAGGACAGAGAAATTAAACTAGATACTACTACAAAAATCTTGGGACTTACCTGCAACCGCTACGAAGACTCCTTTCAGTATGCGGTAAGTCTCCCACCGTTGACGACGGCACCTGTAACAAAAAGATCTATAATATCAGACATAGCTCGTTTGTTCGACCCATTAGGATGGTTAGCTCCTAGTGTGGTTGTAGCAAAGGTGTTCATCCAGAAGTTATGGCTCGCAGGTGTTAGTTGGGATGAGGAGTTAACTACGGAACTAATAACAGAGTGGAGTACCTACCGCGAAGAGTTAAACTTGCTTACCAAGGTTCGAATCCGTCGTTGGCTTGGGACTAGTTCAACTGATGATCTGGAATTGCAAGGTTTTAGTGACGCCTCAAAAGTTGCATACTCAGCCGTCGTTTACTTGCGGGTAATTGATACCACAGGCAACGTTCATGTTTCATTGTTAGTTGCAAAAACAAGAGTTGCCCCAATTAAACAAGTCAGCATTCCTCGATTGGAGTTATGTGGAGCAGTACTCTTAGCAAAGCTATTGACAGAGTCCGCAGAGGTCTTAAACATACCAAAGGAAAAGATTTCAGCGTGGACTGATTCTACAGTAGTGCTATCATGGCTTAACAGCCATCCTAGCCGGTGGAAAACGTTTGTTGCGAATCGGACTGCTGAAATATTGGGTGCAATGAGTTCGTCTCAATGGTTTCATGTGTCGACCAAAGATAATCCAGCAGACTGCGCTTCAAGGGGAATACTACCCAGTTCATTGGTTAATAATGAGTTGTGGTTTTCTGGACCTCCATTCCTGAAAAACAAAATAATTAAGTACAAAAGGCCAAAGGATTTAAAAATAGATTTAGAGCAAACAATAAAGGCTCATGCAGCCGTAATGCCAGAGCACGTAGTTCTCGAAAATTATTCTAGTCTACGAAAATTGGTTAGAGTAATTGCGTATTGCCGACGATTTTTAAAGAAGGACAAATACAATAGTAAATATTTAGAGAATCAAGAAATAGAAGCAGCATTAGAAACCTGTATAAAGAAGACACAAACAGAGATATTTACAACAGAATATACACAGTTAAAAGAAAAAGGATATTTAAATATCAAATCTAGCAAACTGAAGTCACTTTGCCCGTTTCTTGACACAAAGGGTATCATAAGAGTTCGAGGACGACTTGCAAAGTCGGAACTGGATGAAGATTCAAAACATCCGATAGTCCTACCACATTCTAGCCATCTGACTCATCTTATAGTTGCAGATGCGCATGAGAAAACACTGCATGGTGGTCCTCAGTTGCTGTCAAACTTTTTGAGGTCAGCCTATTGGATAATAGGTGCTAGATCTCTAATCCAACAACATGTTCGCAAATGTGTTATTTGTGCAAAACAAAGGGCTAGCGTCAGAAATCAATTAATGGGTGATCTTCCATCAGTCCGGTGTAGACCAGCAAGACCATTTTTGCATAGCGGAGTGGATTATGCTGGACCGATAAACCTAAGAACGACAAAAGGCCGTGGTCATCGGTCATACAAAGGCTATATATGCCTTTTCGTTTGTATGTCCACACGCGCCCTTCACTTAGAGGTCGCCAGTGATATGAGCACACAGGCATTTTTAGCTGCCTTTCGGCGATTTGTGTCGAGACGAGGTCACTGTGCTAAATTGTGGAGCGATAATGGCACCAACTTCGTAGGTGCCTCCAGAGAATTACAGCAGTTGGCCTCTATACAGCCAGAAATAGCAGAACACCAGGAAGCAAACCATACTGAGTGGCATTTTATACCACCTCATGCTCCCAATTTCGGTGGTCTTTGGGAAGCAGGTGTAAAATCCACAAAGTTTCACCTTAAAAGGGTAATCGGCGACTCTAGACTTACGTACGAGGAAATGTCTACACTCCTCAACCAAGTGGAAGCATGCTTAAATTCGCGGCCGATAAGCGTTATTAACTTTGCTGATCCTGGTGAACCCCTGCCGTTAACCCCTGGACATTTTCTGATCGGCGAACCGATAGTTAATGTGCCAGATAAAAATTATGAAAGTTCAAATGTAAATTACTTGACTCGGTGGCAATTAGTTCAACGAATGATGCAGTCTTTTTGGAAACGATGGTCCCAAGAGTATTTGTCAAATCTCATGAACAGATACAAATGGTCTTCACAAGTTGCGGAGCCTAATATCGGGGACATTGTATTGATTAAGAAAGATGATTTACCACCAAGTCGTTGGTTGTTAGGACGGGTTGTGGAGAAGCATCCCGGTGACGATAACATCACCCGTGTGGTCACATTGCGCACTAAATCTTCTACAATTAAGAGACCAACTTCCAAATTATGCGTTTTACCAATAGCTCAATGAATTGTTTATTTTTTTTTATCAAGATCTTATATTGTAAAAAATAAAAGGGGAATTTATCGCCGTAACCGGCGACATCTGATAAAACCTACATCAGAGGACCCTGTAGAAAAAGTGCAGGATCCTGAAATTGATGATGAATTTTATTTTTCGGGGGATGATAGGGATGACGATTATGTGCCAAATACTAAAATTGTTGAATCGCCATCTTATTCACCACCTCATACTCGTAGTATGACTAAAACTTTTATTTAAAAACAAAATGTTAAAGTTATTTATAGTTTATTTTATTAATCTTATTTAAGGGGAAGATGTTATGGAAGTTATTAACATTAATTTAGTTGCTTTGTTTTTGTTGAATTTGATTTAAGGGCCAGTTGAAGCAATGAGTTTTATTTATGTTTGTTGTTTTTATATTTTTGTATCTTATTTAAGGGGAAGGTGTTGTGGATTGTCTATGTTTTGTTATTCATTTATTCTTAATTTATGACATTAAAGCAGTTGTCATCCAGATCTGTCTTTGAATATACAACAGATGGGATCAACCTCTTGATGACATAATTTACAAAAAATGGACTGAATTACAAAAACAGTTGAAGAGCATAGAAAAAATTAAAATGCCACGATGGTGTTACTTAACAGACAGCACAGATATTGAGTTATACGGTTTCAGCGACGCTTCCGAAAAAGCATACGGAGCGGTGGTATACAGTCGTGTAAAAACCAACAACCTCTATTACATTACATTACTACAAGCAAAATCGAAAGTGGCACCAAAGAAACAAAAAACTACCCTACCTCGACTTGAGCTATGCGCTGCACTGCTACTAGCCGGTTTGATGGATAAGGTTAAGGAAGCGCTCAACTGCAAGAATATTATGATATCTTGTTGGACAGATTCTATGATCACATTAGGCTGGATAAGAGGAGAGCCCGTATGGTGGCAAACGTTCGTAGCCAATAGAGTATCACAAATTAAACAACTTCTACCAAACGCAAAATGGAATCACGTCATGTCTGCTGAGAACCCGGCTGATATCATCTCAAGAGGTCTGGAACCGGAAAAACTTGTCAACTTTCCTTTATGGTGGAACGGTCCACAATGGCTAAGAACAGATCAAATTCCTATCACGAGACATATGCCGCAGCCAAATGAGATCGACATCGAGAAGAATGATCTCTGGAATAGATTTTCCAGTTTAAATAAAATGATAAGGGTGTTGTCTTACTGCTACAGATTTGCGAACAAACAAACAACAAATAAACCAATTTCAAGTATTGAACTGAGAGAGACGACGAAACAAATACTTTTGAAGATACAACAAGAGGAATTCGCAGATGAATTAAAAACTATTCAAAGCGGACAACCATTAAAGAAAAATAAAAAAACTATCCACTTTAGACCCATTTATCGACGAAAATGGACTACTAAGGGTTGGAGGCAGGTTACAAAACTCTAAATTGCCTTACAATCAAAAACATTCAATACTCTTACCATTAAAATCATCATGTAACGTAATGACGTTACATGATGATTATAATGGTCTGTAACGGCGACGGTGAACGTTTTTAAATGTGCGTCTTGTATTATTAATGAATAATACAAGACGCCCATTTAAAAACGTTACATGGAGGTAACAATCTGACGTTAGCTTATGTACGACAAACATACTGGGTCATTAGCGAAAAAAGGAAAGTGAAGAGTACAATTAACAAATATGTGAGGTGCATAAGATACAAAGCAGACACAAACTCTCAAAAAATGGGTATACTATACCTAAGGTACGACTGACGCAATCCTACCCATTCAGTTCCACTGGAGTGGATTATGCGGGACCAATACAAACAAGAACTATGAAAGGGAGAGGTCACAAATCTTACCAATCTTATAAAGCTGTTTTTGTATGTTTAGCAACAAAAGCAATACACCTAGAATTGGTGGGGTTTGATTACAACAACGAGCGTTACTTTGAACTAAGTCATGAAGAATTTCAAGACTGTTTTCGTACTCAAACAGAGTTCGTCTGCTATCCTGTGGCTGTCAAGAACATGCAATTAAATAAAAATTGCATAGTTGAACTACTATTTAAAACTGAGAACTACACCAAAACTCAATGCACATCAACTACCTACAAATTACCGACAGATATTGTATGGAAGCGATTATACATGCAAAACACTTGGCTTTTCATTCCAACAAAATCGCTTACCATATCGATTGTGTGTGACGGTCAAAGAAAAGAAGTGACAATTCAAAATGTCGGGGTCTTACATATCTCCGAGAATTGTGTTATTAAAACACGTAAAAACATACTTGCTGCAAAAAGAACAACAACGCAGGTCCTATCGCAGGTCTGCTGGTAGAAATTTCTTAAGAAATAAGCAGTTCCTTTGTACTGTATTTATAATTATGTTTATTGTTATTGTGTCTCTGTGTGTACATAAATGATTAAATAAATAAATAAACGATGACAGTGCTAGCTTCTTATTCCAAAACAACGAACTTCTGCCTTGATACGCAGATTGTACCAACAGACAGAAAAGAGATATCCAAAGAAGAATTAGTGTTAGACAGGTCAAAACGAGTCTTTGACCATTTAGTCACATCAGAAACAAACTTACAAACTGAACTAGATAACACGATTTGGAAACAATTAGAGTCTCATACATACATCGCCAGCATTAGTACTTCACTTATATTTATAACTTTAGCTGGTATTATAATTTACTTCGGTCCACAGGCGTTGAACCGACTTCGAGCCTTCATTGCAGCAAGAAGAAACACTGCGCCACCAGTACGGCAACCAACGTCAGCAGCTCAGCACACAGGCAACGACTACAACAGTCGTACGGCATACCACACAGCGTGCTCGCACAGCCACAACAACCGGAACAAGGCCAGACCAGACCATACGAGACCATCGAGCTGTACCAACTAGAGTCCTGTTCCTGAGTCGCCAGAATGTTCAATGTTACCTTTGGACATTCTATCAGCACTCGACCCGGCTGACGCGCGGCCCAGTTAAAATATAATTTGGTCGCACCTTATTGGACACTAAGATTTTGTGTAGTAGTGTGTGTTAAGAAAAAGTAGTATATAAGCTGTAACATATTGTAAATAAATCTGATTTGAATTTTATATTCTTGTCTCATTACCCCTCACTGTGGCCAAGACACCTTTAGCCATCTCTGATCAGTCTCGTGAGTCTGCGGGATTGGCAGTGAGTGTACCCTTCCCGAACCTGGAATTCCTGCCCACTATCCGTCTGTACCCTTAGGTCGCATGGTGCAGACATTCCGAATTCATCTACACATTTATTTATCACATACTAGGTATATGATAGGTTAGGGCTATAGGGCTTATAGGTCTTAGGGACTGTTAGGCTGGTAGGTCTGAGTAGGTCCTTTAACCTGTCGTGTATTCTCATGTACAGTCACACCCTTAACACTTCTGCGGCCGTACGTGACGTGTGTTAGGGTGGGCGTACAGTGATTTTTACTGCAAAGTACAAAGCGTATACTATATCAAAAAAAGGATAAGTATTTGTTTAATTATTGAAACACACGGTGGATTATTCAAGATTTTCTCGCCAGCCGGCAACAATACTAGCAGCCTCACGGAGTCACTCTCCACATCTCCTTGGGTCTTTTATTTTTATTTTTGGGGTGGTGGGAAATCACCCAATGACTTCTCCCGCTCTGGGTGGAGCGGGAGGGCGTGTCAGGCTCTTACTGACTAAAACCCACCCCTGTTCCTTCCCTGCCTGAGTGCCCAGGGTTTCGGTAACTCATTTTCAGAATTTATCCGCTACCCCTAGGCATGCGAGCACCGGCCACGATGGGCCCCGTTAGTGGTGGCTGACAATCATCTCTTTGAGGCGCGTGTGGAAAACTACGCGCCGTCGACTCACGGGCCTGGTGCTGATCGGACGGCGAGCTACCCACTGCGTGCCGTCCGCAGGCCCGGGTCTACAGCGGCCGGAGATCGTCTCGCGACGTCCTACGCCCAGTACCTCTCCTGCGGTGGTAGCGGCCGAGGCCGTGAGGGCCACTCCGTTGAGCTTCCCTCACGCGTCCCGCCTCCGCCTTCGCGAGCATTACTGCTTCGCAGAAGGCGGAGACTGCCACCCATTCCCTCTCGCTCCGCACCATGGCCTGAAAAACCCGACGACGACCTTTTGGTCTCGCGCCTTGCGCAGTCGCTCAACCCTCGTTCCTTCATTCCGAGCATTGACCGCCACCCTCAGCTTTCCTATCATCCCTTCACTAGTGTCGTTCTCATCGACAGATGAGACGACCACTGAATGAAGAGGCCTCTGGTGTGGCTGTCTTGGGGCGGCAGCCATCTCGGCGAAGGTAGGCCCCTGGCCTGCAACAAAGCGCGGAGTCTTTTTTAATTGTTCCGACAGGGCCCGCGTATGCAGCTGACATTACTCCAGCGCCAAATTGTGCTGCTGGAGGTTTTCCATGAGCTGTTTCACGAGCTCTGTCGGAACAACTGTGGTCGACACCGGAATTTTCTGTTTCTCGACAAGGGTGGGTTGGCAGATCACGACCGTTTCCGAAGTGGTTGCAAGTGGCACGGCGGACGATCTATTCTTCTCCGATTCCTTAACGATTTCATACAACCGGTTTATAGCCCCAAGCACCTCCGTCTTTATTTCCGTCTTTAGGTTGCGAGAGTTGCCCAAGTGAAGCTTTGCCTTTCTTGGCTTTCACGAGGTTCTCGTCATGTGGGACGGTAATGTCAACAATCATTGCACGCCTCTCGATTCGGTCCACCACCACTATATCAGGCTTATTGGCTACAATAGTCCTGTTAGTGATGATGGACCGATCCCTGTACAATGAGATATGACCATTATCGAGAACTGGGTTGGGCGCATATCTGTAGTACGGCACTTCCGATTTCACAAGAGAGTACTTCAGAGCAAGTATTCTTGTTATGCATGGGCAAAACGTGGTAAGCGTGGCTTAAGTTCGAGCGGCATGTTGCGATATTCCCGAATAGCACACTCCAAAGCACTCCTCAATTCATCATTGTACTGGGTACTTACGTTTGTAACCATGTCATTAAACTCCTCGTCAGCGTGGCTGGGAATATGGTTCGACGGTGGTACCACACCGTCGAACCATATTCCCAGCCACGCTGACGAGGTACCACAGTCTGCGACGGAGGGGCATTGACATGGCTACCCATTTCAGATCGGAGGCGATCAAGTACAGTATATGCCTAGGGCTAGCGGATAAATTTTAAAAATGAGTTACCGCACCCCTGGGCACTCAGGCAGGGAAGGAACAGGGGTGGGTTTTAGTCAGTAAGAGTATGACACGCCCTCCCGCTCCACCCAGAGCGGGAGAAGTCATTGGGTGATTTCGCACCACCCCAAAAAAAAAGTCGGGGGGGGGGGGGGTGGGGACAATAAAATGAAAAGGAGGAGGTACTCAATTCCTCTGTATGTTTTTTTTTGGTGAATGTTTGTTACGCGATTTCCCCGCCACTTGTAAATAGATTTTGATGATTCTTTTTTTTGTTTGGTAGGTCAAACTTCAGAGGTGGTCTCATATAAATTTTATTAAAATTGATTAATCACTTTTTGAAAAAAATCAATATAAACAAAAAATATGTACCTATACACAGATGACGTTTTGAATGTCTCTAATTTCGTTCAAATTCCATGTTATTGGGGTTATCCATTCGGGCATAACTTTATTATTCTATTATTCAGTTTTAGTTCTGGGGTACAACAACTAAAAAGTGAAAAATAAAAAACATTTTATAAAAAATACAACCGACTTCCAAAAAAGAAAACATACTAAAAATTCCGAAATAACTAATTTCGGAAGTCGGTGTCAAATAACGAAGAAACAAAATACTAACTTTTGGAAGTCGGTGTATTTTTATAATAAAGTTTTATGTTTTAAAAGAAGAAAAAAGAAGCGGAGTACAGAAACATCTACATGTAGATGTTTCTCTGTGTACGATTGATGAATCTAGGCTTATCTTGCTGAGATACGTAATTCGCACATTATAAAAGTAATGCTTGAGGTTTCAACAATCCTCTTAGGAAACAGAATGAAATATATTATTATTATATATGTAGGTATATTATATTAAATATATATGTATGTTTATTTTAGCTATATTTATATATACTTTTGTAATTATTTTCGTCTTAGAATTATTTTATTTTTTCAGTTTATGCACCTGCCATGTTATCTCTCCACCACCCTTGGTTGACTGGTAGAGAATGCCTAAGGCATTAAGTCCGCCTTTGTACATTTGTGTTGCATGAAGTTTTAATAAATAAATAAATAAATGAAAGCATATTTGTCTACAACTAAGCTTTGTCTACTAAAATACGTAAGTAGATTAGTACTTTGTCTTAAGAGTTGCTCTGACCCACGGCATGTTGAATATATGTAAGTCATTCTCCTTACGCGATGGAAAACGAGGATTGTTGTTCCACAGGACCTGAAAAAATTCAATAAGTATAAAATTAAATAGTATGGAACATAGTTTCGATTTTGTCATTGATATAAACGGTTGGCTAAAAACCGTGACGAAAGAGGGAGACAAAATACATTTCTGTTAACGTTAACGCTAACGCTTCATGCAAAAGTATGGCAACGACATTACTGGGCGTGAGTCACGTGACAGTTCTCTTCGCAGGTAATGTCCTTGCCATACTTTTTGCACGAAGCGTTAGCGCTACTATAAAGGTTTTTTTTAGCGAAGGGGGCAGTGCCTTTAAGGGCAGCCTTTGGAGCCCATAACTAGTTGGTAGTCTTCAGTTATAGTTACATTACCAAAAAATAAGCAAGTATCTACAGGGTGTTACGGAAAGGTGTGGTCATATTTTAGGAACCGGTTCTGCCTCTGAAAATGAACAACTTTTTCAAAGAAAAAAATAGAAAATTCCCAAAAAAAAAATTAAACTTTTCGTATAAAGTTACATTATCATCAGCCTTTTTTGCTACTACTACTGCTGAGGCACAAGCTTCCTCTCTGTAAGAGGGTGTGGACTGTAATCCACCACGCGGGCCTAATGCGGATTGGTGGATGTCACATGTCTTCGAATTTTTGGTTATAGGATATGCCGGTTTCCTCACGATGTTTTCCTTCACCGTTACAAAGTTACATTGCGTATGCCCATATCATCAGCTGATCAATATTTGTATCGGAGGTAATTTTTTTTTTTGAGAACTTCCGCAGGTTTTATTGAAGAAAGTTGTTCATACTGGATGGGCAGATGCAGTTCTTAATATATGATCACACCTTTCCGTTACAGCCTGTACCTATAGCAAGTTTCAATCAATCATCTGTTTTGCTACTTTTTGTGTAACCTTCTTGGTTATCTGACTATCTGTCTATGTATGTCTATTTATTTCTGTAGTGTATGTGAATTGTAAAAATATGCCCTGTCAGGAAAATACCTTTCCGGGACAAATTAAAGACGAAACTCGATAGTATGGAACACATGGGGATCATTCGTAAAGTATCTCATCAGACAGCGTGGGTGAACGCTATCGTGCTGCCGGCTAAGAAGGATGGTAGCCTGCGCGTATGCCTCGACCCGCGGCCGCTGAACCAAGCGGTGCGCCGCGCACACTACCCACGGCCTACGCTTACTGAGATTGCCACTAAATTAACAAATGCAAAGTATTTCAGTAAGCTTGATGCTGCTGATGTGAACGTTACCCCAGCCAGATAATGTCGAAATTTGTCATTTAAATGAAGTAGATAATTAGTTGTCTAGCTTCTGTAATTGTTGCACACATTTTCAAATTTGTTGCACTTATAGTTTTTTAGTTATTTCATAAAAATATTTCCTGGTTGGGTAACGTTACCGCAGCCAGACATTTTCTTTTTTAATGGGAATATCGAAATAAGTATTAGCTATATAATTAGTTGTCTAGACGAGGTAAATGTTGCAACTTATTTTGTATTTGTTCGTTCTTCGGCTGCGAAGTTATTCGAGATCCTGCTTGACTAACTTTGTGGTTTTGCTAGATCTCTGAAACGGATAGGCGGATACTTATCATCTTTTGTACATGACTTCTTAAGAAATAGTTTTAATTAGTTGTGCAATAAAAAAACAAAAATAATGCACTGTTCAAAACCTTTGAACAGTGCATTATTTTTGTTTTTTTATTGCACAACTAATTAAAATTTTTGTTTTTTTATTTAATTAAATATAAAAACACTTCAATATGTCCTAACACTTTGAATAAGAGCTCTAAAGACTAACTTTAAACGGTATTTTGTAGCTTGTAACTGTTTTTAAATGTATGTGAAGTTTCATTTGCATCCTGTTAGGAATTAACAAATTATGATGAAATTCAGTTCTCCACGTTCACGATCACAATGCGCGCGGAGTTATTTGGCCACCGATTAACCTGTATGTGAATATATAAACTGATTTATATATCAATAATTAGTTGCTTAGTTCAGTTTTATACCTGTCAAATTTCAGCGTTGTACATACAGTAATTATCGAGATAATAAAATAAAAGTCATTAGAAATATCAAGACCCGTGGTAGTAGATCATTACGCTATCTTCTAAAATATGTAGGCTGTTACAAGTTTAGTACAGATGTGAACACCAGTGTTAAAACAAAACTATATGTTTTTAATTATTCTTTATTTACAGGTAAAATAATAATTTCAATAGAACTTTTAAAATATTACTTAAAAACAATCACTGATAATATTTTTGAAATGAATGATTTGAACGGATTTTTTTTAGATTAATTTAGGTATACACTGATGCCGATTCTGCTGTGCACAAACTAAACTTAATTTAGGCTATTGCTAACTTTTGCTCTCTAATTCAGCCAGACAGCTCTAATTTAGTTAAATTAATATTTCCATACAAATTTAGGGTACACGTTAAAACATGTCGACTAAAAACACGGTAAAGCGCAAGAAACTAGTTTGAAATCTCTAACTTAGTTCATAGTTATAGCCGTCCTTTTCTCCCACTGCCTTTTAGTAAAAGATAGCGATTCTCTCATTTTAGTTTAGTTATTGAACAAGAAAATCGGCACCACTGATTAACTCATAAGCACTCGGTTAATATTTTCAAAAATAGAAAGCGGAAGAGCACGCGCACTCTACAAGTCGAATTCTCTGACTAAGGGCACAGATTAGGCCAGATACTTCACTCAGTAGAAAATTTCCAATACCTATTACGATAATTGCCTACTCCCTCGCGTCAACAACCACTGTATGCTAAAATGCGCCTAAATGCTCAAGCGTACAGCAGTGATTGCTTCGCACCGCGCGATTCCACAGTAATCGCAGGGCTGCCTCTTCGATAAAATTAAATTAACATAACTTTTTATCTATGTTATTGAGAACTGTGAATATGTTCTGACTTTTATGTGGCAGTTAAAAATTTTATCATTTATAAAATATTTAACCAACTTAAAAAAAAGGAGGTGATCAGACATACAGGCCAAACTGAGATATTTGACTTGTATGGTTTGTAGGTATGTATGTTTGTGCGCGATAATCTCGCGTTTGGCTAAACCGATATCGATGCGGTTTTCAGAAAAGGATTTGTTACATTTAGGAGAACGTTTCTATGTAACAAAATTATGTAAATCTGTGTCTGAAACGCAAGCTAATGCTTAGTATATACCTATTAAACTGTCAAATTCTAAGTGGATACCGGTGTCCGCACACCTACTGTCTTTTAATTATGTCTCTAGTGACGGTATGGGAATGGAAAAAAATGTAAACGCCAAAAACTAGTAATAATTTATCACTTACCTTTCTTCATTGACAGGTAAATGGAAAAATGTTAGGTGTTTATCCCTTCTTTTGCTTGATTTACACCCATCTACAGCACATAAGGCACCACACGGCATCGTAATACGCGTACGAACGAACAGCACTATTAAAATTAAACGGCGTGCGCGCGCTTCGCTTGCGAAAACCGCACTGAATTTGATCCGCCGGCGGACCGAGACCGCTCGGCTGGGCGGTAGGCACTTATAGCGCGCAAGTACATGGAGTGACGGAGGCCTGCTAAGGGTCAAGTATAATGCGCAATGTAAACAATGAAGTACCTCTTCGCCCACCCCTCCGCGCTCGCCCGCCCGCGTCGTGCGCATCGACGTTTTTTGGTAAGTATGTGTCATTGTGCACATAATAGATACCTATCTAATAAGTAGCCGAAAGGTAATAATAATATTAATGTGTGGCCCGGCTGTCAAGTCGAAAGTCAACAAATTTTTTTCACGCCGATATTTTACAATAATTTCATTAATTTATACCCAAATAAAATGCAGATACATCCAAAAATAATAAAATAAAAAACAAGATAAGTACTACATATACTATTTCCGGAAACAAGACGATAATATGGCGATGTAAAAATGAATGACGGACGAAGACCAAGATGATAACTAGAAGCCGGGCACAAAAGACGAACACACACCCAACATCTTCGGGTTCGTCGCTCAGCTCCGCCTCGCAGCCGCCGGGACCTACGCCAACCGTGAGTCCAGTGATTCCGGCCGCTGCAGTTGCGTCGAGCTCGAGCGGCCTCTGATAGGGTTCCCGCTGCCGGTGGAAGTGTGCAGCGCATGCGATGGTCACAAACCATTAACGAAAACGTCATGCGCTCATACTTTGGGGCTACAGAGGGGGGAAGTAACCTGACTGTGTACCGTGGTCGGATGCTCTCTCTGTTTCAGGTGCTTGAGCCAGCTGTCAACGTTTCGGCCCAACGACTGTCGGATCAGGTGTGGGTCATCCAGCGTAACCGTATGCTGGATGACGCCGTACTTGATAGACTACGCCTCGAATCACGGAGTAGTCGTGTCTCACCTGCTTCGCTACCGGCCGCGGTGCAACTGGAACCCAGTACCCCACCGCGACCCGACCATGTTGGTGAAGATGATGATGACGTGGCTATATTCGTGAGTACCCAATGTAACGAACAATTGAGGAGCGCTTTGGAGGATGCGTTCCGAGAGCACCGCTCCACACCGCCTGGGCTTAGACCTCGACTACCTCGTTGCCCATGCATAAAAAAAAATAAGGCGCTGGTGTGTGCTCTAGATTCGCAGCTATCAAATTGTTTTGATAGCAGCAAAGACCTTACCGATACCCACTCGATCTTGTACTGCGCGGCTGCAGCGGCATGTCGTGTAGCTCATGTCAAGTTCCCCAACAGTGACAGAGCTGCACGACCAGCTTTACCAGCTTGGCAGTGCACGATCGAGCGTCGTATTGGTGAGGCTAGAACACTCATCGGCAAGCTTATCTGCTTCAGGGAGGGCAACACTCGCCCTAGGGTGATGCGCTTTGTGAGGCGGGCGTTCTCGGCGACTGATATTAGTTCTCGAGATTATCTGACCCGCGTCACAGAGCGTATCGACTTCCTGAAGCAGAAGATCTATGCATGGGCAAATCGTATACGTCGGTACAAGCGGCGAGTGGAGTGGTTCACTCAGAATCGCACTTTCCAAAGCAACGAAAGGTAGGTATATAGGGCTTGGGAGCGACCGGACCAAGGTGTGTCCGATTCGCACCTACCTGATGATGACGCCATGAGTTCATTCATGGTTGGTGCCGGTCAGGCACACCGAGGGTGATTGGACTCGAGAGGTCGAGCGCGCGTGTGACCTTATACCAGAAATGGGGGTTATTACCATCAGCCCCCAAGATGTAGCACGTGCAGTCCGTCCGTTGCCTAACTGGAAATCTCCAGGGCCGGACGGGCTGCACAATTTCTGGATAAAATGGTTTCAAAGATCGCACGCTCGCTTGGCAGCTCAGTTCCAGTCTGCCCTAGAGTCAGGGTCACTGCCCCAGTTCCTTACGACAGGAGTAACCCACCTGCTCCATAAATCAGGTAGTACTGCGGAGCCGAAAAATTATAGGCCGATCACGTGTTTACCGACGGTCTATAAAGTTCTTACGTCCATCCTGAGAGCCAAAATTAACAACCATATTGACACAAATCGTATTTTGTCTGCCTCTCAGAATGGATTTAGGAACGGGTCCCGCGGTACTAAGGAGCTGCTCCTCATTGATGTTGCCATTAGCCAACAGGTTCGTCGTTCTCGAAGAGATCTGTCGACATGTTGGATAGATTATAAGAAGGCCTATATGAGTCAGTGCCACATACATGGCTCATGAGGGTGCTGGAGCTGTACAAAGTGGATGCAACTTTGCGCACCTTCCTGATATCGTGTATGGGGCAGTGGAGGACGGTCCTTCACTATCCAGGATGTCGACAGATCCAGGAGAACAACGAACCGATAAGGATCGAGCGTGGCATATTCCAGGGCGACAGTCTGAGTCCACTGTGGTTTTGTCTGGCCCTAAACCCTCTCAGTACTCTACTGGAGGGCTCGGGCCAAGGCTACCGGTTGAGAAGAGGTGGTCAGGTCATATCACACCTCCTTTACATGGATGATCTGAAACTCTTTGCCCCCAACAACTTGCAACTGATGAAGCTACTGAAGGTAACAGAAACCATCAGTAGCGCCATCAGGATGGAATTTGGTGTGGACAAATGTGCAGTCATGCATGTAAAGCGAGGGGAGATTATGGAATCCGTGGGAACTCAACTCTCGGATTCCATACACCTTAGATCCCTCTGCTCAACCGAAACCTACAAGTATTTGGATATGTTGGAAGCGTTGGGCATCAATACTGCTGACGTGAAACAATCATTGAGGGAGCGCTTCTTTGGCCGCCTGAATAAAGTACTAAATAGTCTTTTATCAGGCAACAGTTGGGTCATGCCGGTACTGATGTACTCTTTCGGCATACTCAAATGGACTCAGACGGAACTTGACGCCCTGGATAGGAGGGTCCGCACACTGCTGACCGCAAATTGGATGCATCACCCACGATCATCGGTGATGAGGCTGTATATCCCGCGGAAGTGTGGGGCTCGTGGCTTCTTAAACGCCAAGACCCTACACAACCGCGAGGTATGCAGCCTTAGGGAATACTTCCTCACAGCCGACGTGAGTAGCTATATATGAGTATATATGAGATGTGGTCGCTGTGGACAAGGGCCTCACCCCGCTCTCCTTGGCAAACGAAAACTGCCGCAAACCTATGGTACTGGATACTAATGACCGCAGGGAAGTATGGCAGAGCAAGGAGCTTCACGGACGCTTTTACCGGGTCCTACATGGGCCCGATGTAGATCTCTTAGCGTCCGTATCCTGGCTGCGTTTTGGTGACCTCTTCGGGGAAACCGAAGGTTTTGTCTGTGCGATTATGGACGAAGTTATGATGACGAATAACTACCGGAAATACATTGTGAAGGACGGTACGGTTGACATCTGTCAGGCATGCCACCGGCCCGGGGAATCAATCCGACACATTATTTCTGGTTGTTCTCGTCTAGCTAACGGAGACTATTTGCATAGACACAACCTTGTAGCCAGGATTATCCACCAGCAACTTGCTCTTAAATACAATCTTGTGGAATCCGAAGTATCGTACTATAGGTATGAGCCCGACCCAGTTCTCGAAAATGGCAATATCACGTTATATTGGGATCGATCTATCATCACTGACAGGACTATTGTTGCCAATAAGCCTGAAATAGTGGTGATAGATCGATTAGAGCGTCGCACAATGATTGTTGATATAGCTGTCCCTCATGACGAGAACCTCGTGAAAGCTGAAAAAGATAATCAAAACAAAGTATCTTGATCTGGCTCGCGAGGTTGTCGACATGTGGGAGGTAGATACAGCAGTCATTGTGCCGATAGTCGTGACGACCAATGGTTTAATAGCCAAAAGCCTCGACGAACACCTAAGGAGGC
The DNA here is from genome assembly GCA_951329385.1 of Polia nebulosa. NCBI lineage: Eukaryota > Metazoa > Arthropoda > Insecta > Lepidoptera > Noctuidae > Polia > Polia nebulosa. Next base: position 17,613,172 of record OX589599.1, on the reverse strand, counting down.
TCTCGTTAGGCGGCTGGATCAAGGGCTTGATACAGAAAGTGGTACTTCTGGACACGGCGCGTATTGTTAGGAGATTCCTTTCTCAGGAGCCCTGACCACCGGTAGCTTGGACCCTATCCCGATGCCGGTGGGCTACTACTTTTTATATTTTTAAATGTTTTTATATTTTTTATATTTGAATATTTAAAAATGTAAATAGTATGTACATAAAGTTTAATAAATGGAATAATAATGTTTACAAATATTTTTTATTTTGTAACTGATATTTTTTTTTTTTTTTTATATTATAATACTGTTATGTATTTTTAACAGTGTACGCGTCTGTACCGAACTTGTAGGGTATATTATACTAAAAATTTTAGAAGATAGCATTATGCACTACGCGGTCGCTTTTTTGTAACCACTTAAACATGGTCGGGTTGCCACGGTCTTGCTATCCCTAAAGACTTTTATTTTATTATCTCGTTAATTACTGTATGTACTACGCTGAAATTTTACAGGTATTAAACTGAACTAAGCAACTAATTATTGATCTATCATTAAGTTTATATATCCACATACAGGTTAATCGGTGGCCAAATAACTCCGCGCGCATTGTGACCGTGAACGTGGAGAACTGAATTTCATCATAATTTGTTAATTCCTAACAGGATGCAAATGAAACTTCACATACATTTAAAAACAGTTACAAGCTACAAAATAACGTTTAAAGTTAGTCTTTAGAGCTCTTATTCAAAGTGTTAGGACATATTGAAATGTTTTTATATTTAATTAAATAACCTTTGAACGGTGCATTATTTTTGTTTTTTTATTGCACAACTAATTAAAACTAATTCTTAAGAAGTCATGTGCAGAAGATGATAAGAAACTGCCTATCCGTTTCAAAGATCCAGCAAAACCACAAAGTTAGTCCAGCAGGATCTCGAATAACTTCGCAGCCGAAGAACGAACAAATACAAAATAAGTTGCAACATTTACCTCGTCTAGACAACTAATTATATAGCTAATACTTATTTCGATATTCCCATTAAAAAAGAAAATGTCTGGCTGCGGTAACGTTACCCAACCAGGAAAAGTTTTTATGAAATAACTAAAAAACTATAAGTGCAACAAATTTGAAAATGTGTGCAACAATTACAGAAGCTAGGCAACTAATTATCTATATCATTTAAATGACTAATTTTGACATTATCTGGCTGGGGTAACGTTCACCCTGCTGATCCATGCCAGAGCGCGCGCCTGGCGGCGCTATCACGTCGCAGCACCGGCGCAATCGCACCGCGTCGACCCCGAAACTCGCGCGTCGCTGCCGCTGTCCCCGTAGCACTGCTATGCCTCGGTACACTCGTACTCAATAACGCGTCGAGCGCGCCACTTTGTTCCTTTGTTTTGGTTTTTTCTATTTGACGGTTTTCTTCGTAGGACACCTCGCTTGCCTGGCATATTTTCAAGGCTTTTTCCAAACTTAGTTCGACGGTCCTGAGCAATCTGTCACGCACACCTATGTCGTTTACACCGCAGACAATTCAATCGCGTGTTAGGGCGTCTTCTAAATGTTCAAATTCACAATGTTGGCATAATAATCTTAGTGCTGTGATGTAAGCGTCTATGTTTTCACCTTCAATCTGATTTCGCGTAAAAAATCGGAATCTCGACATTGTTGTGTTACTTTTTTTCCAAAAGGTTCGTCGTATTTTTGGATTAATATATCAATGTCTTCGTCCTGTCCTTCCAGCTTAATTTTGAAAGTAGAATATATGTCGTATCCATCTGCGCCTATTAAGTTGATAAGCAAACTGACTTGAACATCTTTGTCTTCTTTATAGACTCCTGATGCCTTTAAAAACACTTTAAATTATTTGAGCAACTTTCGCCACGCGTCAGCCCAATTTGCGGGTCCGCCTTCTAAAATGAATTCGGCTGGAGGTCTCGCGTGTTCCATATTTACATGTATTGATTATCACGATATACACTATTAACACGTTTCTATCGTCTATTATTACTGCCGAAAGCGTAATTCAAATTTATCGCTGTCACCATGAAGTGAAACACGATCTTTCTAGATAATGACTGCTTTATTCGGAGTGTACGGTATACTACAAAACATAAATATGCAGTTACCCACATTGGGTTTTTAATGATGGTATACAGAGTGGTGATGACAATACGACAATAAATTAAACCTCGCATACCTCAAGACGTTCTCAGTCTACATACAAAAAATCATTTGAATATATCCAGTAGTTTAGTCACAGGAAATTATTTTTCATTTTTAACATTTGCTACATGATGTATCTGATAATAGGGAAACACTGTCAGGTTAACGACCCACATCGGTATAAACATCAAAACATTAAAGTCACGTTGCCAACTCGCGACTTAAACACTTTCGCCAAATTAGTATTTTCATCTGATTTAGTGAAAATTATACCTTAATTCTGAGTAATAAGAGTCATAAAGCGTGTCATCAAAGTTGGATAAGAAAGTAACGAATGCGGAAATTGCAATGCACTCATAATATTAATAGAAAATTTAGTGTGTACGAAAGAGATAAATCTAGTTTCGTTTGTTACTTCGCTTTCTTGAAGAAATTTGCTACTACTTTTACTTTAGCTTAGTGTGTCGCCGCGGTCCTGTGAAGAGTCACGCGTCCTCGCTTTGTTTGTAGGAGCCGCTAACTTTCGTATAGGTACTTCCCCGCCGCTCGTGTTTAAATTTGTAAATTCATTTACGACGGTATTAGTGCGAAATTGGACGCTTTATTTTGGTGACAGGACACGTAACGTTTTAATAGGTATTTAGTTAAACAGTGAGTGAATTGTGCGAAATTAGACGCTTAGTTTTTATTGTTTTCGTGTTTTTTTTTTAACGCAACCCAACGTGTAGTTCGCGAAGGGCAGGTCAGGTGTTCACCATACAACTATTCTTAAAGTTTTAAAACGCGACAAACGGAAGCCGTATAAATACAAGAAATTGCATGCATTGTTACCTAGAGACAAACCAGTTAGGGAAAACTTTTGTCGCTGGATTGAAAATAAACATTTCGAGAATCCGGATTTCTTGTACAATGTGATGTGGACTGATTAAAGTACATTTACAAGGAACGGTTTATGGAACAGACAGAATCTTCGTTACTGGAGCCGCGTGAATCCGCGTCTAGGACGGGAGACTTCGCACCAGTACAGACTTGCTGCCAATGTTTGGGCTGTGCTAAATAATGTGATTCAGTGTAATTTTACTGAGCATTAATCCATAATTAAAAGCTAAAAAATCAAGTCGCTACAGGACCGCGCGTTGTTGCCGCTCTTACGACAGGTTAGTGAACTCATATTTATAAATGGTGTTCTATTTCGTTTCTAGTTTTATGCGATTTAGTTTGTTTGAAATTTTTATTTTTTTATTTTCGATGTTAGGACATTTTTGATAGCTTAAACTTATTCTTATAAACTAGTATTGTCCGTGTTTTCATTTATTGTCGTATTGTCTTCTCCACGCTGTATAAATATACTACAGCAGGTAATGCCGTTTGATATGGCTAGATCCTAGGTGGGTGATGCCAACTCAGGAGGGTAAAACCAAGGCGGGTGGGTGATGCCACTGGATAGGCGGGTGATGCCAAGAAAAAAAAATGACGGCATTGCTGGCGCAGTGGTTGAGCGTTCGGCTGCTGCGCTGCGTGTCGCGGGTTCGATTCCCGCACGGAGCAGCTGTTCCAGGTCTGGGTGTCTTGTGTATGTGAGTGTACATGTTTGTGAACGTGCCGACGATACGAGTGCTTCCTGGTGTGGGGTGAAGATCTTTATATAAAAAAAAACAAGACAAGTCGGAGGACTACTGAAATGAAAAAAAAAAATACAATTTGGAAAAGATGATAGAAGATTATTATATTGCAATGAGTATTTGTAAGACGTATTAAAGTGAAATGGTGTAGTTAGTGTTAAAGTGTTAAAGAGGAATAAATAGTAAATTGGTTAATTGAAATAAAACATCTTCTAATTTAATTTTATTAAAATAAGGAAGAGATGTAGTCTATGTGAATAGTAAAAATAAGACACTGTCGTCTCAAAGTCCCAATATCCAAGCATGGCAGAGCGTGCGGGAAATATTTCCCTCCCTGAGAGTAGTTGTGTGGCCGCGGGGCAGAGAACACGTGTAATGCAGTGGACAGGGAACATAGCCGATATACAACGGGGAATGTGTTATAAACAAACATTACAATATCTAAACACAAAACTGGTGTACCTGCACGATGTGATCAATTCCATTAAAGAAACATTTATCTCTGGTAAAAGCATCCCATATCTTAGCCTTGTTCAGAGCTTGCACTAAAGCCGGTATGAGTTGAACAAATACCTCATTCTTAATGTAATCCGTTTCAGTTTCTGAAAGAATACTACTTTGTGAAGTCTAGGGAATCTTATAACTTTTTTTTTCATAATACCAAACCATTGTTATGAAAACTTTTTCCTGGGGCGCGCTTGTGAAAAAATAACAGTTCAAATTTCAGGTCACTTTGGAAAGTGGACTCAGTTGACAATATGATTTGACCCAGAGGTCAAAAAGTATTTATTAGTTATATTTTTGGAGTTCAAAACCTCCAAAACTATAACTAACTAGCTTCTGCCAGCAACTTCGCCCGCGTGGAATTAGTACTTCCCCCGTTATAAACTTTCAAACCCTTTTTCACCCCCCTTTTTTTTTTTTGGGGTAAGAAATCATCCAATGACTTCTCTCACTCTGGTTGAACCGGGAGGGCGTGTCAGACTCTCACTCACTCACTCACTAGCTACCCACTACTCGCCGTCCGCAGGCCCGGGTACGAGAGTTACCCCTTTTTTTTGTGGGGATGGGAAATCATCCAATGACTTCTCCCACTCTGGGTGGAGCGGGAAGGCGTGTCAGACTCTTACTGACTAAAACTCACCCCTGTTCCTTCCCTGCCTGAGTGCCCAAGGGTGCGGTAACTCATTTTCAGAGTTTATCCGCTACCCCTAGGCATGCAGGCACCGGCCACGATGGACCCCGTCAGTGGTGGCTGACACTCATCTCTTTGAGGCGCGTGGAACACTGCGTGCCGTCGACCCACGGGCCTGGTGCTGATCGGACGGCGAACTACCCACTGCTCGCCGTCCGCAGGCCCGGGTTTTTCACCCCCTTAAGGGTTGAATTTCGAAAAACCCTTTCTTAGTCGGATACCTAATCTTTATACAAAGAACACACTCCACATTTCATGTCTCTAGGACCAGCGGTTACGTTGATATATCAGTCAGTCAGTCAGACAGGACTTTAAATTTTTATATATATAGATAAATAAGTAATACCTACCTATGTAATACAATGGCTAATCAAGTACATTTTTCATTAAAATCAATAAGTGATTATTTGCAAAGCATGTCAGTTTTATAGAAAACGTAAATACTTATAACCTTACTTCTAACTTACTAAGGAACGGTGGTTTAGGTGTAGCTTCTTTTTTACTCTCTTGATATTCTTCTAATTGTTTTTGCCACTTATCATTTTCATCGACGATGTCCTTCCAGTTCGCTCTGGATCTTCGCCTGATAAGCACTGGGAAATCAACTTCGGAACAAGGAAGGCTGTCAGGTAGAGTGAAACCTGCTGCATCATTCTGGTCAACGAAGCTACTGAATTTTGGTACATTTCCCTTGCCTTTACCTCTGGCAGTCATCTCAATTATGCACACAATTATGTCAAGCGAGCACAGCCGTGTGCATATGTACACTATATAAATAAGTATCCGTGTGACAGCTATACAATATTTTGTTTTGATTGTCATTATATAATGTTTCTTGTGTTTTGATGTTTCGATTGACATGTAGGTGAGCAATTCTAGTAGCCAGCATTTAAAAAGGAGGTTCTGTATACAACCCTGTACATATGTATGTTCGCGATTTTCTCAAAGACTACTGATCTGATTTGCATGGGGTTTTCGTTATTGTTGAATAAGTTTACTTATTGTTATTTTTAGGGTGGTGAGACAAATTATACAAAAATGTAATTTCTTATTCATACAGTTTATTTTTAAACATAAAAATCTGCATACGCAATTACTCGGATGCTCTGGATATTACCACCCAAAGCTTAAAAGTAATAAATATTAAATAAATACATCTAGATCCTAAAAATAAATATAAGATGCATAGATCGTTTACATGTCGACAGTTTCGTTTTAAATACACATCAAGTACAAAAAGTACAGAAGACAAGTGTTTAGTAGTCATAAAGTTTTATTCTATTCTAGTCTATCATTTTATTATTACCTACAGCATCCTTTTCAATAATTCGAGAACTTCCCGGTGATCTGCGCGATCCAGTCTAAGTATTGAGCCACTTTGACGTAGACTCCAGGCACTCCGGGCTGGCCACAGCCGATGCCCCACGAGACCACGCCCACGATCTGCCAGGTGCCGCTGCGCTCGCACACCAGCGGGCCGCCCCCGTCACCCTTGCACGCGTCCTTGCCTTCCTCTCCTCCCGCGCATACGAAGCCCGGGTTCAGTTCGTAGTTGTAGCCCAATCGTGTCTGCCTCAGCTGCTGTTGGCACTGGCCGTGTGATAGAATTGGCACATCAACTTCCTTCAGGATGTTCTGATACTTTCCGTTATCTCCAAAGGCATCCTTACCCCATCCTGTGGTCCAGCATCTTTGTCCAGCGTAATCGGAGTACTTGTCAGGTAGGCAAGCGGGGCTGATGTGGGGATATTTGGTCCATTCTACGGGATGGTCCATCTTCAAGATGGCGAGGTCGTTATCTAAAGTGCCGGCGTAATACAAAGGGTGAACGTGGACAGAAACAATGTCTCTCTCAATGTATGGGTAGAACTCGACGTCACGGTTCACGTCCCATTCACCGAGGCGCACTCTTAACTCGAAGCCTTTGTATCTGCAATGAGAAAAGTTAATATTTAGCTTTCATTCAAATTTTTTTGGTAGGTACCCAATAAATTTTGCATGGGTACTTGATCTCGATAAACATTTCTATATCCAAATCATTGTGTAGGTAGATACTTACGATTTAACACAGTGAGCGGCAGTCATAATATGAAGACCGTCAATGAGCGTTCCTCCGCAGACATATACAGATTCCTTGGGGTCCTTCTTCAAAATAGCTGTTTGCCATGGGTATTCTCCAAATTCGCTCTCTCCATCTACATAAGAAGGAGTTTTAATCCTGCCGTTGATACCCTGAGAGTGTCTGATGCCGCATTGCCCTTTGTTAGCAGCTTGAGGTTGTAGGGGACGACGGCAGCACACTTGGTTTGGTCTGCACTGCTGAACTGGGGGACGGCCGAAATATCCTTGACGCTAAAAATAATACAGAAACAAATTTAGAACCATGATTCGCTACTTTAAGAGTCACTCATAAAAGCAATTGCTTTGCACATGAACAGAATGGACGAAACATCTACAAGCCAATTGATAAAACGCGCTGCAAAGGAGGAATAAAGAAAAGTGCATAAATTACCTCTAGTACAGTTATGGACATATTTTCTATATCGATTTCCCTCTTCTTTCGCTTGTCAGGAAATCGGATTGTTTGGTATCCTCGATTTGCCCGAGGAGAGGTCGAAGGAAAGTCATTGGAGCGGGAATAAGCGGATCGGTTCGCGTGACTACCCAGGTCGGTATCATCAGTAACTCTTTCAGATCTAACGTAATTATTAGAACTTCTTTGTTCGGCCTGAGGATAATCCTCACCACCGTCATTTCTACCATGTTCATCATAATAGTCATTAAAACCTTCTGAAGGTTCAGGAATAGCATTATCATGTTCCTTGTAGTGAATTGGTTCGTAATCCGCATAATTTGGAGAGTAAACTGGAGGCCCGTCATCGTAATAATGATGAGGAGGTCCATCGTAATGAGGAGAGTGATGGGGAGGTCCGTCGTAGTGAGGATGGTGATGGGGAGGCCCATGGTGGGCTAGATGATGAGGATGTTCTTCATAATTGGGTGTATAATGTGAGTATGTAGGATGGACTGAGTACGGTGCATAACCATAGTGTGGGTTATGCGAGTGAGGAGGAGGGTAGACAGGTGCAGTGGGTACGGGGTACACAGGGTGTACGGGATATCTCGGAGGAATAGGGTACATCGGGTGATGAAACATATGGTAATGGTGATGCTTGTTTAGCAGAAGTGCCTTTTTGTCATCGAAAAGTTTAGTAACGGCCATGAGTTTCTCTTGGCTTGGTGTAATATGGAAATGTAGAAGAGGTCTAAAAATCTTTTCTCCTTCTTGATCTTTGCTTATTTGAAGAGAGAGCAGCGGATTAACTACAGCTAATCCTAGATTAATACCGCCTGCCGTGACAGCACGACTGAAAGGTGTGATGTGGGTATTAAAAGGGTGGAGATTAGTTTGAGTGGGAGCACCGGGGCTGCCGGGTGGCAAGGAAAAAGAGATACCAAACGTGGGCTCCACATGTTTGTAGTCAATACCGGGTTGACCACTGAAGGCAGGCAATCGACGGAAGCGCTGCAGTGATATTTACTTATATCAATAAATGAAACTATTATTTAATGTAATGTTAGATAATGTGTCAGTGCCCATTGTTTAGTATATCTTTTCAAACTGTTACATCAGATTTCGATGTTTAATTATCATATTTATATCATTTCATCCATGTGTAACAGTGTTACCCCAGGCTTTTAGATATGATGAATAAAAATCTCGAAAAGATCTCATAGGTTTTAGGGTTTCCTATAGGTGAGTGCTGAGAATAGGAAGAGGAGAGGCAAATGTTAACATGATTCCGGGAAAAAGCTTGATTTGCGATGTATATAACTATTATTTTGGATTTTTATGCTTACCGGTTCAGCTTCTTTTTCAGCATCTGCAGGAATATCTTCTTTGGTTTCACGTTTGCTTAAGTTCTTGCTCTCTGTACCGTTTATCGTTTTTTCAGCGGTTGTGGTAGCATCAGTTTTGTTCAAACTGTCCAATTGTTCTTCAGTTAACGCCACGATTTCACTGCCTTTGTTACGCGGATCAATTGGTAAGTACAAGTCATCTCTGCGTCCAATTACTTCTTGACTTGGGCATTGATCATAGTGTACGCATACACATTCAAATCCTTGTGCTTTGGGTTCGTGATAAGTTTCAGTAAATGCGTTATTTTGTCCGAAAATTGCTGGACCTTGATTGTAAAGATTATTTTGAGATCCTCCCACATGTAATTCTTTTTTGTAAAATTCAGTATTCTGAGAAGCGTAACCACCGAGACTGTTTCCATACTTTTGGTCTTCGAAAGCGTTGTTGGAATATTGATTTGGGAGACCTTGACTCAAAATGCTGCCACTGTGACCAACTTGGTTAGAATTGTGTCCGTATTGTGAGCCGTAAACTGTATCAGATTCATAGATCGGCTTGTTGTTGTTATCTAAAGAAAACCCGCCGGACATGGGTTTAAAACCACCCGAAGCAAGGCTACTGTAGTCACCACCGCCTGCAGTTAGGATATCAGAAGATTGGGAGTGCGACCCGTAACCACCATGACTTTGTGAATTCAGCTGGCCGATAGATCCAACAGGGATTGCGACTGGTTTAATAATAACTTTGGGATCTTTTTTGTCAGCGTCGTGAACGTAATGGTGATGGATGTGCTGTTGTACAACGGAATCCGTTTTGGAACCGGAGTGTGCAGACGAACCTTTGTTGTAAGAAGGTTTAGTATTCTCATAAGAATAGGGTCCTTGGGTGGCTTGGTGGTAAATGGGTGGTTTTGTGACGAAGTTAGATTCATGTCCGTTGAATTGGGAACTGCTTTGAGACTGAGAGAATTGAAAATTGCCTCCCGCTACGCCATACTTTTCTGAGAAACCAGGCCTGACATTGCCACCATATCCGATTCTCTTAGGTGGGTATTTGCCGGGACGCGGAGGGTAGGGCACCGGCTGAGGAGGGCCGTAGTGTCTGGGAGGACCGCGCACCTGAATTGATGCAATTGGTTTACCAACAGGCTTGATGTCAACGGGTTGGGCGTATATTACTTCGTCTGGCGATAGGTATGTGCGTTTTTCATGCGAGTCTTCATCTTCACACTGAAAAGATAAAGTTAAAATAACATTAGAACAATAATTTATGTTATAATAAAAGTCATCATCAGTCTCAGCTAATCTATAGGTATAGTAACCACAAAATATTTTTTTCTAAATACGTACTTGTATGAGACCCAGAGTACACAATCTTCCTTTGATCAGGTTCCTCGCTTCAGCGTCATCTCCTGCGTCCAAGGCGTCCTTGATCGTGGGATCGCTGTACACGTCGTCGAAGCCGCCCAGACTTCTGCCTTGTTTACTGCTCACCAACTCATCTACAATGTCATCAAGCACCGTGCTGTTCGATTCAAAGTTTTTCTCTTGAGCTTCGGGTAACTGTTCTCCTTCCAATAAACTTGAAGGTTTCTGCTCCGGCTGGTCTGCAGATGTGGCGTCCTTGTCTCCACCCCATGACCATTCCGCGTTCGTACACGCGAATATTATCGGTAGCAATAAAAAGGTAACCGTTGTCCACCGCATGTTCTGTAACAAAAATGAATGAAACTATCAAAATGCTGATGTCATTTGATCCTTATTTTGTGAAGCATGTCATTGTTTCGAAACTGCAAGCGGAGAATCACTTTTACTTTCGCAGACAGTCTGTAGTTATGTAAGTCTCCATAATGCCAGCGGCGTGGTGGCTGCGCGAGTGCGCGCTCACTGGGACCCATGCGGCGTGGGGCCGCGAAAGCACTCTCACACAATGTATACAGAGCTAACTAAGTACGGATCTACGTATCATGGTTGGCTAATGCCGTGTTTTGTAAACACAACCATCAATAGCTTTAGCTGGAGTATATGTATACTAGATAAAAATTAAGGGAAACTCAAAATAGGCGAAACGGGAAAATTATCTAATTGTATCAATTATCATTCCAGGAGTGAATTCATCACGCGTTAGTTTAGCACATAGGTAGGTTTCCTATTACGTTTTTGAGGTCAGCTTTTGTCTTATGTTATGAAAGAAAGCCAAATATTGGTGTCAGTGTCGTGGTGTCGACAAAACTAGGACAAGCAGCTCGTTGGCACGTCGCGTGCGTCTCGAGCGATGCGTCACAAATTCGGTAACCGTCGATAATAATTACATAACTTCCGATATTATTCTATCTTGTTTGTTTTTATGCAACACGTTACGGCATAATCAGGCGAAAATTCACATTTTTATATTTCCGCAGTTTATTAGACTACGCGGTTAGTAGAGCGCAGACGCACATGACGTATCCCTTTGCGCGTCTAAATTAGCAGGCACAATAGATTTTAATTGTGTCTCGATCACGAGGTGACTGCCGGATTGCTGAACTAATATAGAAATCATAAAAGAAAAGTATTTTGAAAGGCGTGTGATCTGATGCTAGCGTTGTTTGAAAGTGTTGTGCGCGCACCGTGCTCCTGAACACATTGAATGCAAGTTAATGAATGAAGTTAATTACTTTTTGAAAAATCAATGAAAAACTGGTGTGCTATAACTGATACCGAACGTTAGTAAAAATATTAAGATTAGGTACGAATTAAAAGTTGTTTGTGTGTCTAATAAAGAGTGTGTTATTGTGTGCACTTTACTTGTATCATAAGCTCAAAAATCTCGCTTGATTAATTAGTCACTATACCTAATTGACAAAATCTTAATTTAATATGTATATGCGGAAATGTTATAAGCCATGCTGCTAAGTGAGCAATGGTTTGGTTATGCAATGTTTTACATATTCCTGATGTTGTGGTCGAGACCGGCGCGGGCCCACATGTTACCTAAAGAAAAGTGAAAGTTTACGCGAGGATTATTTACTTGGGAAACGACTTACTCTGATTGTATGTAAATCTTGTAATTAGAGCACACTTTTTATTTTTAACACACAATATGTTAGAAAAAACGTGAAAATGAGCCACGTTTTTATCGATAAGTTATTTCTTGTTTTGTTAATACCTTATTGATTAATCATGTCGAAACTATTAATTAAAAACAACGAACACTATTAATTAACCGAAAAAATGATAATATCATAAACAAATATTGCATATTGTATTAAATCACTGTTATGTATCCGCACACCAAACTAATGATTACGATGCTAATACGATAAGTTACACCATTACTGCGTAATGAATGTGTTTAGACGCAGCAGTAGTTGCTTTTCTCCGTCGGATATTGAAAGAGAAATTCTATAACGAGTATGTTATTGTGCCGCAAAATATCTGTTTCGTTTTCGTCACCGCAAATCCTGTGATGCAACCGTCAAACTCGAACTTCAGAAGCACTTCAAACTTACTTTTAAGTTCTTCACTCCTTGTTTGTCACTAAAACTATTTGGAATGATTAAATTTTCACAAGTTTACCGGCGCACTGTCTGCGTCCGAATGACTGCCACTTCTACCACCACGTCGCTTTATACATCGACCAACGCAAAGATGCACGCAGACCGATTTTGTAAGACGATCGTCGCAGCCTCCTACCACTATACACCAGATCAAGAATCGACGGTCCAAACTTACCTTCATCTGATCGCTAAGCGCCTGTAGTAGAGCTATCTTGGTAGAGGCTATGACGTCCGCCATAACATTGATCAACCCTTAGTTCATTCATGTTCTGAGTAGAAGTTTGGCAATATGGGTTTTTGAGGTCGTCTTAGCGGATCTGTATTGTTAACGTAAGCTGAATACTGACATTAAGTTACTGATGTCATACGATTGATACATGCAGTGGATGCTAACTCCTATGCATGTATTTTTATGAAGAGTTAGGCAATTCTATTTGCGTTGTATATAGGTTAGCGTGTTGTCTGTCTGTTTGTATCACTTTTAAATAAAGGCTTCTGCATAGGGAAATTGTTTGAAATTCTAAATTCATAATATTAGGTATAGGTAGGTGCCTGTGTGTTCTCAGCAATACAAACTGATACAAACACTCTTAATCTCTCCGTGAAGTAGTGGTCTTGGGTTTCTGCCAAGTACAGCAGATAAGGCGAAAGAATTAACGATACAATTTTTTAGCCTAATCTATATAAGATAATCACAACCTAAACGCATTTTTTCAAAGAGTACTTATTTAGTTTATGAAGCATCTTATTAGTTTTGGGACTTAATTTACTTCAAAACAATCAAAACATCGTTCAAAAATATGTCAACATTTTACTTCACTAACATCATTATTTCAATGTCGACCACAACATAACTTACATCAAAACAATACAATTGAGAAGAGCAAGACGTCCGCATCCGTTTCCTTTATTATAACGAATAATTGTCTATGGTCTAATAAAATAACAGTGTTAAGTATTAGAATGTGTAGACAGTTCCTATAATAATATGAATAACCTTTTTTTTTTAGGGGTGGGAAATCATCTTATGACTTCTTCCGCTCTAGGGTGGAGCGGAAGGGCGTGTCAGACTCTTACTGACTAAAACCCACCCCTGTTCCTCCCTGCCCTACATGCCCAGGGGCGAGGTAACTCTTTCGAATTTATCCTCAACCCCCGGGCAGGCATTGGCCGTGGCAGGCCCCGTCCTTTGCTGACAACTCTTTGAGGCGCGCGTGGAACACTACGCACCGTCGACTCTCGGGCCTGGTGCTGATATCGGGCGGCGAGTTACCCACTACTCGCCGTCCGCAGGCCCGGGTCTACGGTGGCCGGAGATCGTCTAGCAGCGTCCGAACCCCCTGGCGTCTCCTGCGGCGGCTGCTGCTGAGGGCGTTAGGGCGACTCGGCTGTTGTTGAGTCTCCCTAACGTATACCGCCTCCCTCTTCGCGAGCATTACTGCTTCGCAGAAGGAGGAGACGGCTTCCCATTCCCTCTCGCTCCGTACCATGGCCTGAACCAGGGCACGGCGCGAGAGGTCGCTGCCGCCTATCGCATCCACGAGGACACGGCGGTGCTCTGCCCAAGCGGGGCAAACCTCCACCGTATGCTCCACCGTGTCCTCTGGTATGAATAACCTTTACGTCGTTTTTGGTAATGTATACGTATTCTTTCAAAAGGTAAAATGATTTGCTAAAATTATTCACTGATAGAAATTATTCACTGATAGAATTATTCACTCATAGAAAGCACTGTCGCTGGATTGCGATTTTCTTAAGAAACACCTGACTTTATAAGTTTGTATATAAACAACAGTTGATTGTCACATACAAGCATACGTACGAATCCATTGTTAGGTAACAAGACATTAAGCCACCCACATGTCGGAGCTCACCCTCCATATCAAGATAATAAGCTACTTTCTCAGGACCATAGTTTTCTAATAAGGCACGATGACCTAGTAACTTCTACTCGCAGTTTTGTAAGTAAATTGCCGAAAATCATTTACATGATAAGTAGGCTGTTGAATGTAAATCGATTTAAATGAGGTTGTTTTATTGGTACCTTTCCTAAATTGGTGTATTAGTACTAGGGCTGTAAGTAAATTGAGTCAAGACAGATTGATTAAACTGTGAAAATAAGTTATAGTTAAAATTTTTAGGATGCATTTGGTGGTAGCAAAACCCATTGTCATTCCAATCATATGTAAAAATCTTATTTTGGTTTACGATGAAACGTGTTTGGAAGTTTTTAATGTCTAATGGTTGGATGGCCAACATCTCTTTGAGGCGCGCGTGGAACACTACGCGCCGTCGACTCACGGGCGCCGGACGGCGAGCTACCCACTGCTCGCCGTCCGCAGGCCCGGGTCTACGGTGGCCGGAGATCGTCTCGCGACGTCCTACGCCCAGTGCCTCTCCTGCGGTGGTAGCGGCCGGGGCGTGAGGGCCATTCCGTTGAGCTTCCCTCACGCGTCCCGCCTCCGCCTTCGCGAGCATTACTGCTTCGCAGAAGGCGGAGACTGCTCCTCAATCCCTCTCGCTCCGTATCATGGCCTGAACCAGGGCCGGGCGCTAGAGGTCGCCGCCACCTATCGCATCCACGAGGACACGGCGGTGCTCCGCCCAAGCGGGGCATACCTCTACCGTATGTTCCACCGTGAGGTGATGGATGATAGAGATGTTTGGTCAGGAAAGTTAGCACTGAGGTGATGGTTGATAGAGATGTTTGGTCAGGAAAATTAGCACTGAGGTGATGGCTGATAGAGATGTTTGGACAGGAAAGAAGTGCTGCGACGACTCCAAGAAATTTGGATGAGGACAAGAGATTTTTTTTTTTTAGGGTTCCGTTTATAACAAGGACAAGAAACTCTTACAGTTTCACTCTGTCCGTTGGTCCATCCGAGGCCTAGCTAAGTAACTATTAGTACTAGAAAGCGACAACCACACGCGACAAAACGAAAGAATAAAATCTTTAAAAATGTTTTTGCTACCTCGTGAGGATGATTTTTTTTTCTGGCCTATCCTATAGTGTGGGATATCGTTGAATAGGACTTTCAAAATCATTGCGGGGTGAATACTGTTTTTCGATTCAGTAATTCGTTTGCGAAATATTAAACTTTAAAGTGATATTTTTAAAAAGCTTAACTTGAAAGGCTGAAAAGTTTTCCACCACCAAATTTTTCTATTCTTTCAAAGAATAGAAAAATTTGGTGGTGGAAAACTATCACAGATAATTTAGCTCTGTAAATGGAAGTCATGGTAGCGCGACTTATCAAATGTACCTAATCGGAAAATTTCGTACTAAATTATTTAGATAAAGCTGTTTCTTGTGTTAAACGGGTAGTAAACGCTCAAACATTGGATTGAAAATGGAAAAATAAAATCACCAAACCGTGAACAAGACACGTGAGTAATAAACATAAAGCCCCTCCTAAGTACGCATGTTCTATCAAGCGACTACGGAACCCTACACTGCGCGTGGCCCGACACGTACTTGGCCGGCTTTTTTTAAATTTAGGTATTACTTACTAGGCGGCTCATGTTCAAGATTCAACAAGGGAAGTTTAAGGGCTGATGTGATCATAAAAATATATAAATCTTGATAACAGTGCTTGAAACTGTCCATTGACTGTCTCTGTTTACTAGCTCTAAACCCCAAAATAATAACCTTATGCAAAAAATAAATAATATTTAAAAAAATAAAATAATATTAAATGATGTATACCTACTTAAGTTCCTAGTAAAGCTTCTGCATACATTGACATAGTTTTATTAATAAAGATTATACCTCCAATTATATCAGTACAAAAGACTTCAACGCGTCGCACGTACACATTGGCAGTTTGGCACAATGATGATGTGTTTATGTCATTAAAATGCATTCGTTATGTAACCCAAGTTAATGCGATTTGCCACCCATTGTGCTTAGCGTATTATGTAATGACTTAACGCTCATAACAGGATTAGCTTGGAAGTACTAATTCCAGCTATCGACATAGGTTTTGTTGTTGTTTTGGTCTCGTCACAGTTTACAGTGCAGTTTCGTGTTCAAAAGGGTAATAGATCTGACTATCTTTAATTGTATTGTATTTTATAATTCAGAACGAGTAAAATCATTTTATGTAAAAGTTTGGTATGATCGCGAATGCGAATGTTTTAAAATATGTACTTTAAAAGTGTTTCGTTCTCGTATCTAGTTGTTGCTAATTAGAAACAGGGTTGGATTTTTTCGTCACTGCTGCGCATTTGTGCACCACTTGCACAAGAGGGGCTTTCCAGCGCGGTGCGAGCCGGACCTACGCGGGCGCAATGCACGCTGACGAACCAAGCACTTGCGCAAGAGTTCGCTGAACCATTTCTATGACTTCAATGCTCTATTGAATGAACTTGCGTGTGGTTTGTTGCCAAATAATGTCAGTAGGTACGAGTACTTTAGTTACTTAGCTGTTGTTGAGATGCTGAACTATCTATAGATAAATGTCACCTGCATTTGAAAGTTGATGTGTCGCTATTTGGTGGGTACTTTTGGGTAACCATATTTTAGTAGCTAATAGATACGGGTATATTAGTGTACATCAGAAACATTTATTCAGAACGAAACTCTTGAAGGAATTGAGATGTTAGTTACTTGATGAGGTAAATAAATTTTTATTTTACATTAAATTTTTCTATTTTTTTGTCCACTGTTCGATTGAAATAAGCAGTGAATCCGATTTGGGGCTAAGATTAAAGTACCACGGTTATTTTCATACAAGTTCAGCAATTTAGGAAAAAATATTTAATTTTTTTTCTTGCAAACCTTCAGCTGTCACGGAAAAATATTCATGTAAATGTTTTTTTTTTGTATTTTTGTATTCTTTCTTAGAAACTAATTATTGCAATAATTCAGACATAAATATGTAACTGTGTCCTTGGCCCCATACAGTTGAGGATAACAGAAGTAAAGTTTTAGTCAGAAGAGTTGAGAAATGGCGGGTGACTCATCGTGTATATGAATAACATATTATGTAAATATGATTGTGTGTATCACTAAGCTATACTATATTAATTTATATATGTGTATGAATTTGCTTAATTTGAATTTGTACTAAACTGAAACAGTGATGACTACGAAGTTATGAATGCACATTCTAACTATTATTTTTTGTATAATAATGTTTATTTAGTCTAGAATGTTTGAAGGAGCTCGTGGCTGAATAATAACAGCTGCAATAACAGCTGCACGGGTATGCCTTGAAGGTTAAGCAACGCTTGTCGGTCCATGGATGGGTGACTATCACATATCGAGGCTCCTCCGTGCCTCGGAAAGTACGTTAAGCCATTGGGCCCAGCTCTTTGACGGTCTGAAAATTTGACTACAGTACTATTTCCAAGGGGCATCGTGTTACCCAGGTACTGGGTTGTGGAAGTTAGACTGACTGCCTAGTCACTCATCCTATCCTACATGTCCTATCCATCTTATTAATATTATAAATACAAAAGTTTGTATGTACATAAGGATCGATGTATGATGATCTGACCGGATTTTAATGAAACTTTCCAACAATATAGCTTATAGATCAGAATAACATATACTAATGTAAAATACTAGTTATCTGCTGCATCAGGTTCGACAGCAGGATATCGAATGTAGAATGTGGAATGCAAAATAAACTCATCAATAGTTATTTTGAAAACTCTTGTTCTGTAAAATGCTTATAATACGTAGGTATTTCTACCAACATAAATCGTTTGTATGTATTTGTGTGAATCGAATATTTTAAAGTATCATGTAAGATAGATTGTCTTAATTAAATACGTAACTGACACATTAAATTGGCAATCGTGCATATCTAACTATGTAGTGCAACGAATTGATCGTATTTGGAATAACATTACATAAGAGAAGCTCTGTTGATTTGAAATTGGTAACAAATATTAATAACGTTCGGTAATTGTGTAATGTTTTAGGATTATGTCTTTATAAGTATATACATCTTACATGCTGAAATATTTATCATAACGTTATATTAAAGAAAAAAATACATCTAAGTAAATTTTTTATACTGAAAGTATACAACATTTTTAGAATCTTTTCTCGTAAGTAGTAAATAATTGCGTGTTGTGGCATAGTGAGTCATTTCACGTTGCCACAGTCAATACAAACATGAATGAACGACAAAGAAATGCCGCGGGCTCTCACCGACCACCGTACGTCGTACGTAAATGACGTGTGTACGTCATTAAAACAAAAAGAGGTCTCACTACTTGTATCTTTACAATCAATCAAACTAGAGGAGGTAGTAAACAGACGCCTCAGTTACCGCGTTGAGGGCATCGAACCCATGACGTCACGATGTTGGTACTAATACGGAAATACAGCCTAGTCCTCAGTACTAGCTGTTTACATTTTTTATGGCATCTTCACTGCAATTGGCTCGCTGTTACGTAACCAAGATCAATGACTTTGGAGCTCTGGTAGTTGCGTCTTCTTCTGGTACTGAGTTCCGACTGTTTTTTTTGTTTGGCTTTTATCTTGGGCTAAATAATGTAAAGACTTTGTAAAGACTTTTTATGATATGACTTCATTTCAGAATGTTACTTTACGCAGGTATTACAAAATAACTTTGCGAATTATTCAAATAAGTTGGAATTTTTCGTTTAAGCTTCATTTACTCCTAATACACCGTTTTATAAATGCAATGAAAACTTCCTTTAACGGCCCTGATTATGGAGTAAAATATAAGTTAATTATAGGCTGTTAAGTACAACTTGTTATCTGCATAACAGCCTTCTAATAAATTCTAGGTTTTCCCAAACAATCATTTTAAGTAGCTAATCAAGTTACAAATTTTACTCATGAAATATTGAATGTTTTTGTAAATTACTGGGAACTCGTATTGCAAGACGCGGGTTTTCCGAATTGCGCTTCGGTATTGCAAAGTGCTTCGCGCAAGGCCAAGACAAGCCTTTTTATATCGAACAGAGAATGCGTCGAGTAGCTACTTTACTTTATTATTTTTAAACAACAAAATATAAATCTCACTGACTAAAACCCACTCGTGTTCCTTCCGTGTGTCTTTTGCGTACCAGGGTCACTGTGACTCTTTTAAACACACCCTTTACTCTGGGGATACTTAAGTCCAAATGCAGTTAGGTTATGTAAGAACTAAGAAGCATGATTCTATAATATTTAGTGCATGCAGTTGATTGCGTAAAGTCTTAAGCAATGGTTCTCGTTTGTAAGCCGCAGTGACACTCACACTTTTGTTGTAAGTAGTTCCAACCAGCATGACGCAGAGACCTCTAACACTACCGCTATTACCAGTGGGTTGCCATAGAACATTGCGGGAATAGGAAAAAAATATTTGTAACCTAACCGGTTTATACTAAACTAGAGTACGAACAGTGAAAGCAGAATCAAAACTGATCGAAAGATTAAACGAGATATACCAATTTTAAACAAAGTCCCTCTCTCGAAAACGCTGTTTTCTATGGCAGTTGTATGGGCGTCATGTCCTTTGACGTCAAAGAACACGTCGGACTTCTCTTGCTAATGATCAACTTTAAAGCTTTATAACTTCGTCGCTGATGATGATATTTTGAAAATTATTTCATATTTGTTCACTATAGTTAATAAGTCTTCAATTGAACAAATAAAAAAATATCATGCATCTAATTTCACTCTGTCCATCTGTGCGTCCGAGGCATAGATTAGAGACTGTTAGCACTAGAAAGCTGCAATTTTGCATGGATATGTGAATGTAATGTGAGGTTTTTTTTTTCTCGTCTATCCTATAGTGTGGAGTATCGTTGGATAGGTCTTTCAAATTCATTGAAGGGTTGTGTACTGTGACTCTTTTTTGATTCAGTAATTTGATTGTGAAATATTAAACTTTAAAGTGATATTTTTTGTTCGAGTCGAGCGTCCCTCCCCACTACAAGCTAAACTGTTGGCTAAATCTGAAAAATATCGTGAATTTAGTATAACGAAATTTTAAATGAAACTATCACGTCTAAGTTAGCTCTGTTAGATTAAAAGTAATATTCGCCCAACATATAAAATGTACCTACTTGGAAAATTTCGTACAAAACACAAAATCATTAGAAAAAAAAATACTTAGGTAAAGTGTTACTTATTTAAATATTTAAAACGGGTAGTAAACATGTAAAATTTTGGAAAAATAAAACCTTTTTTTCCTTTTTTAATTTCAACGTTATTTTCCGTAAAACCGTGAACTCAGACAGAACCCAATTAATATGTTTATAGTAATAAACATAAAGTTCCCTTCTTAGTCCGCATGTTGTTACGGAACCCTATACACTGCGCATGGTCTGACCCGCACTTGGCCGGTTTTTTATCATTTTAAACTAATGTTGCTACAAATGTAAACAAAAAATACATTACGAACAAAAAATAAGTTGTAATACGACTCACAGATTTCTATGTTCAATTAAATCGATGACCCAGATTGTGGCCAGTCGCCACGTAACTCTGGGCTTCCCTAAGGTTCTCTACAAGGACTCCTATTCATTCTCGCGCCCGGCGCCCCACGGGTTTTTTCGTAGGTTTGATTGAGGAAAATTAATAGACACTTTCGATAAGCAATCATAAAATAAAGCATGCATGGACTAAATACAAAAAAAAAATAACCCAGCTGGCGTTATGGAAGTTGCTGATTGTTTCCTCCTAATATGGGCTGATATTTTCAACTTGTATGCTTATGAAGATCTTTATGGTGTTTCAAAGCTACGTATGTATTACATAGTATGTAAGTAAATAGGCTTACAAGCATTTATTTTTTTGTGTGCTGGGAAATCAACCAATGACATCTCCCGCTCTGGGTGGAGCGGCAGGGCGTGTCTCTTGAGAATCTTACTAAATAAAACCCACTCCTATTCCTTCCCTGCCTGAGTGTCCAGGGGAGTGGTAACTCTGTTACGAATTTATCCGCTACCCCTAGGCATATACAAGCATACTTAGGATATATTTGGAAAACCGCTATCTAACAGAGGGCAGACGTCAAAGCCTGGCCGCTGAGCTGGGGCTAGCTTATGCGCACTTCAAGATCTGGTTCCAGAACAAGCAAGCCAAGATTAAGAAGGTGATGGGGCAGAAGAACCATCTCGCGTTGTAGCTGATGTCGCAGGGGTTGTGCAACCACAGGACCGTTCCTCTAACAAAGAAGGAAGAGAAGTTGGAAATGAAGGCGAAAGAAAGAGAACAGCAGTTGAATAGAGTTTAGATTCTGATGGAGCTTTGGGTTTTGATGGTGGAGTTAAGGTTGGTGATATGTGGTACGATTCTGTGGTTTGTATAATAATAATAATTTATTGAGTGTCACCCCCTGCCTATAGATCGATTTATAACATATACTAACATTGTTAATTTTAAGCCTCCTAAAACCATAGCCCGATATATTTGTTTTTTTTTTATTCCGCAATAGTTTCACACCAACCGGGGGTTGTCTTTGGGTGCACTTGCATAGCGCGCACAGGGATAATCGTCGCGTCGGTTGGTGCTTCATGTCATAAAAAGTGTCTAAAGGGGTTTCTAAGAGTTGATTTCGGCCCCTCGTACTCCTTCCAAAGGTCCGATACCTCAGGGTACAGAGGAAAAAAAAACAGCAAGTACACTCTGTTTGGAGAATGTTGACAACCTCGATCTTACCTAAATAAATAAAGAAAACTCTTGCCAAAAATGACAAACTACAAGAAGAATTAGCTCGATGATTTCAGTTTCAGGCAGAAACATAATATGTACTTCGTGTGCAACAATCATTATATTTTTTCTTATTTACGTGAGGCTTCACCTATGTTTGAAGCAACAAGGACATCCGCGAAATATCTACAATGTTTTCTAATATTTTAGACAGGTTTACAATCGCATATTTTTTAAATATAGAAGATGACTCTTTGATGTTGATTTTATGAATGATGACATCACTTCTGTCTGAGGCTCTATGGAGAAAGTCTTACATAGTTTTACACAATGCCTTCAAATATGATATTTGATGCACTGATTAAAATAACATGGCCCATTCTTTGTTTTGTATTCCCATGCCAATCTAGATAGAATAGTAACAGCATATGCTAATGCTGCATATTTTCTCACAGAAAATATGTGGAACAATTGAAATGATAGTGCCATTAGAATATTTGTTTTACTTTAGAAAATGATATGAGAACTAATGTATAATGTACTAACCGATCTCTCTCTCTCTCTATCTCTTTTTCTGATGTTATTCCCACATGTTGGATATAGTTGGATTAGTGGATATTAAGTTCATAAAAAAAAAACAAAATAAATTCTACTTTTGTACAGTGACATCTGTCGTTTGAACTGTGAACTAAGAAAACCAACCGGCTTCAACTGAACTGCCTTGTCTTCTTCGCTTTGATTATACGTTCACTATTGCGTAGGGTTTGGTTACTATAGACTTATTTAGTGTGTGCTATTCGCGCTAGAGGGCGTGATTTTCAACTGAACATCTTTTGATTTAATTAAGTTATGCAGACAGAAATCATTTAATTAGCATACTCTATTTTGTTAATTAATATGGAATTTTACTTGTAATTAAAATATTTCCGTAAACATGTGTTGTTAATGAACTCTGTCCTCTTAGTTGTTTTAATACTGAAAGGTGTCCTCTATATTCACAAGACTAATAAATAGTCTTGACTCCTGATTTTGCATTACTTTTATCAGCTATTGAATATAATGGGAAAGATGAAATTACATTTATCGGGTCGACTGACTGGCGCATGACTAGTATACAGGGTGTAGCAGAAATGTTTGGTCATATGGTTAGATACTGCTTCTGCTAATAATAATAATAACATAGAAATAAATTTAATAATAATAAATTTATTTATTTCAGGCTTCATAAGCCCATAGAATTTCAATGCAATTATGTTACATTAAAAAAAAACTTCAAATTACATTAAAATTATACTTGGGCTATTTTCACAAACACTAAGCTAGGAAGACGAAAAGCTCGCTGTGATAAAGAGGAAAGTTCAGTAGTTCGTAGTTTTTATTAAATTACTAGCTGAAAACGTTGTTCGGCGATAAAACAATGGGGGGAGGGGGGGGGGGGTAGGAGGGTGAAAAATACTTATGACCTATTCTCATGCCTACCAAATATACAAAAAAAAAAACATTAAAGTCGGTCGAGCCGTTTCGGAGAAATGCAACCACAAACACCGTGACACCAGATTTTTATATATTAGATAATGGGTTCTAGATTTGAAGGGCATGAATCAGTAGGACATAGACAATAATTAAGGTAAAAAGGAGAATCTATAGTTTACAGGTTAACCTTTGAAGTACGTTTGTACGTTTGTAGTCGGTATAAACAGCAGCTTTACTTGAGGAAAAATGTATAGGTAGGTACTTGTGCTTTTCTGAATTATGTCATTACCTGGAAAGGTTATTAAAAAATAAGTGCTTATTACTTGTAGTACGAGGAAACCCTTTAAATGTTAGCCGTGTTGAAAAATAAAGGACATAACAACGCAATTAAATCCAATTCACCCCAGTGTTTTTTCTAGAAACACATGGTTGGATATTGCTTGTATCTTACTTTTTCTTTAGGTTCATTCAAAAGTTCTGTGGAAAGATCGAGGAAGGATTTTTTACTGTAGAATATAGATAGGTATATAAATAAATTGAAAGATTTTTTAAAATCAAGCTTTAGATTCTCATCATTCTGTGTACTCGTAAGTACTCGTTATAACAAAACTTTAAGTATCAAGCTACCAACAAGGTGTTAAAACTCTTCCCCATACAACTCAGTTTACTCAATGTACTCGATAAAGTTTACCATAGGCAACGAGCAGTTGGTTTTCGGACCGAACATTTGTGCATCCAAAAAGTTCACCGCATCATAGAGCACCTAAGTGCTGGTTTCCTGCGTAACGCGGTGACTTGTTGTCTTGTCTTGACATAGCGAAACTTTCGACAAAGTCTGGCATAAGCCATTGTGCCAAATTATAAGCTACTAGCATCTGCTAGCAGCTACACCCGCGTGAAATTCGAAAACTATCTCAAAGAAACATATTCCTGGGATAAAAAGTATCCTAATTCCTATTCCAGGACATGCTCTACCTGGTTGCCAAATTTCATTCAAATCCGTTCAGCCGTTAAGGCGGAAGCCTAAGAAAAAAATAAACTCACAATTAGCATTTATAATATTAGTTAGGAGGATTAGGGTACCAATTCGGTGTGCCAGACCGTCTTGTACTCAACTTGTGCTTTTTGTGGAATTGTGTTTTTTCGCCACGCCTTCCGCACCCTATACATACTCGTAGACAGCAATCAGGACAAAGATACATTTTAGACGTAACTACTTGCTTTTGCTTATTAGTATTGATTTACTCGGGATGGTGTGGGCTGGTGGTGAGATAGTGGTCAAACGCGAGCCTATCAAACATAAAAAAAAAAAAAAATACTGACCAGCGACCACTTAACATTCACCTTTCTAGATGGGGGTAACTGCCCCCTCTGCCTGTACCTCACTACGCCCTTGCTGATAAAATGTCACTTTGTATCACGGTATCCTTAATACATTAGATATTTATGTAACGAAGTTGAAGGCTGTGAAGGCCTGTAGTTACCAAACTATATTCAACCTTTTGGAGACAGGACTAATGTCATGTACCGATCGCAGCTCTAATTCGGTAATAAATCAGATCGATCATTACAGCCGATGCCATTATCGTTTAGAAGCTTTTAAGATACCTCCAGTGATATCGCTAAAAGAATCTGAGGCCATCACACGTCAAAGCTTAGTAAATGTTATGTTCTAGTGGTCGCCAATGCGACTGCTTACCGGAGGTCCTTGTTTTGGTTCCCAGGTTGAGCCAAGCGTTTTTAATGTCGTATTGAGTTTTTCCATTGGTAATTTAATAATTATAAGTATTTGATGTTTTTTTTGAAGATTTTAATTAACAGCACCGTAGCCATAGTTTGACCCTTTAAAAATACCAGTGCACGAATGCAGACGCGTGAACGTCTACCCATCTTCATAATACAAACACGAATACCACAAGAAGATCTGTTTGAACCTCATTAGTTACTCGTATGTACAAGTGATATTTATAAAAATGGCATCTTAATTAATTTTTAATTATAAATGTTAATCTGATACGAATTTAATTCCTTATTATTTGATTTTGCATAAAATCGAATAATTAATATTTAAAAGTAAAATTACTTATATACCATTCAATCACTTCATACACCTGCCAATAACTCTTAATTGCGGATATGAGGCGGATACCGCTTGACCTTGAAATAATAAATATTTCTAGATCACAACGAGTTTGCAATGATTTTTTGCGATATGGTCCGCCTATAGTCGCCAACATGGGCCCATTAAATGTCAACCATCCATTATCTTGTACTGTATGGCACGTCACAGGCCTACATTAGGCGTAACTGTATCAACAAGTGCGACCTTTTCGAGCAGCAGCTGATTTAGGCGACAACGACAAGGACGGTTGGTTTTGTATTCCTAGACGCCCAAATAACAAACTCGGATACTCATACGTAGATTATTATCATACGTATAAATAGCGGGACGATTCTAAGCTGATCATCAGTCGACCGAGTTCGGTTAGAAGTGATCGTCCTCATTCGGATCCCGACACAGACCTCGTTCACTATGAGATCGTTGGTGGTGTTGTTCGCTCTTGTTGCTGCGGCCGTGGCTGCTCCCAGTGCTACTGTGGAGAAGCGTTCTCTCGGGCACGTGGCCCTCGCGTACTCGGTGCCGTCAGCGGTGTCGCACCAGTCCCGGGTGGACGTTGTCTCTTCCCCCGCGGTGGTGGCCTCTGCTCCTGTGGAATTTGTGGTATCTGAGCCTGTGGTGGCTGCGCGTACTGTCGCTGTCGCCCCTGCCGTGTACACCGGTGCCACTGCGGTGTCCCACCAGTCCCGGGTGGACGTGCACTCGTCGCCCGCGGTCGTCACCAGCTACTCCGCCCCCGTGGTGGCCGAGCAGGTGGTAGCTGCCCCCGGCGTGTACGCCCCCGTGGCTGCCGTGTACTCCGCCCCGTCCGCCGTGTCTCACCAGTCCCGAGTTGACTACAAGTCATCTCCTGCCGTGGTATCTCACCACGTGCTGTCCCCCGCCGTGTACGCACCCTCCGTCTACGCTTCCTACTGGTAATCAACAAGAGTGATAGGATCCGATCAAATTAAATAAAGGTTATAAGCTTTATATACAAAAAAAAAAACTGTTGTATGTATTTTTGTAAATAAACTACTGTTATATTTTTTTAAATTTTGATTTTTTATGTGTTAACTTATTCCTAATTCACCCGGACATTTCGTGCGATTGGAATTGATTGCAATACCACATGCACATGAAAACTAACAGCAATACCCACACTTTAGTACGTGTCAGCAATATGAAATAGTTCCTGTTCTAAATTGCTAATTGTTAAAATATATAACTATTTTATGGTAATTAATGCATATGCACATATAAGCACAAATAATGCATACTAGGTATACGAGTACATACGCGTTGTACCTTATTGTTTTCGAGTTTGTTTGAGATGGACAAATTGTATTTGGCTTTTTGATGAATAAAGATTATTATTATTATTAAAGTTCAGTAGGTATGTGTGATGAACGCATGACTTGAATTATAAAGACGTTTTTTACTAAAACCGTTTCATAGATGTCTTGATTAAAACAGTCCACTAACGAACATGCACTATTAGGACTTTCGTTTCATGTATTCAGTATAACATCTTTCCCCTCGCTTTCCTGCAATCCCTGGGAGTGATTTCGTGAAATGGTACGGAAGAGTGTAACAGGAAGCCGGGGAAGAGCGCGCTTTTTGGTTTCACCAATGAAGGCAGGTGGTAGAGTTGGCCGTCAGATGGTTGAGCGCGCGCACGATAAGACTGCACGCGGCTCGGAACATAATCGGAACTAAACGTTTTAATTGTATGTTTCAGGATATAATGTTAATGTTGCTTATTACCAAGTTGAGATATCAAATGCTACTACTGGAAGGCATGCTCGTTTTTAGGGTTCCGTACCCGAAACGTCCAAATGGAGCCCATTACTGTCACTCACATGTCTAAACAAACAACAAACTTTGATGAAATAAGGCCCATGCAATACCTATACTCCTCGTTCTGAGACGCTTGTCTACGTGTGGGTGAATTATGTTTATAATATCTCAAGGGAATGGTAAGCCGAGGTTACCAAGCACGTGTACTTCATGCATGTTACTACTGCTTTTGTAAATAGTTCCTGAGCGATGTTCGTTATAGGCGGATACTCACACGTAAGATAAGCATTATAATATGTCCGGTCCTACTTTACTAGGGCTTGTTTTAATAAGCTCCGTTTATTGAGATCATTTATACCTGTCGGATCGCCAGGATGTATCGAGCTACAATAAGGCATCAGGTGGGTCTGTGTAGGTATATCGTGCAATAAATAACAACGATTAGGTATTTATTCATCTCACATTTATAAACTTGGTAAAATAAAATACTAGTAGCAACAAAACGTAGCACAGTTCCGATGCGTCTTCACTACGTGACTCCCAGATTAAGACCGATTAAGGTGGATGCGCCAGGGTAGCCCGCGAACTTCAAATTTTCTTACGTTTTTTGCAATTTGCAGGTCAGTGTCAGTTTGTATCTTCGTCAAAATTTGATTCGCGGCCGTAGCAAGTACGTATTTATAGAACTGTAATCATTAAAATCATCAATACAACTCTTTCATATTATATCATAATTTCATGAAATACTTAAGTACATTTGGCATCAATTCTAACTGAGAGAGTTGTATTGATGATTTGAATGATTATAATTCTATAAATACATACTTACTACGCCCGTGAATCAAATTTTGACTTAGATACAACCTGACACCTTTTTTTTTTTTTTTTTTTTTTTTTTTTTTTTTTTTTTTTTTTTTTTTTTTTTTGGGGGTGGGAAATCATCCAATGACTTCTTCCGCTCTGGGGTGGAGCGGAAGGGTGTGTCAGACTTTTACTGACTAAAACCCACCCCTGTTCCTCCCTGCCTCGAGTGCCCGGGGGCGAGGTAACTCTTTCGAATTTATCCTCCACCCCCGGGCAGACAACCTGACACCTTAACTGCCCGACTAGGCGGGTCCTCTTCAACCTCGAAGTCAAGCGGAAACGCGCAGACTCTCTCAAAGCGCGCCAACTGTAGTGTTTATAGTTGCCGCTAGGTGGCGTGCTTCCTTTTGTTGTCAATTGACAGCCGGATGCGACATACCTATAAGCTTCACGAGTACCATACGTATAAATAGCAATGATACATCTTTTTACCACTCTTGGAACTATTTGTTACGACACGAGAGAACATGTAGAGAAGTAGTATTCTTTGTGACTCGCGTTTGACCACTGCAGCAACTGATGGAAAGCAATGATGTGGTTGACAATGGAGCTTGTTTGCCTAGAAGCAACTTTTTTATATCATTAGGTTCGCGCTTGACCACTATCTTTCCTGATGGTAAGCGATGATGTGGTCGACGATGGAGCCCGCTTGCCTAAAAGTAACCTATTCACTGCTGTCTTAAAAACCCCAGGTTGTAGCTTTTATAAAACACAGACTCCGGCAGGGAAATCCATTCCTTAGCTGTACGCACCATGAAAGTATTCCCAAAACGTTTATTTTATAATAATAGCCCGATATCTTTGTTTTCCTTATCTTGCAATAGTTTTACACCAACCGGGGGTTGTCCTTGGGTGTACTTGTATAGCGCGTACAGGAATAATCGTCGGTTGGTGCCTCATTTCATAAAAAGCATCTAAAGAGGCCAATGCGAGATGGCTTTGGCCCCTCGTCGTACGCTTTCCCTTTGGAAGGAGGTCCTGGTCCTGGACCTCAGGGTCCCGAGAAATCTAAAAGATGCCAAATATAATAATAAAGTCTATTGTGTCATTGTTCCAATAATTGCCTTATGTAAGTTTAGCTTAAAGTAAGTCTGCGACACATCGCGGGTCGGCGGACAGAGCTCTGGCAGGATCTCATGGCGACATGGAGAGAGGGACTGTCGCAACCCAGCGCTGGGCACGCCACAATTGCGGTGGTAAGGCCCGTCTTTTAGGAGTGGCTGGAGAAGTGCCACGGTGTCCTCACCTTCCGCCTGACGCAGGTCCTCACCGGCCACGGATGTTTCGAGAGGTTCGTGTTCAGTATTAGGCGGGACAAAACGCTCCGTTGTCACCACTGTGTGGATCGCCCAGCAGACACGGTGGAGCATACGGTGGAGGTCTGCCCCGCTTGGGTGGAGCACCGCCGTGTCCTCGTGAAGGCGATCGGCGGCAGCGACCTCTCGCGCCCAGGAGATCGCAGCCGCCGCAGGAGATGCCTTGGACGTCGGGGGTCGCAAGCCGATCTCCGGCCACCGTAGGCGTGGACTTGCGGACGGCGAGTAATGGGTAGTTTGCCGTTAGATAAGGACCAGGCCTGAGAGTTGACGGCAGGTAGTATTTCATGCGTGCCTCAAAGAGATTTCAGCAATAAATGACGGGGCCCGCCAGGGCCGATGTCTGCCTAGGGATCCTGGATATATTCGAAAGAGAGTCACCACACCCCTTGGCACAGGCAACTGACGGAACAGGGGTGGGTTTTAGTCAGTAAAAGTCTGACACGCTCCCGCTCCACCCAGAGCGGAAGACCAGAGCGGAAGACCAGAGCGGGAGGAGGACAAGAAAAAAAACCCTTAATCAAAAAAGCTTAAAGTAAGCCTATAACTATTTGATATTTACATTTATTTTGTCCAAGCAAAAAGGATCCAGTAGTGTATCGAGTTAAGACTAGATTTGGTATCTAGAATAGTCAATTGATAATAAGGATTAAAAAAACATTCCAAAACTGGCACATTTTTTTTTGTTAGACATTAGAAGTTGGAACTCTGAAAAAGCTCGATTTAAATCATCAAATCAACATTTTCGTTACTTTCAATTAACTTTTCTCTTAAAATTTCTGATACTTAGAAACATCATTTAAAGTAATTTACTAAATGAACTTGTAGATAATTGAGCAGTAATTAATAATCAATTATGATCACCAAATGCAATTTTTACCCTAGCCCACTACTTTAATTACAAAACTGCGTATATCTCGGACTCTAAATGCCTAACTGGACCCCTTTTGCTTAGGAAATGTGGGCATTTGATCCAGTTGGCGGCGCGTATTTTGGGGACCGCAGTGGTTATTACAATTTGCTTTTTACTACATTATCAGTGGGTTATCGAGCGTATTATGATGCCATAACATCGTACTATGAATTTATGCTACTGAAGAGAATGCGTCATCAACAGAGTATCACAAACCAATCTAAACTATATTTTTTTTTATGGTTGATAGGCACGCGTTTGACCACTATCTCACCTGATGGTAAGCGATGATGTGGTCGAAGATGGAGCACGCTTGCCTAGAAGTAACCTATTCACTCTTGACTTAAAGACTCCCAGGTTGTAGCTAACAGGAAACACAGACTCCGATAGGGAATTCCACTCCCTAGCTGTACGCGCAGTTAATGTTTTCTCAAAACGCTTTGTGCGTATGGATGGGATGTCCACCATGAACCGGTGGCACTTCGCCGTACGTCTTGTGGTCCTTTGATGAAACGGGCTTGCCGGAATCAAATTATGCAATTCCGTCGCACACTCCCCAAAATGTAATAGATAGAAAACCGACAGGCTAGCAACTCGGCGTCTATGTTCAAGACTTTGGAGTTTCGACTCAACGAGCCTATCATTGCTGACGATCCTCTTGGCTCGTTCCTCAATTGACTCAAGGGCATCAAGCTGATATCTGGCATATCCGTACCAAAGATGAGAGCAGTACTCCATACACGATCGGACTTGCGCTTGATAGAGTTGGAGCAGCTGTTCCGGCGTGAAGTATCGTCTCACCTTTGCGAGGACCCCCAACTTTTTGGCAGCCACTTGAGCCTTTGCCTCTATGAAGGGACGAAAATTGAGGGTAGACGAAAATTGAGTTAAAGTAACATCAAGAAAATCAAGTTGGTCGGTTATCGGCACGGTTACACCTCGGAAAGATGGAGCCGGGTGAAATTGGCTCCTTTTAGCAGAAAAAAGACACGCCTGGGTCTTAGCAGCATTAAACCTGACCAGATTGGCATCGCCCCATTCTGAGACAGCCTGCAAGGACAAGTTCAACCATAATACCATAATTGGTTTATTTATACAGTCCGCAGCATAACACACTGTCATACACAGCAACATTGTATCTCAAAACTTTCAGTGCCGTGACCCCGTGGCATTTCCACTGAAAATGTCACAAATAGTGTTCACCTCCTACCGAACATATTATAACCAAGTAGGTATGTACCTATATCTTTTTGTATATGATATACATTAATGTTCTATCGTTTACTGACATTTTGTAACTACCTACTGTAGTTTAGCTAATTTTAGCGAACGCTGTGTTTGAGTGCTTGTCAATAGTTATAATATTGTTATCAACACTGGACGGCAAGTCGTTAAGTACTGTATGAGTCATTTAGCGGAGAGTGTGATTAGATGTTTGAATTAATGCTTATTATAAGAGGTAATACATACCGGAAGACTCAACGTTGGAATGCCTCCCACAAGTTGGACTTTTCGTTGTGGCGACACTTGGGGGCTTGTGTCCAGCAGTGGACGTCTTTCCGCTGAAATGATGATGATGATAAGAGGTAATCGTCGGTTGGGGTAACATCCCATTTCAAGTGTCTAACGGGTCCTCTGCGAGTTGGCTTCAGCCCTTCGTCCGTCTATCAAAAAACCGGGACCCCAGGTTCCTGAGATTGTCAAGGATATGAACATAACTATCGCCACTGTAAACAATATTGAGATTTATATGGTTGAATCAATTCATCAACTCTATAGCAGTCTACTGCTGGACGAAGGTCTTGGTCGATCCCAATTGGCGCCACAGGATTTAAAATGACGGCAATCTTAAATGGGTGCCAGGACTGTCCTGAAGATGCTGTTTTGGAAATTTAATATAAAAATAATCCTCTCAAAAGACATCTACTTTTTAAAGTTTCCTGCAAATTCAAAATTCCTTTAAAACAATTTCATCTTGCTCCTCTCGACGATGGCGTTGCATGATCAGAGATAGTAATATACAGGATGGCAAATTTGGATGTACATGTTACCGGCCAAACCCGGCCGGTAACAAAATGTTACCAGACATTTAATTATAATTATGTCGTTCAGGCTTTGTAATTTTGTACTGACAAAAACATCTACCAAATCTTTATGAGGTTTGCTGGCTAAAAATGCATTAGCTTTTAGTCGTGTTTTTATCAAATTTTCGCATACATACGCATTAGTATAACCCACCATCAAAGTAACAAATATTCTGCTTTCAGTGTTTTGCTTTTTTTGTCAAGATTGACCACGACACTTTCCTTTAGACAAGCCAACAGAAAAATTAAGGATCTGTCGAATCTCGTGATTTTAGGGGTTAATATTACAAGAATACAATTACGTACTGAAGTTACTCAGTGCTTATGGTCTTAAAAACTGTCCAAAACGAAATTGCTACTACTCAACTAAAATATAAATATCTCTATATCAAAAATAGTCTGAAATCGAAAGGTGGCGAAAAAAACTTTAAATCCAAATCCGATGTATACGATTTCGACACCCAACATTATGTAACCTCCTGAACACGTCGGACTAACGTATTGTGTTGGTATTTCCAAAGGTCTCCGTAGACTACAGGAAGAATAAAAGACAGGAATTGATTACTTTTTCCGTTGCTGCATTTTTCCTTTGCCCTTTTGGAAGGCAACCTTTTGGTTTTCCTCGTATTTCTTCTTTGTGTTAAATAGGTAGGTATTTTTTTGAATTTCTTGGAAAATTCATTCTCAGTCAGGATTACGGGTGGGAAGTAAAACAATTTGACACGACGATTGGCAAGGACTTTTCACTATCTTTAATAATCATCCATTAAATATTCGTGTAGTCGTTCGTTTGAAACAGAAAGTCCTTGGCAATTTATTTTCTTTAGCTCTCAAACTCAGCTGCAGCCAGAAATCTCAAATTCTTTATTGTATCCATAATGTAAAAAAGAGGTAGTAAAATTTATATAGTAAATCAAATATGGAGCCTGTCAGGCACAGCAAAGTTCCACGTAAGTAGGACAGAGGAAAAGCGAGAACGAGATCTTTATTATGTAAGTACTTAGGTACTTCGCTTGCTACTGGGGCTATAAGCTTACTGGGGATAAATGAATTTATTAGTGTTATCATTTCATATTTTGATTTTAGATTCGAACCAAACAAAAAGAAACGCCGTTGGGAACTGGCAGTACATTGCTGCCGGCAGCCGAGATTAATAACATCGCCTGCCAGTGCCGCCGGCTCCCATAATGGACCCGGCGGTGCGAGCGGTAGAGGTGCCTTTTTTTTTTTTTTTAAATAAACGTTGACTCACACTAGGAATTATTCCTGTATCGTAGGTGCGTTGACAAACATTTAACCAACATATCACATACACAAGACACCCAGACCCGGAACAACTAACTGTAGGCCATACAAATATTTGTTCCGTGCGGGGATCGAACCCGCGACACGCAACGCAGCAGCCGAATGCTCAACCACTACGCCAACCGTGCCGTCAAGCCGCCTTTAAACCCTGCAGACAGAAATAGGAGCCGAAATCCGTCAGCTTAGCTTACTTACGACGGTCGTTGGTTTGAAGTGAGTGGGCCCGATCACTAGACCACGACAACTCTTGAACTATTTAGTCCAAGAGCGAGCAAAGCAAGCTCAAGAATTTAGGGCACCCCGATACGGACAGGTTAGGTTCGAAAGGGGAAAGCCTCCGTCATCCCCTTCGTTTTAGATTTCTATAAGCAACCGGCGCTGGCAGCTGATTCGGGGCACAGTGCCGGCAGCGGAGGCACTCCCAAATTTTAAAAGTTTTTATGGTTTCCTAACTGTACACGTATGTTCCTCATTCTATCCATTCAGCATGGAAATATGAGCGTGATGATAATTGTAATGTGCAAACCTCGATTTAATTTAGTTTCAGGCTTGATGGAAACCCAAACGAATTGTATTCCGCTCGTGAATACTCGTGATCTCAAATAAACTTGAAACTAGGCTTGCGTGAGAATATGTAATTATACACTCACACTAATGTTGTAGGTTAAGATGTGTTTTTTATTTTGCGTAACCAAACTACCTACATAAATCAGTAATTGCTACGGTACAAATACAGAAATACTTCAAAAAGGCCTACCTTCTTTCAGAAATCGAAAAATAGTCTTCAATTTCCGAAATAAGGTCGCTAAAAAACTCATAGAAGTTTCAACAAACTGAACTTTTGAAATCTTTCCAATATTCAGGACATGTTGTACCTGTCTACAAAGACGCAAATGCAATACCATTTATATTTATAAATAGAATTCGTCTCGTACTTCTTTATATACTTCTTTTTATGCCTAAATCTAAATATGTTTATTTTCAAGTAGGTTAGTATTGTAGCCATTGTAGGGCGTGACATACATAGATCCACGTCTACGGATTAGGTACTGCGCTTAGTGAAAGACAATACAACTTAACTACCTCCAACTTCTTATGTAACGCTGCTGTTAAACCGGTAGCTTTGGCGAAATACTGATCTAGCTGTAACTTGAATAAAATTCATCTGTTCATTGATATGGTTTTCTGTGTATATCCGCATTACGCATGTCGACGCACTTTTTATTTATATTGCTGCTTTACGATTTATTTTACCTTAAGCCATGATCACACGGCTACACGGCTGCCGAGTCGGAAGCATGATTAAGTACAACGCAAAAGCTGCCTTAGTGCAAGGCTGATTACTTTCATAATGACACTTGACATTGCTATTCACTGCCTAATATAATTTAAGATCTGAGAAATTATCAACTGTGTATGTCCCCAGCTTATAATTTGACCGCTCGGACTATAAAAGAGTCCAATAGCAAGAGAAAAGTATCAGTCAGCCGCTATACGGTTTGAAGTGATCTTGTGTATCGTCGAATCTCAAAAACACAGACCACGTTAAAATGAATACGCTGGTGGTGTTCTTTGCTGTAGTGGCCGCGGCGTGCGGCTCCCTGGTGCCGCTGGCGCAGCCCCCGCACCACCCGGCGCTCGTGCTGGACCCGCACGGCCGCCCGCTTGACACCGCCGAGGTGATCAACGCCCGCGCCCTGCACCTGCAGGCTAAGGCCCTGGAGGGACACTACGCCCCCCTCGCGCACGCTGCCGTCGTGCCCTACGCCTCCGTCGTGCCCTACGCCTCCGCTGTGGTCGCCGCGCCCGCCGCCGTGTCCCACCAGTCCCGAGTGGACGTGCACAGCAGCCCCGCCGTCGTGAGCCACTCCGTCGTCGCCCCCGTGCTGGCTAACTCCGCCTACTCCTCTCCGCTGCTGGCCCACTCCGCTCTCGGATACGCCGGTCACGGACACTACCTGAAGAAGCGCTCCCTGGGACACCTCGCGTACGCCGCGCCCATTGTAGCTCACGTGGCGCCCTCCGCCGTGTCGCACCAGTCCCGCGTGGATGTCATCTCTAGCCCCGCGGTGGTGTCTCACGCCGTCGCTCCCGTCGTGTCCCAGGCCTACGCCACCCCCGTGGTGGCCGTGGCTCCCTCCGCCGTCTCCCACCAGTCCCGCGTCGATGTGCGCACCAGCCCTGCCGTCGTGTCTCACGCCGTCGCTCCCCTCGTGAACGTCGCTCCTGTCTACGCTGCCACCTCATACGCCGCCCCCGCATACGGATACGCCGCATACGGTGCTCACGGATACTCCACGTACGGTACCCACGCTGGACTCGCTCTTTCTCATGGTCATCTCTTGAAGAAGCGATCTCTGGCTCACTACGCTGTTCCCGTCGTGCACGCAG
Organism: Polia nebulosa; assembly: GCA_951329385.1. Lineage (NCBI taxonomy): Eukaryota > Metazoa > Arthropoda > Insecta > Lepidoptera > Noctuidae > Polia > Polia nebulosa. Next base: position 17,576,931 of record OX589599.1, on the reverse strand, counting down.
TCCCCTCTGCGGTGTCCCACCAGTCCCGTGTTGACGTGATATCCAAGCCCGCGGTTGTGTCTACCTACGCTCACGCCGCCCCCGCTGTGTACGCCGCCCCGGCTGCCGTGTACGCTCCTGCTGTGTCTCATTTCGCCCCCATCGCCCATTCTGCCATCTGGTCCGCCCCCCATCACCTGAGCGCCGCTCTCTGGTAAAGCAAAACTGAGATTCGACGAAAATTATTGTAGTTTTCGTTTTAATACTTATTTATTAAAATGAATAGACAAATAATAAAATAATAATTTATACTTTCTGTTTTTTTTTCTTACTATCCTACTAAATAAACCCTTTTGCAAAAAAAACGTGCAGCAGGTTTTTTTCTATAGCATACATTTTTATAACAAGAAGGTTTTATTAATTTGACGACGTAATGTGTCCTGGCATGAATGCTCGACGTACCAAATTTAAATTTTTAAATTGACAAAAGAAAACTAATGATTATTGTGAAATTGCTTTAAATGACGCGAATTGTTGAAATTTACTTGGGTATTTCTAAAATTTTGAAACTTTTTGGATAATAAGTGCAAATTAATTAATTAAATTTTACTTTTTACATTGAATACCACTTTCTGATATGGTTGATAAAGCGATTAGGGCCTGTAAACTTATAGCGCTCCATGAAGAAGGTTTTTCGCAAACTTACGTGCCTCAGCGACTAAATATGAGTCGTTCAACTGTTCAGAGGACTTGGCAACGGTACCAAGAGACCGGTCCAAAGAAGACCAAGTTCCGGAAGAAAGTTATGCAAAGAGCCACGAGATGACCGCTTTTTGGTGAGTCAGGCGTTATGGAATCGTAAGGCGTCAAGTGTGGGCCTAAAGAAGAGCCTTGATGAAGTAAGAGGAGTAGAAGTTAGCTTGTGGATGGTCAGGCTTTTGGCTGTCAATATAGTTATATATAGGAGATACCACCCAGCCCCGGGCCCTACATTACTCCGTGAACATCCGACTTCAGTTTGCTCGAAATTGTGCATCATGGACTCAGGCGGACTGGAACAAAGTATTGTTATCCGATGAAGCTAGAATTTCTTTATATGGTGAGGATCGACACCGGCGAGTGCTGCAAAGACCAGGGGAACGCTATGTGGACGCGTGTTTCGAAGAAATCACTCCTTCTGGCGGAAGCTTCGTTATGTTTTGGGCAGCAATTAATAAGATAAATAAGAGCGTAAGGAGTGAGTTTTCGTAGAAAATGGAAAATTAAATGCACACCGGTACATAACTAATTCCACATGCACAACCCGCATTAACTGCTTTTGGAGAAAATTCCATTTTTATGGACGACAATGCTCGCGATCTGGTGACGTGGAAGCGTATATGCAAGAAGTTGGGATCTGTCGTTTAGATTGGCCTGCTCGAAGTCTCGACCTCAATCCAATTGAGCATGTCTGGGATGCCCTAAAAAGCCGGGTAAGATCAGTGCAACTTGCTCCACAAAAAATCAGGGAACTAAAAAGAGTCATTGCTTAAGAATGGGAACGTATCTCACGAGTCATTATTAAAAATATTGTGGAAAGCATGCCTAGAAGTATGCAATCTGTGGTGATTTTGGCAAGAGGAGGTCACACTCGTTATTAGGATTTTACATTTTTTACTTATTTAATTTAAAAAACTACAAAAATAGTACATTGTTTACCGAGAGGAGAAAGTGACCGATTACCGTCGAGGGTGTCGTTTGAAGCCCGAGCCGTAGGCGAGGGCTTTAAAACACCTGAGATCGGGAATCGCACTTTCTCTCGAGTGATACATAGTGCTTTATACTACACCTACGAGGAAAATAAAAAACTAAATCTTTACTAATTGAAATTTATATTGAACTTGTTGCAGTTAGTGAAGCTTAATGTAACACTTTTTCCGTTAATGTTTGTTTGAGATAAAGATGCCGCATTTTTGTTCACTTTTCCATTGCAAAAAATCGTCATAAGTTTTATTATATTTTTTAATTGATTTCTGTGGTAAAATGTTATCAATCAGTATTTCTGCTGTTTCCTTCAACTGCGGCGGAGTTAAAAAATATTCATCATCACTACTTATTATTTTGATAGTTTTATTTTACTTTCTACGAAAACTGAATCTTCAAACAACACACAAATTGAAAATGGCGCCATTGGCAATTTTCACATGTTATTTTTTCAAATTGTTTATCCTGCCGCCGCAGGGTCGCACTGCCAGCCCGACACCATCCAACACACAGCTAGTGGCCAGTGTCATTTTGCGAACTTGGAGATAAAAACTCACTGTAAAAACTTTTTGGCTTTTGATATTTAGGTTACCGGCGCATAGTCTTATCCAAAATTAAAAAAGAAAAACCACGTAAGAAATGGATTTTCATACACTTTTCTCTCCCGCTCAGATGCGTTTTCTCCCCGCATATTTGTTCGATATGCAATGACGTACTTTCTACCGTAAATTTGATAAAGTATCAAGGTACTTTCCAAGCAGGTGTAGTATAAATCTTCTATTCTTTACTGCTGAACACTTTTTATTGTTTAGACGAGTACATCAATTTTATTGAATTTATCAACCATTGATGAAAAAGTGGTCAGAATTCACTTCACGCATAAAATATTATAAATATACAGGCTACGTTAAACAGTTAAATTCAATTGAATTAACTGAAATCGGCCTTGGAACGTAAACCTTAGGTGCCCGTTTTTTTTGCAGAGGAGTTTATTATACCCGTTGTTTGGCGGCTTAGATGTTTTTAAATCAATCTCGCCTCGATGGCTAAACGATTTTGTGTGTTGACGACCATAGAGCATAACCAGGATTATGTAAATTATATTATAGGGCACTTTTTATCCCGGTATTAGATTCCTGTAGGATAATTTTCGAATTTCATGAGTGCGAAAGCGCTGGCAAAAACTAGAATATTATATATCTGTAATCTGCAGTAGTGGTATCAAATAATGTACGAGTATTTTTATGTTAACGACTAAATGTTGATTCAGATTAACAAATATTGATGATTTTAATTTGAATTCAAAAGAATTTAGCTAAGCAACGGATCTGGCCTTAGTAACTAGGTACATGTAAATTCATCCAACGTCATATATTAATCGTCATAGGAGAATTTTCGAGAGAAGCTCGCTACCCACAGGTGACGTGCATGGGTACACGTCACTGGTGCTCTCAACTCGGTGTCATGGTTATTACATTATACAAGGTACGAGGCAGTTGTTTGCTTAATTTGATTCACGAGCACTACGTCATTATTTTAGATTGGTTACTAATTGCAGCCTCTCTTGGAAATGGCAAAATTTTACTGGGTGCATTATTGACCTCAAACAGTCTGTAACCTGACAGAAGAAAGTCAGTGTGTGACTACACTTGTTTTCTAAAGGTAAAATCCTAAAAGTATGCATATGCAGAAGTTCAGAGAGTTAGGCATCAATATAACCATCTCCATTTAATTGTTCATGATAGGAGGTTCCAGTCATTAGGAACTAAAATGAAACCTTAAAAAAAAGACTGAAAGGTTACAGACGGAGTGTCAAAATCCAGCAATCTGAAGTACTACCAGAATGAAAAGCCGGCTTGTATCTGTACACGCGAAATACGCTCACATACACAAAATGAGAAGCCGTCAAGCTCACATAGATATAAAAAACTTTTTAACAAAAAATTTTACCGACGAAAAAGAACTAAAAAGCAAAAAATAAATAAACCTTTTAAGTCTTGAGTATTGAGCTTATTTACCTACACAAAATATCAAATTTTATATAAACTAATTTTGAGTCGGCGTCAAACAACAGTCTTATTATTAAATATCTAAATTTTATTTGTACGTAGAAATGAAGAAGGCTAGATGTAGGTAATTAATCATTTTATTATTTGGCGCCGACTTCCTAAATGCAAATACCTGATTAAGTTATGATAAGGAAACAGAAACAATATTCGTACCCAATTTTAGAGGTTTTCTCTCAATTTTAGCAGGATTCCATGATCAGATCCTGATATCCTTGATATGGGACCACCCTTGAGGTATACCCTACCTAAAAAAAAAGAATCATCAAAATCGGTTCATAAACAACGGAGTGAGGGCCGAACATACGTACAGAAACGCTTAACGTGCCCACAATTTTCGAGGTTTTCTCTCAATTTTATCAGGATTCCATTATCAGATCCTGATTTCCTTGACATGGGACCACTCTTGCAGTAATCCTATCTAACAAAAAAAGAATTATTAAGATCGGTTCATAAATGACGGAGTGAGAGCTGAATATACACAAAAAAAAAAAGAAAAAAAAAATATGCGGTCGAATTGAGAACCTCCTCCTTTTTTTTCGTCGGTTAAAAATGAAAAGCGTCATCGTTACGTTCGTCAAGGTCACTCACATTGACGACTCATTTTGACGATCCTGCTTCATTGAATGTCCAATGACGTTCCGTCTATAACCTTTCATAGTCTAAGAATGAACCATATACAACCGTAATAAAAATACCATTCCAACTTTATTTGACCTTGAATGAAGATACAGACTTTCGATCTTCATTTGTTTTTGGCGAATTCTGTTTTGACATTCTATGATTTAACAGTATTCACGGGAACAGTCCTGTAATCACCTCCTCTTACAAGAATACCAAACAGAATAGAATAAACTAGAATTAAACTTTGTTGTCGTTTGCAAAACAACAATACTATGTGTTAAGTATTCATGTATATAAAATCATACAAAAGAAATTAAATGTAATATACTTAAATAAATTCAATATCAAATCTAAAATTACAGACTGGCTCATAGAGCAGGACTACAATAACACCGAATCTCTACTGGCTTAAATCGCTTGAAAAATCACTACTAAGTAGGAACAAAAAACACTACGCACAAAGAAACACCTCCTAACACACAACACACACACCCATACAACTCAACTAACATTACACTCACAAACACGAACACACACACACACCTCTCTCCCATTCACACCCGCATCTAGCTCAAATAAATCTAAAATTCTTTACTCAGCTAACTCACATTTCAGTTTTAGTTTTATGGTAGAATAGCAGACGAAATCTAAAGTCTAACACTAGGTAATTTACAGCTCAGTTCGGTCGAATCACTGTCTCCTAAGATACAGGCCATGGCCAAATATTAAAAGACAGGATTTAATATTTTGTTAAAGACTATAATTTTTCTCCCCTAGTGCCCATTGTTAGTTGATTAAGTCTTAGCATGTAACTAGTATATAACCTGTGTCTATGTTTATCTTTGGATCAATAAACTTATTTATTATTATTATATTAAGTCACAACAAGTAGTTATAAATACTTTAAAAAAAAAACAGTCAAAAAATTGTCATACACGGGCTGAAATCCATGGGTAGGTACAATGCAAATAGGTACGATATTACAATGATATTTAATAATAGTGCTAAACTCAGTAGCCATCGGGAGTAGTCGAAGCGACAGTCGCAAGGACATTGCAGAACTTGAATTACCTATCTTACAAGGTAAATTATTGGCAAATATATATCATTGTGTACCAGTGGATACATGAAACGCATTCTGCGATCCATTATTAGTGAACTGCATAGCTTATTGTTAGAAGGCGTTGCTTTATATACAGAATTATTTTAGTGACTACTGAATCTGTTCTAATAAGTATATGTCACTGGATAATTGCAAACACTGTAAAATTTCAATAAATCTTGCGAGAGTGTAAACTCTCGATATACTATATTAGAAAGAATACTATGAATGCCATTTTAAATACAATTAATCTCATACAAATCCGATCATTTAAAATGTATCCGAGTCTTAATAAAAATGAAAAAACAAAAACATAAAACACAAACGTAGGTACACTAATAAAAAAAAAGTTACACTAACATACTGTAATTATCATAAGAGTTATTAGTTTAAAAAAAAAAAAAAACTATGTAATGCTTAGCAGGACCACAATATTTGTTGTATAAAACCCGTTAAAAACCTCTGACCGTTACAAATGCTGCTGCTTAGAAGGTACCAAACAACACAGAGGTTTGGTTTAATATAATCACTGTCAGTAATAGCTTCTTTTTATACCAAGTTGTAGAGCACTACTTTCTACACAAGTCGTAAAGGAACATTAAAAGAAATAGGTTACATATTTTTTTTGTATTATTTATTTCATAAATATTTTTTTACATCATCTTAGGTTCACAGTCTTAGGTGTTCCTCAGTTTCGCTGTTCACCAGCCGTGGCCGTGGGCAAGGGGGGCGGAGTGGACGAGTCCAGCGTGGGCACCGTACGCGGAATATCCGTGAGCACCGTACGCGGCGTATCCGTATGCGGGAGCGGCGTATGAGGCGGCAGCGTAGACAGGGGCGGCGTGTACGAGAGGAGCGACGGCGTGAGAGACGACGGCGGGGCTGGTGCGCACATCGACGCGGGACTGATGGGAGACGGCGGAGGGAGCCACGGCCACCACGGGGGCGGCGTAGGCGTGGGACACGACGGGAGCGACGGCGTGAGATACCACCGCGGGGCTAGAGACGACGTCCACGCGGGACTGGTGCGACACGGCGGAGGGTGCCACGTGCGCGACGATGGGCGCGGCGTACGCAAGGTGTCCCAGCGAGCGCTTCTTCAGGTAGTGTCCGTGACCGGCGTAGCCGAGAGCGGAGTGGGCCAGCAGCGGAGAGGCGTAGGCGGAGTGCGCCAGCACGGGGGCGACGACGGAGTGGCTCACGACGGCGGGGCTGCTGTGCACGTCCACTCGGGATTGGTGGGACACGGCGGCAGGCGCGGCCACCACAGCGGAGGCGTAGGGCACGACGGCGGCGTGTGCGAGGGGGGCGTAGTGTCCCTCCAGGGCCTTAGCCTGCAGGTGCAGGGCGCGGGCGTTGATCACCTCGGCGGTGTCGAGCGGGCGGCCGTGCGGGTCCAGCACGAGCGCCGGGTGGTGCGGGGGCTGCGCCAGCGGCACCAGGGAGCCGCACGCCACGGCGACCACAGCGAATAACACCACCATCGATTTCATTGTGAACGTGGTCTGTGTTTTTTCTGACGAACTAGAAGATCACTTCAAAACCGTAGACGGTCGACTGATAATTTTGACTTGCACGCTGGTGTATTTATACTGACCGGATATAAATTAAAGGTAAAGCAATTTCAGACGTAATATATTCGTTGCTACATTGTTTAACTAGCTTTGCATTGACCTCGGTGAGTGTGTGGCGGTCAAACTAAAATACTTCGGAAGTGTAGGCATATGTCTGATTTATCCTAATAGCATTTATTGTTGGCATTTGGTTGGGCTAACAATAAATGCTATTAGGGTAGTAGGTGGCTTTGGGGTATAAGATGAGTTAGGTCGGAGAAAGTAGATCTCACTAACCGGGCGAAATTCCAAAGAGAATGGAGTAAAACTTTCCACTTTCAGTAATCTGAAGTTTTTTCTGCATGGAACCCGTTTATACATACGTGTTATTTTGATTAAAGGTGCTTTTTACTGGTTCTGGGAGTTAATAAGAGATAACAGTGTAGCAGTTGCTTCGTTTTATAAACAGGATGACGACCGTACTGCAATAAACTATTACTGACCCTAAAAAGAACAAAAGAGAATGTAGAATGCAGGCATTAAATTAATCTGCTTTTACTATTATCATGACAATTTGACAGTAACTTGGAAATTATTCATGAGAAACACCTCAGATTCAGATCTCGAAAGCAATGTACTTCAGTAAGGGTAAGCGGATTCGACTCCCCACGCACACAAGTGACGGTGCTGCCCACATTGCAGACAAATTTAATAATACTGCAATTGTTTACCACTATTTTGGTTTTCGCCATAGCCTACTATGTGTAGACCTTTACTAGATACTAGCTTCTGTCCGTGACTTCGTCGTTTTTAACATAAACATACCATGGCAGATGGCACTCAGCTATTGCGCAGCTTTCTTTCAGTGGAAGTATTTTTACCCGATTGCGTCAGAAGGAGGGTTATGTTTTTCGAGAGTTTGTATTTAAATATATTTGTAGGTATGTATGTATGTTTGTACGTCTATATCTTTGGCACACTCTGTAGCCCAAACGGCTGGATGGATTTCAATAAATGAAGTATCATTAGATTGGGTTTCGTTGCCGAAGTGACATAGACTATAACGGTTTTGAAAAAAAAACAAAATGTTGGAAGCCATTAGGTTAGTGACGTCGTATTGTGTTTGGGGTATCCAAATATAGGGCTCGAGGAGGTGTTTCCAAAAATATGATTGCATGCCATCAACTGCATCATATTGCTTGAAAATTGACTTGTATTGTATGGAACTTTTTAGTTGTTTAATTTTGTAGTCAGGTTTTTTGATGTATTCATTTTTAGGGTTCCGTATCCGAAGGGCCCAAACGGAGCGTTCGGATATTTATCGCTGTCACTCACGTGCCCGTCTGTCCGTCTCTGCGTCGTCTGTCACAAAGGGTTTACAGGCAACCGGTTGGAGCTAAAGTCTTCAAAGTTTCACAGTATAAGCATCCAAATCAATTTGACACAAAGGCTGATTTGTATAAATCAAATATTATTTAGTACGGAACCCTAAATGTGCGAAGTCCGATACGATCTTGGCCGGTTTTTTCGTCATCGTATCTGCACTTGCAGAGTGTACCATACAAACGAACTAACAGTTTTATCTTTTTATAATATTAGTTTTAATTCGGGTTGCACTTTAGTATCTAGTATCGTCGTTGTGATCCACTCTACTCAAGACTGGGCTGATATGATTGTAATAGAAATACGAGTATGTTCGCGACAAAAGAGTAGGGGAAAGGGTCTCCCCGCTCCCCGGTCAATATTTTGTTCTTGATATTATGACTATATTCCTAAAAATTAATCAACATACCTAATATTTATTTACTAATAATTTTTTTCGTGGGTTGGGAAATCATTCAATGACATCTCCCGCTCTAGGGTGGAGCGGGAGGGCGTGTCAGACTCTTACTGACTAAAACCCACCCCTGTTCCTTCCCTGCTCTGAGTGCCCAGGGGCGAGGTAGCTCTGTTTCGCATTTATCCTCAACCCCTGGGCAGGCATCGGCCATGACGGGCCCCGTCATTATTGCTGACAACTCTGAGGCGTGCGTGGAACACTACGCGCCGTCAACTCTTGGGCCTGGTGCTTTACTCGCCGTCCGCAGGCCCGGGTACATTCCCAACATCAAAATCACACGAACTTTAAGTTCACGTTGCGCGAAGTACGAATTTTTGCTATAGTCGAGGCTACCCGCCGGCCGGGGCTACCCCCCTTTCCCCTAACGGGTTCTACCTCACCATCAGTCTCCCTAGCCATTTTAAAAGCTTCTCTGTAAGTTTGTAGTTTTCGGTTATTTACTTACTTTACCAGTTATGTTGTTTCGGGTTCCGTACCACAAGTGTTCCATCAGAGGTCTGCATAATAAAAAGAAGGTGGAACGAAACTCTTTGCCTCCAGTCTGACTCTCACTAGCCGGTTTCTCTAGTTTTTCTGAAACATTTTATTATCATAAGCCGCTGGGTAACTTGACGAGCAGAGCAGAGAGCGACTTGGTGCTGGGTAATTACGGCTTAAATACTCGTATAATATAGATTACCGATTACAGAGCTCTTTGGCTAACAGGAGTTTGTATATAAAATAAGTTTTATTTGTACAAATAATTTCAAAATATTAACCTATATGAATTTTCATTCAGAGAGAGAGTTACCTCAGAAATGTACCTAAGTTTCATAGAGTTCTGTACATTTGCTTCGCATCATTTTTTAGTTAGTACTAGGTATTCCTACATATTTGGTAGGTAAGACATTTGACTACCTACTATATGATCAATGAATAAATAAAAAAAGTTGACTTAAAGAATAACAAAATAATAGAATATTAAAATTATACATTATTATCGGATGACAGTTTAATTACATTCCATTTAAAAAAGGTCGGTCACTGCCCATACACCGTGCGACCTGACAAAATATCGCGGACATGAATATTGTATAGATTAATTCGTTACTTTAAGCACAATCATTAATCCAAAATTGAAAATATATTTTTTAAAAGACGAGGATCTTAAATCTTAACATAAATGATTTCGTAACTAAGACCAAAAAAAAAAAACTAAGACCAACGACCGAAGGACTACGCGGTAGCCGGTAAACGCTTTGACAGCTCTCATGTCATAATGCGTTCCGTTTTATGCATTCTATATTACTGTAAACCTATCATTTGCAACTCATTTCGGAATACTTAATCCATATCCCCATCTAAAAATGATGTTATTGATATACACTATAAAAATAAATAAAAATTGTGCAATAAAATATTTACGACGAAACGTGTACCACAGATAATAACGGGACGGGTTTCGATGCGTTCAAAATCTATAAAAAGTAGTAAGGAAATGAGATTTTTTTATGAGAATAAAATAAGTTGAGCCTCGTAATTAAATATACACTTAAGTCACCATTTTTGACGTATCACTCTTTGGTGTCCGTTTCATATTTCGGTCAGGTCGTATTTAGCCGATGTTCTTTAGACAAACATTTAAGAATATCAATTTAATTAAAAGTTTTATAACTGTCTACCATTTGGCGAATAGGGCAGCGCAAATCAGAATTAGTTCGACAACTATTTACAGCAAAAAGGGTATCTGCACGCTTGTTACACTACCTACTTAGTATTATTATAATTAAACATAATTCTTATGAACTCTCTTTGTGAACTAGTAAGAAACACTGTAGAAAGGCGTAAAACTTAATGCCTCAGGCATTTTCTACTAGTTTTCTAAAAGAACATGACAAAAACGAATCCAACAAATTAACGCTGTGATGATCCTACCAACTTCTTGCGAATGTGAGCCTTCACCTTACAGGAGAACTAAGCGAACCTTACAAAACACAACATAAACATTATTTCCCTCAGGAGTATAACCTGGTGTACTCACCTGGAGAACAGCCCAGTCATCAGTCTTAACATGGTTTGAGATCTGTCATTCCAATCGTATATTTGTAATTGTATCTTCCAATTATTTCAACTACTCGCCAGTTCTCCAGTCCTCGGATTTCGACCGTAATTCATTCAAAAAACTGCATTCTGCACGCCTTCTCCATAAAAAATGTAATTATGCCAAACCACCAACTCTGTGCAATAAATACTATGCTTAACTTAAAATGCGTACCAAGTTTTCTCTTCCCGTATTAAAATTAGGTAGTACCTGCTTAATAATGAGGGAAATATCAAGTACCAAATTTTTACTAAATATAATAATTATGAGTGTATTTATGGAAGGTTTATAATCCCAAAGAAGCACATTTCCTTTTTGACGATAGGTACGTTTATAAAGTATGGGGTCCTATCAATAAAAGTATAAAATAAGGTTTTCGTTATTATTTAAATATTTTTTTTTAATATTTTTACATCATCTTAGGTTCATAGTCTTAGGTGTTCGTCAGTTTCGCTGTTCACCAGCCGTGGGCAAGGGGGGCGGAGTGGAGGAGTCCAGTGTGGGCACCGTACGCGGAGTAACCGTGAGCACCATACCCGGCGTATCCGTATGCGGGAGCGGCGTATGAGGCGGCAGCGTAGACAGGAGCGGCGTGCACGAGGGGAGCGACGGCGTGCGAGACGACGGCGGGGCTGGTGCGCACATCAACGCGGGACTGATGGGAGACGGCGGAGGGTGCCACGGCCACCACGGGGGCGGCGTAGGCGTGGGACACGACGGGAGCGACGGCGTGAGACACCACCGCGGGACTAGAGACGACGTCCACGCGGGACTGGTGCGACACGGCGGAGGGTGCCACGTGCGCGACGACGGGCGCGGCGTACGCGAGGTGTCCCAGGGAGCGCTTCTTCAGGTAGTGTCCGTGACCGGCGTAGCCGAGAGCGGAGTGGGCCAGTAGTGGAGAGGCATAGGCGGAGTGCGCCAGCACGGGAGCGACGACAGAGTGGCTCACGACGGCGGGGCTGCTGTGCACGTCCACTCGGGACTGGTGGGACACGGCGGCGGGTGCAGCCACCACAGCGGAGGCGTAGGGCACGACAGCGGCGTGCGCGAGGGGGGCGTAGTGTCCCTCCAGGGCCTTAGCCTGCAGGTGCAGGGCGCGGGCGTTGATCACCTCGGCGGTGTCGAGCGGGCGGCCGTGCGGGTCCAGCACGAGCGCCGGGTGGTGCGGGGGCTGCGCCAGCGGCACCAGGGAGCCGCACGCCACGGCGACCACAGCGAATAACACCACCATCGATTTCATTGTGAACGTGGTCTGTGTTTTTTCTGACGAACTAGAAGATCACTTCAAAACCGTAGACGGTCGACTGATAAATTCGACTCGCACTCCGGTATATTTATACTGACCGGATATAAATTAAAAGGTAAGGCAATTTCAGGCGTAAGTAGTTGTATTTGTTGGTAACATAGCTTGCATAGATAGAACAATATCAGTTGTCAATAGACCTTGGAGCGTGTGTGGCGGTCAAACATTACATAGTCGAAGAATTTCGTGATCGACGTATGTAGTGCACGACGATGTCAGCAAAATGTATGACTCGCTACATATAAACTCAAAAAAATTGCACACGGGTCTTCTATTATATTTTAATTAATTGAAATAACAATTTATGAAAGTATTTCAGCCTTCGTTTGACTCTTTTTGATTGCAACATCGGGAATGTGCCTTGACTCTAATGTAGTTCTTACTAATCTAATAATACTTAGCCAATTGTAGCTTTTGCTTTTGATTTACTAAGTTGTAAGTACTATTATTACAAAAGCTGCGTCTTGGTGTTAGTGAAAAAAGAAGTAAGTGTATGAGATTCAGTAATTGAAAATCATTCGTATGGTAATTGACATTGGGTTGGAATTGTGTCGACGGTATCGTGAAGCTCGGTCGGTGCGCCCGCGCTTTTGGCGGCGGACAATGAAAGGTTCGCGCCCAGTCAAGCGGAGTGGTGTCCAAGAACACGAGGAATTACTTGATTACTAATACATTATAGTTCCGTGTTCTTGTCACAAGAGCACATACGACCAATATACTTACACTGTTTTTAGGATTTTGAACGTCCGAATGAAAAAGCGAAACCCTTATAGGATCATCTATCTGATTCATGTGTCTGTATGTCTGTGTACCCATCTGTCATAGCCAATTTGCTCCGAATGTACAAGACCGACTGAGTTGAAGTTTGGTACACACGAATATCTGTGACCCGAACATGGACGCATAACAAAAATAAATAAATTTGGAATAAAGTAAATCGGAAAATTAAGAAATAAAGTTCTTAAAACCCAAATATCGAAAAACTATCCGTACCACAAAATATTCAATAAAGGTACAAATTGTAACACAGATCGGAAATCAAAATTACAAAAAAAAAAAACACATGTAGGAGAACACATTTAAATCGTAAATTCACTTTTCTTGTTACTTATCAGTGCACCTTAATTAGTAGAATATACATTGATTATAAAATGGAGCGTAAACGGACATTATTAGGTATCTACTTGATCCGATCGTTAACTAAACTATATTCTAATTAATTATTCTGAAATAATATTGCGTCAGCTATTATATTTTTTGTCAATTGAAAAGTTGCGGAAATACTACAGCTTATGGTGACAAAAATAGCGTATAGGTAAACACGAGAGCCTTAAAATATTCCTCATTAACTAATTAATGTCAAATCATGCGTCGAAACCAATTAATTTTTTACCACGTGGAAATAATTGTGATGAAAAACGCATCATTAAAATTGATACGTATTATCGCTCGCAATCTGTCTGAGCCAGTGACGTACTTGTATAGAGGTATGTACTTGGGTAAACCTTCGGGGTTTATTTTAGGCGAATATTTACATTTATTTACAACCTAGGGGGAGGGGTCTTACCAAGGGGCATCGTACTATTACCCAGTAACTGGGTTGTGGAGCTCAGATAGGCAGTCGTTCCATGTAAAATACTGGTATTCAGCTGCATCCGGTTAGACTGGAAGCCGACCCCAAGATAGTTGGGAAAAGGCTAGGCAGGTTGATTTACATTTATTTATACGATATTTGTTTTAGAAACATAAATACAGTTACGAACAGTTTACGGACTGGTGATCAAGATTCGGACGGACGGAAGAGGACGGTACCTAAAGGAGAATAAGATAAATCCTACCAATAATACAAATGCGAAATTTTTGGATGGATAAATGTTTGTTACTCAATCACGCCAGAACGGCTGAACGGTTCTGGATGAAATTTGTCGCAGAGATAGATATAGTTTGGGCACATAGGCTATAATTTATAAAGTACTAATTCCTCGCGGGCGAAGCCGCTGGCAGAAGCTAGTGATTACATAATGAGTTCATTCAGTAATCATTTTGCTTACTGTACTTTTGCTATGTTTGAGCACTAAGCCACTAGGTTCCGTGACTCTTTTCTAGATATACGGGATTTTCCTCAATGAGGGTTCTCTGAAACGACGAACACCAAATGGCTTTACTGAGACGTAAGGTCCCGACACCTGTCAAAAAGCTTTAGATAATGTCAAAAAACTGACATATGTCAAGTTGACATCAACGTCATGTTTACCTTACTGTTTCGTTTTCAAAGTAAAAGACTTGACACCTAAGTGGCGCAAACTGGTGGCGTAAATTTTCCTGTAAACTCGCATTAGTCAGATACTATAAGGAAGGATAGGATTAAGTTGGTACAGGGCCGAAGTGTATGACGTTATTATAATAGATAGCGTACGAACAAAAGTAAATACGCCTCACCTTGGAGCAATCAATACTGGCTGATTGAATAATATTAACTATTCAGTTACGCCTAACTGACGGATCTCATTGATAAATCGTTCTCATAATTGGCTAGCAGTCCGACACCCAACGCGAGAGTAGTGCTTCTAACCGAACAAGTAACTATTTGCTGGAATGCCCCATATGTAAAAACACTCCTGAGGAACATCCTAGCTAACTGAGTTTAAATAATAAAAAAAATGTGAAGTTGACCTGTTCAATGTTTATCATCGCCATCTACAGTCCAACTTTGCCCACTACTGGGCCCCATGCCAATGGACTTGAGCGGGATCAACATAAACATGTTGATCCCGCTCATGTGACAACCTCTATTTTCACAAATTTTTTGTTTCATGTAAGTCGCCGTGTTCCCAAATAAATTGTTTATCTACTTTAATTTCGGTACCAGAAACTGTTTATTTGTAACTTCGTTACCCGGAAGTGTAATTCGGTCGAATCTCTACTCCCTGTGGACATATCTTAACGGACTTAGCAATAAGCCTGATCCATATTTAGCAACTACGCCGTGTTGTTTTGCGTTCCATTTCCAATATTATACAGATTAAACACAAGCGTTTTGTCTATGAATTGGTCAATAAAGTACTTTGATCGGTGGACTCCTTTGATAGCTCAAAATAAGAAGAAATCTTCCTGATGATTTGTTTTGTGACTATCGCATCCAGAATGACCATTCAAGGTCGACAGCCTAACAGGTGCCGGGTCTGATCCGGTTTAAAACGCTCTTAAACTGTCACATTTGACTTAGTAATTAAAGTTAGCACTAGCTTTGGCTAATGTTGCGTTTCCGTCGGCTGTACCTTTTCTTCAGGTCATTGACACTAAAATAGGTCCGTTCCTTCCCATTTGAGCAAGGTCCGATAGCTGGGGACGTTAGTTATCGTTTCTATTTAAGATGAAGTAAGACATTGCTCTGGTGATTTATTGATCAGTTATCGTAATTAATGCATTGGTGGAATGAATTAGAGACAACTAAAATGGAATAATTTTTAAACCTGAAGATTTTTGAATGAAAAGAAGTATTGTTCTAATTCTGCGGAATATGTTTTGAAACTGCTTTTAGGTTTTTTTTTACTGAAATGCAGTAAGTGATTTACAACTTGAAGGAAATTTGTTAATACTACCACCATATCTATTTTAAAATGAAAATAAATATAAATAATGAAATACTGTTTATATTTAACTCTTGAATGACGCTTAGATATTTTTTTATCGCTTTAGTTTGACATAAATCCAAAAAAGGCCATCTGAGATCAGTGGCAGTTTTATTCATGTTTCTTATTTATCAGTTCCATTGACCAAAGTCATTGAAGCAGATAAATGAGTTATGACCGTAGTCTGTCTAGCCACAGTAGTGACCATTATATTAGTAATTGTGTGATTGGGCTTTTAGTCTTACGATAAACTCTGGAATGTATCACGAAGTGTATAAAATTAGTACATTACAGACTAATTTACGTATAAATGTGACAAACGTGATTAAATGTCCATAAATGATAAGGCAGAACTTCTTAATAGTAAACAGTAGGTAGCAAGAGTCTCAGATATTCTACTGAGGAAGTACTTCAGTGTTTTGAATTTTAAATATGTCTCGTCCATTCGATTTTTCTTCAATAATTATTTTAAACAGAAAGTATCGAAGTAATTGATAGTATCCTCATTTGTAGTAGCGAATGTAGCGAAAGCAGTGGTAGACAAGTGGTAACGGTTTGGACTTACTAGTCGTAGGTCGTGGATTCGAACACAGGCTTTACTTTATGTAAATTATTTCATCATTGCTTTTAAAACGGTGAAGAATAACATTTCGAGAGGAAATCGGCTTTCATGGTACCGGTATGTATTGCTGACCAATAAGGAAAGTTTTGAGTATGGATGTGGATGGTTACAAAGGAGGGAAAAGCCAAATGAAAGATGGATAAACTGTGAGGATCGTCATCCACTTTTTGACATAATCATCTTTTACACAGTCGTCATCCAAGTAAATGATGATGAGTGAAGATGATCTATTTATCTAGCGTAGCCTATTTAAAGTTAAAGTGCAAAGTTGGATTTAAGTTAGTTCCTTTATCACATCATTGTGGTTGACCGGATTTGTCAGGAATTGTGAAGGTACTTAGAATGTGTCCAAATATAGCACAGTTAGCACTATCCATTGACATTGATGCAAGCCATAAGCGGTGGCCAAGCCTAGCTTATCGCTGCTATTTTAGTTCGAATCCTAAAGAGACGGCTACGGATTTATAGGTTGTTTAATTACATAGCTCTGTCTCATAGGCATTGTTTATGAGAAATAAATATTAAACCTAAAATTGTTAAAATTGTTTGTTTGTAAGTTTGTTCACCTTCATACATCCGCGCCATGTGACACCTTTACCCGCGCACAAAGTTTTGTCAACCACTTAAGAGAATTCCTTAATGATTCCCTAAGAGCGTTTACTCCTCACGGTATTTAAAAAATCACTCTCTTTTCACTTTTCATACAAACTTGTTAGTTTCTATGAAAAGTAAAAGAATAATGCTAACTTACTTTTTATGCATACTTGCATAGGTATGTTTAAGTACCAAGTTTAATTAAAGTCGGTTCATTCATTTACAAGAACAAAGACTTGACAGTTTGTTTAAAATATCGTGAGTAGTAAACGCTTTTGATGTACTATGTAACTAGCAAGATTTTTTCAGGCTAGTTACTTTTTAAACTGTGAAAATTTTACAGTTTCTGCGGTATATGCCACGAGCGCGAAGCCGCGGTTAAGTCTAGTGAGAAATAAAAACCTATTTGAATACAAGAATAAAATATTATTCTATGACCTCATTTTATAGTACCTATCTACGTTCTGTTATAAAAAATATTATATTATAAAAATATGTCATTGAAATAATAAGGAAACTCAACGGAATGAATATGATCGGGATTTTTAATCCAATTTACGTTTTTCCTAGTAGATAACACTTTAGAGACATTTGTTTAATTCTACAATAAACTGGAAAGCTTATGTTGCTACCTTTTATATCAACAGTTTCATTGAAACAGATTTTTTCTTAAAAACGATAATACTCGCACTTCTTTGTATTCACAATCTGAAGGTCAATTCTCGTACCTACTTAAAAAAAGTTCAAATTCAAGTCACAATATCATCTCAGTCTCAATCAATGTCAAAACGTGTAAGAGTTGTTTTTTGACATATCCATCTTCAACCACATGATCGCCTACCTTCCGGTGAGATAGTGGTCAAACGCAAGCCATGATAACAAAAAAAAAACTTTTTTCCAAAAAAATAGAACGAAATTAAAGTTATTTATCGCTTTTTTTGGAAGTCGGTTCTATTTTTTTGGAAAAAAGTTTTTTATTTTTCACTTTTTAGTTGTGGTTCCCCATTAAACTGTGATAACAATTCATAGACTTACGATAGCAGCAATCACGGTTGATTTGCTGTTAATTTTTGAAAAGTTCCGTTGTCTGTCTCCGAAACCCATCATCAGATCTTTTTAAAATTTAAATGGGACCATTTCGGAATAAACCCCTTTCGAACAAAAAAAGAGTTTTGCAAATCCGTCAATATGTGACGGAGTTATGCCCGAACATACATAAAAAAAAATACAAACATCCGAATTGATAACCTTCTCCTTTTTCGAAGTCGGTTAAAAAGATTGCGACGGCGGAGATGCGAATGGCAATTTTACTTAAAAAACCGAGAATTAGGTCCAGACTCTCAGGTCTTTGAACTTTATAGTAAGGTGAAAGTGAACGTTTCATAAAGGTTCGACTTTAACGCGGGACAAGCTGATACTCCATAAACAATATAAATATAAAACATAGTTCAGATCTTAGACTATGAAAGGTTATAGACCGAACCGCGGAACGTCATTGGACATTAAATGAAGCAAGATCGTTGAAATGTGTGAGTGACCTTGACAAACGTAACGATGACGTATCGGCTTCTCATTTTGTCTATGTGAGCTTACTTCGCGTGTACAGATACAAGCCGGCTTCTCATTCTGGTACTTCAGATTGCTGGATTTTGACACTCCGTCTATAACCTTTCATAGTCTAAGCTTCAGATAAGCTGCCTCTGGCATGACTATAATTTTCAACTATAGGATACAATCCTTTTTTTGCCAATTTCGAAATCCTTATACGGCATTTTTAATCAAACAACTTTGAATTGCCAAAATGCGCATACATTATGTATAAACTGCACTTGTGTATGTATGTCGCATGTGCCTAGACTGATGATGGCTTTTATTGGGCATTCCGTTGACGTTGTAGACGCCGATTGTAAAGTAAAAACTGTAGCAAAAAATGTGTTGAGACCGGTATTGAGGAATAAGGATGTAGACTTGAATGTCGATCATTTAAGGATATCTTTGAGGATACAGAAAGTTTTTTGCCAAAAATAGTTACATGTAATGTTTTCTACTGGTCGTAAACGTGTAGGTTTATTTAATTTATCAGTCTCTGCTCTATTTAGGAAGTGTTGATTGCATTTGGATCGTTAGTAAAGTATGTCTAACTCTTACGATCCTAATGATGATGATTGGCATCACATGTTTATAATACACTTGTAGTGAGTTTAAAAGTTCCTTTAAGGTTCAAAAATTGCAGTAAATATATATATAACTATACATCACACATATTTTAGATACTGTTTCTGCCCATGGACATGAACTACTCTCTTCAAGGAAGTAATAGAAAATTTCCAAAAAAGAAGTTGTGGTTCCGTACAAAGTTGATCAAAATTAGTATGGGAAGTCCAATTTTTTTTCGGAATTGACTTTGAATTTTTTGAAGAAAGTTGTTCATGTCCATGGGTAGAAACAGTATCCAAAATATGACCACCCATTTCTGTTACACACTATATATTATAATTACCTATGCAGATGTGCTCATGCATATTATAATTACTTATACTGATGCACTCATGCACTCAGACGTGCTGATAAAATATGACCACCCATATCTGTTACACCCTGTATAATATAATTATCTATGCAGTTATGCAATCATGCACTCATGCACTCAGACGTGCTGACGATAAAAATACCAGAAATTTAGCAATCAATGCTTTGTCACTTTGAAAAAAAATTCTCGTATTCGACATTTTCAGCGAAATTCTTTTCACGTTTGGCAGTTAAGAGGCCGTACACGAAATTTTGCCGATTTCGCTGATTTACGTGGTTTTACAGACGTGAATTTACAGTTAAAATAATACATTTCGAAAAGTTTTAATGCACAACAGGAAAGATCGTTTCAATTATGATGTAATGTATGAGCTAGTTTTTTCATTTATATTATAATTACGATTAATCGACTACAAACCGACGACGGTTTTGTGAATTTTTGCTGTAAGGGGTTTAGAATATCACATAATTATGAATCGTATTGACGTCTAAACACTATGAAAAAATTAGAATATATTACTGCAAAAATCTTCTATATAATGTATGAATCACTTTTTGCCACTTTAATATTAAAATTTTTAGTAAAAAAATATTCAACTTAGTCAAATTTTAGAGAAAATGGGCAAAGATTTGCTTTTGATTTTGGCTATTTAAAATTCTTGTTAATTAAATTCAAACAGCAAAAAATAAACTTCAGTTCACCATCAATCGATTTCTTGAGAAAAAATGTAAAAATTACAACAATTTGCCAATAATAAATCTTTTAAAACAACCCAAATCTCGACTTATAATACGCAATGCAAGCTTCGAATCTAGCTCATTCATTGGATCATAATTGAAATGATCTTTCATGTTGTGCATTAAAACTTATAGAAATGCATTATTTTAACTGTAAAATCACATCTTTAAAATCACGTAAATAAGTGAAATCGGCCAAAATTTCGAGTACGGCCTCTTAATGAGTGGTATGGTAGTCTGATCGGAGCTCCAGAAAAAGACATTTCAATCCAAATATCCTTCTGATATCCTTCTCTGGATATCCTTCTGAATCCAAATCCTGAATCTTACTTTCTCTTATAGTTTTTATATCAGAAAATAAGATTCGATCTGTTTTTACTGATGGACTGGTAGTTTTGGCGATGTTTGACGGAGGCCTGTGTTTGATCGTACGTCTTATGGCAGAATGATGATTATGATACTGTTTTTTACAGTCCATAATGTTGTATGTCATACTGGTATAAAATTAAGACGTTTTTGTATTTGCATTACATTTAAAATCTATTACAACTTTTACTCTCCATTTAACTTTTTTGTCTACTCTGACATTTTAAGAACTAATATTTAAGATGATCTTAACAGATTAGCTGGACTTAACATTGACGCCCGTTTAAGGTCAGATCAAGATGAAATATAGAACTTTTTGTAAAGGACCGTATTAATATAAATTGCATACACGGTTACTGGTAAAACCTTCGTTTCGAGAAAATCCAATTTTTTGCTTTTTTTTTAAATTTTCTCAGAATTCGTTATTAGAAATATTAAAAAAAAAAATCGGCAAAAAGTGTGTGTCAGGCCACGCGCAGTGTAGGGCTCCGTAGTCGCCCGTTATAAAATACGGACTTAGAAGGGGGCTATAAATTTATTACTATCAACATATTAATTGAGTTCCTGGTATAACAGAAAATAACTTTTAAATTAAAAACGAAAAAGAAGATTTTATTTTTCCAAATTTTTACATGTTTACTATACGTTTTAAAATAAAATGGCACATGCTAGAGAAGAATGATTGTGCGAAGGAATTTAGAGAGCGAGTAGTAGACAAAATGATAGAAATGGGAGACATGAATGATCGAAGTGTAAATCAAAGCTGGAATGAGATAGCTGGGTGTATTAGGGATGCAGCGAAGGATATTTTGAGAGAGACAAAAGGAAGGGGCACAATAGAGAGGGATACATGGTGGTGGTCTACAGAAATACAGGACGTGTTGAAGGAAAAAAAGAAGAAATTCAAGGAATGGCAGAGTGTAGAACTGGAAAGCGGTAGTTTGAAAGCTGAAAAAAAGAGCGAGTATGATGGGTTAAAGAAAAAAGCTAAGAAAGCCGTGGCAATAGCGAGAGCAAAAGCTCAGGACAAACTGTATGATACACTGAACAGTCCAGCTGGCCAAAAAAATCTGTACCGGCTTGCTAGAGCCAGAGAGAGGAAGGCGAAGGATGTTAGTCGGATAAGATGTGTAAGGGATGAAGGTGGAATGCTTCTATCAGAGGATGAACTGATTAAGGATAGATGGAAGGGCTATTTTGAAAGATTGATGAATAAGGAAAATATCTGGAGTGGTGTTGTAGAGAATAAACCAATAAATGAGGGGTTAGTGAGAATGGTCAGTGTGGCTGAAGTGGGAATAGCAGTGAATGGAATGAAGAATGGTAAGGCAATAGGTCCAGACGGAATACCAATTAAAGTATGGAAGTCATTACGGGTAGATGGATGTACGTGGTTAACTTTGTTCTTCAATAAGTTGTTGCTGGAAGCAGCCATACCTGGTGAATGGTGCAACAGATCGTTGGTGCCCATCTTCAAGAACAAAGGTGATGTGCTGGAGTGCAACAACTATAGAGGAATAAAGCTAATGTCACATAGTATGAAAGCATGGGAAAAAGTTATTGAAAAGCGGCTGAGAGAAGAGAGTGAAATCTCACAAAACCAGTTCGGTTTTATGCCTGGTCGGGGTACAACGGATGCCATTTTCGCTATCCGCCAGCTGTGCGAAAAATACAGAGCTGTGCATAAAAACTTGCACATGGTGTTCATTGACCTCGAAAAGGCATATGACCGGGTGCCTCGAGAGGTTCTGTGGTGGGCCCTTAAGGAGAAAGGTGTACCTGGGAAGTATGTGCAGTTGATCAGAGCGATGTACAGTCGATGCAGTACCCAAGTCTGGTCTGCAGTGGGCACTACTAACAGTTTCAGTGTAGCGGTCGGTTTGCACCAGGGGTTGGCTCTCAGCTCTTACCTCTTCCTGATGATAATGGACGCTCTGACGTCGGACATCCAGGAAGAGGCTCCTTGGTGTATGCTGTTTGCTGATGACATTGTGCTGGTTGCCGAAAGCGGCTCAGAGGTCCAGAGCAGATTGGAGACGTGGTGGCAAAGACTAGAGAGTGTGGACCTGAAATTGAGCAGAACCAAAAAGGAATATCTGTTCTGCGATTTCGGTGGTCTCTCTAGTTCTATGCCTGTAGCTCTCAACGGAACGCCTGTACCGATCTGCTCCGACTTGCGGTACCTCGGGTCGCTTGTTCAGGGGGATGGCGATATAGACCGAGGCGTAACGCGCAGGATCAACTCAGGATGGATGAAATGACGACAGGTCACTGGAACAACTTGCGACTGTCGGATGCCCCTTAAGTTAAATGGGGGAAAATCTATAAGTCCGTGATTAGACCTGTCGTACTGTATGGGTCAGAATGTTGGGCTGTGAAAAAGACGGATGAAAAAAGACTGCATGTGGCGGAGATGAGAATGTTGAGATGAATGTGTGGAGTAACGAGAATGGATAAAGTGCGAAATGAGTACATTAGAGGTAGTTCAAAAGTGGCGCCAGTCACAGAATAGTTGAAAGGGAACCGCTTATCTTGGTATGGTGATGTAAAGACGAGGAATGTAACACATGTAACTAAAAGAGTTATGAATATAAATGTGGATGCATTGAGAGGGAGAGGGAGGCCAAAGAAAGGATGGATGGATTGTGTGAGGAGTGATATGAAAGAAAAGGGAGTGCGTGTGGGTGGATAAGGGTAGGAAGATGATGACTACCCGTTTTAAACATTAAATAAGTAACAACTTCACCTAAGTACTCGTATATTTTTTTAATGATTTTGCCGCGGCCTCGTCAATTTTGAGTTTTCAGGCCCACCGCTCTCTGCCTGACGCAGGTCCTCGACGGACACGGCTGTTTCAGGAGGTTCCTGTATTGGATAAGGCGGGAGAACACGCCCGGGGGTTACCACTGTGTGGATTGCCCAGAGGACATGGTGGAGTTCTGTCCTGCTTGGGCGGAGCACCGCCGTGTCCCTGTGGAGGCGATCGGCGGCAGCGACCTCTTACGTATGGAGGTACGGAGCAAGAGGGAATGGGAAGACACGCCTCCTTCTGCGAAACAGTAATGCTCGCGAAGGAGGAGGCGGAACGCGTAGGAGAGACTCAACAGAGCCCCTAGCAGCCACAGGAGACGCCCTGGGCGTCGGGGGTCACGTGCCGATCTCCGGCCACCGTAGGCGTGGGCTTGCGGACGGGGAGTAGTGGGTAGTTCGCCGTCCGATAAGGATCAGGCCCGAGAGTCAATGGCGCGTCGTGTTCCACGCGCGCCTCAAAGAGATGTCAGCAGTACCTGACGGGGCCCGCTAGGGCCGATGCCTGCCTGGGGTCGCGGACAAATTTGAAATAAAGTTACGCGGCCCTTGGCACTGAAGCAACTGAAGGGATTCGGGAACGGGAAAAGGGAACGGGAAAGGGTGGGTTTAGTCAGTAAATGTCTGACACCCAGTTCCACCCAGAGCGGGAGAAGTCATTGGATGATTTCCTACCCTCTAAAAAAAAGGCCCACCGCTCGTTCGGCATACCATGAAGAAGGAGATGGCGGGATGACATGGATGTCTTCCTTGAGGATTGGAAAGAGGTAGCACAGAACCACCGTTTACAGTGGAAGGAATGGAGGGAGGCCTTTGCCCAGTAGTGAAACAGTACAGGCTACATATAATAATAATAATAATGATTTTGTGTTTTGTACGAAATTTTCCAAGTGGGTAATTTTTACAAGTAGGGCAACTATTACTCTTAAACTAACAGACCCGTGATAGTTTTCCCTCAAAGTTCGATATACAAGTGTTCCTTTTGATATCCCATAAATCTAGAGTATTAATGAGACCATGTCAAAGAGTCACCTGGCATATGAATTTTTTTTTTCGTTTTCTTTTTCATTTCGAACCCTAAAAATCATCAATGTACCTGAAATTCAACAGCATTTATCGCAAAATTTACTATGGGGCTATGTGAAAAAATTACAGATAATATATTATATAATATATTATATCTATATTTAATCGACTATTCAAGAGGTGTTAATATAAAAAAAATGTTAGAGGTGCCCATAAAGTAGTCGATAATGCTGGTAAAGGTAGAATTTGGATTGTCTCGAAACCCTTGGGTTTCCGCCTAGGCTTCTTCGGGTGCTTAATTGTTACAAATAGGTCACACTATCACGTCCTGGTAGGAATGTGTCAAATGACCAGTAACCCTGTATGATATAGAAAGGACATTTACGGATTAGGCTATGTCAGCCGTGACTCCATGAGTGAAGACAAACGTGATCTTAATAGTACCTGCTATATATGGTGTTATCATAAAAGTAAAACAGTTATCTTAGTCATAAACGAATGAAATGGCAGTAATGGAATGTACGTGATTCTTTTTAGTAGATATTTCTTTACTTTACGTAATAATGATCCACTTGCAGGGCGCGTATGTTTGGGGATGGCATTTTGTGGCTGTTTCCAAATGTTATGTCAAATTCAGTTAACGACATGAATGTAGCTATATCTTTTGGTATGAAAGGAGCGTGTACCGATACAATTAATTCGCAGATTCTAGTGTAGGTACTGGCTTTTATTTATAAAATTGTCTGTGGTTGCGTTTACAGATTCCAGAAGTCATACATTGGAAACAATATCTATACATTACCCTTATTGCTTTCGTGCAGGATTTGATCCCGCCCGTAAAGCTAGCGTCAAGGCAATCTGCTAACCGCGCTATTTAATTCTCCATTTCACCACCTAGCGCCTTAAAGCTTCTAGTAGTAGGTAGTATGTACTTTAAGCTTTTGTTAGACACTCCTGATGCAAGTCTCAAATAAATTTCATCATCACCATCTTGTGTAAGTTCGTAGCTAACTTATTGAATAGATCGCTTATCAACTACTTAACTTTTAATTGCTTTTTAGTCCCCGTTATGAAAAAATAATAACTTAATTTGATTGCCACATACTTACATTCGTTTGAGAGGCGTTAGTATAATTTTAACGGCAATGGACAGATTTAATTACCAATTGCAATGCAGGGCTAGTTACAATTTGCATATACCTACTTGGTTTAAAGTCTCTAGGAGATCGTAAAATTATTCTTGAAGTGTGCATACGAGTTTAATAAACGGTTTTATTTCCATAAATTAATTAAAACAACGTGCGTGTCAAAAAGTGAGTGTATAAGATAATAAATACCACTTAAACTCAAACCAGAATGAAAAGTTCAAGCAATGTGTTAAAAAATAAATGCGATCTGCCATATATGACGGGGTAGGTATGATAATTGAGAAATAATGGTATTAATATAAGGTAAGCACATTCACTGAATGTCAACGGCTGACTGTTCACCATCCAAAATATCAACTTTAAAGTTGATCTGGTTTGGCGATGCTCCATGCAAAGTTATAATTATATATATTTTTCTTTTTTTACGGGATGGGTCTGCTGTTGACCATGATCTTGCCTGACGGAATGCGACAGCTAAGGTCTACTATGTAATATTATTAAGGTTTACTGTACTAGTATATTCTCGTTAACGTGATCTACGAGTATTTGCAAGCAATTAAAATAATGTGTTTAAGTGGACATTCTGGCGAAAAAGTATCGGGAACTGATAATTTGTTTATGATTCCTAATTCAATTTTTTTGTTTTTTTTTCCTATTTTGGCACAACTGTTTTCCATTTTGGCGCGGAGTTTGAGTTGCATCTGTCATTTAGATTAAATACAGTGCCGTTTTTTGTTGGATCATCTCTAGTGTGTGTTGCAAATTTCATAATGAACAAAAACAACGAACAAAGAGTTTGTCTCAAATTTTAAATCACAAATGAAATTTCGTGTTCGGGGTTGCTGAAAATGTTACAGAAAGCTTACAGTGAATCGACTTTATCAAAAGCGTGCCTATAAGTGGTACAATGCGTTCAAAAGGGGTCGACATGTGATGGAAGATTTGCCTCGCTCTGGTAGGCCATCAACGTTTTAACTAAAGTTAACATCGCAAAATTGAAGGAAATGGTGACTTAAAATTCTCATTCAAGTTTGAGAGAGAAAACCGTTGAACTTTCGTATCTCACGACTCTATCTGTACCATTTTAAACAATCACTTGGGTATGAAACATGTTGCCGCTCGACTAGTCTCAAAAGAGCTGCATTATCTCCAAAATCTCAATCGCATTAGAGTCGTTGAGGACATGCTGGAACGAGTCAATTCCGACATTACATTCATGAAACGCAATTACTGGTGACGTGGGTTTACGAGTTCGACACGCAAACCAGTCAACCAGCTTCGGAGTCGCACCCGTTTTCATAAGGTAGAAGACATAAAAGAGAATTCGCGGCGAGAACTGAATTCAATTCCAGAAAAAGTGTTTAAATAAATGTTTCGATGATTGAATTATTCGTTGGCGTAAGAGTATCATTTCAACAACAACAGACTCACCCGTGAGGGCGAGCCCTCAGCAGCACTCGCCGCAGGAGACGCCCTGGGCGGAAGACGTCGCGAGACGATCTCCGGCCACCGTAGACCCGGGCCTGCGGACGGCGAGTAGTGGGTAACTCGCCGTCCGATCAGCACCAGGCCCGAGAGTCGACGGCGCGTAGTGTTCCACGCGCGCCTGAATGGTTGTCAGCAGAACATGACGGGGCCCGTCATGGCCGATGCCTGCCCAGGGATTGTGGATAAATTGGAAAGTGAGTTAACGCGCCCTTGGGCATTCAGGGCAGGGAAGGAACAGGGGTGGATTTTAGTCAGTAAGAGTATGACACGCCCTTCCGCTCCACGCTAGAGCGGGGGTTGTCATTGGATGATTTCCCACCCGACAAAAAAAAAAGTGTATCATTTCTGAAGGAGCATACTTTGAAGGCCGTAAAATAAATTTGGAAGAATAACTAACATTTTGTGTATTATTGACCTTTTCCCGGTACTTTCTTGACAGAGTAGTATATAGTTAAAGTTAGTTAAGTATATTTTTGTTTCATGTAATAACTTAGTAAAATTAAAAACTGATGCGAGATAGTCTAAGGTTTGTGATTTAAATTTAAATTAATTGAATAGAAATAATAATAAATCAGCTGTCGTAATTATCACAATCTTGCACATTAACAAAACAGTTCAGATTTTTTTTCACTTATTTTGTATGGAGTTTTAATGAACCGCGTTCTTCAATAACGGCATACATCATTGTCTACGGCCACAGTTTATAGGTAGTTGCGTATTATTATGTACTTTGTTTTTTAATACAGCATGTCCAAAGTGGGACTATTATCTCTTATTACGGTCACAAAACTAGGGCCGACACGCTTTTGTTTTACAAATGAGAGCTGCACTTTGCAGTTTGGCTCCTTTGTTTCTTTTTGAGCTAAGTTATGCAATATTACCTAAAAACGAAAGCCCAAATCACTGAACCACTCTTAATGACGACATTCTAGCCTTATTAGGCCCTATCCCTAAAAACACTAGCTAGAGAAAACCATGAAATTAGGGCAAACTGACATGGCTTGGTTTTTAGAGATACTGATGGGGATAAATCGCTTATAAACAAAGGGATTTTGGCTTCCGTGTTTACGTCTTCAGCTTCTGATTTCCATTAATTTCTTTACCTATTTCGGACATAAGAAACAGAAAGGTAGACCGCCTGAAGATTTTGTTTTAAGGCCCTACTACCAAGTGGCGCCCTCATTGAATAAAAAATCGTAGCATAGCATAGAAAATAAATATTAAAGAATCCAACGTCAAGTTTGTTACAAAGAGGATAAAGTATTTTTACGTTGTTAAAACAGGTCTCAAAATGTTTCGTATCCAAAGTAGTAAGCAAAAGTACCTAAAACGGCCGTTTTTGACACTTTTACCTACTACTTTGGATACGATGAGCTCATGTGATGGAATAGGTATGGCCCACTCTTTACTTCTCTAGAGGCATATGTCCCCCCAGGTGAGAATGTAATAGGCTGATTAATTATTATATTTTATTTTGTTTAGAATTTTTTAAATTATGTGTAATCAAGTAAATATAACATTGCACTCTTATAAAGACAGTGATGAAGCCTATAGACATCGCTCACAGAGCCATACTTAAAGTTGCCACCTTTCGCCCTATCTTATTTTCAACGACCGAACTTTATAAATCCTGGAACATTTTAAATGTACGACAACAGTACAGTTTACATACAGTTTTACTCTAACATTCTAGAACACCTTACAGACATATCTGTGAACGTCGGAAAGACAGAATCTGCACAATTCCACCTCCACGTACCTCGTTCGTAAACGATTCTCTTTATATCGTGCTCGTTCTCTCTATAATAAAATTAATGCAAAATGCCAAATCTTTAAACTCTCATTCTACTATTGTAAAAAACTGTACGGACACTCCTTTTGGACCGCAATTATAATAACACTGGATTATTCCTCACAAAGTAATCACGTAAACACACACATATACACACGCACACACACATACCCACACACTCAAGATAATATATGTTTTGTATAAATAATAATAAAAATAACTATAGTATAGTAATTACACTTAAGTCTAGAGGCTGTTACAAATTTCAAATCTCTTGTAGCGACATCTATGACGCTACATACGAACTAGAACAGCAAAATTCCTACATCGCGCAAGCAGAGTTCTCCGCGCGATTTGGACATATACAACAGTCCGAAATCAACTATCGGGCAGTTGCTCGGACCAGACACAACACCCGTCTGGTCGGAGGATCCTCCCTTTTCAATAGAGGTTGTGGGACTTTACACCCTGTTCCGCATACCTCCATAATGGTGACCCCGACGGGATCGTGAGCGCAGCTTTCGTCATGACGTCATCACCTCGTCAGCGCAGCCTTCGTGCAGCTACTTCAGCGTGACGTCATCATCATCACTTCTTCCAAGCACTTCAGCAACGAGTCATACAGCCAGCCAGTACAACGACAACACCGACAACGATAACGCCGACAACGATACGCCGACAACGATAACGCCGACAACGATAACGCCGACAACGATAACGCCGACAACGATACGCCGACAACGATAACGCCGACAACGATAACGCCGACAACGATACGCCGACAACAATAACGCCGACAACGATACGCCGACAACGATAACGCCGACAACGATACGCCGACAACGATAACGCTGACAACGAAACGACGCACCGCTCCGACTCATTGGAGCCCGCAGCAGTACTCCGACTCACTGGAGCCTGCAACATCATTCAGAATCACTGGGATATCATCACCGCAGACAGTTCCGACTCAAAGTGAACTATGCGCCT
This sequence comes from Polia nebulosa, assembly GCA_951329385.1. Taxonomy (NCBI): domain Eukaryota; kingdom Metazoa; phylum Arthropoda; class Insecta; order Lepidoptera; family Noctuidae; genus Polia; species Polia nebulosa. Next base: position 17,546,905 of record OX589599.1, on the reverse strand, counting down.
CTTCCGGTTCCGACTCACTGGAACCAGCCTTCCACTGGCCCGGCAAGCATCACGTATGAACAACTCATCGAGAAGAGAACAATCGATTTCCGATCTCTGGAGGGGAGTGATGTAGCGACATCAATGACGCTACATACGAACTAGAACAGCAAAATTCCTACATCGCGCAAGCAGAGTTCTCCGCACGATTTAAACATATACAACAGTCCGAAATCAACTATCGGGCAGTTGCCCGGACCAGACACAACACCCGTCTGGTCAGAGGATCCTCCCTTTTCAATGGAGGTTGTGGAACTTTACACCCTGTTCCGCATACCTCCATACTCTTTTATGTTAAGCACACACTACTTTTATATTAATCCGCCAATCAGGGAACCGGCACTGTCTCTCCTTAATACAGGCAATATTTTAGCCTATCTAGGAGAACAGTATATATTTCACCCGTTTCTATTGCATAAATTGAACCTAAAAATATATAAATGTAATATTTTGTAAACTTTGCAATCCCATTCTGAAATAAACTATTATTATTTCGTTTATTTATTTGTATATACATATTCAATTATATTTTTAAATATTTCAATAAAAAAGATAAAAAAAACATTTAAGTAAAAATATAAAAAATAGTGTCACACCTGTTTCGGGAACAAGGTTATTATTGTTATATGCATTTAATTATTTTATTTAAATCTTTAGAATCTACTTAATAGTTCACTTCAATTCCATTTCGTTCGCTTATAGCGCGCAAACAACATTTAATACCTATTCATCTTCTATTGTAACTGAGTCAAAAGCTTATTTTTACATAGCTCTAATCTTGATGACGTCACTGAGAAAATAAATAACATTTTTATAGGAATTATAATCACAGAAATGTTCAAAGGCATCTATGGCGTTGAAGTCTCCCATAGAAACAGTAGAATGTCGTTTTTCATTGGAGGATTTTAGCATTGGAGTAGGTACTAAAGGTACTTTTTCACCGAGCGATTCCCGGGAATACGGCGGCACTGTGATCACGTGGTATTATAGGTACATGTGTGCACAAGCCTTCAGAGAACAACGGCCTGATCAGACATAATCTTCATGGATTAGTAGTAGAATAATGTTTCAACATTTGTAGATAGACACATGACATGATAAAAAAATCCGTTTAGATTTTCGCTAAGTGAGAACATTTTGGTCGTGACCGTAACTGTGTTGTTTATGAAGTTATATTTAGACTGAAGTGTTATCTTAATGTTCCTTATCAATAAAGTGAAGTAGTTATTTAAGTCAATTTATATTCCGGTTTATTGAATAAGTTCGTCACGCCAATGTGATCGGAGCCTGCTATTATGTTAAAAATACAATGGGAATTACATAATATTTTAATTTTGTGGTGGTGGGAAGGCATCCAATGACTTCTGAGGGCGTGTCAGACTTGAAATATACCTACTGGTAGTTATAGGCACCTTTGTTTGAATTTTCACATAGTGTAGATATTTGCTACATATCCTCATGAATCAGTCTGTCAAATGCTGAAAACTGCATGAAAATCGGTTCAGAAGTTTTTGTGTTTCTTGCGAACAGACAGACAGACGCGGCGAGGGACTTAATTTTTAACCGACTTTAAAAAAAGAAGTCGGTTCTATGTTCGACTGTATGTAGGTATGTTTTTTTATGTCCATTGATTTCTCTGTCTTTTGTGGTCTGATTTTCAAAATTCTTTTTTTATCCGAAAGAGTATACTGCATAGGTGGTCGCATATAATTTTTATCGAAATTACTTCTGCACTTTTTGAAAAAAAAAAAACAAAGAATATGTATACATAGATGACGTTTTGGTCTCCTTAAATTACGAGTATGTTCAAATTCCATGTTCCATGTTATTAGTGTGGGGCAACGTTTTTTTTAAAAACAAGAACAACAAGAAACAAGATTTTTTGTAAAAAAGTTTTCTTATATTAGTATGCAGGCAATATGTAATCGTAGCAACCAACAACTGTTAGAGTTCGTCCATGTTGCGGCTATTAGCTCTACGTTCCGACATGCCCAAAGTTTGAATTATGGAATCCGACATCACATACATTTGAACAAACAAACAAAAATAAAGTTCTTTTAAGAAATAAATCTCAATCACGATAAACGTATAAAACATTAACTTTTGTTGTCCTACTTTAGAGAATAGAAGCTGTGGCGGACGCGGGGGCGAGCTGACTGCACAATGTACCTTTGTGGTAAACTGGAGCGATCTGATAAAAGTGTTCCTTCGAACAATGCGTTATACCGCTCACGTTTGCATAAAAGCGTCCTGCTGTTACACCGAAGCGTAACATAAAACAACCGGCCTTAAAAGGCAAACATTGAGTGCTCAGTTGCTTGCTGTTGATATCAAGCGCGATTTATCGCTATGCGCGTCGGTACCTTCAGATAAGATAGTCGATAAAAGGCTTTTATGAATTCATGAAATAAAAGTAAATCTTTTTTATGAGTGAGCAGTTATTTCTGTAGAAGCTACTCGTATATTGTCTTTGTAAAGTTCAGGGCTCAATTTAAAGTTGTTTTAAATCGTATATGATAGCAATCTTTGTTATTTTTTTTTTGCTGAGTGGTGCTGATGTCACGTGGATTAGCACCACTCAGCTCAACCATATTGAAGGGAACCGAATTACCCAACACACGAGCAACCATCAGCGAGACATTTGAGTGAGCATGACAAAGTCTCAACTGCCATGCTCGTTCATGTCAAAAATGCAGTTACATTATGCCCCATGGGACTCATATTTACAAAATTACTACGTTGTAACTATACTATACTACTACTACTACTATATTTACAATACTATAACTTTTGAAAAGTTAAAAAAAACACATTAGTTATAAACTAAAAAAAATATGATAAATAAACCATGTTTAGAAAAATAAAAACTTTTTTACAAAAAAAAAAAACAACCGACTTCCTAAAAAGAAAATACACTAAAATTTAAAAAATAACTTTAATTTCGGAAGTCGGTGTCAAATAACGAAGTAATAAAATACAAACACCAACACTCGCTTGTTTTTTTTTGTTAAAAAGTTTTTTATTTTTCAATTTTTAGTTATTATACCCCATAACTAAAAACTCCAATAACATGGAACGTGGAATTTAAACATACTCGTAATTGGAGAAAACAAAAACGTCGTCTAGGTATACGTATTTTTCGTATTTGTTCAGTTTCTCAAAAAGCGCTAAAGCAATTTCGATAAAATTTATATGGGACCACCTCGGGAGTATATGCTTTCGGATAAATAAATAATTTTGAAAATCGGTCTACAAATGACGGAGAATTTAGCGGAAATACATAAAAAAAAAACATACATACAGTCGAACATAGAACCTCCTCCTTTTATCGAAAGTCTGTTAAAAAGGGAGGGCATCTCTTCCAAATATAAAAAAAAAAAACTGACTAGTGGACCCATGTGGCTGTGACTGTGGAGCAGGAGCCTTAAGCTAAGCATTTTATCAAGGATATAATCCTTCAATTTATAGTATGCTTGTCTACATAGTGTGCGTTTTATGCATGTTTTAAATTTTGTCTCATTTAGTTGGAAAATATCTAGTGGTATTTTGTTATAAAATTTTACACATTACCCCATAAAAGAATTGTGTACTTTAGCCAATCTGAATCGAGGTAGATCTAATTTGTTCCTATTTCTTGTATTAAAATTATGTGTGTAAAGAGATGCAGATTTTGCCGAACATACGTACATGTTTATGTTTGAAAAAATCTGCATCTCATTACCTACATATTTATATTCTTAAACAGCTCCCTAAGAGAATCGCGCCTGCAAAGATTATATATGGCTCTAATAGCTCTTTTCTGCAGAATAAAAATAGACTCACGGATCTCGGGTGTATTGGTACCCACGGTACTCGGTATTTTGCTACGGGCCTGCGCCCGTCCCTATAGCAGAATACTGTAAGACATGATACTATGAAAGTAACTAAAATAGACCAGTCTCGCGGTATCTACATCAGTAAACTGACGGATTTTTCTGACAGCATATGCTGCTGAACTTAACCGTCCTGCAAGAGATTAATCCTAGGTCCTTAAGAGATAAATGTGGATCCCATTGTAGCCTTGAGTCGAGCATAGTTCCCAGGAAAACCGTATTTTCGACGAATTCTAGTTTTTCCTTGTTCAATACTATGTCACAACTATTACTTTTAACATTCGGTAAGCAATCTTATGCACTTAGTTTTTTTAAATATTTAATACTCTAATATTAGCAGTGAACCAGTTTTGGACCTGCTGAAGGGCGTTACTTACATCGTCAAGATTTGTGTATCGTCAGCAAACAATACTATTTGTGGTTGATTTTTTAATAGTAATGATATATTAAAAAATATTATCTTGGATGGTGTCAATTCTAATTAAAATAAAATAATTATGTATCTACCTACTTTATTTTTTTTACATGTAAGAATGTCACCTATAATCATTAAAACAAATACTAACTACATCGCTTTTATCGATAAGACCGCCCATTGTGTCACCGAATGTTATGGATTCCATAAAAGTTTTATTTACTGTAACTGGTGAATAAAATAAAGAGTTGGTATTCTTACTAGCTATCTAAATATTGGGTTCAATATTCATCGAATATCCTTTGTCGAGTGATCAAATCACAAAGTTTTCGTTTATGTTTCTTAGATAAATGATATTATTACACATAAGTGTCACATGCGGTCGTTAGTGACATTTCCTAAAGGGAAGCACCTTACACAAAGAGTAGTGTAAGACGTGACGCGATTGTTGACGTCATAAGGCTGTATATACAGTTAATAGGCTACGGCGGCCTTATGAATAATTCCTTTTTATTATGTCACTTCGAATTGGTTGAGACGCTTAAAAAATCTGGGTAACCCAAAAAGTACTTTAGTGAAAAATATCTAAGTGACAGGTACCAAACATAATATATTAACAATATGTCGACTAGAGATTAAAGCTTAGTGTTGGCAGCTACCTACTTGCTGTACAAATTCTATTAATTTAAAACAGTTCACTTCCTTATTTTTTGCTACGTCATTCACGGAATTACAAGTCTATACCTTCAACATTACCTATATATTATACAAGATATTATTTAACAAACAATAAGAAACAATTGCGGTTAGGCTTCCCGATGTAAATTACTCTAATAATTCCGCGTAAACGGAATTATTACTAGACATTTTTATGGCCGGTGCTGTAGTCGCGTTGGCAACCAGCTTTACTAGATCAAGGCGATCCACGACCGTGTCAACACAGGTAGTAAGTTGGCATAAGCTAAACATGAGCTGGCCTACCCCCGCAAAACAAGTCCAGTGGTTCGACTGTTGTCTCAACTCAATGATTTGTGGTCACTTTGGACATCGAACATGGTGGTATGACTAAAAGATTCAACTTACATAATTATGTATGTGTAGTAGTAAGACATGGTTTAGCAAAATCCATATAGATTTTCTTTTTTTGTTGTGATATACAAGTTGTACACGAAAATACAATAATAAATGAAAACAGAGGTATTGCTTATCATTATATGAACAACTTTTACAATGGGATGAACACCGAAATCACGAAAAATCCTTTTCGATTTTTTTGCGTTATTCCAGGTGGTTTATGTTCGCGCAAAAAAATCTTAAAATCATTAAAGCTGCGTAATCCTGCCTAGAGATACTACTGGACCCTAGCTAATGATCAAATGTGTCACAGGTTTTCTCGGCATAGGTTTCTCGAGTGTGTGTTTTTGAAACATTTTGTTAGATATTGTATGTCAAAATTACCTTTGAGAAACCACTGAAATGTTTATGTGGAGTCAGCACCCTGGACATAGGCCTCTCAGAAGTATCACCATTACAACCTGTGGCGGGAAGCACAGGACCAGTACAGCGGGAAACACCCTTCGTACAGCAGATGAAGGGTATTTTTCCATCAGTTATGTCTAATAGAAAAAATAACATTTTGAGGATAGTCTTTAAAAAGTCCTAGATATCCCAGATTGTTACTGTGGTCATTGAACCGGTACCATATCAAGTTTGTGGCTGGAGTTCGCAGACAGTTTGCTGGGATGATAATGTGCGTGTTCATTATCATTATTAGATAATCGACATACAATACTTCGTTATTGCTCGGGACGGTTAACATTTCGGGGAACTTATTGGTGGATCACATAACACATCTATAATATAACTTAGGTAGGTACCTAATAATTACGTGATGATCTTGAATCCTTCTCGGTCGATATAAGTTTTTGGGATTATATTTAAAATTCAGTACTAATATGTTATAAAGGTTACGTTAACAGGTAATTTGAGATGTTTTGTATGTTCGCATTTGGCCATCATTTTTAGGGTTCAGTAGTCAATAAGTCACGCCGACAAAGTGCAAATAAAAAAACACCATCAAAAATGAGTGTACAGACAGACGCCAGCAAAAGTCGATAAGAATTCTCACAAAGTATTAGTTTGACGTTTAGTTTGACTTACGACCTTCTATTTTCAAGTTTTCGCCAACAAATGATTGAAATTCACAATTTCATCAACTTAGCATAAGTCAAGATGGCCCAGTGGTATAGAGCACACAGATTGAAGCGCAAATCAGTGTGGCGCAAGTTCAAAACCCACGCAATTGTTGACTTTTTGTAAGTTCTTACCCGATTGGAAGTAATGGATTAGCATTACATATATTAAATTATTCTTTAACTTGTTCACACATTTCTTAGGTGTTATTTTCGTTTAAAACAGCTATATCTTTTAACTTGTGCCATCGCCTTATCTTAAGAATGCAGTGAACTCGCTATCAATTTTGTTGACTATTGTCAACAAAATTGATAGCGAGTTTACTGCATTCATTTTTCTTCATTTCATTCAATCATCTTTAATCATGATTCTATTTTGTTTTTTATTCTTCTACCCGCACTGTTCTAACATAATAGTTCAATTTATTTTTCTCATCTAATTGACGATTATCTTGTGAGAACTAAAGTTCTTTTAACAGAAATTGAGGTTTAGTTTCAATCTTCTTTTCGTCAAGAAAATGAACAATTAAGCTATGACCTCAATACATTCATTGTGACGTTACATAAATATAAAAGGTTTACAAAGTCTAAATCATAGATCACTTTTCAATAAATAACTGGATATAAATAATTATATTTTATTTTAATCAAATTTTAATATCCTTTCATTGTTACGTTATTCATATTATGAATGGTCTAAGTGGGTATACTTCCAACAAACAATCTTACACGTAACATAGATAACGGTTACAAGATAACTTTTTTGTCTAGGTAACAATTCGACGTCACAATTCACATAAATGTTTAATTTGTAAATCATCATTCTCCTGCCCTTATCCCAATTTATTTGGGGTCGGCGCAACATGTCTTTTTCTTCCATACTCCTCTATTAGTCGTCATCTCTGTAGTCACCCCTTTTTTACCCATATCCTCTTTCACACAGTCCAACCATCGTTTCTTTGGCCTTCCCCTACTCTTATAGCCATCCACATCCATACACAAGACTTTCCTCACGACATTTTCTTTATTCCTCCGCATCACATGCCCATACCACGACAACCGATTTCCACACAACTTTTGAGTCAGCGGTGCCACTTTCAGACTTCCTCTTATATACTCATTCCTAATTCTATCCATGCGCGTAACACCACACATCGCTCTTAGCATTCTCATCTCAGCTACATGCAATTGCTTTTCATTTATCCCTTTTGTGGCCCAACATTCTGAACCATACAAGACAGCAGGTCTGACCATTGTTTTATAAATCTTCCCCTTAGGTTTTAGGGGAATGCGGGAGTCACAGATAGTCCCGGTGACCTGCCGCCATTTCATCCATCCAGTGTTAATTCTGTGCTTAACAGTCCGATCTATTTCGCCATCGCTTTGCACGAGTGAACCGAGATACCGAAAATCGGAGCAGACTGGGAGAAGCGCGCCATCTAGCACTACAGCTTCAGAACTGGAGAGACCGCCGAAATCGCAGAACATGTATTCAGTTTTGGTTCTGCTTTCAAGCCAACTTTCTCCAGCTTCTGTTGCCATTTCTCCAATCTGCTCTGGATCTCAGGTCGTCCATCTTCACCGATCAGAACAATGTCGTCGGCAAACAGCATGCACCAGGGTGCCTCTTCCTGTATTTCCGACGTAAGAGCGTCCATAATCTACAGGAAGAGGTACGGTTTAAGATATTTATTTCTCAAAAAGAATACAATTCACTTATCATGAGAAATACAGGTTAATCTTAATACTAAAAAAAATACGAACTTATGAAGAACGGCGGGTACTCGTGAATAAGCTAATAACAATGCACAAACAACTTTTCTGTAGCAAGTGGGTAACAAGAAAAAGTGGGTGTACTATTACATATCGTTTCTTGATGGCAAGTCAAATAGCAATTACACGTCGTTACATCAAACTAAATGGGCAAATATTTTGAATTTGTTAAAATTTATATAATATTAAAAGCTTAGTCTTTTATTTTATTTTCACCTTATTATTTATTTACAATTAGTAGTAGTTGGATAATTATAGTAGACACAAATGTAGAGGTAGCAGAAGTAACGAGGTAAGGACTTAAAGCCGACCCTTGATGCAAGCCTACAGCCACACTGAACTTATCGGTGTTGCCAGCAGCCGACCGGACGTAGGTACTAGATTTTCTGTACATAGCACGAATCAACTCAACATACTTCCCAGGCAAACCTTTCTCTTTCAAGGCCCACCACAACACATCCCGAGGTACCCTATCATACGCTTTCTCAAAATCAATGAACACCATGTGCAAGTTCTTGTGTACACGTCTGTACTTCTCGCACAATTGACGGAGAGCGAAGGTGGCGTCCATTGTCCCTCGACCTGGCATAAACCCAAACTGGTTCGGGGTAATCTCACTTTCCTCTCGCAATCTTTTCTCTATCACTTTCTCCCATACTTTCATAGTATGTGACATGAGCTTTATCCCTCGATAGTTGTTGCAGTCCTGTACATCCCCTTTATTCTTGAAGATGGGCACTAGCGAACTATTGCACCATTCTTGTGGGATCACTTCTTCATACAACAACTTATTGAAGAATAAAGTCAGCCACATACATCCATCCTCTTTTAAACACTTCCATACTTCCACTGGTATGTCATCAGGGCCCATGGCCTTTCCATTTTTCATACATTGAACTGCCTTTCTTACTTCATCCATGCTAATTTCTCTCACCAAACCCATATTTACTTGTACATCTTTGAGCACACCACTCCATTCATTCATTTTTTGTTTAATTTGTAAATATAAAGAATAAACATTTTTATTAAACACGTCTTTTTATTTCCACCTTACAACATCGAAAAGATGTAACAACTAAATAATTGCAAATTACGAGTGATTCTTCTTGTGGTTAATAGATTATTTTCGTAATTTGCAACTATTTAGTGCAAAAAATGCAACAGTATTTTTCATAGAAATATAAAAAACAACTATATTAATATAGATTGGGAATTTTCAAAGTAAGAAATAACCGCAACGGACCGACCATGATTTGAACTCGGGCTACGTTATTTGCGAATCCAACACTTAGTTCACCCCCCGGGCACTCGAGGCAGGGAGGAACAGGGGTGGGTTTTAGTCAGTAAGAGTCTGACACACCCTTCCGCTCCACCCTAGAGCGGAAGAAGTCATAGGATGATTTCCCACCCCCCAAAAAATCAGTACTTAGTAAAAACAACACTTAGTTCATACGGCTACCAGCACATGACATATTTGCGCGAATTTTATCAATGCAATGGTAAGAACAAGTCGCCTCTGTGACTGTGTGATGCGTATTCAATGGCACAGAAAAATAATAATGATGTTTTTAAGCTCAGTGCGACGACCAGTTCCTTAGTGTGTGTTATTTGTGGAATGTGGATACTCATACACGCGCACACATACGCACGGAAGTATCGTGTTCGCTCGGTTCGTAGCAATGTAATCTTTAGCGTTCTTATGGACTTTTGCGGCCTCACTGTACCTCCTTTACAAGTAAAGAGGGGATGTTTTTTTTTCTCGTCAGTCCCATGGTGTGGGGTGTCGCTGGATAGGCCGTTCAAAAATATTACGGGTCTGTAAAAAACATTTTTCGATTCAGAGATCCGTTTGCATAAAAATATGCTTTAAATTGCTAATTTTTGGTAAAGTGTCTCCGCTTTTTTTTTGTGGGGGTGTGAAATCACCCAGTGACCTCTCCCACTCTAGGTGCAGCGGCAGGGCGTATCAGACTTTTACTTACTAAAACCCACCCCTGTTCCTTCCCTGCCTGAGTGCCCAGGGGCGTGGTATCTCTGTTTCGAATTTATCAACGACCCGGCAGAAGTGTCCCAGCTAAATGGTTGTTTTTGAAAAAAATCACAGCAGTAGTATATGTATATCGGGTGTAAATAGACAGTTTCCGAAGCTGAAACCCACATATTCTACCCATTATTTGGATCATTTTTCTCCACTAGACAATACCTGGGAATCCACTGGTTCTGGAGATATTGAAGGTCAAAGGCGCATTTTTTTAAAATTACTTTTTATGAAAATAAATTCAGCGTTATTAATAAAGTTTTTTCCAAACATACGTTACCTGAAATTTTGATTTTTTTGTTTGAATTTTCGAAATTACGCATTTGAAGTTACAAAAACGTAATGAATACCAAACGTATCCGACAAGTAGCTACGTGGCTTAGAACAAAGGGGCTGGGTTTAACTTTAACTTTAAATGTGAATTATTGGTATTTAAGGCGGGCACCAAATGTTACACTAACGTGCCAGACGTAAATAATATAAATAATACTCCGTTGTCTAAAGTTACAAAATTTAAGTACCTGGGTCACTGGGTCACTCATGACCTGAATGATGACCTGGACATAGAAAGGGAACGCAGGGCGATGGCTATCCAAGGTAATATGCTGATCCGCAGATTTGCACGTTGTATGACGCAAGTCAAATTAACCCTTTTCAGAGCATATTGCCAGTCTTTTTACACGTGCAGTCTGTGGGTCAGGTATACACTGAGGGCATACAACGCGCTGCGTGTCCAGTACAACAGTGTATTCAGGATGCTGTTGGGTCTACCACGCTTTTGTAGCGCTTCCGGGATGTTCACCGAGGCCAGGGTTGATGGCTTTCATGCCATTATACGGAAACGGTGCGCTTCTATTCTCGGTAGAATACGTGCTAGCTCCCACAGCATCCTGAGTGTTTTGTGTGATAAGTGGGACAGCCCCATGCTAGCTCACTGGATACGGCGCATACGTAGGTGTCAGTCGTTTCAATTTTGTATATAGAGTGGTTTTTTACTAACATTAGGTTAAGACTTTACTAACAATATATGGATTTCATTGATCTGAAATAAATAAATAATAATTATAATTAACTCCACTTGCCTGGGTTCGCGTTATATTGCGTGCAATAAAAATAGTTTTTTTTTCGTACTCATAAATAAAAGTCGTTTTTCCAGCAATATTTTTTGCGCAAAACAACTTTGTTAGATGTACAGTATGCGTAGTTGATGGCTATGTGATGTGTGTTTTTACATCCTGTATATAACGAACTTTGAAGGAAATCTATCACGGCTAAGTTAACTTTGTTAGTTTAAGAGTAATAGTCGCCCAACTTAAAAAATGTACTACCTAATTGGTACGTAAAACACAAAATCCTTAGAATAAAAAGTACTTAGGTGAAGTTGTTACTTATTTAATATTTAAAATGGGTATTAAATATGTGAATATTTGGAAAAATAAAATAAAAAATTTGATTTTTAATTAAAACATTTTTTGTTAAACTGTGAACTTAATATGTTCATGTTAATGAACATAAATTAACTGATTTAGTCAATTTAATGTTTCTAAAATTTAAAATTGAACAGTACCCACAAAGGGACGAGGGTTCAAGTTACCGGTCGTATCAAGGAGTACTACTTTCAGCACCTAGCCTTAGATCCAGCCACCCAATGAGAGCCTTCAAGCCGTTTGTTTGACCACTACTATTATTGAAATAAGTTGTGGCTTCTTAACCTCAAAAGTGACCGACACTATGATTAACAAGCCACAAAATTATAGTATTTACGTTATAAAGTAGGTTAACTTTATGCTAATTATGTGAGATAGTTGTACAAGAATAGCGTCCAATGGCGACGCGGAATGCTATTCGTTTTACCGAAGGCCTTGCTTTAGTTTATTCAATGTTGATTTTTTGTTTAGCGTACACTGTAATTACAACAAAATGGACAGTCTTGATTGAATAATAAGTACTTGCAGGCGCAGTTAGATTGGTGTCTATTGGTAAATGGTACATTTTTTTTCGTTACTAAGAAACTTATGAGTCTTGATATCGTCAAGATACCATGGATAACAACTAATTGGGAGAACTCGTTTTGATTTCAATTGGCAGAGTGACTGAATAATAAGTTGCTGGTAGCGGGTTCGATTTCCGCCGGGAACAAATAATTGTCTGGCCTACATAAATTGTTTCAGGTCATTGTGATTTAACATTTGTGTTCATTAACGCACTGCCAAGAGAATTTCCTATTTGGCAGATAAGTAGCTCAGAAACAATTATTCCTTTTAAAATCCCACTAATATTATAAATGTGACAGTTTGTGAAGATGGATGTATGGCTGTTTGTTACTCTTTCACGCAAAAACTACTGAACTTTACAGTAATATACCTGCCTATTTTATACATCAGTATAATATATGTAGGATGACTGTTAATTAGTGACCGATGCATTAACACGTAATTGTACTCATGATAACAAATAACTTTTACTGTGGGACCAAACCTGGAATCGCGAAAAAAAATAGGCAGTACAGTACATTTTGACCAGTCAGTAGGCGAACATAAATGTACTGAACAGCAGATTTTTTTCGCGATTTCAGGTTTGGTCCTATAGTAAAAGCTGTTTGTTATCATGAGTACAATCACGTGTTTAAGTATCGGTCACTAATCTATATAAGTACAACAATTTAAAGTAGAGGGAAGTAATAATTCCACGCGGGTTAAGCCGCTGGCAGAAGCTAGTTATTAATACATTACTAAAAATATATAAAAAAAATATTTCAAAGCCTGCCGATATATATAATTAGTTGTTTACGTCTGCTTCATAGATACATGCGTGGGTTGGGGGCAAGAGCCTCCTTCCAAACTGTAGGTTTGTTTACTAATACCAGCTGCTCCATCAACGCTTGTATTGATCACGACCCGAGGCTTTAGTCTAAGACAGCAAACATCACATAACTTTACTGTTATCACAGTAATCATGTTACTAATACCAACAGAATAGCTGATTATGTAAGCAATAGGGATTATTCAAGGGTAAAAAGAAAACATTTTATTTAGTCCGTAAGTTAGACTATCAAAAAATAAGGAATACGTAATTTTTGCTTTATCAAATAAATAAAAAACGACAAAGATAAAACGCATCGTTCAGGAGTGGAGGCTTGTTACGTCACTTTTAAGTAAAAAGTGGAACATTTTTAACTCAGGTGTGATGTCATGCGAAATATCAACGCACTGTATCGTCTTCATTTTTTGTTTACGTGACAAAAGAAAAACTGCTTGTCGAATATTTTTTGGTAATCTAACTGAATTTGATTTTTTTCAGGTATCGCGACTTTACCGATCGGTAACGCGACCATAGGTCTTTAATAATAATAATTAATATTTAATAACGGATCAAGGGCTTGATTCAGAAAGCTGTAGGTACTTCTGGACACGGCTCTCATTGTTAGGCGGTTTCACTTTCCGGAGCCCTAACCGGTAGCTTGGGCCTGTTCCCGATACTTGTGGGCTACTATTTTTTATATTTTTAAATGTTGTTTTATAATTTTTCTTTAGGAGATATTTAAAAATGTATTTAATAAGTAAGAAAGATGAATAAACGAGATATTAATAATAATAATTATAACTTTTAATAACAATATTTTTTTTCGCACGGCCTCACTGGTGAGGCGTAGAGCGACGACGTGCTATTCAATAATAATTGTCGGAACATAAAGTATCTATCTGTTCCTCCGAGGATTGAGAAACGATGTGAGATGTGACAAGTGATATACTGTCAGCGGTAGCGTCTGACAAAAAGTTATTAAGGCGTATATAGGCTCCAAATGGCGCCCTCATTGAATAAAAAATCGTAGCAAAGCGTAGAAAATAAAAATAAAAAAATCCGATGTTGCGTTTGTTACAAAGAGCTTAAGGTATTTTTAAGTTGTTAAAACAGGACTCAAAGTGTTTCGTATCTGAAGTAGTAAGCAAAAGTGTCAAAAATGGCCGTTTTTGGTACAAACGCAACATAGGATTCTTTAATCTTTATTTTCTATGCTAAGATACGAACTTTTATTCAATGAGGGCGCCTCTTACGGGGGGGGGGGGGTAGTAAAATTTGTTCGATTTAGTAGTATTAGTTGGTATTAATTTTGAACGTACCTACGCATAACCGCTAGCTTGGGCCGACGACGGCCAATTGAACAGTATCAGGCGCTAAAGTTACGTAATATATAATACATAATTAAATAGTATTTTAATGGCAAATTGTATTGTTACTTTGTTTAAAGCTATAAGGTACGGTTAGCGCAGTGAGTCGCTGAGCGATTGTCTGCTACGCTATAAGAAGCAGGTTCGATTCGGTATTGGATGACCTGAAGATAGATGTTACATCAGCAAACAGAACCGATTGAAGGCTCAATTAGCTTTAAAGGGATTTGCCACAATACCTTTCGCAATGATAGCCTAGAAACTAAATTATTGTTCACGCACATTTCACCAGTTATGTTTGTAGGGTTTCGTATATCCAAATGAAAAACGGAACTCTTATAGGATCACTCGTGGGTCTGTCTGTCACAGCCATTTGCTCCGAAACTACTGCACCGGTTGAGTTGAAATTTGGTACACACATGATAGTCTGTGACACAAATACGAACGGATAACGTAAAAAAAAAAAAATCATCTATGGTCACTTTTGGGGTGCAAATCAGAAATTTAATAACATAAAGTTTTTAAAACTGTGCCATGCGACATTGAAATGAAATACTCGTATTGTGAGGGTCTCAAAAGTATTTTTTAACCGACTTCGAAAAAGGAGGAGGTTCTATGTTCGACTGTATGTATTTTATTTTTCTTTTTATGTATGTCCACCGATTTTTCTGTCAGTTGTGGACCGATTTTCAAAATTATTTTTTTATCCGAAAGAATATACTCCCAAGGTGGTCCCTTATATTTATCGAAATTGCTACAGCGCTTTTTGAAAAACTGAACAAAAACGAAAAATACGTATACATAGCACAAAGCGTTTTAAGAAAACATTCATTGTGCGTACAGCTAGGGAGTGGAATTCCCTACCGGAGTCTGTGTTTCCTGATAGCTACAACCTGGGAGTCTTTAAGTCAAGAGTGAATAGGTTACTTCTAGGCAAGCGTGCTCCATCTTCGACCACAACATCGTTTACCATCAGGTAAGATAGTGGTCAAACGCGTGCCTATCAAAAAAAAAAAAAGATAGATTACGTTTTGGTTTCTCCAATTACGAGTATGTTTAAATTCCACGTTCCATGTTATTTGGGTTTTTAGTTCTGGGGTATAACAACAAAAAAGTGAAAAATAAAAAACTTTTTTACCAAAAAAACAACCGACTTCCAAAAAAGAAAATACACTAAAAATTAAAAAATAACTTTAATTTTGGAAGTCGGTGTCAAATAACGAAGAATTAAAAAAACATTAATTATAAAGAGGCTCTACTTTTTGGACTAGGGTGGAATTGGCTTCAACTTCTTGACTATCCTACTGGCTCTTTAACAGTTCAAAAGTGTCTCTAAATCAAATTTTTAGTTTTTAAACAACAATTTTCTCTTTGATCAAACCATCAGCACCGTACGCTCAGCATCACGCTTACGACAACTAGATCAACAAGGCAGGCGTATTTATGTTAAATATTCTCAAGCTTAACAGAAGTTGCCAACATTTTGATGTATTAGTTCCGAGATTGTCGTTTCTATTAATATTCTCCTGTCGCAGACTCACAGCTGCACGGAAGCCGGTCACAGGAAGTAAGTAAATGATATTCAAGTTTTCATAGAGGTCGTTCAACTTTGTTCCCGTTTGAACGTTTTTAATTGACGCGATAGACCCGGGACAGTTCAGGAATGTTACTTACTTATTAAAATTTCACAGGACGATGGGTTCTAAAAGCCGGGACAAAAGAAGAAGCGGACGCGAACAATAGAAGGTTTCTCATTATGAAGGTTTGCTAGTCAATTTATAGTATACTTAGATACAGCAGGGCACGGCACGTTCTATATACCTTAGTAATTACCATTCCTGCCTAACCCCTAGTAAATATAGGAGCTATGCTATATTAATTAACATAGCAATGTTATGTCACTTCGCATACTTCCCTCATATCTAGAAATGACATTTTGTTATTTGAATTAAAATCGTTCAAAACCCAACTGGTAGCCCTAAGTTGTACCTAGATGTCCTAAGCCATTGATTTTTTGATGAGGTTGTGCGTCAAAAATTTCGTAAAAAATAAGAAAAGGTTCTAAAACGTACACTATTTACATAAATTCAATGTACACATTCCATTTAGATAAAATCAATTAGTCCATAAAACTATTATGATGTAATTTGACTTTCCATTACATCAGCTAACCGCC
The DNA here is from genome assembly GCA_951329385.1 of Polia nebulosa. Taxonomy (NCBI): domain Eukaryota; kingdom Metazoa; phylum Arthropoda; class Insecta; order Lepidoptera; family Noctuidae; genus Polia; species Polia nebulosa. The sequence continues at coordinate 17,530,231 of OX589599.1, read as the reverse complement.
CCACCCCCACTTCCTTCCACGACACTAAACTTGTACGTAAATCAAATATGTACTTAGGTAGGTATAGGTATCTATATACCTACTCCACTGCCAGCCATGGTTATGTAGAATTAAGATTATGAAGAGGGAAATATTTAGATATAGCTGTTGTCTGCATTTCATTTGTATCCCAGGGATACCACTTACTACATACACCCTTTCCTAGCGATGTTCTATTTGATATGAATTCATTAACACACACATAGTACTTCACTTCAATGATGGGCTGTTGCCAATTTTTTTTTTTGGGGGGTGGGAAATCATCTCATGACTTCTTCCGCTCTAGGGTGGAGCGGAAGGGCGTGTCAGACTCTTACTGACTAAAACCCACCCCTGTTCCTCCCTGCCCTACGCGCCCAGGGGCGAGATAACTCTTTCGAATTTATCCTCCACCCCCGAGCAGGGGCTGTTGCCGTTTGGTTTCCACAAATTCAGAAAGAATAAAACCAAGCCAAGTTCGTTAATGAACGCTTACAAAATAAATAGGTTATTATTATTCGTCTACATTAAACGTGTTATTATGGCACGTGTATCTTAACGATCTGAAGTGCCCTAAATTATCTTCCAGGCAAAAGCATTTCTTATTTTCTAAGAGATGGATAAGTAAATTGTTCTGATATTTCAAAGTAAGCTGTTAAATGGTTTAAGTAGGAGTAGTCAGTAATTGAGATAAACCATTATATTTCATAACATCACTACCCTTAGAATTGGGCATAGGCAGTGGTGAACCCACATTTCGCTAGTTAGGTATATAAAATCTTAGTCGGTGTTCCTGGTTTTGTTCCTTGACTCTTCACACGTCGATTGCACACCAGGTGTGCAGAAACAATTAAAATTTTTTGTGTGTCTGTTACTCGTGCGTACGACGATTTTTAATTAAGTCGATTGTACTTTTTTGTAAAAAGTTTTATCATGTTATAGGGGGTAAGTCAATTCCAGATTGTAAACCCCAATACACTTTGCCCGACCTAGTAATTAAACCCTGGACCTCATGCTTAGCAGTAGTGCGTGCGGTCACTAGATCAACGGTGCACAAAGGAATGAGATATCAAATAAGCCAGCTTGGATCTGAACAATAGGATGCTTGTATGTATCTCCTCATAAGTTACAGTATACAAAATGTTTCAATAATCGCGTCCGCTTCGTTAATGTGGACTCAGTCAATTTATATAATTTCCGGTAAAATACTTTATTTAATTAAAAGTTCACGGGATGGTGTCTTCTGCCGATACAGGAGAGGACGTTCTGCAAAGTTGGAAAACAAATCTGAATGTTAATTAGTAGACTACGAACAGTACAGGGATATAAAGTTTAGCTCCGGCTCCACCTGCCCGCAGAATTTTTCAATTTCCCTAATCAGTTCGGTTTGTCACAATTTTACTTGACCAACATACGGACCTAAGTACTTTCTTACAGATTTTTTTTTATAACCACACACTTTCATTTTCATCGCAATCATAATAAGCATGAAAACCATAACAAAAAACAAAACCTACACTAATTATGACGTAACAAAAGCTTGCTTCATCATTTTCTTCCATCGAAATCATCCTTGATTTCAATTTCAGTTTCACCAAAGCTATGAGCCAAGGTCAATGTAGCCATACGGGCAAACGCATGAACGGAACTCGTATGTGTAACTGGTATATGTGCATGTATAACTGCTATGTGTGTATGTGTTTGTGGTGTACGTAAGACTGCGTATGCGCACACAACCGGTTCACACGTCACACTCTCGTTACTGCACGCGATGTCAAGTTCATGTGTTTTGTTTATAACTCATATATGTATGTGAAGATGAATATGCATGTTTGTTTTTAGTAAACTGTTCTTTAAATTTAGTTTGGAAATTATAGGTATAAGGTTGACGCATAAAAATGTCATCATCATCAACGTCGTAAAAGATACCTGTAGCATAGCATTTTCAACTTTATACGGGTTTTTTTATTTACCATTTTGTACATCTTGATTTATACTTTCCACTATTGTATGCCCTGTAGGCAGAGGTGTACCTTTAGTACCTTTTTGTTGTTGTTGTAGGAAACCTTCAAAAGGCGCCTTGACTTTTGGAGAAAAGATCAGGAAGTCTGGGATTTTTATCTCACTAAACCACTCCGGTGATCACCATCAGCACATAGAAGAGCGCCTCGTGTCCTTTTAAAAGACCACCCCGGAACCGACTCTGTACAACGCCTGTTAGGGCACATCCCTGAGAAGACTGTAGAGGGGTCTTCCTGAGCCTCGCGGTGTACGGCACCACCAACATTTCGCCAGTAACATCAAAGTAAAATGGAATAGGGGTGAGCATGCTGTTATCAACCGAGCACAAATTCAGGCTCCACTTTACCCGACCGGAGACGTGAACCCAAGACCTCGTTTAGCAGTAGCACTTGTGACTACTGCAACAACGCGACAGTCCACAATTATTTTCATAAAAAAAATAAAATGTATAATATAATTGTATAATTTATGCTGGTCATAGACCTCTCACAAGTCTTTGATAGTTATGAAGATGAGAAAACCGATTAAAGATATCGGCCGGACCAATCTCGACTGACAAGTTTGTTTGTTTGTTTGTACAACTCTCCTTTTGGAACACTCGAAAGCTTTACTGGACATGGGCTCTGCCAAAATATCATGGACTATAGACCAAGTATGACTCAACATCATCATCATTTCAGCTGAAAGACGTCCACTGCTGGACATACATACATCGGTTTACCCCAAGTGTCGCCACAACGACCCGTCATGTGCGTCTCGCATCCCGCGACCCTCACTAGGTCCTCGGTCCGCCTTGTGGGAGGCCTTCCAACGTTGCGTCTTTCGATACGCGGTCGCCAGTCCAGAACTTTTCAGCCCCATCGACTATCTGTTCTGCGAGCAATGTTCTTGCCCACTGCCACTTAAGTTTGGTGATTCTTCAGGCTATGTCGGTAACCTTATTATTACACTGCTGTGTGTTGTTCTGAAATAAATAAATAAACTTTGTTTCTTCTACCGATATCTTCATTCCTGATTCAATCATGCAAGAAAACGCCGAGCATAGCCCTCTCCATTGCCCTTTGGCCTTTTGATGAGGCCCAAGTATGACTAAGGATATTTAATATTTTTTTCATAAACTAAAACATTTTCTTTAAAGCCCGAAGCCGGACTAGGTACATAATTTATAACACTTTGTTTTTTAAAACCTTTATAAATTTCTAAATAAATTGGAACTTCAACTATGGGCACTATTCAAGGCATATTTTTTCCACGAAACACTTTATCAGAGTGATGTGGTTATTGTGTGCTTTATTAATTTTGGGTTCAGCGGTTCAAATCCACTGAAATGCGATGAAAGGGCTGTAATTAAGGACGAGTTCAACGAACGATCCATTTAACGTTTAGGTTTTACAACTTGCTTTTTTTACTTACCGAGTATTTGTCTAATGATCACTCGCCGTGATAATTAAGCACAAGCATATTTAGCCTGTAATGTTCTCACTGATGGGACACAAGCCTCCTCTGTGCGAGAGGGTATGGGCCGTAATCCACCACGCGGGCCCAATGCGGGTTGGTTGATGTCACATGTCTTCGAATTTTTGGTTCTAGGATTGTCATTGGCTAAGTGAGGTAGTTATTTTTTGTGGCATGGTCATGTGGGATATCAAAATACAGGGCTTGAGGAGGCGATTCCAAAAATATAATTAACTAGAACATAGAAAATAAAATAATTTTCAAAAAACCCAACTGCAAAAAACAACCAAAAAGTACCTTCTTTGGAACTTTAAAGTTGTTTTTAACCAACTTCAAAAAAGGAGATAGGATATGTTCGACTGTGTGTATATTTTTTTAATGTACTCGTAGGTATGTTCACCGTTTTCTCCGCCGATTGTCGACCGATTTATAAAATTCCATTTTATTCGAAAGAGTTTACTTCGGAGATAGACAATGGAACTCCTCAATAACTGAAAGCAAACCTTCCGGAATCGCTGGAATCGCATATCTGTTTATTGTTTACACCACTTCATAACAGATTTGTAATTTCATCAATTAAGTTCAAGTTCCATGTGTTTGGGGCTATCAATTCGGACATAACTTTACTATTTAGTTTTAGATTTGGGGTACAACAACTAAACAGTGAAGGATAAAAACATTTTTACAAAAAAAAAAAAATTCTCTCTTTTTTTTGGACGTCGTAATTTTTTTCGTAATTGGTTTTCTATTTTTTTAGGTTACCTCCTAAAATGTTAGCTCTTTAGAATACCTATAAGTTCAGTATTACTAGGACATCTTTTTCCAAGTATGTAAGTACATAAGTCTTCATGTTTTGGAAGCATATTACAAAATGTGATTGCCTTAGTTGCAGAAAGAAAATGACTTATAGATCGAACCGTGTTAGAATTTATTTATTCATTTATGGCACATCAACAACACAAACATAAACATAATTTCATTTTAAGCTCTTGTTGTAGTGTTTATGGTTAATAACAGACGTGCACAGCATTTTAGCATACTAGATACTTAGACAAATAACAAGAAATCCCAAAAAAAAACTAATAAAAAAAACGAAATTACAAATGAATACAAAAAAAAAAGTACAAAACATTATTAATTCAGCAAAATTTGAGAAAATAAATGTCACAGATTAGATAAAATAAATAAAAAAACAAAATGATTTTGTAATTTTAAAACATTGCTATTATCAGCTCATAGATTTACTATAAAAGTTAACCATAAAAAGGCAGCTCCATACCTAATAGTATTAATCTTGCCTTAAGTACCAATACGACCCTAGATCCGGACATTTAGCTACCCTTGGGGTTGCCAGATGCCGTTTTTAATGACTAATGTGATTTTATAAAGTGAAAACGTATGTTTTACTGAATAATGGCCGGTCATTGACCGTAGTATTTACTTATCCATGTTTATTGTGAAAGTACAGATAATTGAATTGAAAATTACGATGAATCTACCCTTCAGAATGTTACATCCATACTATAGGAAAATTATGGAGGATGATACCATCATGTAGGTACTCTACGGTTAAGCGAAGCTAAAAAACGTATGATTCAGAAGAGGTAACCATCCAATTCAGTAATCTTCCCAATGCGTAATTTGTTATGATTCATATTACATCTTATTTTCTCATAACCGAACTTCTTCGCTTGAAAAGCAGTGTAGCAAAATATTTACATTTTGATTAAAGTGCGCCTACAAATTGTACAAATTAGATTGAGAAGTCATTGACACTCATTCCCTTTACCTAACAGTACCCAAAATTATAATTTATTACATAATAAAGATAGGTGAGATAATTGACATCATCTATTACACGAGTGAGTCTCATTATGATTACGTACTACGGAGGGGTAATTTAGAATTTTTGCACATCGAGGCGGGTAATCACTTCAAGTGAACGGCCCTTTATCAACGTTCAAGGTGAACAGGGAAGTACTGACAGTTCTGGAGTCATTTTCAAATGTATACCGATTTGTTTAGAGTTGACTTTTGCATTATCTCAAAACCTGCTTCGGCGGACACTGCTTGTGGCGCCTGCGCCGCCCCATGGTCCTTTTCTATCCACCGGCGACCTACAGCCAACGCCTAGCCGCATATTTGCTGACGTCACAAAGGTATCTGGAATACGCCTACGAAATTGATTGGTATATAAGCTGAAGCTTAGAGGGTAAGAATTACAGTTGCTCTCTGCTAAGAAAACAACACAGACCACAATGTTCAAGCTGGTGGTGTTGTCCTCCGTCCTGGCCCTGGTGGCCGCCAAGCCCAGCGGTCTCGGTGCACTCGGTCTCGGCCCTCTCGGCCTGCACGGCTTAGGCCTAGGAGCTCCGTGGGGTCTGGGCGCGCACCTAGGCGCCCCGTTGGTGGCGCCAGCACTGGCCGCCCCCTTGCTGGCCGCTCCCGTTGCTCACGCTCCCGCCGTCGGCGTCGCCGGTCCCGTCGTGGTGCCTGCACCTCTGGGCGGTGCTGCTCTCAACTACAGAGGACCCGTATCGCTCGCTCCCGGCCAGCCGGCCAGCATCTTGGCTCAAGATGGCAGGCCTTTGGACACCCTTAGTGTGAATGCTGACCGTGCTGTGCACTACACCGCCAGAGCTGTGGACCACGCCACCGCCGCCGCAGCCGGCGCGCACGCGCACCTCCTCGGCAAGCGCTCGGCTCCGCTGATCGGCGCGTGGCACGGCGCACATGGCCTGGCGCCCGCGGCCCTGGCCCTGCCTGCCGCCGCTCATCTCGGCTGGCGTGCACCCGTCGCTCCTCTAGCTCTGGGGCATTTAGGTCATGCCGGCATCCTTGGACCTCATTGGTGAAATACTGTGTAAAGAATGTTTAGTATATTCGACAATAATATCTGCCTATAGTTTATAAAGAGAGTTACCCGGAAATTGCTTTTTTCTTTATTCGCCATGCAATATACACCCCCTTTTGTTTCGATGCAGCAATATAGATTGTACGAGTATCTATACCTACCAATTACTGTGTCACATATATGTACGTTATTCTATCGGTATCAGCCCCATATTATACCAAATTTGTGTCTGTGTATATCCCATGAGTGGTCATTAGTTTTTCACCCATGAATTATTGTTTTTGAGATTGTAGTCTTTAGTAAGTTGATTGTTTATACTTGGCATAAAACATCTTTCTTTCACTCTTTGTAGCGGATTTGAAAATCACTTATCGGCTAACAAATTACGTTGATTAAACGGTCGGTTTTTTACTTTAAACTCATCAGGTTAGTACAATAATTTTAAGCGAGGCAAGTCTGACTTGAATCTCCCACACAATTCGCTCTATTACGTGTATCCTTTTTCTCTTCTTCGTTTTTTAGATAGGGGATAACGGAAATGGGCGGTCATATTTTAAATATTGCTTCTGTTTAAGGAAATTAACAACTTTCTTCAAGAAATCATCGTTAATTCCGAAAAAAAATTGGACTTCCATGACTGTCATGTTCATCAGCTGATGCCAACTTTGTGCGGAAAGTCTTATTTTATTAACCGACTTCCAAAAGGTTATCAATTCGGATGTTTTTTTTTGGTATTTCCTAAGAATACACTTAGACCCTGTATGTGGATGCGACCTAATACAATTATTATGTGTTATATCTGTGTGTCTTGTGTTGGAGATCCAATAAATAAATAAATTCGGGTCTCTTCTTCGATATTATCGAAGTTTCTTGAGTTGAGTTGTGTCGGTTTTCTCAATTTTCAAACAGTTTATCAGGATGGGCTTAAAATATAAACGATTTTGACGAGTATTGGGTTTTCGGATCCATTGTTGTCTTTTGAATCTGTGTGCATTCATTATCAGCCTTTAGTTACCATTCTCTTGCCATCATCAGTCTTTAGTAACAGCATGTTTAAATGAAAAGGGCTATTTCCACTATGTAAGCGACATAGTGGAAATATCCGAACGGTGAAAAAGTGGGCAGTAGTATGAATTAGGAGTATGAAACAGGAGTATGAATTCGACACTTTACGCTACAGTGGGAGCGACAAATGACATTAGAAAATCAAATAAAAGTTGTTCTATTTTTTAATCGACTTCAAAAAAGCAGGAGGTTATCAATTCGGATGTTTGTATTTTTTTTTATTTTTTTTTATGTATGTTCGGGCAGAACTCCATCATTTATTGACGGATTTGCAAAATTATTTTTTGTTCGAAAGGAGTTTGTTCCGAAATGGTCCCATTTAAATTTCATATAAATCTGATGATGGGTTTCGGAGACAGACAACGGAACTCTTCAAAAATTGAGAGCAAATCAACCGCGTTTGCTGCTATCCTATGAATTGTTAACACAGTTTAATGGCGAACCACAACTAAAAAGTGAAACCAAAAAACATTTTTGACAACCAGGAACACCGAACCAGGGACACCGACTTCCGAAATTAAAGTTATTTTGCATTTTTTTTTGGAAGTCGGTTCTATTTTATTGTATAAAAGTTTTTTTTATCGGCACCTTCATGTTTTTAAGTAAGAATACTTACTAAGTGACGGACTGGTTTGGTGTGTTTTTGTTAACATTTCCGGGCTGATTTGTATCTGGCTATAGAAGTAAAATAAAATAAAAACCGGCCAAGTGCGTGTCGGGTCACGCACAGTATAGGGTTCCGTAATCGCCTGTTACAACATGCGTACATACTTAGGAGGCTTTATGTTTATAATATGAACATATTAAATGAGTAGAGTAAAAACGGTCCCACATAGGACGATGGTAACTGAAGGAGATAAAGGTCGTGAACGTGTGTTTAACACAAGTTGTGTTTAAGTTTATCTTCAAAATTCGTTATAAATACTACCATCACGATTTTTTACAGATTTTTCAAGCCAAAAGTTTTGTTTTTATTGTTGGGGACGCTCGACTCTATAAAGTTTAATATTTCTACTTAATTAAAAAATAGTCTTAAGAACCCTTCAATGATTTTGAAATCCCTATCCAAAGATACCCCATACTATATAGGACAGGCACTAAAAAGAAAACATCCACACTTTACATAATATGAGAGGTGCCATTAAAATATTTTTAAAGACTTTATTATTTCGTTTTGTCGGCGTGATTAATATGCAAATTTCAGCTTCCTAGTACTAACAGTTTCTAAGCTTGTCCTTGGACGGACAGTCGGACAGCGCGGAACTATAAGGGTTCTTTGCCCTGTTAGGCCTACGCAAGTCTAAAAACTGCAAGAACGTCGTTGGGATGGCCTCAGATTTTTGGAGATTTAAAATTGAGGACTCAGAAATAAAGACTATTGGCTTACCGATTTCTAGACTGCAAGTGAGTGCCTAAAATTATCACCAAAATATTTTAGTTAAATAAACTAAAATATTTTGAGACGTCTCTCTTCTGGTAAAAGTGTTTGAATATGTACTCGTATTTAATGATTTCTATTTTTACCCTAATATACACGTAAGTACATATATACAAAAAAACTTTTCTGACATCCCAAATTAAAGTTATTTTACAATTTTTATAGGTCGGTTGTATTTTTTGTAAATAAGTATATATTTTTTAACTTTTTAGTTGTTGTTCTGGGGTATACCAGAACTAAAACTAAATAATAAAGTTATTTATTTATTTATTTATTTATTTATCACATGGAAAACCAACAGCTTTACATAAATGCAATAAGTAAACTAGAATAAGAGACATTAAGCCAATTATAGGTTTTCACGGCTAGCTATACAGTAATACAACAAGAGATCCTATACACGACAAGATATCAAGAAAAGAAGAGTATCAATCGCCAAATCGGCACCGCCAAACATAAGAAATAAACTACAATAAAATTAATTTAAATAAGAACTAACATTAACACTAAGAATTAATTTTCAATTTTGAAGAAATCAAGGTTCAGCCTATTGCGTACGCTTGAGCCTTTGGTTGAAAAGATGTCAAATGAGAACTGCTTGCATAATTCATTAAAGTCTTTACTCGCTCGCACTAAAAATGAGTTTTGCCTGTAGTTAGAAGAAGACAAAGGAATAGCGATAGGTGGATTAAATCTGAGACATCGCTGGGGAACATTAAAGAACAGCTTACGCAGAAGCTGCGGACAGTCCACTTCATTAGATATAATTTTGAGCAGAAATGTGCAATCAGCTAGTCGACGACGGTTAGTAAGTGGTTGTAGGTGAAATTTCCTGCAAAGATCCAAATAATCACAACTATGGTATGGCATGCGCAAACGATAACACAGAAACCGAACAAGTCTTTTTTGCACACCCTCAATGCGATCGATATGTACGCCATAACGCGGGTTCCAAATTTGAGAAGCATATTCTAAATGACTTCTTACAAATGAGCAATACAATATCTTGATTGTTTTTACTTTCTTAAAACACGCTGCCAATCTCAATACAAAGCCTAATGCTCTGAATGCTTTAGCCACTATTTGCTCCACGTGAACTTTAAACTGTAATTCAGAGTCATGATATACTCCCAGGTCACGAATACCATCAGATCTCTGCAATGGCTGACCTTTCAGTCTATAGGAGGTATGAAGAGGGAAGCGTTTTCTGCTAAACGAAATTACGGAACATTTAGTAGGGTTTAGGTCTAATTTATTGACGCGACAGTATTCATCGAGTCTTGTTAGGTCAGATTGGAGAGCATCCATATCACTAAATGATGAAATAGAAGAAAATATCTTCATATCATCAGCAAAACAAAGAAGGTTAGAGTTATGGAAACACGTGTCAATATCGTTTACGTAAATAATGAAGAGTAATGGGCCAATTAGGGAACCTTGGGGAACTCCACTGGGAACCGAAACCCAGCTCGAAATGTAGTTGCTGACCACTACAGCTTGAGACCTGTTATCTAAGTAGGACGAAAACCAGCGAAGTAAGTCACCTCGAATACCAATGTTAAAGAGTTTTGCTTTAAGTAAGTTATGATCAATTCTGTCAAACGCTTTGCTATAGTCCGTATAAATGACATCGACCTGCGACCCTTTGTCCATACTAAGTGTTAAAAAGTCATTTAGCAATGCTAGGTTGGAGACTGTTGAACGTCCCTTTAAAAACCCGTGCTGTGAAGGACTAAAGGATGAACTAAGTGCTGCATAAACCTGATCATAAACTAATTGTTCAAAAACTTTAGCCAATATACACAGTTTGGAGATCGGTCTATAATTAACGATATCGTTTCTGCGACCTTTTTTATGAACCGGCGTTATAAAGGCTGACTTCCAAATATGGGGCACAGTACAAGTTGATAGAGATTTTTTAAACAACAACGATATCGGTAAGGCAATAGTTTTAGCACAGCCAATCAGGAACACTGGTGACAAATGATCCGGGCCTGCTGATTTTGAGGGATCTAGTTTACTAAGTAGCTTACCTATATAATGAATATTAATTTCAATGGAATGAATATCGGAGAGTAAATTAGGATTAGAAGTACTTTGGGTAGAACAATTACTAAGGGGTGGGCCTGAGTAGCTGCCAGGGTTAAGAAATGTAGAATAAAAGTGAGAAGAGAACGCATTGCAAATGGACTCAGGGGAAGATACTGACACACCATTATATTTAAAATAGCTTGGCAAGACATTAGACTTTGATCGCTGCTTAACAAATCGCCAAAAAGATTTCGGGTTTTTTTCAATTGAGGTTTCAGTAGCTGCAATGTAATTCGAGTAACACACCTGTTCAAGATTTTTTACCCTTTCACGCAGATGTTTAAAAGTCGCTTCATCAGAGAGTCTACCATACAACTTAAATTTACGGAAGTATTTAGCCTTTTCTTTCAACAAACGCTTAAGTGAAGGGGTATACCAGGTGGGAAAAGAGCTGTGAGATACTGATATTGTAGGGACTAACCTACCTTGAATATCAGCAATAGTGTCGTAAAAATATTTGATAGCGTCATTAAGGGATTTGTCAACAAAAATATTAAACCAATCAATTGCTGATATTTCCCTATTGATGGCCGCAAAGTCAGCTTTACTAAACAAGTACCGGGTATAAGGCGCGGGCTCTAAGTTCTGATATTCCGCAAAATTTACATCAACGCAAAGTGCTGGATGATATTTATCAACACGAGATAGCGGCGTTAAACATTCACGCACTGAAACAAAATCATTGCATAGAACCAAATCCAAAGTCCTACCATACCCATTTAATATTGCGTTGTATTGATTGAGCCCTAACACTCTCAAATCATCCGTAAGCATTAACTCATCTCCACCACATATGTTCATAGGAACTAACACGCTATTACCAAGTTGCCATAAGATCCCACTCAAGTTAAAATCACCAATAATTAAGTACTTGTCATTTGGATTGTTTAGTACCGACTTATGTAAGCTACTTAAAAAATTTTTTAGTTGTTCAGTAAAAGAATAACCGTGTTTTTGCTCACATAGGTAAATGGTACAGACATGTAAATTGAAACAGTTTTTATTTTTAGGCTGTCGTAAATTCAATGTCACCCACAAGTCCTCAGCTGGTGACTGAAACAAAGGTTGCGGCATCGCAGAGATACACTTGCGGACGGCTATCAAAACACCACCCCCCTGGGTCTGACCCGTAAGGCAATAATCCCTATCGCGACGCCACACCATATACTGATCACCAAATAACTCGTTGTCAGCGATACCATCCACTAACCAAGTTTCAGTTAAGGCAATAATATCAAACTCAGATAAGCACAATTGACGATAGAAATTTTCTGTCTTAGTACGGAGGCCACGAACATTTTGGTAATAGATTCGCAGGCTTTTGTTTACGTTCAAAGTCATTGGTAAATAAAATAAGATATAGCTACGAAATCAACATCTACATAATTAAAATACAACCATAAATAATTAGATATTAATATAAAAACAGCCGCAGTGTCAATAATATACCACTTACTGTAACCATTACGAAGCACATTCATGAGAATCAGTGAAATTGATTTATAAATAACCTGGTAAACTTTGAACTTAAAAATTATAAAAAATAAGCGGTAGTTAGCAACCTCTTCACACGAAGCTATGCGAAGAGGCAGGCAATAAATAGGTTCAGTAACGAGTGCGAGCGAGATAGGCATACATTGCAATGTTCTAATGAATTGAACAGCGCGATAAGCAACACAAAAGGCCCATATGCGAATACAAAAGCGAGGTGCCGAAGGATAAAGCAGAGCAGCGATGCTAAACCTTTTACAAATATTAAAAAAGTAAAGAACTAGTGAATACTGCAAATAATAAACATAACATAACATAACATGGCGTACATTCCTTGAAGGGTTTGGCAGAGGTGTATAATACATCCACGTTTGAATTTTATTAAAAATTATGTTAACACGATTCCGACTAAATGAAAAGATAAATATTAAACTGTGCATTAATTTAACTTGTTTAAATCCCTATCCCTGGATATTATGAGGACAGCTGACCCTTCTTGCTTACGGACATGTATCTTCCCATGTTTGACCCATACATATTTGAATTTCTTTTCCTTCGCTAATGCTCGGGTTTTGTTAAGCAGTTGTTTGGAGTCAGGGTTGAGGTGATCGTTGACATACACCCGGCCAGTCTGACCCACACATCCAAGATCGCAGGCTGATAATGTTTTCATGGAGCGAGCAGCCGCAATAAAATCCTCTTTGATGTATCTGTTTAAAAAGCTCACCACAATTGATTTATCTTTAGAATTAAATAAAGGGATCCTGGATATATAGTTAACCTGGGTCTTTGGAAATGTAAAACCAACTTTCGCACTTAACTTGCCCAAAATGTCAAACAAGTTCTCATCCTTTTTCAGCGGTACGCCCTTAATTTCGACGTTGTTCAATCTAGATCTCTGGTCACTAGCAGACAGTTCCATTTTGATGGAATCAACATCAGATTGTAGGGTGAGGACTGAATCCTGCAGACTCTCAAGACCGATAATTCTGGTTTCAATGCCGGCCAATTTGGTACAGAAGTCATCTATCCGATTCCCTTCAAATTCGAAACTAGTTTTGAGTTCTCGAAGCTCTTCCTTCATAGATTTAACATCTTCAGACAGCGTTGGCAGACCAGCCAGCTGAATCTTGAGATCCCGAATCTCCATCAAAATAACTTCCAGTGATACTGGTTCCGGAGTCGGCACCGGAGAGGGGGACGGGGATGGAGTTGGGGAAGCGGATGTTGATATTTTGCATTTCGAGCATCTCCATTGGGCCCTTCTATCCAATCCAAGCCTTCTCCAGCCAGCCTCAGTAATACCGGCACATCCATAGTCAAGGTGCCTCTTGCAGGAGGCACACTGAACTCCATCATTGAAGCCGACATTACAAATGGCACACTTCATCATAGCAGCAGATTGACGAAGAACTAAAAAATGTTGAAAGCAACTGGACGCGCAAAAACCGGTCGAGATAGCGAATGCGAACCAGCGATCGACACTACGCGTACGCGTGCACAACGTATGAGTGATCTCAGCGAACTGTCCCAATGGATAACCCTAATAACATGGAATTTGAACATAATTGGAGACAACCAAAACGTCATCTGTGTATACATATTTTTTGTATAAGTATGTTGATTTTTTCAAAAAGTGCTGAATCAATTTCGATAAAATTTATATGGGACCACCTCTGAAGTATCTCATACTACCAAACAAAAAGAAGCATCAAAATCTATTCACAAGTGGCGGAGAAATCGCGTAACAAACATACAAATGAATTGAGAACTTCCTTTTGGAAGTCGTTTAAAAAAAGAATACACTTAGGCGTCGAAGTACTCCTCCACATCGCTGGTTAAGTTCAAAACTATCGTCGGTCGCAATATCAACCCTCTGGTGGGCTAAGTATACGTATTTCGTACTTCTGTTACATCACTTCGTCTTGTGCACTACATAACCATGTTGCGATCTGAATTAGGTACCTATATACTTCGTTGTCAAGGGATTTCTGTAGGTAGATTATCTACTATTAGTTTAATGGAGTTTGATAGATCAATCTGGGTTGTACAATGTACATGTTGCTAAGTACCGCTTCCAAAATGAATGGTTGAATTTTAATTTAAACTTTGTTTCTAATTTCCTCCTAGGTACTATCGATATTTTCCAAAAAAATAATATCATTTTGATTATGTAGACAACTGACACGAGAGCAGTGGTGGCCCAGTGGTAACAGCCGTGACTTACCAGTTGTAGGTCGTGAGTTCAAATCAGGCAGGCGCTTTACTTTGTGTAAATTATTTCATCAGCACTACTCTCAAAAACGGTGAAGGAAAACATCATGAGGAAACCGGCATGTCTTATAATCAAAAATTCGAAGACATGTGACATCCATCCATCCTGCATTGGGCCCGCGTGGTGGATTACGGCCCAGACCCTCTCACAAAGAGAAGGCCTGTGCCCCAGTAGTGGGGGACATTAAAAGGCTGATAATGATGATGATTTAGACAACATGACGTTATTTCGGACATATGTTATATACTTACTATTCATACCTATGTATATATCTAAAGGAAGCAATGTTTTTGCTTTGTTCGTATGAATTATTTTCTCGGAGAAAAGTCGTCTTTTCATGGCCAGCTATGCATTCCGACGACGCCTATCATGTTAATCTTATAACACTAGTATATAAGGCGTCTGTCACAGTACGAATGCATCAGTGCATCTGAGCTGACATTACAACACAGACCACTCCTCACACAAAATGCTGAAGCTGGTGGTGTTGTCCTGCATGGTGGCCGCTGCCGCAGCCGGCGCGCTCATTACACCCTTCGCGCCCCTCGCATACTCGGCGCCCATCGCCTACTCGGCGTCTCTACTGGCGCCCTACGGCAGCAACTACAGAGGACCGCTGTCTCTGGCGCCCGGTCAGCCCGCCAACATCCTCGCTGCCGACGGTAGGCCTCTGGACACCCTGGATGTGAACCTGGACCGTTCCGCGCACTTCACGGCCAAGGCGCTCGAAAGTGGCGTACACTTGCTGAAGAAACGCTCCGCTGCTCTGATCGCACCCCTTGCCTACACTGCTCCCATCGCTTACTCTGCACCACTCCTGACGCCCTACGCTAGCAACTACAGAGGGCCGCTGTCCCTCGCTCCCGGCCAGCCCGCCAATATCCTCGCAGCTGACGGCAGGCCGCTCGACACCCTGGACGTGAACCTGGATCGCTCTGCGCACTTCACTGCCAAGGCTCTCAGCGGCGGCATCCACTACCTGAAGAAGCGCTCGGCTCCCCTGATCGCGCCGCTCGGCCATGTGGTCGCCTCACCCCTGATCCACAGAGTGCCACTCGCCTACTCCGCCCCTGTGCTCAGCTCGCACCTGGCCGTGGCTCCCGTAGCCTACGCCGCGGCTCCCATTGCTCACTACACTCACTGGTAAATACTCATAGTGCTCCTCATTTTGTAAATACTAAAGATATAATAAATAAATTTTGGAATGTACTATTCATATGTGTCATTGGTTTCCTGACATTTTTTTTTGAAGTGTGTAAATACGATCCTGACTTGTTTAGATAGGTCGCAACCTGGTTTTGTCACTTCGAAAGTTATGATAAGAAAGTGCATTCAAAAGGAATTCTGCAGGACTAAAATAATAGCGAATTACTTGCTGAGGGGTAACATTTATTTATTTATTTAAACTTCATGTACAATAGTGGTACATAGGCGGACTTAATGCAACAAGGCATTCTCTACCAGTCAACCTAAACGGAAATCTAAAGTAACCATGGTTATTTATAGAAATAAGAGGTGAGAACAAATTTATATTTAGAAAAAGGATTCGATGAAAGTAATAAAAAACGTATGAGTATGAATGTTGTTTCATGAAAATTCGCTGAAAAGGTTACGTGTAGCTACATTACTATATTATGCTATCATACGTAAACAGAACCAATTTATATTCTGTAAGCTATTTTAAAAAAAATTATTGAGTTTTATAAATAGCTTTTTAATTCTTAATTCTTTATTGTACACCAAAAATTTCACATAGTATTTAGTGGTTACACAATGCATGTACAAAGGCGAGCTTAACTCAATGTTGAGTTTTCTCTCAGCAAACCTTTGAGTGATAGAGAAAGATCACATTTGAGGGTAGGATCCAGTGCACAAAACATATAAACCTACTAAATAATTCCAAATATATATTATACCTACATACTAATAAATACCAATATATAGTAATATTATGTCAATTTGAAAGGAAGTGCTCTTTGATTTTCTTCTTGAAGACATCTAGAGAAGGACTGTCGCGTTCCAGAGACGCACTGCAGTAACAGAAAAGGAGCCAAATTATTATTGTATTAACAACAGAGCCTGAAAAGCGCTGAAGCTTTAAATAATTGGCTTTTGATATATCGGGAATCTTAAAAACTAAGTTTGGCTGACGTTATTGACTGAATAAGCGTTAAATAGCCTGATAATAAATTAACTTCGACTCAAGTGGGGTAAGAAATACGTACAGAGTAACTCAGGGTACGTTGGTCCCCGGCAAGACGGATGTATTACTAAAAGATTGATTGTACGTGAAGGAGGCCGGAATAGGGTAGTTTCCTAAAAAAATCTAATTAGTCCGTCATTTACATTACCAAAAAATTGTTTTTTGTCACGTAAACAAAAAATGAGGACGACACAGTGCGTTAAAATATGATATATAAATATAATACACAAACAAACACTAACACTTTTTTACCACAAAGCGACGTAACGAGCTCCCCTCGCTTTGATACGTTTTATCTTTGTAACTTCTTATTGGTTTGGTAAAGCAAAAAATACGTGTCGAATATTTTTTGATAGTCTAACTTCGGAATAAATAGAATTATTATTAATTTCATACCCAGGAAACTACCCTATTATAAATGCAATACTATGGACAACTTCGAGTTACAGCTTAACTTGACAAGGACTTTCGCATTTTTTTTTCGCAAAGACCCGAGAGACGTTGTCCAGTCTTAGCTATATATATATATATATATTTTATTTATATAGTTGGGGGGGGGGGGGGGGTTGGTAAATCATCCAATGACTGCGTGCAGCCATGAGGGCGTGTCACACACTGACTATAACCCACCCCTGTTCCTTCCCTGCCTGAGTGCCCAGGGGTGCGGTAACTCATTTTCACAATTTATCCGCTACCCCTAGGCATGCAGGCACCGGCCACGATGGGCCCCGTCATCCAGTCTTAGCTATGAACTGTCAAACGAGCGTAATTTAAATAGTCGTTAAGTTTTCTGAAAATTTCTAATTTTCCGCACAACTTTCTTATTTTTTTCTTTCCGAACCTTCTCCTGACAATAACAAACACAACAAAAAAAGAATTAACGAAATCGGTCCAACCGTTCACGCGTGTCACATAAGTTTAATCCGGAACCTATGTAGTGAAAACAAGTTTCAATATTGTAACACGTAATTTATGGAACTGTGCTACAGACGTTATCTTTTTAACCGACTTCGAAAAAGGAGGAGGTTCTATGTTCGGCTGTATGTATGTTTTTTTTTTATCTATATCCGTCCATTTCTCTGTCAATTGGGGACCGATTTTCAAAATTCTTTTTTTTATCCGATAGAATATATATATATATATATATAGTCCTCTTCACCGTATCCGGCTACAGCGCCCCAGACTACTTCTCCTTCCTTTCGTGAGCTCTCTGATGACTGGCAAAACCAAATTTGGTCTTGAAAACCCGGTCACACCGTGAACAGAAGAGCTGATCAGCATCGTTGTATGTGTAGTTGTATGAAGGCTTTGGGCGATTTTTGCGTATTTGGCGCTTCTTGTCTAGGTCTTCAAGATGATTGGTTTGAAAGCATTCAGTTGCTTTGTGGATTAAAGTGCGCCACCTTTTCGGTTTCGAGCAAGCTCCTGCCATTCATCAACGGGTATGCCACAAGTAGTAAGGTGACGTTTGAGAACATCTTAGTAGCGCAGGTACTAACCACCCTGTGCACGTTTTCCCAGGGCAAGCTCTGAGTAGAAAGCTGTTTTAGGTAGCCTACTGGTATCCATGCGTTGTATATAACCACACCATCTCAGTTGGATCTTTATCAAAAGTGTCTCCATGCACATCATTCCAGTGCGAGTACGATCCTGCCATTTATTGCGAAGGATGGACCGAAGACACCTTAGGTGGAAAGTGTCAAGGCTTTTAATAACACCTCTATAGAGGCACCAGGTTTCGGCGTAGGTGAGTATCGGCAGAACTAAGGCCTTATAAACACATATTTTTGTCTGTAGTTTCAGGTCGTGAGAGGTCCACACAAGTCTTCTAAGTTTTCCAAAGGTTGCGGCTGCTTTAGCAATCCGGGCTGGCATTTCAGACGCCAGGCTATTGTCGTTGGTGACTTGACTTCCGAGATATTTAAAGTGCAGCACCTCCTCCATTAGCTCAGATTGCAATTCAACGGTTGAGCTGTCAGCCTCAAATCCCCTTGGCGGTTGTTTAAGAATTTGGGTCTTTTTCACGCTAATTACTAGTCCAAATCCAGAACAGGAGGCTTGAAGATCATTCATATAGTCCTGGAGAGTTTCCACTCGGTCAGCCAACAGGCACACGTCATCGGCATAGATGGCGTCAAGTACGGGAACCCTGGACGTCACGTCTTTTAAGTTTCCCAAAGAATACGGCTGCTTTAGCAATCCGTGCTGTAATTTCAGACGCCAGGTTATTGTCGTTGGTGACTTGACTTCCGAGATATTTAAAGTGCAGCACATCCTCCAATGGCTCAGAATGCAACTTAACGGTTGAGCTGTCAGCCTCATATACCCTTGGCAGTTGTTTAAATAGAATATACTCCCGAGATGGTCCCATATAAATTTTATCGAAATTGCTTCTGCGCTTTTTGAAAAACTGAACAACAACGAAAAATACGTATGCCTAGATGACGTTTTGGTGTTCTCCAATTACGACTATGTTTAAATTCCACGTTCCATGTTATTGGGGTTTTTAGTTCTGAGGTATAACAACTCAAGGCTCAAGGTATCTTTTCTTACTCGATTATGAGCATGTACTAATCAAATAGTGACTATAATATTTCGCTGTGTATACCTGCAAAGATGATAATACTATTGATTGTAATTTTAATTTAATTTAACATAATCCAATTTTAATAATGTAGTTTTTTAACAATGTTATTTTATTTAATATTTAATTTTAATAACAATGTAATGTTACTTAATATTTAATTTTAACAATGAAATTAAATTTAATAAATATTAAATTAAATTTCATTGTCAAATTAAATAATTTAATTTTAAGTTGTAATGTTGCTATGGGTTGATACCTGAAAGTAAACGATATTATTATAATATAATAAATAACATTTTGTTACTCACCAATATCATTAAACGCTGCGTAATTTCACTAATTGAAACGTTTTGCTCATGCAAAATAATTATCTTAGCTCTTAAAAGTGTAGCTAAAGGATTCGTATTGACACGAATAAAAACAATTCTCAAAACATGCAGGGTATAATAGTCAATAGCATTATGACGATGAACTTAAACTTCTAACATTTATAAGATTTTTCATTTTTAACCCAAATATAAAGAAGACTTGCTATTAGTAAATAATGAATTGAACAAACTTCCACCTTCTACCCATAATCACTTTTTCACCTTCTGACATAACTATGGATATGTAAAACTGGCGTGGGAAACCTTCTTCCCATAACACTAGTTAAATCTTTCCTTGGGTACTAGAATTAATTACAAATATTAGTGTTTACTTTAAATGTCTTTGTTCTTTGTGTTGTTTGTGTTTGCTAGTACATAATGTTTTAGTCCAATAAATTATTTACATATTTATTATTTCGCTGTATTCATATAATATAGGAGTAGTGGTGGCCCAGTGGTAACAGCTGCGACTTATAAGTTGTAGGTCGTGAGTTCAAATCCAGGCAAGCGCTTTACTTTGTGTAAGTCATTTCATCACCACTGCTCTCAAAACGGTGAAAGAAAATATCGTGAGGAAACCGGCATGTCCTATAACCAAAAATTCGAAGACATGTGGCATCCATTAATCCGCAGTGGGTCGCGTGGTGGATTGCGGCCCGCACCCCTCTCACAGCGAGGAGGCCTGTACCCCAGCGGTGGGGACATTAAAAGGCCGATATGATGATGATATAATATACCAAAATTCTTCTTCGAAACTCTTGCCAAGGGATATCGTTTTACCCATTAATTTAGTTGTGGAGGTCAGATAGGCAGTCGCTCCATGAAAAATACTGGTATTCAGCCGCATCCGGTTATACTGGAAGCAGACCCCAAGATAGTTGGGAAAAGGCTAGGAAGATTGATTTGATAATATAGTGAAATTAGAGATTTATATGCAGCGGCTACTTATCACTATATTACTGTTGTAGGATATAATAAACATTTAAACGTATTCTTCTAAAATTGCCTTATACTTCCTTCTACCTCATATTTGCTTTCTATTTTTGGGTTGGCGTCCTGTCAAGACTCGTTCTAATGTAAATGACAACACCTCTGCAGTATTACATGTCGTTGTCACCGTCACCGTAACATAGGTGTGAGCACACAATCTTAGTGTAATACGCAACAAATCGTTCGATTACGTGTGGCTGACACCTTATAGCCGACTGCTGATAGCTGAAGGTCTGCCGGTAACCTGTCAATTATCATTCGCATGTAATTGATACTGATGTATTAAAGAAACGGTTATTGTAAAAACTCGACTGTAAAAAATAACAACTAAAAAGTTCCAAACAAGTCAATTTTCAAGCAGTCTGATGCAGTTGGTGGCAGTTACTTGTGTTCAATTATTGATTTTATGCCAACAACTGCATCAGACTGCTTGAAAAGTGACTTGTTTGAAACTTTATAGTTGTTTTTTACAGTCGGGTTTTTTTGAAAATATTCAATTTTATTATTTTCTACCTGACACCCCACATAATATAGTTCGTTGACTTTAATTTTTTTCTTTTTCATAATATGGTGTCTGGTTGTTGCCATATTGAATTTTGATTACTATCATGTCTATAATAGCACTCGCAAGATTAAGACGAATCAATTGACGTAAGAATTATTAAAATCGACCCACGCGTTTGGTCTATAGTGCCACAAGAAAACAAAGATACATAGATAGGCTGATAAACACGTTACCCTTTTTTTTTTGCGGCGGTTGGGAAATCATCCAATGACTTCTCCCGCTCTGGGTGGAGCGGGAGGGCGTGTCAGACTCTTACTGACTAAAACCCACCCTGTTCCTTCCCTGCCTGAGTGCCCAGGGGTGCGGTAACTCATTTTCAGAATTTATCCGCTAACCCTAGGCGTGCAGGCACCGGCCTCGATGGGCCCCGTCAGTGGTGGCTGACAATCATCTCTTTGAGGCACGCGTGGAACACTACGCGCCGTCGACTCACAGGCCTGCTGATGGGACGGCGAGCTACCCACTGCTCACCGTCCGCAGGCCCGGGTCAAACACATTACCGGGTCACACCCTTTGAGTCACGCAGTCGGGTAAAAAATGCTTGTGGTTAGAAAATTATTACGTTTCTTTAGGAAAAGTACTCGTTACTGTTAAGGTCCGATGTCATAGAAGTTTTTTTTATCTTAAATCACTTATCATGCGGTTATATTGTCTTATTTATTTAATACACATACATACAAAAATACGAAATCTTACAAAAACTATAGATGCACTAAACTATGCTCAAAAACAGAAACTCAGATGGGCTGGTCATATAGCACGGCTAGAAGACGATAGATGGGCATCCACCGTAACCTCATGGAATGGATCTCTAGGAAAAAGACGCACATGCAGACCATACACACGATGGGAAGACGACATATAGACGGTAGCGGGACCACACTGGAGAGAAATGGCAAAAAGTAGAGAAAAATGGAAATCTTTGGCGGAGGCCTTCACCTAAAGAGGGTTCATGCATGCAATAATTTTAGAGCTATAATTTATCTTTTTATTGTACGAATACAAATTAAATAAATTCTAAATATAAAAATACACATTATATATAATATTATCTAAATGAAAATACCAAAAATGAATAACAAAAATGATAATCATAAATATATGAATACAAACAACATTTAAAATTTTATCCAGACATTTGTAATTGCAATAATATTCATATATGTAATAATTTTATTATAATAATCAAACAAATTTTATAATATTGAAATGTAATGTAATGCATGAAATAAAAGGCTTTTTTATTTTTTATTTTATTTATTATTTATTTAATTCCTATTTATTCTAACCAAGCATGTGCTATATGTTAGTATAGCTAAGGGATGTCGCCTTGTTTTAAATTGTAAACACCTACTCTGTCCAGCAAATGATTAATTTATGAACAAAAAATCCGGCCAAGTGCGAGTCGGACTTGCGCACCGAGGGTTCCGTACCAATTTGTAGGTATGTAAATAAATAGTTCGTCCATCACGGGAATCGAATCTAGAACAAACTTAACTTTGCCGTTGGAAAACTGTCATCCCCATACATCAACATAAGTCGCGGTCAGTTTACCAACAGCAAATAAGTTTTGTACAGAAAAAATTGTAATGTAACTACAAATTCACGGTTTTCGGAATTTCTCCTTTACTTGTGCTCAAATTTAATGATTTTAGGTCAACTGAAAGTACCCTATAGGTTTTGATTCCCTTGAGAGACCATGGATGGCCGTATCTTTTGACTCAGAAGTTCGATTTATTCACTGCTCCAAAGGATTGCAGACTTCAGTACTTATTTGATATTAATTTCAAGTTGATACCTCCACGCGTTCCTGAGAAATAAGGTTTTGACAGACGGAGAACAAAGTGATCCTATAAGGGTTCCTTTTTTCATTTTCAGGTACGGAACCCTAAAAAGTAAAAACAAAATCATATAATGATAAAAAAAAAAATATTATCACTAACTAATGATGAAAATAAAACATAATTTTGAATTCGGTCATTTGTTTATTTTAAATAAGTCCAGTGGGTGCGGGTACCTATTACCAGTAATGAGCGATGGGTGCAGCGGAGTAGGCGATAGGAGACACGGCCAGGCGCGAGCCGAGGAAAGGTGCGGAGTAGGTGAGCGGTGCGCTATGGACCAGCGGTGAGGCGACCACATGGCCGAGCGGCGCGATCAGGGGAGCCGAGCGCTTTTTCAGGTAGTGGATGCCGCCGCTGAGAGCCTTGGCGGTGTAGTGCGCAGAGCGATCCAGGTTCACGTCCAGGGTGTCCAGCGGCCTGCCGTCAGCTGCGAGGATGTTGGCGGGCTGGCCGGGAGCGAGGGACAACGGCCCTCTGTAGTTGCTGGCGTAGGGCGTCAGGAGTGGTGCAGAGTAAGCGATGGGAGCAGTGTAGGCAAGGGGCGCGATCAGAGCAGCGGAGCGTTTCTTCAGCAAGTGTACGCCACCTTCGAGCGCCTTGGCCGTGAAGTGCGCGGAACGGTCCAGGTTCACATCCAGGGTGTCCAGAGGCCTACCGTCGGCAGCGAGGATGTTGGCGGGCTGACCGGGCGCCAGAGACAGCGGTCCTCTGTAGTTGCTGCCGTAGGGCGCCAGTAGAGACGCCGAGTAGGCGATGGGCGCCGAGTATGCGAGGGGCGCGAAGGGTGTAATGAGCGCGCCGGCTGCGGCAGCGGCCACCATGCAGGACAACACCACCAGCTTCAGCATTTTGTGTGAGGAGTGGTCTGTGTTGTAATGTCAGCTCAGATGCACTGATACATTTGCACAATGTCAGGCACCTTATATACTAGTGTGATAAGATTAACTTGATGGGCGACACCGGAATACATCGCTGGCCCTGAAAATACTACTTTCCTACGAGAAAACAAAGTTCATACGAACAAAGCGTTTGATCTGGACCTTTTTTGTGATATATTGCGAGTACAGGTATCCAGTACGAGTATGTTTGCGTAACGAGGTGTCAGCAAAATATGCAAATGAGTCTGTAATTAGATTTGCGGTATATAATATTTTTGTGCACTGTTGCTCTGTATTTTCAAAACTTTTTCTTGCACTTGGAATTAGCCAGTTGAATGTTTGATACGCAAAAATACTTGCTACGCAATGCAACATAAAAATACCTTGCATTGCTTATCAAGTATTTTAAATATAGACTATGATTACTTGTTTTTTTAATATTTTCAAGTAGAGGTATTAAAGCGTTTTCGCTAAAAAGCCATTGATTTTTATATTCCGTTTTTCCTGTTACCAGTTTGCAATCAAAGTTCACTTGGCGTTGAAAGGATTCATTTGATTTTCTTTTCGGGAAACTAAATAACATTGATTTAAAATTCCTTCAGTACCTAGTCATCAACTGGTTTGAAAATGCTTTCACAATAAAAAAAAACTGGCAACGAACGAGTCAGACTTGCTCACAAAGGGTTCCGAACAAATATATTTTTTAAACTATAGATATACTTCTTGAGAGCAGTGGTGGCTCAGTGGTAACGGCCGCGACTTACAAGTTGTAGGTCGTGAGTTCAAACCCAGGTAAGGCGCTTTACTTTGTGTAAATTATTTCATCACCACTGCTCTCAAAAACGGTAAAGGAAAACATTGTGAGGAAACCGACATGTCCTAGAACCAAAAATGCGAAGATATGTAACATCCACCAATCCGCATTGGGCCCGAGTGGTGGATTACGGCCCACACCCTCTCACAGAGAGGAGGCCTGTGCCTCAGCAGTGGGGACATTAAAAGGCTGATGATGATGATGATAGTTCTTATAGGTTTTCCTGTACGCTATATTGCGTAATTTTTTTCTAAAGAACTATTTTTGTATTTTCTTTTCAAAATTTTAGGCCCGCTGGTTTCGGTTTATTTTTTTTTAATAACTTAAAATTTGTATAAATATGAAAATAAAAAATTGAGACCCTTACAATAAGCCCTTTCATTTGACATGTAGCACAGTACAGTTTGGAAAACTTTTTTTTTTAATTTTCCGATGTACACGTAAAGTTACTCTCTAAATCCATTTATTTACGATACACTTCCGTGTTTGGGTTACAGGTATTCATGTGTGTACCAAATTTCAACTTAATCGGTCCAGTAGATACGAAGCAAATTGACTGTGACAGGCAGACAGACAGACAGACACACGAGTGATCCTATAAGGGTTCCGTTTTTCATTTGGACTTTCGGAACCCTAAAAATTAACTTCTTAACACGCTGCATTCAAATCACATAATACCTATGTGATTTGCAGCAGTTGATATTATCAACGGCTGGTAGAATAGAATAGAATAAAACTTTATTGTACACCAAAACAGTCACACAATTATTTTACACGAGCTTAAATCAATGGGTACAACGGCGGTCTTATCGCTGAACAGCGATATCTACCAGACAACCTCGGGATGGACTGAAAGAACTTAAAATCTAAAAGGGGTATTCTGTGGTCCGAAATAGCAACAGCCAATGAAATCACTTGAGAATGGGTTAATGTATTGAGCTAATTCATTCAGTTTGGCAGACTTTGCGTTTGTTATTGTTAGTAAGATATCTCAATCTCTTCTCTACATAGTATAAATCACTTCTTTTTTTTTTCATTTGCCGCGTCTGTCTGTTTCTCCTCTAATTACTCCTAAACCACGCAACGGATTTTAAAGCGGTTCTCACAAGTAGAAAGAGCGATAAACGAGGAAGGTTTGTGTGTATCAGTTGTACCCATGCAGAGCCGGGGCGGCTCGCTGGTTGTTGAATAAATAAAAAAAATTTTGAAAAGAGACTACTTCCAACCGGTTTTCAGTAATCGGTGGTAAGTGAATGGAACCTCCTAAGGCCCGTACTCGAAACATACTTTTAGAACTGACTTTTAGCAACAATAACATACCTACATTATTATTTATAAATATCATCAATCATTTATCAATATCATTTATTTATATTATTGATAATTGTGTAATTTACAATGTCAGCAGGTATGATAATCTCAAACCCACAATTATTTATTGTGACATGACTTCCACTTATAACAGAGAAATGAATGAAACAAAACAACACCCTTTCGTATTTATATGTAGTATGTTGGTCCCAGGTCCTATATTTATATGTAGTATGTAGGTCCCAGGTCCTATATTTCTAAGCGGCTCCTTTGAAGACAAAGAATATATATTATAATATGTTTATAGGAAAGATCCTATGTTCTCTACTTTTAAACCGACAAAAAAAAGGAGGAGGTTCTCAATTCGACCGTATATATAAGTATATTCTTTTTTTTATGAGTGTTCAGCCCTTACTCCGTTATTTATGAACTGATTTTGATGATTCTTTTTCAAAAGTTTTCCTCAAGGGTTTCGAAAAAGTTACCTCGCCCCTGGGCATTCAGGGCAGGGAGGAAAACGGGTGGGTTTTAGTCAGTAAGAATCTGACACGCCCTTCCGCTCAGGGTGGGGGTGGTCCTATGTCAAGGAATAGTGTTTCTGTACGTATGTTCAGCCCTCACTCCATTATTTATGAACTGATTTTGATATTTCCTGTTTTGGTAGATCCTGTCTTCCGTGCCACCCTTAAGGTATACCCTACGTATACCTTAAGGGTGGCACGGAAGACAGGATCTGATAATGTAATCCTGATAAAATTGAGAGAAACTTTCGAAAATTGTGGGCACGAATAGTGTCTCTGTTTACTTTTCATAACTTAATCAGGTATTTGCGCATAGGAATCATCACATCATGAAGCTGACCTGATGATGAAAACCATACCTTTCCTTAACAATTAGAAGTTAAAACAAATACTATTATTAGAAAAACTGTTCTTATGTTGTGTTGTTATTAGGAGAAAAACTATGGTTTTAGTGACAGAAACCACTTAATTAATATGCTTTGAAGAAAAGACGTTTTTACAATATTGGAGATAATCTCAATTGGTCAATATACTGGGAACCTCAAGGAATGATGGTTACATCATCAGCTTAGTGGCAAGGTGAATGATGAAGGATTAGAAATTAACCTCAGAGTATTCAGAGTATTTAAAGAAAATTATTAGAAAATAAAAAGTTTTTAACAAAAAATTTAACCGACAAAAAAGCTAAAACACAAAAAATAATCCTTTTGAGCTTATTTACATAGAATATCAATTTTTATATAAACTAATTTTGAGTCGGCGACAAATAATAAAAAAAATTCTAAAATTTCTACGTACATATAAAATTTAGATAATTAATCAGATTGTTGTTTGGCGCCGACTCAAAATTTGTTTATATAAAAATTGATATTTTATGTAAATAAGCTCAATACAAGGCTAAAAAGGATTATTTATTTTTTGCTTTTTAGTTCTTTTTCGTCCGTTAAATTTTTTGTTAAAAACTTTTTCAAACGCCTACTTGTCGATTCGCATGATCCAAGTGCTGGCGTTTTATCTTGCCATACAACGTGGCAATGCCACCAGTTTTTAGGGCTCATTACACAATTTTAGTTTGTTCTAGGCTTTATTTTTGGTTTTATGTTTATTAATTAGTTATATTTAACAGAAATAGCATTTTGTAGTCATTGTCTATAGTTTCATCCCTGTAAATTAATAACTGTTCTCTAATTGAGTTGGTATCAACTAACATTAAATCATGCCTATGTTCCCCAAAGGGTTCCAGGGTACATTTTGTCAGTCTCAGCAATAACGTTTGCGATCTAGACCAGCATGGGTAATCAACAAACTTTTCATTAAGAAGAGCAAAGAGACTAGACAAAGCAACATTCTATCAGCCATAGCCCATATCGATACTCAAAATGTTAAATATGTACGGCTTTGGCCATGCCAGCGCATGTCAATGCCATACATTGACAACCAGTATCAGGTTCTAGAATGTCATTTTGTCTAGAACCTAAGGAAGTAACCTTCATTTTAGAATTTGGTCCCACAGTTGGACCTATCATCTTTTGTTATTTTTAGTTTTACCTTTATTTTTGTAGTGCAAGAAGCTGCGTTTTCTTAAAAAAAAAAAGGTCTAGTGGTCGTAAGCGCTAATGTTGTTCTTGAGGTTTTGGGTTGGATGCCCAAGTCTTGTGAGATTTACTGGTTTTTCGATTAGAAAATTCTCAGAAGAAGTGTATGGCCTGTTATTGGAAATAGGCTCGCCTAGTACGTTTGAATAATAGGGATTATCATCCTCATCTGCCCAAACTTTTTCTTAGTCTTTAACTTCGTTGGGCTGGATGCAGCTGAATACCAAATGCCTTGTAAGGAATATCTGGCGAAATGTAGATGCACTGTATGATTTACTCTTCTGATACACCATCGGGGAATCATCAGGAGCGTACTGCTATGTGTACTATGAAGACTATGTTCTTAGATTGTATTATTAAGACCAGCGGGTCTACCATCTATTAAGTAGGCAAGTGGACTAGAGTTCTGTGAAACTATCTTCACGGTCACTCGTTTCCTTTCCCGTATTTCAGGGTGTGTCAACTTGTGGCAACCATTTTTACTTGCACCGTGCATAAGACTTTTTTCTGTTTATGCACATAATTTGTACATTACCTTACTGACATATACATTATTTTTTGTCAATTCTTTCTTCATTTGCATATTAGTAGAAAAATCTTAGACCTGACAATCCATACATTTTATTAAGTTACCAAATATAAATAAAGATTGTCTTCATATAGCTACCTAATAAGAAAAACCTCAGATCTAATGTTTATCAATCTATCTCAACAACGCAATTTTTAATTTGGATAAGAGAGTTCTCTTAGTGATGGTAAACCAATAGAATTGGTAAAAAAAAATTAAACTGTTGATTTCGGAATCAGTTTGTTTTATTTAATTCGTTCCAGCATGTGACGTATGTTTACCAGTAGTGAGCGATGGGTGCGCTAGAGTAGGCGATGGGTGCACCAGAGTAGGCGATGGGACCTACGGCCAGGTGCGAGCCGAGCACAGGTGCGGAGTAAGCGAGCGGCACTTTCTGGATCAGCGGTGAGGCGACCACATGGCCCAGCGATGCGATTAGAGGAGCCGAGCGCTTCTTCAGGTAGTGGATGCCGCCGCTGAGAGCCTTGGTGGTGTAGTGTGCGGAGCGGTCCAGATTTACTTCCAGGGTGTCAAGCGGCCTGCCATCAGCCGCCAGAATGTTGGCGGGCTGGCCAGGGGCGAGTGACAGCGGTCCTCTGTAGTTGCTGTTGTAGGGCGTCAGGAATGGTGCAGAGTAGGCGATGGGTGCCGAGTAGGCAAAAGGCGCGTATGGCGAAATCAACGCGCTAGTTGCGGCAGCAGCCACCATGCAGGACAACACCACCAGTTTCAGCATTTTGTTAGTAGAATGGTCTGTGTTGATATCTCAGCTCAGATGCACTGATGCATATGCTCGGTAGCGCTCGCCTTTTATATTAGTATAAAATGAGACTATTGACTTCACAGGCGTTGCCGGAACACATCACTGGCCTTGAGAGGACTACTTTTATCCGAGAAAATAAAGTTCACTCGTTCGTTTAAACAATGAAATAATTAAGTGATCATACGTGGATTTAATATTATTGTAGGGACAGCTCGAGTGGATGTCAGCGGCAGATATTGTGAACATTGAAATTATGCACATTGCAATTACATGTTCGGGTGCGAGGCGCGACGTGACACCTCTGTCAGGTGTCTATTATTAAAGTCCCACAATTTTAGAGTTTGTTTTGTTTTTGTTTAAATATTTTGACTGTGCATAGATCTATGGAATATGATGATGATGAAGGGTCCAAAGACCTGACTCCCGACTAAGCTGAAGATGTTTGTATGTCAGCTGTCGTAGACCAAGATAGTAAAGTCATTCTGAATTTATTTATATTTCATAGCTTATGGTTCACATTCAGCTAAGGGCGAGTTTTTGATCCGTAGTTAAGTCAACCATTAGTTAAATTATAATTTTCTATACTATACTTAAAAGTAAACTAGAAAACTCATTATGTTTCGGGTTCTTCTCAGCAAATCCTTTAATTTAATACCCATATGGGTAGGCATTCAAAATAACTAGCCCGCCATCTTGGGGAGTTCGCCATGTTGAATTTAGAACGACGTCACTTAGTTAAACATGTATTGCCATCCAAACTAAACATGTATGAAAAATTTCAGCTTAATCGGCAACCGGGAAGGGGAACATCTTCTAAGATTTTTTTAACATAGTCACAGGTGAAGCTAATATAAATATAAGTGTGTTAAAATAGTAACTTATATGGCAAAATGCGTTGTAAATCAATTGTTAGCATGAACAATGGTCAAATAAACAACAATATAAAAAAAGTCAAGAAAGAAGAAGAAAACATATTGAAAGTTTTGCGTAATTTAACTATTATTTACTATTTTCAACAATTGTTTGAGATAACTACGGATAAAAAAACTGACCCTAAGAAGTGAACGTACCTAGTAACTACACAGTTTACTTTTTGGGTTATGAAAGATAATGAAAATTATTAGTATCATATTTTTGCGATATTAGTAAACAGGTACATATTTAAGTCAAAGGACTACGTGAGCACTATCCATGTAAATAAGCTTTTTAACTAGGCTTTTAAATTAGTATTCAGTACTCCATAGCCTAACCTAAACTACTAACACCGTCCTCGTGTCCTTACAGCGAAATTAAGGGCGTTATAATGTCGCAATGTAAACAACCTATTTGTTGGGAGCTGGCCTGGCGACAAGTGTTGGCTTGTTATTACAAGGACTTTCTTGTTGATTTTCGAAACGGACGCTGTTGATAGGTAGCTACAGGTAACCATTTTACACGTTTTTCGTAAAATTCTGTAACATAACGTATGACACACTCTTTCGTATTGTCAATCTTTGTACACGTGCACTCTATGAAAAGCTCGTATAATGCTCTGCGAGTCCAATATAAAAACGCTTTCAGGGTAATGTTACACGGGTGGGTTTTGTCAGTAAGAGTCTTACACACCCTGCTTCTCCACCCAGATCGGGAGAAGTTATTTGATAATTGCCCGCCCAATAGAAAAAAGGTTATTGTGGCCGACAGGATAGACCGCCCGATGATGTGGCACTGGATGGCGACTCATCGTGCGTCATTTATATAACTATGTAAAGTAGGACTTCTTTTCGCCCGAAAGTCTGACAACCAGTCTTACCAAGGGGTATCGTATTACCTAGTAACTGGGCTGTGGAGGTCAGATAGGCAGTCGCTCCATGTAAAATACTGGTATTCAGCTGCATCCTGTTAGACTGGAAGCCGACCCCAAGATAGTTGGCAAAAGGCTGGGCAGATTGTTATTATTTCGTATATGTGTATTATTTCAGTTTGATTGTACGTGTGTGTGAATGTTATTTGATTGTAATGTTTGTAAGTGTATTTGTTTTATTATGGACTTCGGACTGATCTGAACTTATTGCTTACTTACTATGTATCATCACACCTGTGATTCTCGAAGGGTTAGGCAGGGCACCAGCAGTCAACTCACAAAATCACTACCTATGTTTAAGTTCTGTGTTATAGGGACCTAAGTATATATTCATTGATCGGGCACAAATCCAGACTAAAAAATTCTTAAAGAAAACCCAATAACACTAAGGGCCGATTTCACCAATTATAAACACCCAATTTTCGACGTTTTATTAAATTATTAAGCTCGCTTAAACGCGTTTAGCCGTTCTCATAAAGCTGAAGAGTTTGTTTGTTTATTTGCTAATCTCAGGAACTACTAGCTCGAATTGAAAAACTATTTTTGTGTTGAATAGTCCATTTTTTATTGTTTTTTTTTTTAATTCCTTTTGAGAGCTTCAGTTGCGTGCACTGCGTAAACGGATAAAGTTACACAAAAATAATGTATGACGGAATTGTTCTCCTTTAAAAGTTCTAAAAAAAGTCGACGACAGCATATATCTTATAAGGTTAACTCACTATAATCTTTTTTATGGTTTTTATTTTTTACGCTAAGCTTAGTTCAGTAAAACTTAGTTTATAGAGCGAATGGTGAAATCGGCCCTCAGTCCGACCTGGGAATCGAACGCAAGACTTTATGCTTGGCAGTAGCGTAAGACTAAATACACTTATTTACTCATGTTTCCTACTATACAGGTTGATTGGATATACGAAAGACAGTGAGCACTCCATAGCTTAAAGGTATTCCTTATTATTATAATTTATTCCATTTATTAAATTTTTTATTTATTATTTTTCAAGATTTCTCTGAAGCCTGAGGTCCCGCACCTTTGGAAGGCATACGAGGGCTGAAACCAACTAGCAGAAGCCCCTTCAGGCGCTTTTTATGAAATGAAGCACCAACTGACGATTATCCCTGTATGCAACCAAGGACAACCCCCGGTTGGTGTGAAACTATTGCGAGATAAGGAAAACAAAAATATCGGGCTATGGTTTTGACAAGTTAAAGTGGATTAGTTGCCAAGAACTATGTAAAGATTATGGCCCCTACCTGAACAATGTTATTAAAATACATCGATAAAAAAGGCAGGGGGTGACTTGCACGCTCAATAAATGGCTCCCTCAAAAACGACCGCTAGCACATAGTGTGACGTAGCAACAAGGATGCAACATATTCTGAGGGGCTTAAGGAGTGGAGAGGTATACCACGGTTATCAGGACTATCTCAGAAGTACAGCCAAGATCCCTACCAGCATCTTAAGCTTATACATTCTTCTCACGCCATTGCCAAAAGCAAGAGAGACTCACTACAGCCGGCCAATAAAGGCAAGCCGGAGATGAGGAACAAAATTCTCACAAAATTGCCCATTATTACTATTATTTACCCTTTAACACTTTATATATTCCTAACATCATCATCATCATCATCATTTCAGACGAAAGACGGCCACTGCTAGACATAGACTTCACCCAAGTATCGCCACAACGACCGGTCCTGTGCGTCTCGCATCCATCGGACCATCGGATGTACTCATAGGACCAGCGTTGTCACAAGTCCTGCCCGGGGGTTGAGGATAAATTCGAAAGAATTACCTCGCCCCTGGGCATTCAGGGCAGGGAGGAACAGGGGTGGGTTTTAGTCAGTAAGAGTCTGACACGCCCTCCCGCTCCACCCAGAGCGGGAAAAGTTATTGGATGATTTCCCACCTCACAAAAAAAAAAGCCTTGTCACAAGTAAGATAAAATAAATTATTTATTTATAAATTCGACTAAATATTTAATTAATTTTACTTTTTGAACTTGTTAGTGAAAATATCATAGAAGTAAAATGTGCCCTAGTAATTTTTATCTTAGCAAAGTTAAGTACATACCGAGCGACGGTCGGTGCAATGGCTGAGTAAATAAAAGGCTTGTGGCACCTCGAATCCTGGTAGCGCTTTCGATTCTGGACTAATATTATTTACAGTCTCTTGCTAATTCCACATTCGATTTTCTCCAAACTCAAGTTCACAAACAAAGTGGAAAATATTTAAGCTTTTTCTACATTAAAGGCACCATAGTGACAGCAGTACTATAGTCGTCCACCAAGTTCCACGTAAACCTTATTGTTCAAATTTGTAACAAATGTAGAGTTATGGAAATATTATAAAACGATTGTATTTGTATAAAGTGGGACACTGTCTGGCGTACCGCCACACGTACGAGATATCGTAATTATGAGTAATGCTAATGAGCTTAAATACGTTATTCAAATCGTTTTCAACCTGTATTCATAAGAAAACCTTTAGGAATCGGGGAGCTAGCAACAGCGTCCCTTCGCAACAATCCGATGCTTGTATGGAAATAAATGTGACAATATAAATTAATACCTAATAGAACAATACCTTCACAAAACTTTTCATGGTTTTCATTTGAACAGTTAATTGTTGTAGAGAATTCCAGAAACATGTGGCAAGATAAGGACTAGAATTTTACAATTTTTCACAGCGTAACACCCTTATGTTTTATTTCACAAGAGCTTAATCAATGAAATGTAATTACTTTTGTGAGATTTTAATCTGCAAGTCTACATTAATGTCGCGGTACTCATTGATATTTATTTCTTGGCGGGCTGGTATTTGCAAGCAGGGCGTTGACAGCATCGTCTTGTTCACTTTTGTAGGCTCGTTGGCATATGTATCACAACAAGAGCATTACGACGATGATGAACTGACCAGGCGGGGCTGTGGGCGACCTCGTGGATTTTAAATATCAGCTTCCTGAATGGCCGACTTGCACCGGTTTGCGAAACGAGATCGCCCTTAGCTTTAGTGAATACTTACTATAAATACGAAGCGACCCATTGTCAAGGCATCAGTCGTTTATCCGAACAACAAACAATACAGACCAACATGTTCAAGCTGGTGGTATTGTGTGCCTTCTTCGCCGCGGCAGCAGCTACGCCCGGTGCCTTGTTCGGTGCGCCAATTACGCTTTATCCGACCATCCTTAGTCCTGGAGCGACCACCATCACGAGGCAGGAGAGCAGCATTCTCCATCCTGCTCCGCTGGTCCATCAGGCTGCCCAGGTGTTAACCCACTTCATCCAGAAGCGCTCGGCGCAGTTCCCTCTGACGTACGCCGCGCCTGCCTACTACAGCAACTACCCTAACTACTACGCCGCCACCACATACAACGCACCGCTGATCCCAACCGCACCCATCGCCTCGGAGCCCATTGTGCACCTAATCAAGAAGAGGTCTGCTGTGCTGCCGACCGCCACCACATACAACGCACCGCTGATCCCAACCGCACCGCTGATCCCAACCGCACCCATCGCCTCGGAGCCCGCTGTGCACCTAAGCAATAAGAGGTCTGCTGTGCTGCCGACCGCCACCTACTACGCGCCCAGTACCTACGCTGCCACCACTCCAGTTCTGGCATCCACGTACACCGCGACGGCTCCCTTCTACTCCCATGGTCCCCTGATCTCTCAGCCCTTGCTATCCCAACCCCTGATCTCCCATCCCCTTTACACCCACCTTATCAAGAAGCGGTCAGCTGGTCTGTTGAGCGCCTACATCGCCCCGAACTCTTACTCCCGTCAGTCAAGATTCGACCTGCATACCACTCATACCCCCTACTCTTCTATATCCTATGCTTCGCCAACTATCGCCTACCAGACCCCTTGGTAGGCGGCTGGCTTACTCCAGTCCAGCCCTCGCTGTATCTCATCTGTATTAGATGAGAGCATATCACAGGCTACAGTGCAATCCAAATCAAAGGCCGTTAATCCAAAATTGTCCATAATCTAAAATAGTGTTCTCAAATCTACATCTTCATGACACAATAAATACATTCTGGAATTTAAAAAACACTTTTATTTATATTAATGAGGTGCCACTACAATCACTATTATAAATCCCTTATTATAATAATAATTATCACGCATCACACATTAGGTAGTAAATTCACAGTTGACTGGAATTTTAAATATTATAGACA
The DNA here is from genome assembly GCA_951329385.1 of Polia nebulosa. Taxonomy (NCBI): domain Eukaryota; kingdom Metazoa; phylum Arthropoda; class Insecta; order Lepidoptera; family Noctuidae; genus Polia; species Polia nebulosa. The sequence goes on along the minus strand of OX589599.1, from coordinate 17,494,488 downwards.
TTCAATTGTTTTATATTCTAGAATAGAATTCTATTCTATGGCACATTGTTAGCGGTACAGCAGTTGTATCATGTGTCAGTTTACATTTCTTAGCAGTAATTACCTTATTAGTTCATTAGCAATACCATCGAGTGCAAAATGTAGTATTTATCTTTAATTTAAATTATGCAGAATCTGATGATATAATCAATTTGTCTTAGTCCAAGAATCGATCGTGAACTAAAATTGTAAGACTGCATCACATCCACTGGCAAATTCGGCAATTTTTTGTTACGGATGTTTCGGCCCAATTTTCAGAAGAGTAATATAATTTTAAAGAAACCTTTAATAATTTTATAGTAACCTATAATCTTAAATCATAATCATAATCATAAATCATTTATTTGCCAATAACGTAGGTAAACAGATAAGATGGTAATTTTAAGGATAGTCCCGATACATTTTGCCTTACGGCATGCAAAATTATTTAACACAAATAATTTAATATTAGTCGGCATTTTAAAACTTTTTATCTTTTATAGTTCGAACCTAAACCTGTCTGTATCTAGGTCAAGAAAACATAAAAAAAAATATTTCAATTGGGTTCTGCTGACTTCGCAAGATCGCGTGAGACTGCGGTCGATTTTGACGTAAACCCAGAAAATTAATTAGTATTTGAAGCTCACGTTTACGGCGGAGCCGTAAGAAGCAGCACTAATGCACGCTTTCAGTCACGTGTACTAGCTACGACGTGTTGAGTTGTACTCACACATTTCCTCAACTATGCCGAACAAAAAGGTTTTTTGCTCGAGCTTCCATACAATAGGCGCCTCAACATGGCGTATTGTAAACACATCAAACACGAGAAACGTTGGTACTTTTTGTTAAGGGCCTTTTTCACCACCTTCAAGTAGTGTTGGGAAATGATTGGCTTTTGTACACAAATATTGGACATATTTTAATGTTTATTGCTTGATCAAAGTTGTTTGAAAATTCGTCAGTGGTTGATGAAGTTGGAAAAACCTGTTGTTGTTTACATTTGGAGCGCATAAAGTTTGCTTATGAAAATGTTATACACCCTCTTTAGGGTTCCGAAGTCAACACCCCTTCTGTCTGTCCGTCCGTAGCTTAATTCAGAGACGCTCAGAACTAGAAAGCTATAATTTGTCATGAATACACATATTAATTACGCCGACAAAGTGGTAAAATAAAAACCATGAAAAAAAAAAATTTTTTTAGGGTATAAGTAAAGTGGAGGAGTTATTTTTTCTCGTCTATCCCATGCTGTGGGGTGTCGTTGGATATGCCATTAAAAATGTTATGGGTTTGTGAAAATCATTTTTCGATTCAGGGGCCCAACTTATAAATTGTTCCTAATTGTTAAATTTCGTACAAAATAAAAAATAAGGAACCGTACCTAGCGCGTGGCCCGCCACGCACTTGGCCTGTTTTTTTATAAAACTCGCTAGACATATGCTTATTAAATACTAATGATCGGATTCCAAATACAAATTTTCCGGAGAAAATTTTGAGTTACGAACCTGCTAATTAGTGCGTAAAGTAAAAAAAAAAGTAAACACATGGTTACTGTTTTTATTAAATATATTTTATGAAAACCGTAAAAGTGGTATGAATTAATAATGTGTCAAGAAAGAACCTCGTTTATTACATCACACAAATTAAAACCATCACTTTATACAATGTAATCTTAACAATTTAAACCTACAAATAGTTCAGTCTGAAACACAGTACCTTTGAAATAACTTAACTTTTCTTAAATAAAGTTTTTTTCTCGTTTTACTAACACTTTAAATCAAATCAGGCTTCTGTGACTCCAACCATATTCGGTTCATCTGTGGTATTCATCACTTTATTGTTGTCTTCGTAAGCTATTATTAAATAATTTTTATCTTGAATCTCTTCCATATTTTCTTTTTCTTCGTCAGGAATATCTGTTGCTTTTGCAATCTGAACGTCTTTATTACTAGTTTCCATATTTTGTTCCGCTACTGCATCGTATTGTGAATTCTCTTGTTGTACTTTATCTATTGAAATAGGATGTTCCAGTGCCCGTGCCAACGGGAGATTATGGAAAAAGCTTAGTGCTACCGGTGTCAATATGGTATCTGCTGTGAAGACCGGGTTTAACACTGTCTCTTGAGGTTTATTATCAGGTTGGTGACTGATATATAGGGTGGTAGCTGGGCTGTATATCAACGGCCCAGCTATGAAACCAGGACTATGCTTGATATCGATCCTGGATTGGTGAGATACTGCACTAGGCGCTGCGTATATCAAGGGAACTATTTGTCCATACACTGCACACACACTCACAAGTAAAAGTAGCGTAATCATCTTGTTTCTTGTACTAAACCTGAAGTGTGTACGAGAGGCAGATGGGATGTTACTTTATAGCTGCATAACGGTAGTTGTTACGTCGTACGCGGGCGCAACGGGTTCAAGTTCTCGGTCGAGGCTGTGAGACGGGTCGTTGCGTCACAGCGGCCCCGGGGCACTGGCCGGATTGAGATGCATTCTACAAACGTCACTCATTATCATATTATGATTGATGCGCTATTAAAAAATAACCACCGATGAATCATTCTCATAATTTATTCGTAGAATATTTATGTTCTTACACGTGCTTATTCACAAAGTTAATTCAGGGTCTATTGTAAGAAAGGCGGCAGCTTTGTTATGAACACGTACTTTATCTATTGTGTTTACAAAAACCAATTCAGTTTGTATAAACTGGCGAATTCCAACTTTTTTGTGACAACAATCACAATGTTCAATAGCACGACCAATGTATTAATAGTTTTGATCCTGTCACTCTGAATCAGCATTTGGGGTATAAGAAGGTAACCCTTGAGTTCTAATGTCAGTTAGCTCCTGCAGTTCGTTCAGATTTGTGATAAGTGAGTACTCCAAGTAAAAAGTTTAAAATGTTTCGTGTTGTCGTGTTTTTGGCTTCGCTTGCATTGTGCCATGGCCATGCAGTGCCAGTAGTGGCCCACCACGCTCCATTGGTGGCTGGTTACGCTGGTCACGGGTACGGTGGACATGGGTATGGAGGGTACGGATACGGCGGAGGACTTGGGCATGGAGGTTTGGGCTACGGAGGACTTGGGTACGGAGGACTCGCTCTTGGAGGCGCCGGTCATGGAGGACTCGGTCTTGGAGGCGTCGCTCATGGAGCACTTAGTCATGGCGGATTTGGTCATGGAGGACTCGGTCTTGGAGGCGCCGGTCATGGAGAACTTGGTCTTGGAGGACTTGGTCACAGCGGACTTGGTTATGGTGGACTCGCTCTTGGAGGCCTCGGCCATGGAGGACTTGGCCTTGGAGGTCATGGTCACGCCAGCCACGGACATCATATCCTGAAGAGGTCTCCTCATCTCGTCGCTCCACTAGCACACGTGGTTCATGTGGCCCCTGTAGCTCACGTGGCACCCGTGGCGGTGTCCCACCAGTCTCGTCTGGACGTGCATCATTCGCCAGCTATTGTCTCTACTGCGGTAGTGGCACCTGTAGTAGCTCCAGTACTACATGCTGCGCCTCTTCTTCATAAGTCCTTTGTCGCAGGACCTCTGCACTTCGGTGGAGGATACGGAGGTGGTTACGGAGGTGGTTTCGAAGGTGGCCTGGGTGGTGGCCATTACGGACATGGATATGGTTATGGCCACGGCCACTACTAGTCGTGATATTTCTGAATGAAAATAATCAGTATTGTAAATTAGGTGTGAAGCGTACAATTTTGTAATGTAGAAATAAGTCTACAAATAAAGAAGTGATATATATTTGAATTGTATTATTGAACTCTTTTACCGCGACAATTTAAACTCATTGAGCTCAGGAAATTATGGTTAAATTTCTTAGTTTTAATTTTATACACTAGGTACACACTAGTATGTCACTTAGATTTCATTCTGAAGCCTAAAGTTCACACAGTCATTACCCAAATCCGAATAATATAATTATTTGCCCTACTTTTGTATGAATAACCCCTAGAAACCCTTAGAGGCATATATGCCCAGCAGTGGACCTTTTTCGGCCGAAATGATGACGACGATGATAAACCGTTAGAAAGAAATCTTATGATTTTAACACTCTCATTCCCTTGATAATTCATTTACAAATCATCTCACAGTTAAACTCTTTCAGTGTTTAATGTTTTGTAAATTTAATAAAAGTGAAAGGAAATCAAATAATAAAAGTCATTTACCTACTCTATCAGGAACACAGCCGGAATAGTAGGTATACATACCTAACCAAATAAAACTGAAGGACAGATAAAATTAGTTTATTCTCACACTAAAATAAACAGCCTTACATTTTTTTCCTACAGCTGCTATTATAAACACTAGCGAATAAATTATTAGGTAAACGTGATCGGGGGAACAAGGCGTTAAATAATCGTCCTCAATTATAAAAAAAAAAATATGCGGCCTTAACAGTAGTTTAAAGAAAGTTAAAACAAAGTTTTTATCAAATATAATACATTGCTTTGTTGAGAGTAGGACGTGTTGAGCTGTTGGCTTATCAATAATTAATATTAACTAATTCATTGGTTTTACGAAATATTCTGACGCGAAACCTACAGTTTGTGATACGGGTACCGTGTGTACGTATTGTGTTAAAGATTTTCTAATATTTTTTTCTACGAAATGGATCGTGCCAGATGGTAGGTACAATCCTCAGCACGTGTAACTCCGCTTCGTAAACGAGCTCTTTTATAAGCTTACATTTCTACAAACAAATTCAGTAAATAGGTTAATCATGTAGGTTGTGATTCATATGTTATGCTCAAAATCAAGAATACAAAAACTTTTTTACAAAAAAATAGAACCGACTTCCAAAAAAAAACAAAGGTGCAAAATAACTTTAATTTCGGAAGTCGGTGTCAAAAAACGAAGAAACAAAAACTTTTTAACAAAAAATACAACCGACGTAAACGAACTAAAAAGCTAAAAATAAATAAACCTTTCAAGTCTTGAGTATTGAGCTTATTTACCTACATAAAATATAAAATTTTATATAAACTAACTTTGAGTCGACGCCAAACAACAATCTGATTATTAAATATCTAAATTTTATACGAGTATGTACGTAGAAATGAAGAAGGCTAGATGTAGGCAATCAATCATTTTATTATTTGGCGCCGATTCAAAATTAGTTTATATAAAATTTGATATTTTATGTAAGTAAATAAGCTCAATACTCAAGACTTGAAAGGTTTATTTATTTTTAGCTTTTTAGTTCGTTTTCGTCGGTTAAATTTTTTGTTAAAAAGTTTTTTATATTATGATTTTTTGTGACTCGCATCATCTTTTAATACTCTGAGGCTAATGTCTAATCCTTCATCATTCCTCTTGGCACTGAGCTGATGATGTAACCATCCTTCCATGAGGTTCCCAGGATATTGACCAGTTGAGGTTACCTCCAATATTCTAATCACGTCTTTTCTTCTAAGCATATTAAGTGGTATCTGTCAGTAAAACCAGTTTTTTATATCTAATTTCTATTGTTTAGGAAAGGTATGGTTTCCATCATCAGCTCGGTTTCATGATGTGATGATTCCTAAATGCAAATACCTGATTAAGTTATGAAAAGTAAACAGAAACAATATTCGTGCCCAATTTTCCAAGTTTTCTCTCAATTTTCTCAGGCTTCCATAATCCAATTATGATGTCCATGACATGATACCACCCTTGAAGTATACCCTATCTAAGAAAAAAAGAATCATCAAGATCGGTTCATAAACAACGGAGTGAGGGCCGAACATACGTACACAAACGTTAAACGTGCCTACAATTTTCGAGGTTTTCTCTAAATTTTATCAAGATTCCATAATCAGATACTGATTTCCTTGACATGGGACCACTCTTAGGGAATACCCTATCTAACAAAAAAATAATCATCAAGATCGGTTCATAAATGACGGAGTGACGGCTGAACATACAAAAAAAATATATATATACGGTCGATTTGAAAACTTCCTCCTTTTTTTTCGTCGGTTAAAATAATAGATAACAAGTGTAATAAAATCGTTTTATTCGGCAGTGATAAATTCGTTACATGTATTGGTTTTTGAAGGATTTACAAGTGCTAATTTGGTTCACTAGGATAATTTAGTAGGGGTGGACGCTGAGGGCCTTGGGGTACACAGCAGAGTAGGACAGAGGGTGGGAGTACGGGGAGTACACGGAAGAGGGGTAGGCAGAGTAAGCTGACACGACGGGAGACGAGTAGGCGGAGACGACAGCGGGGCTGTGGTAGGCATGCACCAGGGGGCTGGAGTAGGCCACAGGCGACACCACCGAGCTGTAGGCCACGGGGGCAACGCCGACGGACCGCTTGCCGAGATGGTGGTAGCCAGATAGAGCCTTAGCCTGGTAGTGGGCAGCACGAGCGGCGACTACCTCAGGAGTGTCGAGGGGTACTCCGTTGACGGCATCCAGGACGACAGCGGGGGAGTGTGGTGCCTGGGCGAGGGCGACGGGAGATCCGTAGACAGCGGGCGCAGAGTATACGGCAGGGGCGGCGGAGTAGACGGCGGGTGCGGAGTACACCGCAGGCGAAGCGTACACTGCAGGGGAGCCGTGCACCACGCTGGAGCTGTACTGCGACACCGAGCTGGACGCAGGCTGCACTACGGCGCTGTACGCCACCGGCGCCAACAAACCAGGCTTAGCGGCAGCCAATGCCGCGATAGAGAGCAACACCACCAGCTTGAACATTTTGAAGTGGTCTGTGTTGTTGGCGAACTGAAGAAGTTGGATCAACTGATGTCTAACACACTGTGACGGATCCTTTTATACGAAGCGTTGAGCAAGTACTTATTACCAAAACAAACGCTGCCCGAACAACCTTCAAAACCACTATCTATGCCTTGATATTTAAGCCACCTAATATTTTTATTCCTGCAGGTTTTTTTTGTCATGTGTGATTAGCTTCCGGAATCGTTTTACCGATTGTGACAAGTGTCGCATGATACCCAAGGTGTGCATTACATTATTGTTGGACAGTCGATTTGTTCAGTTCTTCCTTGTGCCATGTGGGTGATGTGGGAAAATCTAATTAGATTACATTATGTTTTGTTGTTTTTGTATTATTCTGATTTATTTGCACAGTGCTCAATATGAGTGTGTTTACGGCATTAAATTCCCAGTTCTGTCTTAATAAATGAAAATGAATTATATGAAATTAATAATTAATCAAGGTTTTATTTTCAGGAAGATCCAAATTAACTAGGTATGAGCACTAATTATAATTAATTAATTAAGATTTCATGCACTGTATGCAAACTGTACAAGTGAAAATGTATTGTAATGACATTTTGATTTTGTGCTGACCTTTTTAATTCTTAATATGAGTTAAAAGGTTACTTAATATTGGAAAGAAAGTAAGAAAGTCAAGATTTATTCATTTTAATTTTGAACCTACTTGTTACTGAGTTATCATGAATTCGTGTGGTTTTTTTTCTGTTTTTCGTGCCTTTGTAGGTAGTATTATAATAATGTTTAGTCATGTAGGAAGGTAAATGTACGTACCTATTCAAAATAATTTAATTGAATAAAAACTAAAGAATTCATAATTATATTTAAACTGTCGTATTCCACTAGAATGCTAGATTTTTTGGAATTAGTTTAAAGTTACAGTATCATTGTGATATTTTATTTCATTGCGAGAATCTATATACCAAAAACCTTTACGCTTATATTTAAAAACATTAATTGTTTTCAAGTAATCATAAGCTAATTAATATTATACTCCACTTAACTCAAATACATAAATAATTAAATTCTATTTGCAAAAATACAAGGCTCTACCGTAGTGATAGTTTTTGCATTGAATAGTTAAGGTCTTTAAAAAAAGGCCTAAATATTTTATTGTTACTGGAGTAGAACCGAATGTCGGAATTTGTTTGCCTTTGCCCACTCATCTTTTCAATTAAAGTATTAGACTTTTTCCTACGTACCTACCTATATTTGAATTCAGAATTCGAGATTTTTTTTAAATTTTGGAACAATATACTTTGTCATATAAAACAAAGTTCAAATTCAATTGCAACCCATACTTTTGCCAATGGGCAATGGGTGTTAATATTGATCACAAAATCAGCATTTTTCTACCTACACTGCTGCATCGTAGGCTTTCAATAATAAACTTTATTTGAAAGCCTGAACACGCCATAGCAATTAAGGCGATATTAACTGCCAATGACCTTGAGCGGTTAGCTTGCGTGTTCTGCGCTGAGCTCACGTAACGCGTCGTACATCCACCCAGTAATAGGACTTGTCCATCAAGGAGCGCTGTCCGAAATTAGACGCATTATTAATTTATTACACATAAAACAACAGGTATTAATATAACACACTGAGATTATATTATAAATAATTAAATGATCTTTAAAATGGTGAAGGTTTCATAAAAATACGCTTTATAGTTTTTGCGTGATTCTCAATTTATTGTCCGCGTTAGGCATAACCTTGCAAATTAATTACACTATGTTGTAAAAATATAATATCAAATATTCTCAGATCAAATTACGACGGAAATTGTCTAGAGTAACGTATATTTTTTTTAAAGAAATAAAAGTAGTCGTTTAGACGTGATGTTCAATTATAAACCATTAAAAGTCGTATAACTCCCCCTTAAGAGTAACATAAACCTAAATAACACATGTGAGCATCACTTTAATACTGACAATAACTGTCGTGTCGAAGATTCGTTGATCTGTCTAGCCTCTTCCATATAGCTTAAATAAATAAATAATAAAACCTATTGTCAGCAATTCTGCAGAGGTATTTAAAATGTCGAGCATTCGGTGACAAGCAAGCAATGGTCGAAGCTTTAATACTTAGGCAGTGCGCACAACGGTCAAAACCAACTCATTTTTGTTGTAGATAGAATAGTTTTTGCCTTGTTTTGAACAGATTCTTCAGAATATTTCAGCTTACTTTAGGTTGACCAGAGAAGAAATGATGATGATGTGACCAAGAAACTGGGACGAGCTTATTGCCATTAACCGGGCAGAAATCCAGATTCCGTGCTGCTACTAAGTAATCCCAGATGAGAAATCCAAACACTTTACCCAAACTGGGAACAAAACTGAGACTCAGAAGTAGCACTTGTGACTACTATACCACTGAGGTAACTTTTACCTTCCATAAAACCATTTTGATGCGCTTCGTTCTTTGCATAATCTGACCATACTCGTATATACCGTATGTAGAGACTCTTTAATTAGGACTCTTAAGTGGCTTTAAGAAATAATGGCAGAATATAATTAAAATAAATAAACACTTATTCAATTTAGAATGTAAAAGTGTTTTTGATAGGAATAAAACCTAGATCTACGAGTACTCGCAAACAAACCTTTGATTTCATGTACCTCGGACAATAATACTGTCTTGACGCTATCAAGACTGCGCACAGCCTTACATACCTACTCTACATGGTCTGTCAAATGTGTCACGCTTCGTTATCTAAGTGGCACACTCAAAGTATGAGTGATAGCATCAACAACTCTCATTGTGTACATAAATGTCAGTATCTTAGCACGTAGGTCTACTTAATTACTTCAGGACAAACTTGACATTTATAGTGCAGAATATTTCGTGCATATTTTATTAGAATTTGAAAGCTTGCGTGACATACTTGCAATGTAGCAGCTGCCTCACTGTACTTGTTGCTGATTTGCATTTTAAACCCTTAAAAGACAATGAAAATATTGTTTTCATTCTAAATTTCAATAAATAATATAGTTTTGACCAGGTTCGAGACTGTTTGGAAAAGCCAATTTTGTTCCAGTTCTGAGAAAAGGCCCCATTCCTTTCATGCAATGCTTCCCAGGGTAGCCTTCGCTGGTATGTGCGAGTCTCATCCAGTGTCTAACTTGCTTTCCTTCTTATAACTAAATATACAGGGTGTAAGGGGAACGCTTCCGAAGCCAGAACGTAGATTATATACAACCTAAATGAAAACAGATACCAGTGAGTGACCTTTCGTTTTATTTCGGCGTCACGTGAACGTAGGGTCGTTGGCTGCACGGCTGTCGGCGAGAGCGTCAGTTGATATTTTACGAATATTACATTGCATGATAAAGTTGTAAAGAAAAAAAAGTGTCTTTAACTGCAAATAACGGTTACATTTAACTGTTCTCACAACATAGTGTACGCAAAATGCATTTTTTTTTTTCTGTTTTTTTGTTAGTACGAGTATCGTATCAAGAATCACTAGCTTTATAACCTGTTTTCGTTTTCGGGAGCGTTTACCTTACACCCTGTAAAGATCTTCTTCTTTTTCTATCTTTTTAAATGCTTTGGGCCCAGAAGCTGGCCATATTAATTGCAGCGGTCGTAGCGTTCATCAGGTCCTCGATAGTGCAGGTGTATGAAATAGAATAGAATAGAAATAGAATAAAACTTTATTGTACACCAAAACAGTCACACAATTGTTTTACACGAGCTTAAATCTATGGGTACAACGGCGGTCTTATCGCTGAACAGCGATATCTACCAGACAACCTTGGGATAGACTGAAAGAACTTAAAATCTAAAAGGGGTAGTCTGTGGTGTACTGCTAATAAAAAATGGATGTCAAAATTTTACATGCACTTGGGACATTCCAATATGTGAGTCATATTCTGGACAGGAGCACCGTACTCACGTTGGATATCTGACGGGTCTATAGAACTCCATTTTGCCAAGTACAATAAATAGCCAAGTATAACACAGACAATAGAGAGGTTAAAGATAGAATTTTAATAGACAGGTCTTCTTCTTTCTGATAGAATTTTAATTTTCTTCATTTGTCAATTTGGTTTCTCAAAAAAAAGTCAAAACAGCTTTAATGTATAGGTCTATACAATATTTTCGATAGCTGAAGAAGAGTAATTATAATCACGTGCCTTCACTGATCCAGAAAAAATAAGGTTGAGCCCAATAAGTTTTAATTAATTAAAACGTTTAAAAAATAACTTTTAATTGAAAGTTCAAAAAAATTCACACCAATTACGCTTCAAAAATTATTTGTTTTCTTATTTGTAGAATTTTATTTTGAAAACGTAATAATGAAAAGTAACCCGTAATAATAAAATAAGTATGCCTACGTGTTGGATTACGGCCCACACCCTCTCACGAATAGGAGGCCTGTGCCCCAGCAGTGAGGACATTAAAAGGTTGATATGATGATGATGATGATGAATAAACTGATACAGGTCACGCTTATGTATGAAACTTTTTCATAGACTACTAAACCTTGATTGCTTAGTAATATTCGTTCCTACCTAGTGATAAGTAGGGATGCGTGAAAGGAGCCCTCCTGAGTGGCGTTAAATATTTCATATTGCGATTCCAAACGCCCGGTGCACCCTGGAGAACTAGCACTCGGTAACCCACAGTCTGGCTGACTAATCCTTTCACCACAATGGTAAACCCAAGTGGCTTTCTTCGGAGTGATAGGTTAGTGTTATAAATACTTAAGAAGTATATAGCCGCCAAGTGGCGCCCTACTTGAATACAAAATCGTAGCAAGGCGTAGAAAATAAAGATTAAAGGATCCTATGTCAAAACGGCCATTTTTGACACTTTTGCTTACTACTTTGGATACGAAACATTTTGAGTCCTGTTTTAACAACGTAAGAATACCTTATCCTATGTGTAACAAACGCAACTTAGGATTCTTTAATCTTTATTTTCTATGCTAAGATACGAATTTTTATTCAATGAGGGCGCCACTTATGGGGAGGTAGGCCCTTAAGTGCTTTTTATAGCGTTAGAAGTGTTATACAGCTCGGTTAATTTTTTCATTTATTCAAATAAATGAATGGCTGGATTATTATGAAAACTTTGAAGTAGTGAATTGTGTTATTAGTTCGTATAAATTAGTAGCTAAAGTTTTTGTTTGTCCTGGGCCCAAGTAAATATCCTTGATAAGTTCAAGAGGTTTCCCGATTATTGTTATTTTAGATACCTTTAGCCTTGCAGTATTATTAAGGTAGACCTTAGGAAACTTAATATGAACCTACACAAATATCTACATACGTACGAGAACATTCTACGAAATATACTAAAAAGCTTATTGAGTAGTCAGCTAAAACCTTTAAAATTGTTAAATAAAAAATATAAAATTTCTTATAAATTTATTTATTTACAAGCCATTTTTTCATTTGTCGTTCATCAAATCTGAATCGAGGGATAGTTCCTCGTTATCGTGGTGACGTTCACCAGGGGTGCACGCTGTAGGTCTTGGTGATCAGAGGGGTGGAAAGGGCGAGCGGCGCGGAGTACGCGAGGGGAGCGGCGTGCACGGTGGACAGCACTGGGGCAGAAGCGTAGGTGGAGATCACAGGGGTAGCCAGGTGGGAGGACAGCAGTGGAGACGCGATATAGGTCGCTGAGCGCTTCTTGATGAGATGAGCGCCAGCCAAAGCCTTAGCTTCGAAGTGGGCGGCACGAGCGGCGATCACTTCAGGGGTGTCCAGGGGCACAGTGGGGCCGGCGATGACGGCGGGCGCAGCGTAGGAAGCGGTGAAGGCGGGGGCAGCATACGCGGTCTTCAAAAAGGCTTGAGTAGCGTATGCCGTCTTCAAGAGGGCGGGTTCAGCGTACGCCGTCTTCAAGAGAGCGGGCGCCACAGCGCCGGCGAGGATGGGCGCGTTGTAGCCGACGGCAGCACCATAAGCGATGGGTGACGCGCTGTAGGCGAGGGGTGCGGACACAACAGTGCTGCTGATGGCAGGCGTCGACTTGATATCGATGCGGGACTGGCTGGATACGGCGGCGGGCGCGATGGCAGCGGTAGCGATGGCTGGAGCAGCGATCACGGCGGGCTCGGAAATGACAGTGCGGCCGATGGGCTCAATCGATGTTGAGACCACTGCGGGTGATGACTTGATGTCCAAGCGAGATTGGCTGGATACTGCAGATGCTCCGATAGTGGCAGGTGCGGCGTAGAGGGCAGGTGCGGCGTACGCAGCCGGTGCGGAGTAGACTGCGGGTGCGGCGTACGCTGCAGGTGCGGAGTAGACGGCGGGTGCGGCGTACGCTACAGGTGCGGAGTATGCGGCAGCAGCACCGAGGATCGGCGCCGAGTACGACGTCAGCACGGGCTCCAGTCCTGAAGGCTTGCCAGCGACGAGCGCCACCACAGATAAGAACACCACCAGCGAATTCATCGTGGTCTGTGTATATTCAGATGCGAACGACAAGAGAATGAGATGAAACTGATGCTTTCTTTTGGTTAACGAATGTATTTATACTGTCCGCGATGCCCTGAAATGAAAGTCAAGTTCGACAAGTTTCGTGTAAGTACACGCAATACCTTCATTTTATTACATTATTTTGCAAATTTTTGTACTGGAAGTTGGAACAATAAATCGGATTTTGCATACGTAAAAAACAACCTGTTCTGTACATTTTGATCATGAACCTACAAAGGGCCGATTTCACTAATGAAACTAATCGCGATTAGTTAAAACAAACTCAGTTTATGCGTTTAATCGAGATAAGAGCTTTATTTTGCGTTTCACCACTACTAACTAAACTAGGTTAAGCTTAACTTAGTTTAAATTCAAGACTCCCAGTTTTCGATGAAACGCAAAATGAAGCTCTAATCTCGATTAAACGCATAAACTGAGTTTAATTTAAACTAATCGCGATTTGTTTCATTGGTGAAATCGGCCCTAAATCCTTTATCATGTTACAAACTTTGTAGTTGCACTACATTTCAATTGTGTTCATTTTCCGTAGTCCTTATTTTCAAGCCCAGTTTGACGGAAGACTTAGTGTTGGAAGGCTTCCCACAAGGTGGATCGATGACCTGGTGAGGGTCGTGGGAATCCGATGGATGCGAGACGCACAGCACCGGTCGTTATGGCGACACTTGCGGGAGGCCTATGTCCAGTAGTGGACATCTTTCGACTGAATAACATCTTTGATGATGATGATAAATAAGTTTGTAATTCAAATTAAATGTAACATTAATTGTGTTGTTTAACAATTTGATATACTTTCATTCTTTGAAGGGATGCGTCTACTGTCTCTAAAAACTAAGACAAATAACTGCCTTATTGGGTTCTATTGCCAAGATCTTGAAACTTTTTCATACTATTTCAGTTTCTACTGTATGAAAAACTGCTTACGTTCCGGCGCCATTCAATTATTGCAGGCACCGGGACTTACAGCTTAGTAGGTACGGCCGTTTTTCCAAATGCGTACAGTGTGGCTAAGTTTTAAACAATAGAGCCTGGTATTTATGAGGTACCTAAACCCTTCAGGTTATAAACCTAACCCTATAGCAACTACCTAGCACCCTAGTAAACCCTAACGCCATAACCTATCATACAAACCGCACCAAACGTGAGTTACGTTGGTTTGACGTGCGCGAAGTCTGTTACCAGGAGACCTATGGTAACAGACTGAATTTGGGTAGGAATAGAGGTTTGTGTACGTTGTCCAATGTACACAGGAAATGGTTTTCTCACTGCTGATCTCACAGACTCATAGGACCGATGATGGCTAAAGATGTCTTGGCCACAGTGAGAGGAGTTACGGAAGATGAATCAAACTCGACTCCGGCTTGATGACTAATTTATTACAATAATTAACTTAATTATATACAATTTTAGTGGTTAATACACATTGACACCTATTTACATGATGTGTTGTGTGTGTATCGAGCCGATGAAGCGAAGATCTCAGTAGGTCACATCTTAGCGCTGACGGTGTGCCGGTGTTGCCGGCACGTGGAACGAATTTATGTCGCTCTTGATGCTGGCGCTGTAATGCTGTTGCTGGCGCGTGTAACTCTTGCCTGTTCACGTTTGAACATTTATGATCATATAGATATAGGAAAATATCGTTGAGACTTATTATTAATTAATTTAATCCTTTAATTCGAGTAACAAGACTCATAGTGTTAGTAACAATATACTTATAAACTAATTACTAATTAAGAACGTATTAAATGTCTTTCTTTTTTACGCTCTTTCGTATCGAGAAAGAATTAAATTCAATTAACGCATATATCAGGATATTTGCGTATATTCGGGGAGTATATAAGCACTAGCTGTGACTAGGGTTACCAGGTTTTAAAACCGAAACCGGACTTTTGGGTAAAAAGGCCTTAATGTTTTAGTCAAAGGGCCAATTTCACCAATTCTTAACGCCCAGTTAAGCTCGCTTAAACGCGTTTAGCCGCTGTTATGAGTTTGTTTGTTTGGTTGGTTGAACGCGCTAATCTCAGGAAGTACTGTACTAAAAAAAATATTTTTTTTCTATCATTTACCGAGGAAGGCTGCCTATACAACATCACGCTGCGACCAACAGGAGCGAAGCATCAATGAAAAATGTGGCAAAACGGGAAAAAAATCCTTTTGAGAGTTTCAGTTGCGTACGCTGCGTAAACGGCTAAATTTACGCAAAAATTATGTACAACGGAATTATTCTCCTTTGAAAGTTCTAAAAAAAAGTCCGCGACAGCATATGTCTATCTTTTAAGGTTAACTCACTATAATCTTTTTTATGGTTTTCATTTTTTACGCTAAGTTTAGTTCAGTAAAACTTAGTTTATAGAGCGAATGGTGAAATCAGCCCTTAGTATTCGACATTTTTTTTAAAGTATGCTAGTCTTTTTTATCATTTACCATAAAATCTTCTAAAACTCTGATGAAACAACAATAAAAATGGTCAATTTAAAAAGCCTAACAAAAGCCAGACAGGCCGGATACCGTCTAATTTAGCCGGACAACCGGGCAGCCAACCGTGCCGTCACAGTTATGTGACGGCACGGTTGGAGTAGTGGTTGAGCGTTCGGCTGCTGCGCTGCGTGTCGCGGGTTCAATCCCCGCACGGAACAAATATTTGTATGGCCTAATGATAGTTGTTCTGGGTCTGGGTGTCTTGTGTATGTGAGTTTACATGTTTGTGAACTCACCCACGATACAGGAACAATTCCTAGTGTGGGGCAAAGTAAAAAAAAAAAAAAAGTTGACCTGCTCCCGTAGGTCGCAGCGTAATGCTACATAGCTATAGCCTTCCTAATGAATGTGGCTATCATATACAGAAATATAATTTCAAAGCCGACTGACTGGTAGTTCCAGATATTGGCCCGTTCAAGCAAAAATACTCTTCAGCTTTAGTATATTATTAATAATACTGTAGATTTCTTTTAACTTTATCATAGTTAAGTTTAAAAATGCGACCATAATTTACTATATACACTTACTCACATATAAATATGCGTACTGTGTTCTTTAAGTTGCTATTTATGGAAACATAAAAAAAGAAATAGTGCAGTAAATATAAACCTGAAATGAATTATAGTATATAGGTACATGTAAGTAGATAGGTGTGTGTTGGTGTGACCGTCGTAAAAACTTGGAGTTTATTTTTTGCGGCAGTGTGGCCGGTATACAAAATGTTAAGGTTTGATCGACCTTGGACGCGCTTTCATGCTCATTCTGGCCGACTGGGCGTAGGCTTGACTTGGATATGTATAGAGTTGTTAATACGCATATCATTCTCGATAAATACAAGGTATAACAGAAATAAAGTGAAACCAGAAAATGGGTCATTGTACTCATCATTATGAACAACTTTTACAGTAGTACCAAGCCTGAAATGGTGAAAAAAAAATCAGCTATTTAGTAAATTTTTTCGAGTAATGAAAATATAAATGTATGGAGCAAATGATTTTTTATTCATGATTTTGTGACTTAAATGCATACGATTGTAATTTTAACAGTTCTTGTGAAATTTGATTATGACGGGCAAAAGTTATAAATCAAACGTACATCAGTATTGTGTTTCATTATCTCAGTAGATACTGGTTGATAAAATATATCTAAGAAAAAGTTATAATCGAGATAGGTACAGGAGAATGAAGTTCTTTTATCTGCACTATTACGTAGATTTAGATCGGGATAAAAAAAGCTTTTAAAAATAACCCTCCAACTTAATCCCTTGTCACAGATACTAACAGCTCTGGTAATATATGTATCTAGAGTCAGCGGCATGGCATTACGCATTGCGTGGCATGCGGAATCTGACAGCCGCATACGGAGACATCGTCTCTACCGCCGAGTCCGAGCTTGCATGCAAGTACGTGTTTATTGTAACTCACGAGTAAAAAAAAAAGTCTTTGGGATATAAGCCGTAGTAAGCAATTAGGGAAATAAGAGCAAACAGACAATACTATTCCATTTTATTTTTGGTAAATTGGTATAAATAAGATAAATACGAGTAACTGAAATTTTTGCACTTTTTGGCGGTTTTTTTTTAAATTTTTCGCTTGGAAATCACTTCTGGTGTTATTTTCCTTAGTTACTGAATACTGTCAGCCTATTCGTTCTACTACTGGGCAAATACCTCTCCCAGAGTGTTCCGCTCGTTTGTTTCAAGGCTACTGTACACCATTTGTTAGCTTTTCCTTAATTTATTAATTTTATATGGAATAGTACTCGTATTTAGTAGTTTTTAATTAACCGAATTAGAAAAAAGGAGGAGGTTCTATGTTTGACTGTATGTATTTTTTTTTAAATTAATTATATTACCGATTTCTCTGTCAATTGTGGACCGATTCTAAAAAATCTTTTTTTATTCGATAGAATATACTTTAAAGGTGGACCTATATAAATTTTATCGAAATTGATTCACTGCTTTCTGAAAAAATTAACAAAAATAAAACATGGATGACGTTTTCGTTTCCTAAAATTATGTTCAAATTCCATGTTATTGGGGTTATCAATTCGGTCATACGAGTAACTTTAATATTTAGTTTTAGTTCTGGAGTACAACAACCAAAAAGTGAAATATTTTTTTTTTAAAGTGAAAACTTCTTTAGGCGCGTTGGGAAGTTTCGAGATGGGAAAAAACAATTTAATTCGCGCGCCACCGACACCGCTACGTGATTCCGTATTTTCTTTTTGGAAGTTGGTTGTTGCTTAAACCAATCATCAATCAATTAACTCAGCCTATCGCAGTCCACTGCTAGACTTAGGCCTCTCCCAGGATGCGAAACAACACCCTGTGCTCCGCCTACCGCATCCAGTCTATTCCAGCCACCTTCTTAAGGTCGTCGGTCCATCTAGCTGGGGGGCTTCCCACACTATGCTTGCCGATACGCGGTCTTCACTCTAGGACTCGTCTGCTCCATCGGCCATAGGTCCTTCGACTAACATGACAAGCCCACTGCCACTTCATTTTGCATATTCTGCAAGCTATGTTGGTTACTCCGGTTCTTTTCAGGGAAACTTTATTCCTAATTTTATCCTTCAAAGAAACTCCTAATATAGCCCGCTCCATAGAACTGTGCGACCTTGAATTTGTGGACAGGGCAGGACGCACTGGTTGAAAACCTTAGTTTTCAAACATTGCGGGATAGGGGACGGAAGACGAAGTTTTCCAAACGCTGCCCAAGCCAACCGGATCCTTCTGTCGGCTTCTTTCTCAAAGTTGTGTCTACAGACCTGAATGTCTTGCCCTAGGTAGACATACTCCTTCACAACTTCGAGAAGCGATCCTTCGATGTGGATTGGACTCGGCAAGACGTGTGAATTGTACATGACTTTCGTCTTGTCCAAATTCATCCCGAGGCCAACCCGCCGCGAGGCTCCATTTAGGCTGCGCAGCATCAGGCTTAACTGTTCCGCCGTCTCTGCCATTATGACGATGTCATCGGCACAGCGAAGGTGTGAGATGTACTCGCCGTTCACATTGATACCCTGTACAGTGTTGTTTAAATGTTCGCGTTTTTTCTGACAGGTTTAATTTTCAACGTCCGCGACTTATCATAATTATACCTAATTACTATCTACCCGCCATCACCAAACCGGGAGTTGCCCAGTTTTATTCGACAAAACGCGACCTTTTCAATGTGAACTAATTACTGGTATTAAAGCGATACGCAAACATTGAACCGGTTTCAATACTAGTATCGGCTCCTTTGTGTCCGCTGTCGGTGCGCCCGCGCATGAGTGGTGGTTGACAAGTATCGAACCTTTGGATTAATGGAGGCTGACTTAATCCGTTAGCTGTAAAATCGTTACTAGAACTTGTAGTTACCGGTATTTTAGTTTAGTGAAACATTTAGAATATTCTACAGTTACTGGTATTCATTTTTTTTGTGTTTTTACCTCTGTATGGATTATAACTGTAAGAGGAAGGGTTGGCAGAGGTGTGCCTATAGCACACTCACATTTTGCCTGTTAAGTCTCATACACAAATACAGACTCTGGGTTAGTACTGCGTAATTCCAGATGGAATACCACAGTACATTTTTTATTTTTACTTTTAATAAAAAACAATGTAATTTTTACTGCATTTAATTACAATTCCAAACATGGCACAACTTTCCAACTCGCGTTAGAGCTAGATTTTTGCTCCAATCAGACATTCCGAATGGTCTTACAACTATTAGAAATAAATATATAGAGTAGATGTTGACTGTTGCACTATCTGGGAATAGGCCTGGGTAGTATGGCCTGGGTGGTATGGTCTGGAGGCTGGCCTTAGTTGGTGGTTCACCAGCCGTGGGCGTAGGCTGGGGCGGCCACGAGAGGAGCGTGTGCTGCGACGATGGGAGCGTGGGCTACTAGCGCGGGAGAGGCCAGCTGGAAAATGAAAGAAGGGAACGATATCAGCTATGAGAATATTTATGTGAGAATGAGTTTAAAATCAGGAAGAGATCACAGGAAAGAATATGTATGATGTCTTAAAGTTGGGAAACGTGCCATTATGTTCCAGATTGTTTTATAAAAAGTGTTAACAGAAATAAGATTCCATTGCATGAGTTATTTTCTCTTCATTGTGGAGAGGTATCATACACTTACTTTTCCAAACCATAATAAGTCATTATTTTTTCATAAGAGTAGTTGGATTTGCAACAAAAGGTTTTTTGTTCGAGATAAAACTTGAAAAAATCCATTTCGGTTAAAAGACATCAACGCGTTCAAAACTTCTTTCAGTGTCATCTATGTTTGATATCTTCTCTCTTTTTTTTAGATAGCTATTGTTTTTTTTATACCACGTTGTATGGTACTTACTTTTTTTCAGTAAGCACACATCTAAAAAGGCGTCCTTGCTCTCTGTGTTTCAGTTTGTGAAAATCCTAGGAACGCACTTCGTAGCTGCCAGGAATATTAGTTAAGTAGATAGGCAGAGTTCTCACAGTTGTTCGAGATTACTTTAAGATGTAGATTTATTGCAGGTTTAAGAAAAGAATACTAATTAGAAAATCATACCTTGACAGTGTTAGCGTAAGAAGTAGCGACAGGTACGGCGGTCTTAACTATTGCGGGGGCACTGTAGATGGGGGCGCTGACGACACCGTGTCCCCAGCCGGCGGCGATGGGAGCCGCGATGGGAGCCCCGTAGCCTCCGAGGTAGCCAGGGGCGGCGGCGGCGATGACCAGCAGGGCGGAGAATACAACCTGGAAATAGAGGTAGTGGGAACTAGTATAAAACACAGTTAAGAAATTGAAGATAAATAATTTTGTGAATGATAAAAAGTAGCCTACATTAATATTCAACCGCTTATTCTTCAAGATCAATCAGAATTCCTAAAGTTAGTTTATGAAGTCAAGTATAAGTAGGTAAAGTTTTTTTTTTTCTAAAAAGCAATTTCAAAATAATTATATGACAGAAGCATAGCTTGTAACTTGAGAATCTTGAGTTTGAATTTTACAATAATTTATCAGCTTCTGTTCTCTTCATAGAATTTTAAAGTAGTTTTTCAGTAGGTTTTTCATTTGTGTATTTTTCAGTTTTATTTATGTTGGTAATTTCAAAGGCTTCACATAAAACTTCAACATTTCTCATTTGCCTTACGTCACTCAAAGGAAGGTTTAGCGTCTATTATTTTCTTATTCAATTGCCATATTACGCTTTATTAAAATCAAAATTGAATAGAGCATTGAAAGTACCCACAATAGATTACGTTACTGCTCTACAATGAAACAATAATTGCTTTAGAACAAAAATACAGTTTAAACTGTTATAATATTGGGACAGATAGTTGAATTTCCTTTGAGAAGTTGTTAAAGGGTACTGAAGCCCGTATGAAAGGTACAAAAGATCACGTGGTCAGGCGTAATGATCGTCTTTTGTCCGATCTATTGTGGCGATCACTCACGCGCCTCACATATGCTCACTGAAAACAATCGCTCGTTATTACTCGTATACAACTGACTTTCTTTTGTTATTCATTGTTGCCCTTCTTCCAGGCTGGTTTGAAAATGGAATGGTTGTGTTTTAGTTTCATTTTCTAATAGGAATTATGATGTCTCACTGAAGAGAATGGATGAATGGATACTGTGTAATGATGTCTTACGCAATCAAAGTAATCCGTAAGAAAGTTTTAGTAATAAAAGATTTAATCAAAATTTTGTTTAAACATTGAAATCACCAAAGTAATAGTAATTGATGTTAGATTTTTAAGGTCTACAAAAACAATCGGCTTAAAAATAATAAATCACTGAAATACGTAAATACATACTAAAATCGTAGAACAAGGATTTCGTAACGAACGCTTCCGCTAGTTATATCAAAACTCATAATTTATTAAAACAGTAAGTTATCTTGTTTCCAGTTAATTTAGTTAATGTTTACATAATTCTTGTTTTACCCAATTGAAGAGTTATGGAAGTTAGAATTTAAGGCGCTATTAACTGCCAATGACCTTAAGTGGTTAGCTTGCGTGTTGTGTGCTGAGCTCAAGTAACGCGTCGTACGTCCACCCAGTAATAGGACTCGCCCATCAAAGAGCGCTGTCCGAAATAAGACGAATTATTAATTTATTATACATAAAATAACAGCTATTATACTAAAACACGTATACCAAAATAAAAATAATTAAATGGTCTTTAAAATGGTGAAAGTTTCATAAAAACACGCTTTATAGTTTTTGCGTGATTCTCAATTTTTTATCCGAGTTAGACATAACTTTACAAATTAATTACACTATTTTATAAAAATATAATTCAATATTTATAATAACGAAAAAAGTTGTTTAAAGTAACATATATTTTTTTCAAAGAAATAAAACTAGTCGTTTAGACGTGATATTCAATTAAAAATCATTATAATTTTTGAAATAATAATTTTGAAATGTGTTCTACGAAAAGAGAAAGACTGCCGTATGTTCATAAGGTATTATAGACCTGATAAAGGCAACATAAAAAAAAAAAAAAACTGTCGAATACAGGCTGTAACGTAGAACTCCACATAGAAATGAACAAATTTCTTCAAACAACCGTAGACAATTCCGAAAGAAAAATATGGACCTCTCTTACTAATTTTGATCAGCTGATACTTTGTGCAGAAAAGCCAATATTTTTGGGAATTTACAATGACTCCCTGATGAAAGTTCTTCGTTTCCATGGGCAGAAGCAGTATCTAAAATATGACCACCCATTTCCGTAACATCCAGTATATTAAAATATGACCACCGATTTCAGTAACACCCTGTATAAACGCCTCGACTGTTCTTTAGTTAGTGTTGAACTATGATTCAAATGACTAATATCACTCAAAGTTTATGTGCAAAGGGCGTGAGTAGGAGGACGTATTGATGGCTTATCTAGACCACGAGTCATTTCCAACCGGTCGCTATAATTGCGTTACCATTGACGATTAGTTCTTGACATCGATTCAGTTAGCAATATTAGTTATTAGAACCTATAGAATGAGCTAGTTTTTTTTTGCGGCTTCGATCATGTGGCCGTACAGAAACTTTTGTGGGATAAAAAGTTTCCTATAGCACTACGTGAAAGTACTTTTCTATTGGTGAAGAAAACATTTTTAACCGACTTTCGAAAAAAGAGGAGATTCTATGTTCGACTGTATGTATGTATGTAAGGTTTTTTTTTATGTATGTCCGCCGATTTTTCCGTCAGTTATAGACCGATTTTCAAAATTCTTTTTTTATCCAAAAGCATATACTCCCGAGGTGGTCCCATATAAATTTTATCGAAATTGCTTCAGCCCTTTTTGAGAAATTGAACAAAAACGAAAAATACGTACACATAGATGACGTTTTTGTTTTCTCCAATTACGAGTATGTTTAAATTCCACGTTCCATGTTATTGGAGTTTTTAATTCTGGGGTATAAACAAATAAAAAACTTTTTTACAAAAAAAACAACCGACTTCCAAAAAAAAAATACACTAAAAATTAAAAAATAACTTTAATTTCGGAAGTCGGTGTCAAATAACGAAGAAATAAAATACAAACACCGACTTCCGAAATTAAAGTTATTTTTTAATTTTTAGTGTATTTTCTTTTAGGAAGTCGGTTGTTTTTTTTTGTAATCGGATAAATAATTCCATTTACGAACATTTAAACAAACCAATAATTTATCTCTTTACAATATTAGTGTCGATTAGTAAGAACTTATAAAACTAACCGCCGGAAATAATTTCATTTAATTGTTAAGCCGTGGTATAAATAATATTTGGGAAGTCTTTTTTTCAAGGAAAATAGCATTTGTAATGTTTCGTGCGTTTTGTATGAGTATTCAATTTAGAAAACCAATTTAGTGTAGGTATTATTAGTTGCCACGATATTTTTAATTTGTGTATCGAGGAGTTTTGAGCTCAGTAAAAAGCTGAAATTTAGCTTTATCGTAGTATGATTTTAAAAGCAAAGGTATTTATTTAAATTATTTATCACTCTAAATATCGACAGTCTTATTTATAAAACTCTCTAACAATATCAATCTGCCCGCGCCTTTTCCCAACTATCTTGGGGTCGACTTCCAGTCTAACCGGATGCAGCTGAATACCAGTATTTTACATGGAGCGACTGCCTATCTGACCTCCATAACACAGTTACTGCGTAATACGATACCCCCTGGTAAGACTGGTTGTCAGACTTTCGGGCTTCTGACGACCCGTAACGACTGTCAAAGATCCACGATTGACAGCCGGGACCAACGGCTTAACGTGCTTTCCGAGGCACGGATGAGTCTCGGTATGTAAAGATGGTAACCCATCCACGGACCAACCCTGGCAAGCGTAGCTTAACCTGATGGATCGACCCGTGCGGCTGTTATTACTTTAGCCACGAGCTCCCTAAATCAATATGCTAAATTAAAATAATAAGAACATGCTAATCAGTGTTTATACTAATCACATGATTATTTATTTATAAATAAGGCCTAGTACGAATAGCTTCAAGTTAAGTCTCGCTATCGACTAATAATTACTAATTGGTGGTCGACACGGTCTGTGGTCTGTTTAATACGGAACTAATTTTTTTATTATTTGATTACAATATAGGTACATGTTATACGTATCAAAACTAATAAATAAAATATGTACAAACGGCATAAAAGATCCGGGAGGAATACCTACAGCTCATTGGGCATCGAAAAATTCGTCCACATCGCTGTCAATGGCAAAAGTGCCCAGAACGCTGGCAGCATTGCCACGTTGAATGGCAATGCTGATTCTTTGGCCGAAAAAAAGGCCAGCCCTCTGGTCATGTGAAGAGTCGACTAAATGTCTGTTGATGTCACGGAAAACTCGATGAGCACTCGGACCCCATGGCCCTAGTGTTTTAACCCCAAACGGCTCAAACATATAACTCCCAATAAGGTTGTTATAATTGCGCCGTTTGAGATTTTCTGCACCTGTAGCAGCCGCACATGTTACATCCCACGCCAAAGGCGTCCCATCTTCCAGTGTTTAATTGAAACCACATTAGTTAATTTACTGAAACTGGATTCATGCAAATAAGCCTTTGTGATATGTTAATAGCACGCTAATAGTACTGGTAAAAAAAAAATAGTTTATGTACAAAATTATCTAAATATAATCATTCTCACTTTTGAATAATAGAGGTTAAAGCAAAAACTTTAAAATCGATTAATTTCGTTTAAGACATCGGCGTGAACCACAAACCCATTATTATCGTCTTATTATAATGATACCAATTCGATTATCGTCCTTTTATAATGATACCTATTCGATTATCGATACTCAGGATACATCTAATCTAGAAGAAGTATCATAATAAATCGAATCCAGATAATAATTAAAGGAGCAATCACAACTAAATCATATTTATTTAATAACATATTCCGCCCACAATAAACGTTTTTAACAGGACGAGTTAACAAAAAGTGAAATAAATGGCTTAAAGCTGTTCTATATACCTAGGTGTTCGACTTCATTATTTTTTGCGGAGCGATACTTAGTAATAATTTAATCCCGCCAAGTTTATGGTACAAATAAATTATGACACGGTCGCAGTATAAAGAACATTGACATAATATTGTATTGGGTTGTTATTTGCACTGATTAACGAATGTAAAAAGCGTGGCTGGTTGGTACCGGGTGGCAACTGGAACGACCTCGGCGGGTCGTTGGCGCTGCAGAGAATGTCACTCAACAAAAAATGGAGGAAACTAAAAATATAGGTAGTTAGTGATTCATGGACACTTGTCGCCTCTTGGAGGACAATTGGAGTACGTAGGTACACCCTTATGACTGGATAGTTAGCGCTTTTGCAATTTCTAGGGTTCCGTACCCAAAGGGTTCAAATGGAGCCCTATTGTTGTCACTCACGTGTCCGTCTGTCACAAAATTTTGTTACGGAGAATTTTTTAACTTCCTATTGACCTTGACTTGACTTGAAATTTGGTCATAATGTATATTATACAGTATTTACTAACAAATACCAATATTTGGTACGGAACCCTTAATGTGCGAAATCCGATACGCACTTGGACAGTTTTTCTATTATTTATGTAAATTAAATTAAATCTGCGGAAAACAACTCGTGCTTTAAGCTGTTAACGCAATAGCTCAATAATTTAGACAAGTTACAATTTTTTTTCAACAGTACCTATAAGTATTTCTTTAACGCAATTAAATATAGGAAATCTATTTTTAAAATTGTATTATGGCTACAACAAAGCGAAAGTCTAAACAAAAAACTCTTCATAATAACACCGTGCGTTACCGTGATACTATTATCTAGCCCTATTTTGATGTCTTAAAATATCTTTTGAAAAAAATATCTTTGTACCTATTTATCTACGAAACGGGATGCTTTGTGTTATTCAAGAATTCAAGAAAAGCCAAATCTTACCAGCTTGTACATTTTGAAGGGATGGGGGTGTTCCGTAAGTGAAGAAGGAGGATGAAGGAGCGAATGTGACTAAGGGCCCGTTAACTGTGCCTTATATACCGCATAGACACATGGCCGGCCAAATCCGTCTAACCCTACCCATAGCCTGGGCCTAGGTCACTTGCCTACAACATAAAGTAGGTACCGACAGCAAAAAAGGGTTAGTCCCAAATTATTTCTCGAATAATCCAAAAACGTTTGTATAGGTATTTTCGAAGCTATTGACGACTTAATAATACACTTGCATTGTTTATTTCAAGTACCTAAATATTTTAGCATAATAGCCCAGAATTCGCATTTCGTAACAGCCCTTTCAAGTCAACATAGTGGGCAGTTACTTCCAATCTGGTTTGATTATTCACAGCGAAATGTTATTAGCAATATTGTACAAGTATTACATCATTATTGTTGTCTTACGTAATTATATTTGGTCAATATACGCGCACAGAAAGCTAAGAATTGGTAACTAGATATGAAACGCTATCCGAGCTTTCAAAATGAAAAAGGATACAACGTTTTCTTGAGTAATAGATAATACCTACAAACAATCTAGTTTCAATAAATGTAGTCTAGTATTATTTCCAAATTGTGTAAGAGTAATAAATTTCAATTAAGTATCATTCTTCGTTTATTGGCGGTCTGTTGAAATGATATTGTCGGTTAAACAGAATTCATATGACTAATATTGATTTATAATCACATTTTATGGTTTAGGTGGCACAAACACAATTATTATTACATGTGTGTTTTAAAGGCTGTTACACCGGTTTTTGTGCCATAAATTACACTTTGGTCAAATTAAATCAAATCAAAAGTAATTTATTCAAACTAAGCTGAGAGCCAACACTTTTTGTCAAACGTCAAAGTTCTTCAAAAAGACAGTCCCCCAAAAAACGCTCGCCCGTCACCACTTTTTTAATTAATTAATTAATATATTTATATTGCACACGATGTAAACTTAGTTACAGACAATGTTAAAAATATGAGTAAGTACATTACCGTGTTAGGGCGCAGCAACTAACTTATTATATGACATGAGTAACATAATAGTAATTTTACATTATGTTACTAAAAAAGTTTGTTTTTTGTATATTTTTTATGTACGAGAATAGGTCGTAAAGTATTTTCCACCTTTCTACCCCCACCCCCAATTTTTAATGGAGGAACAACGTTTGCCGGGTCAGCTAATATAATTTAACTTAAACTATTGTATTATTTTATGGTCTTGTCATCCATAAATACTTCAATACTGTAGTAACATTAACAGTAAGACTTCCTAGTGTTTTAGCTGGTAAGAAGATGTGGCGCAACAAACGCTCCAGCAACTCATCTATCTGCTATGTTTCACAACATAACTAAAATATTGAATTAGGTTTTTTTTTTAAATTAATGATCAAACCATTTCAATGAGTGAAGAAAAGAAGTTAGAAATTAATGACATACCTAGTTCTATGTCTTGCAAGCCATTGCCACCCAATGTTGAGTGCAGATCGATTGAAAGAAAACTGTTTAAAAATCACATGTAAAGTTGCAAATACCCTGTAATTTATCTTGATGTGCATTCTTGGCCTTTGCCCTGTAGTTAGACAATTATAGGCAGATAACAATAAATCATAATAAACTTCTCAACTTTATACCTTTTACTTTGGATTGTAATTTAAGGTAAGTATTAACTATTTGTATGGCCTACAGCTAGTTATTCCGACTTTAGGTGTCTTGTGCATGTGAGTTTACATGTCATGTTTATGAACGCACCTACGATCCAGGAGTAATTACTAGTGTGCGAACAAAGACTACTTATAGAACCGGTAACCTACCCCTTTTAAATGAATCCAAAGGTTATATTTAAAATATCACTTTTAGCGAAAAGAACGCCCATTGTGTCACCCAATGAAATGCGTCCTAAAATTGTATTTTCTGTATTGTATGGTGTACCTAATACCTTAATAAATAGTATTCGATAAATCTATCTATATAGTACGTATTTATCTAGTGTCTGTGTTCATAGCCCAGCAAGCAGCATTTCACAATAGATTCTACGGAATCAATGCCTGATATGATTCAATAGGCCCTATCTATAGACTGCTTAGTTTAGTAGCATTGTAAGACCGTCTATTCAAGGTACGAGTATTGTAAGGCTTTTTAGTTATAGCTTGTATTCTAGGAAACTTCAAAGGTTATAAATACCTGAAACGTGGATCTGTGCCAGGAATAATATAGGTATCAGATTGTCTTAAAAAGAACTTATGGAAGCCGATTAAGGCTGTATACTATTTCCGACTTCTCCCGTGTCGCCACGTGCTTTAAAACAGGCTTCTTTCTTAAGAAAACAAGTAGACAGTTACAATGGTTATCAAAAAAAAATTGAACCACCTGCATTTTTATCACAGATCACATTTTTTCTTAAAACACAACAATTAAATTACAATTTAATATATTGGTTCTTTCTTTTTGCTCGAATAATTGCATAATCCATCATTACCGCGTCTATATACAAATTTTGGTAGGTTTCCAAGTGTCCTAATAATAAGGGGCTGTTTGAGGAATATTTTCGGGTATCCCACACAATATTTTCGGGTATCTTTGGACATACTCGTACTGCTCTGTTTTGCTGTGATTGCACAGCAAAACAGTTACCTCAAAATATCATCGCTATTAATTGAAAAGGAGAGTTGCTGATACTGGAAATAGTGGAAATATTATTTATATGCCAAACTTTGCCTAGGCATTCTATACAATGCTGAATGTTCAGCCGGAAATGTGCTAACGACAGTCGTAAGTGAGGTAGGTTGCCGGAGCCGCACTCTGCAGGGCTCCTATTTCTGTCTGCAGGGTTTAAAGGAACCTGTACGGGTCGGGGTGCCCTAAGTTTCCGAGCTCGCTTCGCTCACTCTTGGACAACGTACGTCGCAATGGTAAACTTGCCGGTTGTTTTGATGTGCAGTCAATATATTTGATTTACAATAATAATTTTAATATTAAAAAAAATAATTGATGTAAATACATTGACGGGTGCTAAGTTTTTTTCATGTGCATTTAAAAATAAGTCTTTTCCAAATATGTAAAATCAAACATTCTAGTAAAAGTAATGTGAATTAGTTTTACTTTAATTTATACATTGAGAGTAAGAAAAAATTTAAACAAATATATTTATAATACAATAGAATAAATTATAAATGTCAAAAATAAAGTCAAAGAGGCATGCATAAAAGGAAGAATAACAAAAAGTTGTAAATAAAAAAAATGGAAAGAGTCTAAGAATTGTTTATAGGACATTGAGTTAGATAAGCACTATGTACTATTTAAAAATTTATGTAGTAATTAAAAAAGCATCATGGATTAAAATTTAACCTATGAATCTGACGGTACTTTGAACACTTAGTATTTCAGTTAGATGTATTTTTAATTCAAAACACACGTTATGTTCATAAACCAATAACGATACAGTAATCTTGATACTTGCATCAACATAAATGTCTAAAACCACGTTTTTACACTGTTGTATATCGCCGCAAATGATATTATGTTTTATATTCAGTTTTATATGGGTGGGTCTGTATATCCTGAAATTATACCTAGTTATCTTAACCTCGAAAAATGTATGGAGAATCTGGTGATTATGCTACACGGTTTTCGTATTAGCTTCGCTTAGTAAGAGTTTTTATTTTTCATGTGCACTCATGGTAGTAGCTACTTACTTCTTAACGCGTTCTGAAAAATGTACTTGTTGCGGCCTGCAAATAATCGTTCAGACATGCTTTAATCGAAGTTATAAAGAAGCCAGCACCCGATAGAATTATTGTTTTTTTTTTTAAATGACTTTATTATTTTTTTGTTATCATTATTTTGTTTTGTTATTGTTGTTATTTATTTTCTTTTTATTATTGTATGTTATGCAACATGTGACAATCGAAAGTATCAAAACGTAGCGAGCAAACTAAAGACTTAGTTAATATAGGTTGACTAAAATTTATTTGTCCATACATGAAAATTGCTTACTCGATGCTCGTACACGCAAAGGAGGGCAGGGCGTTCGCAATGACATTGTTATAAGTACTCACTCGGTCAGCTGACTCGTTATCTTTCATATCACCATGACAACACTTAATTATATGTTACAAGTTTAGATAGAGGCAATTACCGCAGCTTATGTTAACTTTGAAATTGGATTTTTCTTTACTATACTGTTTTATAAAATGGTTAAGTGTTTTTGGCCTGCTATTCGTTATTTTTAGTGACCGACAGAAGTTTCGTTTTTGTTTTTGGCTATAAAATCATGATTCAGCCCAATGGCCGAAACTATATGATGAAGCAATTTTCATCATATCACTTCAGCCAGAAACCAGACAAAGATTCGGCCAATCAAAAGTTCGTGAATTAAAGCGCTACATTCGGCCTACTTCGTAAACTTGGTAATTACAGGTGACGTTCGGTTAACTCCGGGATGAACCCTAATAGCATTTATTGTGGGCATTCAGTTGGGCCACGTGCACTTCGTGGGTTGGCCAACTGTTAGATTTGGCCATCTAATAGAGGTAGGGCCTACATCAAAGGGCCCACAAAAAATGGCCAAAAAGGGGCCAACAACTGGGCCTGGGGGGGGCCAACAACTGGGCCTGGGGGGGGCCAACAACTGGGCCTGGGGGGGGCCAACAACTGGGCCTGGGGGGGGCCATTGTAGATTTTTATTCCATTGGTTGTTTTGCATTGTGCGGCCTTCTTATACAATATTGACAGTTATCCTACAGTTGACAAATGGTTAGGGTTTGGTTAGGCTGGTTTCACAGCTGTCCGGGAGACCCGTACGGGCCGCCCGTACTGGCACCCGGAACGGAGACATACGTGAGGCGCTAGAACATTGTTTCACAGCGACGCGGAGCGGGTCGCATACGGACCAATCCGCGTCGCTGTGAAACGATGTTCTAGCGCCTACGTAAGTCTCCGTTCTGGGATGCCTTACAGGCGGCCCGTACGGGTCTCCCGGATAGCTGTGAAGCTAGCCTTAAGTGTAGTATTTTAGAATTACAGCTGTGGTACAAATATAATTAGAATTAAAAAATCATCATCATCAGCATTTTAATGTCCCCACTGCTAGAACACAGGCTTCCTCTCTGTGAGAGGGTGTGGACCGTAATCCACCACGCGGGCCCAATGCAGATTGATGGATGTCACATGTCTTCAAATTTTTGGTACTAGGACTTGCCAGTTTCCTCGCGATGTTATCCTTCACCGTTTTGAGAGCAGTAGTGATGAAATAATTTACATAAAGTAAAGCGCCTGCCTGGGTTTGAACTCACAACCTACAACTTGTAAGTCGCGACAGTCACCACTGGGCCACCACTGTTCCAAAAAATATGTTAGGGTAATGCCATATGTGAATAACTCTACATTTGACACGATTTGAGTTTTATTTTGCATTGTTTTACGAATTCCACTATTTTTATAGTACTAATTTCAGTAATTTTGTATAAATATCCTTTAATTAAACCTCCGTGGTAATAAATGTGTACTTTATAACCCCGGTGGCTCTCATGTGTGCCGCTAGTTTTCCGCTAGGTTGCCTTGCCAAAAACCCGATTCACGCGTTTTAAACCGCTATTATCACTATTAGCCAAGGTCTTTAGACCTGTAACAAGGTTCATACACACGGAACCTGACCAAGTCTGTAGTTACACGATGGCCGCCTGTCAACGGGGACTGACATATGCTGAAACGTGACACGTCCCGGGCTTGAGAGGTTAAAAAAGTTAAGGTTTATTTAAACAAATGTAAATGTGACTGACACTTCATGCAAAATGAACTCGTGATGAAGTGTTTTTGAACTACAGATCTTTCTCGATGCATGTTTTATAACTAATTTGTAATAGTAGTCGTAATTTGTGTTTGTATTTGTACATGAAAAAAAATATTGGGATGTGTTGAAATGGAAAACCTTACATTCGTAAAAACTTTTTTATTAGAAAAATAAATTGTGGCTGACACTAATACAGACCAAAACTGACTAACGTTACTTTGGATTTCAGAATAATCGTATTTTTAAATGAAACATTACGAATTCAATACAATCATAACATAGGAACTTTACAAAAATAAACATATAAATAAAAAAAAATGCTATTTTTGCGTTTAATTACAAAATGCAGAAAATTATACATTCATAATTTCTCGAGTTTTTACATTATCTCATGGTTTTCGAGTAGAGCAACAATTTCTTTCTTAAAAGATTTTCATCCGAGCAACCATTTTGAAAATATGGATCGTTTTGTAAAAAATAAAATAAAATTTGGAGGCCCATAACTCGAGAACGGTGCGTCGGAGGGCCATGCTTCTCAGAGCCTAAATGGTTTCTATGGACATGGTTAGTAAGGTGCTGCAATAAAAGGGGCAGAAATATGTAAAAAAAAATCTCTGAAAATTTTACTAAGTCCTTTGATGATCCAGCCCAACGCTTAGAAGAATTTTGCAATCAATTTTTTTTCTCAATCATTTTTCGAGTTTTTCACATTATCTCATGGTTTTCGAATAGAGCAACAATTTCTTTCTTGAAAAGATTTTCATCCGAGCAACCATTTTGAAAATATGGATCGTTTTGTAAAAAATAAAATAAAATTTGGAGGCCCATAACTCGGGAACGGTGCGTCGGAGGGCCATGCTTCTCAGAGCCTAAATGGTTTCTATGGACAAGGTTAGTAAGGTGCTGCAATAATAAGGGCAGAAATCTGTTAAAAAAAAATCTCTGAATTTTACTAAGTCCTTTGATGATCGCCGACACTTAGAAAAATTTTACAATAATTTTTTTTTTTTTAAATAATTTCTCGAGTTTTTTACATTATCTCATGGTTTTCGAGTAGAGCAACAATTTCTTTCTTGAAAAGATTTTCATCCGAGCAACCATTTTGAAAATATGGATCGTTTTGTAAAATATAAAATAAAATTTGGAGGCCCATAACTCGGGAACGGTGCGTCGGAGGGCCATGCTTCTCAGATCCCAAATGGTTTCTATGAACAAGGTTAGTAAGGTGCTGCAATAAAAAGGGCAGAAATCTGTTAAAAAAAAATCTCTGAAAATTTTACTAAGTCCTTTGATGATCGCCGACACTTAGAAAAATTTTGCAGTAATTTTTTTTTCTTAAATAATTTCTCGAGTTTTTACATTATCTCATGGTTTTCGAGTAGAGCAACAATTTCTTTCTTAAAAGATTTTCATCCGAGCAACCATTTTGAAAATATGGATCGTTTTGTAAAAAATAAAATAAAATTTGGAGGCCCATAACTCGAGAACGGTGCGTCGGAGGGCCATCCTTCTCAGAGCCTAAATGGTTTCTATGGACAAGGTTAGTAAGGTGCTACAATAAAAAGGGCAGAAATCTATTAAAAAAAAAATCTCTGAAAATTTTACTAAGTCCTTTGATGATCCGGCCCGACACAGAAGAATTTTGCAATAATTTTTTTTTCTTAATAATTTTTCGAGTTTTTTTCATTATCTCATGGTTTTCGAGTAGAGCAACAATTTCTTTCTTGAAAAGATTTTCATCCGAGCAACCATTTTGAAAATATGGAGCGTTTTGTAAAAACTTTGGCGTAATGTAATATTTAACTGCATTGGGCAGTCATTGGCCCAATGCAGTTGATATTTGTAGGGCCTACGTTATAAGCACTGCAAAAACGCCAACAGGTTTTAAGTAAAGGTAGGCAGTAGTAGCTTTGGCCCATCGTTGGTAAATGGTTGGTATAATGATAATAATTTACTGCGTTGGGTCATTGTAAGTTTGATGTAGGGAATCTAACTAACTATATCCCAACGGATTCCCCACTGTTGGCCACTTGATGCCAACAGAAAATGCTACTAGGGAATCGGGTCCACTCAGCCGTCTTAAGTGTTTCGGTTTTAGTATAAAATGAGGGCGCCACTTGGCCGGTAGTAGGGCCTTAAACGGACGCATTTTGCTTTGAAGTTATATAGCGAGGTTATGTTGTCTTTTTTATCTCTTTTCGGCTGCAAATAAGGCTAACACCGAAGCTTCTTTATCGTTTTCGGCTAAAAAGGCATTTTCGGTCGGACACTTGTTATTTTTTATGAATTTTAATTGGTTGCATAAATATAAGACTGAGAGTTATGCAGCATTTTAATTATTATGTCACTTGACAACGTCAGAGTCCCTGCTCAAAGAATCAAGATAGTCTAAAACTATACTACATTAGAATTAGCATAATAGTAGTTAATGTCTTTAACGAACACCATATTCGATCAAAATGTGTTATTTATGTAAAAACGAAACTAATAAAATATAATAGGAAGTGGTAAAGTCCGTCGGTATCAGGCCTAGCTAATTAATAATAGTTTGAAACAATTCATTATGATAATTTAATTGACCTTATGTACCTACGTTTGTGTATAGGAAAACAAATAAGGAAATGGTGTACTCTATGAAAAAATAAAAATAGTTATCTTGTTAAGGAACTCTCAATCTTAATCAGCGAAAATAAAAGACAAAAGTCTAAAATATTTTTTTTTTGGCGGGATTTTTTCGAGTGAGGTTGAAGGCCGTTTTAATTATTTGCAAATTGATTCCTAGTGGAAATAGTAATTTGGTTTAGAAAATAGTAATTAATGGTAGTAAATGATTATAGTTTTGTGTCTCAAGTCTCTAGGTGTAACTGGATAATATGTGGAATTATTGAAACAGGCGCGATCTCGGTAAAATGACGCTGAGAATTTTATTGTAGTATCTAATAACACAGCGAAGCTTGCCAAAAAGGCAGACTTGACACATTTGCTATCAAATACTGCAAAAACATTAGAATGTGTTACATCCTTCTACTGGGAAAACAAATATCTGTATACTGTTTCTAAAAACTAATTAATACTTTCTAAACTTGACACAGACTAAATGCACAAACAGTTTTTTTTAACGGTTGAAGCCAAAATGATAAAAAAGTCCAAAATAAATGGGATTGATAAGATTTCGGTACGTCAACACCATAATTATGGATTTTTAAAAAATCTCATTTTGTACAGATCATCTTGACTATCAAATTGTAAACCTAATAATTAATTTTATTGAAAAGGTATTTAAATCAATACAAATACAAAAGCATATTAACAATGATTTAATGACGCATTTAGGCCGGTTACAATTTGAATATGAGTAATTTACAAGTCCACGTGAATTTAAGCTAGCCAGAAAGCCTAGTTTTGATACAGAGCCGTCTAAACTTAGAACAGGCATAACGGGTTCCAGTGCAAAGCGGAACCATATAAATGATATTAAAGGCAATACTTCATTTTAGTTAGATATCTATCTAAACTATTTCTGTATTAATAATATTATAAAGTGGTTAAACTGCCTGTTTATGTGTTTATAAAAGGCAATCCCTTGAGGTAATTAAGATTTGATTTTTTTCCTTGATAGATAGCTACACTATCACTGAGTGTCAAAGACCCCTTAAAGGGTTCCGTGTACAAACAGAGCCCTACTGCTTATGCAATCAATTTCGATATTATTGCTGTAAAACTGACTTGCATCACTATGTTTGGAACATTCGGCCTGACCTTGTGCATCGGCCAATCACAACCGCTGTATTTTCTCCGTCCCCCGGCCCGTAGTGTTAAGTCGTATTCTTAGACGAAATTGGTCTATCAGCTCTCAAGTGGTTTTATTCTCTTTGAGTGTGGGATATTGTTGGATAGGTCTTTCAAAATCAGGGGTTGTAAAGACTATTTTTCGATTCAGTGATTCGTTATCGAAATATTAACTTTAAAGTGATATTTTTGTTCGAGACGAGTGTCTCCCCCTCCCTAAAGCTAAACTGTTGGCTTGAGAAATCTGAAAAAAAATCGTCATGGTAGTGTAAATAACGAATTTTGAAGGAAAACTATTACGGCTAAGTTAGCTCGGTTAGTTTAAGAGTAATGGTCGCCCAACTTATAAAATGTACCTACTTGGAAAAACTTTGTACAAAACACAAAAACCAGAGTTCCGACAAAATCATATTCTTTCCAGGGTTTTTTAACGCGTCGGGTACCAACGGAATAACAATAGATTTTCTATTGTGTCTGTTTCTCCGGTAACTGACGCGATTACCTCCTGCTTATAGGTTTTCCTGTTGTCTATAAGTAAATAACGACTCCTGTATTTTATTCAAAATGTTAGGCCCAGTGGTTTTGGAGAATGGTCATTTTCATCAATTTTCTTAAGTAACTTTAAAACTATATATTTTAATATTATGAAAATGACACATTCGAAACCCTCACAATGTTCCCTTTCATTTGATATGTCGCACGGCACAGTTTCAAAAACTTGGTTTTTTTATTTACCGATTTTCACCCCAACAGTGACCCGTTGTTACGTATTTTAAGTTAAAGTTTTAATTTAGGGTACACGTTTGTGTTTGCGTCACAGATATTCACATTATTATGTGTACCAAATTTCAGCTCTATCAGCCCAGCGGATTCGGAGCAAATTGGCTGTAACGGACGGACAGACATACACACAAGTGATCCTATAAGGGTTTCGTTTTTTCATTCGGACTTTCAGAACCCTAAAAATTGTTGAGTGAAGTTTTTGGTCCCATTCTAAGTCCGCATGTTGTATTGTATCAGGCGACTACGGAACCCTACATTGCGCGTGGCCCGACACGCACTTGGCTGGTTATTTTTCTATTACCAACAAACTTAATTTTTGGTATAGTCTAAATAGATGGATGGTGTATATTGGTAACTTCTACGTTTGATATGGAACCCTGAATGCTCGAGGTCCGACGGGAACTTGACCGGTTGTATCATCCTGTGGAGGGAAAAAGTTAGTAAGGTATATTATATAGAATATATAAATCTTCATTTCAGGCATTACGTTGACAGCCGAATATATTTAGATAATTCGAATAGATGAATGACTGCAATTAAATATTTCTGCTGTCACTTGATTGAATACATCGAGTGAAGGTCGAACTGCCCATTCAAAGTTAGAAAAATGTGAAAGTCTTTTAAGTATTTGATTATGTTTTCTCCACAAAATATGGCTTTTTTATTTTGTATATTAGTGTATACCTGAGCACGAATCTTTTTCAACGAAAGCCAGTTGCTCAATAAGCTACGTATAACAAGTATTACTTTATGCATTGCACCCATATTGCACCGTAATTTTTATTTTTAAGGACAGCACTGGTTTTCAGAACATAATAATAACATAATATTTTGCTTTCTTTGAAACTGACTTTTGATGTTCAGATCGCTTTTGGACATATGTCCAATATATTATCTTGTTCGAAAATTCTGACAAGGCACGCATTGTTTTATTGAAGTATGAATATTACCTACATTCATTTTAGGTATTGGTTGTACACTTATGTATTTATCACCCTTTTATGTTTGATGTATGAAAACCCAAACGCTGGATTAAGCTCGCCCTTGTCATTAATTGCCCCTTTGTGTTTGTATGTATTGTTTTATGCGTGAAAATAAATGATCTTGTATCTTTCATGCCTTAAATAATTTACTATTAAGATTATTACATTTATAATTAGGCCCTTTTAATCCAACTTAAAAACCAACCTAAAATACATAACGTTAAATTCGATACTTTTTTTTTTTTTTTTTTTTTTTTGTGGGGTGGGAAATCATCCTATGACTTCTCCCGCTCTGGGCGGAGCGGGAGGGCGTGTCAGACTCTTACTGACTAAAACCCACCCCTGTTCCTTCCTGCCTTTGAGTGCCCAGGGGCGAGGTAACTCTGTTTCGAATTTATCCTCAACCCCCGGGCAGGCATCGGCCATGACGGGCCCCGTCTCTTGCTGACAACTCTTTGAGGCGCGCGTGGAACACTACGCGCCGTCGACTCTCGGGCCTGGTGCTGATCGGGCGGCGAGTTTCCCACTACTCGCCGTCCGCAGGCCCGGGTCTACGGTGGCCGGAGATCGTCTCGCGGCGCCGGAAGCCCCCGGCGTCTCCTGAGGCGGCTGCTGCTGAGGGCGTGAGGGCGACTCCGTTGTTGGTGCTCTCTCACGCGTCCCGCCTCCGCCTTCGCGAGCATTACTGCTTCGCAGAAGGAGGAGACGGCTTCCCATTCCCTCTCGCTCCGTACCATGGCCTGAACCAGGGCAGGGCGCGAGAGGTCGCTGCCGCCTATCGCATCAACGAGGACACGGCGTTGCTCCGCCCAAGCGGGGCAGACCTCCACCGTATGCTCCACCGTGTCCTCGGGGCGATCCGTGCAATGGAAACACCCGGGCGTCACCTCCCGCTTGATCCGAAACAGGAACCTCCCGAAACAACCGTGTCCGGTGAGGACCTGCGTCAGGCGGAAGGTGAGGGCGCCGTGAGGTCTCTCCAGCCAAGCCTCAAAGAGGGGCACCACCGCCGCAATGGTGGCGTGCCCAGCGCGGGGTTGTGACAATCGCTGTCTCCATGTCGCCATGAGATCCTGCCGGAGCTCCGTCCGCCGAGCCGCGAGTTGTCGCGGCAGCGGAGTTTCACCCCGGCGTTTCGCCTCCTCGCGGTCCTCATAGAGGCTCGCGAGGATTTTTGCCTCCAGATCCCATGGCGATAATCCGGCAAGGAGGCTCGCCGCCTCGCAGGAGATCGTACGGTATCCTCGGATCATTCTGATCGCCATGACCCTTTGGGACGCGTTCAGAAAGCGAGTAGATCGCTTCCTTAGCGAACGCGCCCACACCGGTGCTCCGTAAAGGGCCATGGACCGCACGATCCCCGCGTAGAGCCTCCGGCAGGAGGCGTTTGGCCCCCTCAGATTGGGCAGGAGCCGCCTCAAAGCAGCCCCGGCCCTGTTCAGTCTGGGAGCCAAACGTCGGAAGTGCTCGACGAAGTTCCACCGGCTGTCGAGGACGAGTCCCAGGTACTTCATCGTCCCCTCAACGCCGATGTGAACCCCTCCTACCGTTATCTGGGAACCCGCCGGTGGCGCATTCCGAGAACCATGAAAACACATGGCCTCGGACTTGTGCAATGCCACCTCGAGTCCCAGTTGCCGGATCCTGTCCACGATTATCGCAACCCCGCGTGTCATTATGTTGGACGCCGCCTCGTGCGACCACCCCTGCGCCAGGACCAGGGTGTCGTCAGCGTAGCATACTACGCTGACGGCGCTAGGGAGGTCGGCGCGCAGCACCCAGTCGTACCCGATGTTCCACAGAGGCGGCCCAAGGACCGATCCCTGTGGAACACCGCACGACATCTCTCGTCGGTTCCATTCTCCCTGGTGACCGGGGTAGATGACGGCCCTGTCCGTCAAATACGCCTCGACTACGCGACGGAGGTAGGGCGGCACCCGGTGATACCGGAGTGCCTCCACTATGCAACTCCAGGGCAGGGTGTTGAAGGCATTGGCGATGTCCAGAGACACCGCCAAGACGACCCTACCCCGGGCTACTGCATCCCCCGTCGTGAGGGCTCGTACGCGCATGATGGCGTCCACCGTAGAGCGCCCCCTGCGGAAGCCGTACTGGCTCTCCGCCAGATCCGGCCCCACCCGCGTCAGCTGCCCGACGAGGCGGTCTGCAATTACTCTTTCAAAGAGCTTGCCCACCTCGTCGAGCAGCACGATGGGCCGGTATGCGGACGGAGAGTCCGCGGGGCGCCCCGGCTTCTTGATGAGGACCAGCTTCCCCGTCTTCCAACGGAGTGGAAACTGGCCCCTCTCCAAGCATGCGCTTAAGAGCCCTCTGAGTCGAGGCCCGAGAGCCTCCTGCAAAGCCAGGACCAAGGCTTTACCGTGCACGCCATCTGGTCCTGGGGCGGTGCTTTTGGCATTCAGCCTACGCACCGCCGCTCTCAGCTCTACCTCGGTCACTTCGGGAGCATCGTCGTCGTCGTCGGGTTGGTCCGCGTCAGGCACCACAGGAGGAGGCGGAGCCATAGGCGGGGGAGTATGTTCCCCTCGCGAAGGGAACAGAGCGCTCACCACGCCCTCCACGAGCTGCGGCCGGAGACTCTGCGTCAGCGGGGGCGCCCATGGGCGGAGTTTATCCCGCACCACTTTGTATGGGCGCCCCCACGGGTCTCTGTTCAGAGTCCCCAGCGACTCCTCGCGGGCCAATTCTTTGGCCCGCTTGATCTCCGCTCGGAGGGTGAATCTCGCAGCTCTGTACCCCTCGTACAGCTCCGCCTCGATGGCTTCCGTATCCGGCGTGCGGTTACGGAGCCGCCTGCGGTACCTGGTGTACCGGCGTCGCGCGGCAATACACGCTTGGCGTAAAGCCGTAAGCGCCGGCGACCACCAGTACATCTGGCGCCGAGCACATCCTGGCTGGACCCGGGGCATTGCCACGTCACAGATCTCGGACATGGCCTCCTGGAACCACACCACCTCGTCGTTGATGTCGGCAGGCCTGTCCGGTGATGACACCCAGGCCTGCACGATCGAGGCTTCCAGGAGTAGCTCCCGGTCCAGCTGCTTCAGCGACCAACGCGGACCACTCGGGGTCTGTCGGACCGGCGCGGTCGAGGTCTGGGCGGAGACGTCAAACCGGATATACCGATGATCGGAATACGTCTCCACCCCCTCCATGACGCGCCAGTCGATGACACGCGGTGACAGAGCGGGGCTGGCGAACGAGATGTCCACCACCGATTCACCCCGCATCCGCACACACGTGGGGACAGAACCCCGGTTCAGGTTGACCAGGCCCGTCTCTAGGGCCCAGTCCTCCGCCATCCTCCCCCGTGTGTCCGTGTACCGGGAACCCCAAGCCAAGTTCTTGGCATTGAAGTCCCCGAGGACGAGCACAGGGAGGGAACGGTACCCGGCGACGACGTCTCTCAACTCCGCGAGGGAGTTGTGGAACTCGACGAGAGTTCGGTTCGGGGAGAAGTACACCCCTACCACTACTATCTCCCCGAACCGCGCTGCTACGCAACCCCGACCCCTCCTGACATCCTCAAGGGTCGGGGTACCGGCGGCGGCCGACGAAATGATGGTCACTGAGCCGTCCAGGTCCTCCACCCAGTCATCCCTGGGCGGGATATAGTACGGCTCAGCGACCACGGCGACGTTAATCGACCACTGCGCCATGCTCTGGAACAACAGGTCCTGAGCAGGGGCGCAGTGGTTGATGTTCGTCTGGAGGAGGCGTAATGGGGCCGTTATTGGCATTCCATTACAGCCTCCTCCTCTCCAGCCCTCCGTGAGGGTCCCGCCACCGCGATGTTGGCGGCGGCGACGACGGCTGTGGGGGCGGCAACGGCGGAAGCGGCGACGGCGGCGGCTGCGGCGGTGACGGTGGCGGCGGTGGCGGTAGAGGGCCTGCCCCTGGCCCTGGTCTTGGTGGGTGGAGCGCAGGTCTTGCTTCCTGCCCGGTGATCGGCCGGCTTGCCAGCAGCCGCACATGCTGTGCAGTGCGGCGCGGCATCGCACGAGCCGGCCTTGTGACCGGGCTGTCCGCAGCGGAAGCAGTTGCTCCCTCGGTCCACCTCCGAGGTGCACCTAGCTGCCACGTGGTCGCCCACATGGCAGCGAAAGCACCTCAGAGGTCTGGGCTCCAGCAGCTTGACCTGCGCAGACACCCAGCCCACCAAGAGCCTTCGGCCCTCTATTTTCCTTACCGCCGACACGGGGCAGCTCACCGTTACGGTTTGCAGCCCCGTGAGGTCAGGACGGAGAGCGCCCACCCTCACCTGCTCGGCAGGGCACCCTCCAGTCTTGGCGACGGCAGCCACCACCCCTGCAGGCCCATGATGCGCATGTCTGCGCTCTTGGTGGGCCTGGACACTCGAGCCTCGTCGACCAGCAACGCCCTGATCTTCGCGGCCAGGGCGTCAGCAGCTGGTCCGCTGGAGGCGCCGGGGACCTCTAGCATCCGGGCTCCGGTCTTGGTGACCTTCACCCGGACGCCGTCGGCACACCCCACCTCCTCGAGGCTCACCGCCGCCTTGGTTTTGGCGAGCACGCTGTGGTAGGTCACGCCCTTCTGTACCGCTTCTGGCTGTAGGGTTATGACTACAGCCGCGGACTTCGGGGCGCGGAGCCTAGCCGCAGCGGCCCGCTCCTTGCGCCGCTTCCGCCTCTCCCGTCGTTTGGCCGCCCTTTTAGCCTTTCCCGCCCTCTCTTTCTCCCCGGCCACTTGCCATTCGGCAGCCTCGGCCGGAGGAGGTTGGGAAGTCGGGGCAGGCTGTGACGGCCGTCTCGCCGCCTGGGCTGGGCCCTTCGGGGCTTTCGCCGCCCGTGCAGCCGCTCCACCCGGTTTGGGCGGCGCCTTTGACGCCTTCGGCGGGGCCGATCCCGCGGGTCTTAGCACAGACCTGCTGTTGGCCCGTCCCGCCGAACTCTGTTTAGGCGCAGCAGCCGCAGCGGCGGCAAACGATCCCGGTTGCCACTGGCCCGAGGCC
Source organism: Polia nebulosa (assembly GCA_951329385.1). Lineage (NCBI taxonomy): Eukaryota > Metazoa > Arthropoda > Insecta > Lepidoptera > Noctuidae > Polia > Polia nebulosa. Next base: position 17,452,029 of record OX589599.1, on the reverse strand, counting down.
GGCTGGCTTGCCGCTAGCGGAGGGCGCAGGACGATGCCCTCCAGCACGGTGAACCGTCTGTTAAAGGCAGCCAGCTCCTGCCGCACCAGATCGAGAACCTGGTTCTCCGCGGTGGGCAGGGGCAGGCTTGGCCCGTGCTGGCGCTCATCCCGCGCGTCCTTCTCGGGGCCAGCTCCTCGGAGCTCGGCCAGGTCCGCCCGGAGCTTCTGGTTCTCCTTGACCAGAAGCTCCGTAGTGGCGGTCAGGCGGGCGACCTCCGCCCGCAGTTTGGACGTCTCGTCCAATGCAGACGGAGGCCCGCCGAAACTCGCCTCTGCCGCCGCCACTATGGAGGCCGTGGCTTCGGAGGTGGCCCTGTTTCTGGATGTGGGCAGCCTCTTCTGCACCACACCCTTGATGGCGGCCTCCACGACCTCCGCAAGCCTGGCCGCTCGCTCCGAGTTGGAGCTAGCGGCGTCCGGCTCTCCACCCGAGGACCCAGAGGCCGAGGCACAAGACCCCAACGCAGCGGGGTGGCGCGCCTCCTTGGCGAGCCTTGCGGCTCTCCTGCCCGCCTTGGTGGCCTTGCTGGGCCTCCGGATCGCTCCTCCTCCCCTCCGACCGGTGGGGATCTTGGGAGGCGGGGCCATCACCTCTACATCAGAGGACGACTCCCCGCCATCCCCCGACTTGGAGCGCTTTTGGTTCCGGAAGAACCGCGAGCATTCACCCACGACTCCCCCGGAAGCACCCACTTCCCCCTCATTCTCCGGGCTCCCAGAGCCCGGAGCTGCTACCAGTGCTGCGCCGGACTCCGACGCAGCACCGCGCTCCACCTCCTTGCCGACTTCGACTTGGCTATCATCGCCCGACCGCGGCTTGTCGGGCGTCTTATAGCAAAAATTGATCATCTCCTCAAATGGAGGAGATGATCTGGAGCCTCCTCGGCTCTTGTTGTCGGGATTGTTCCCGACAGACGGATCCAGGTCGTCGTTATTAGGAATAAGATCAAGGCCGCCCCCCCCCAGCATACGAATGGGGGCGAAACTGGGAATCATTTACATTAATCTGCTTTTCCATTTTTGTTTTTCCTTTTAAGGGTGAGGTCCCTATCTCCCCTAACTCGACCTCCCTATCTTTCCCTCTCATATCGTATAACCACATTCACTCTCTCTCATTCATTCACTCACTCACACACTCTGCCCTTATGGGCCCCCCCCCAGTTTCGGCGCCACTCTCAAGGTCGCTTCTGATGAACAGATGCGTACCAGAGAGCAGCGACGAAGATTCCCCCAGTTTCCACGCCGTTAGGAGGCTCGAACAGCTTGCTCAAGTCTCCCAACGGCGCGGCCCTCTTGTGAGGCGCTAGCATCCGGACATCCCTCCGGTACGCATCCCATAGCCACGCCTCCAAGCTTAGGATTGGGTGGAGGTCGCATCCACTGGCAGTCGACGATGATCGACTGACAATGGACGCGACCCCCGGTGTGTTCCTCTTAGTCGGGCCTCTCCCCTGGAGCCTTCCGGCACAAGTTAGTCACTCATGCCGGAAGTCCCCAGGATCATGGAGACCCATAAGCCCCACCACGACGTCAACGTAGAAACACTCGGTGGGGAAATTCGATACTTGAGTTGGTGATTATGGATTGAAATTATATCGAATTATATTTTCAAGTATGCTAGGTATATGAAGCTAGCAAAGTACTAAAAAATAAACTCCAATTATGTGCAACAATTGGTGTCTCACAGCCTTCTATCTGTTGTAATTGAATCATATCGAGTACATGTGACACATTCAACTGTGCCTTATGTAGGAACGATATGAATTACTTAGAACATAGGTATTACGTTTTAATTACTTATTATTTTTTTGTACAAAGCATGTCTGTTTTAACCTAAACGAGGTAGCACGTGTGATTGTGAGCAAAGTGAAACTTACTAGTTGACAACAACTAGTAAGTTTTCGATTTTGCATGTGTGTGTAATCATTATCTATCTATATATATACTCGTATATATAAAAATGAATCTCTATTTCCTTGGTCACGGTATCACGCGTGCACGGCTGGACCAATTTCGCTAATTATTTTTTTGTTATGTTTGTTATTGTCGGGAGAAGGTTTTTATGAAAGAAAAAATTAAGAAAGTTGCGCGGAAAATTGGAAAATTTAAGAAAACTTAACAAATAGAGAGATTGACAGTTCGCGCGTCAGGACAATGTCTGTCGGGTCAGCTAGTCGAATATAACTTACAAACTGTTTGTTCAAGTTACTCACAATAAATCATCATTTGAATCACATGTTTTTTTCAATCCATCAACCTGCATACCAAATTAAACTTATTCTCTTCAACACTACGAGTACCTGTGATCGTGGGCTGACCGTGGTTGACGAAAGACCGATAGCCGATGGAGCAGATGAGTCCTTGAGTGGAGACTGCGGATCGGCAAGCGTACCGTAGCTTGACCCCAAGCTAGGTAGACCAATGACCTTGAAATGGTGGCTGTGATGGACTGGATGATGAAGGTAGAGAACCGGGTGCTGTGGCGCAGATTGGGAAAAGATTGCAATAAGCTGATTTGAATAAACAGCGATTTTTAGATACAATTTTCCTATCGATATCCCCTTGTAAGATAAGTATGTAGGAAGCGACTCCAAATTCCAAGTGATAAATACACGTTTTCCTTAAATCTATTTAAAACTATTATTAGATAATTATGTGTCTGTCTGGGTTTTACAAAGGTTCATGAAATTGACATCATTTCAATGATCGTTGTATGAGGGTGACCACTATAGTCCTTATACTAATTTTAAGCTCAATAACCTGATTACTTCAAGACAACAAGGAAATTCACGGCCTTGACTTTGAATAAAAGTTTAATATTCAATCAAATTCATTGTACTTCTGTATTGGTGACAAACTCACCCCTTTTGTTACGAAAGTAACCTAAAAGTCAGACGGACTTGCTGAACTTGCTTTTGTAACCAAAACCGAAATAGATTTCCTTTGTTCATACCAAAATACTGTTTCTTATAATTAGCACCCGTGATCATTATTTCACGCTGCTTTCTTAAAATAGGTTTGTTTCGTCACGTCCGTTTTTCTTGTGTATTTATTTTTATATAGCAGGAAAGTCTGGCCTCAAATAGAAATAGATACCTTTTTTGCAGTATTGCCGTCGTAATAGGAAACGAGAACACCCACATGTGTCTAATATTATAGCGACTTATTCCTACCTTTTTTGAATGTATTTATTAGCCTCCTCTTTGTAGTACTGTCTTAATTATTCAGATCAGATGATTGAAAGTAGGTAGATGTATTTAGTATGACTAAATCTTAAATATATGATTATGTGTATACAGGGTGTAACGGAAAGGTGTGGTCATATTTTAAGAGCCGGTTCTGCCCATGGATATGAACAACTTTCTCTTAGAAAAGAAAGAAAATTCCCAAAAAAAAAAAATTGGACTTTCCATACAAAGTTATCATCAGCTGATCAATATTTGTATGGGGGGTAAAAATTTTTTTTGGGAATTTCATAATCTTTTCTTTAATAAAGTTGTTCATATCGATGGGCAGATGGAGTTCTTGAAATATGACCACACCTTTCCGTTACACCCTGTATATATACCATTCGTAACTCCAGATCAGCTGGAAATTTGATTGATCTTCGATTTTTTTATGTAACTAAACTAATATATATACCATTGTTATTATATCCACCTACAAACACACATACACATACATTTTCCTTACGTCCCCTACTTACACTCACGCAAGCACACTCTAGCCAACACACTCACCATCACACTCACACACACACGTCTACTCACCTTAGACCACCACCCACCGCCACCCCCACCTTGCACTAACACAGACCTCATTCAACTGCAACTTCAACTACCTAGTCATTATACATTCACATGAAATCTTAGTATTGCATATGTTAATTTTAATTTTGTATTTGTAGATCGTTACACTTTCATTCTTATAAGAACAACTTAATTAATTTAACCTAAACGGAAGAAGTCACTGGCTCTTGAAATACAGGTTTTGTAACCTAGCTCAAGAGTCAGGGTCTCACTATTTGTAAACTTGTATTGCGCAAATAAAGAATTTATTATTATTATTAATAGTTGATGGCACGGTTGGCGCAGTGGTTGAGCGTTCGGCTGATGCGTGTCGCGGGTTCGATCCCCGCACGGAACAAATATTTGTATAGCCTACAGATACTTGTTTCGGGTCTGGGTGTCTCGTGTTTGTGAGTTTAAATGTTTGTGAACGCACACACGATACAGGAGTAATTCCTAGTGTGGGGCAACGTCTAAAAAAAAAAAAAAAAAATAAATAAAATATGTACAAGCGGCATAAAAGATCCGAGGAGTACAGGCCCCTTAGTCAAAATACATTTCTGTAACGTTAACACTAAAGCTTCGTGCAAAATGTATGGCAACGACATTTTGCACGAAGCGTTAAACAGAGAACTGTCACGTGACTCACGCCCAGTAATGTCGTTACCATACATTTTGCACGAAGCGTTAGCGTTAACGTTAACAGAAATGTATTTTGTCTAAAGGCTCTGCTCATTGGGCATCGAAAAATTCTTCCACATCGCTGTCAATGGGAATAAATTAAATTCTTTGATTTTCTGGATTTGACTCTGCACCGAATAGTAATACTATTAAAATATAGGAAAAAATCATGAAAAAAACATGTATACTTAAAATTCATTTTCTCATACTTTTGTATGAAACGGCTTTTTTGATAATATCTCCAGAATGGATTTATTTCTTGATTCTGAGGCGGTACAAAGTTTGCCGGGTCAGCTAGTCTTATCTAAATAAACTCCAATGAACTCTTGGAAATATGTTGCTTAGATACGCAATATTTATCAATCTTATTCGTGTATATGCCAATTTATGTAGATATTTGGGACTCGATACAGTGTAACGTGTGAAGTTGATATAATAGAAATTATGTTATTAGAAATTATTGACCTATTTCAAGAACTCTGTGCGGTCTAGTTCGGAGATATTAAATTAATATCATTCATATCAAACCTCCAGGCTATAAACCATGTTACATATAAAATATTAAGACCATTTATTAACATAGTAAGTGGGTTCGAGTAAACTGATAACGATTATAAGTGCATATGTTGGACTGGTTTTCTTGTGAACAGGTGTGAATGCAGTAAAATAATTAAAGTAAGCTTATCGTAATATTAGGTGTACTATCTGTCATCTGTACCTGTGTAATATCATACATGCTGATATTATATATTCTAATTTAATTCGGTTTAGATTGCAAAGTACGTACTGGATTACCGGTAAAAGGATATAAAGTGTAGCATTTGATATGTTTATGATACGTATTTAGGTAAAGCCGACAATACGGCTTTCACTGAAATCGGTCAACTGGGGATCTTGTAGCGTATGCCATTCACATCTGGAGTAAGGCTATCGAGCAACACGGGGAAGCACTCGCGGTTTCCCTTAACATCTCGAAGGCCTTCGACAGGGTCTGTCACGATAGCCTTATTGGTAAGTTGCCTTCCTTCGGTCTACCCGCCGGATTGTGTGATTGCAGATTTCTTGAGGGATCGGTCTATTCGAGTGGTCATTGATGGATGCTCGTCCGGACTGCTGGATATTAATGACGGGGTTCCTCAGGGGTCAGTGCTTTCGGCAACATTCTTAATTGTACACCACATCTTAACATAAAATACAGTCAATACACAGTTCATGTATGAAGGCGAGCTTAACTCAAATTTGAGTTTTCTCCCAGCAAACCTTAGGATTGTTAACAATATAAACCTATATAAATAAGCCCTAATATAAGAATATTTATAACACATACAAAATACTATATACTAATACATACCAATATACACCAATATATACCTTAATAATATGTCATTGAGAAAGGAAGTGCTCTTTTATTTTCCTCTTAAAGACATTATGGACTAGACTGGCCTGTTGGTCTAGTGGTTAGTGACCCTGACTGCTATGCCGGAGGTCGTGGGTTCGATTCCCACCCAGGACAAATGTTTGTGTAATGAGCACGATCATTTGTTCTGTGTCTGGGTGTAATTTATCTATAATATGTATGTATTTAGAAATATGGGATTAGCTCAATTGTATTCCAATAAAATGGCCGATTGCTTCTTAATTATTATATTTATTTCCTGACAAAAAAAATACACGTCTTTTCTTCTTAAAACTTCAAGTTCTCCTCCTTCCCTTTACCTTCCGTATTCTACATCTTTAACATTCATACGCTATCTCTTTCACTCCTTGACTATTTCATACATTCATCTTTGTCACTTGTTTATGCTTCACATCTGTCATTCATCTTCACATCCCGTTTCACTGTCCGGTCATAACGTTCTATTCCTACAGCTCGGCCATTCTGATTTTCTGACTGCCCCCAGTCAGATCTAACTAAAATTACATCTTAAATCCTTATACAAAACAAAGCTATTAACTTAAAGTAAACAATTATTAACCTCCAACACATACTTTACATTATTCCAGTAGATAACACCTAAACTTTAAAACAATAGATTGCTAAAACAACCATTTTATCACACAAGTAAGATGAGTAAACACACTTCAGGATAACATGACTTGTCGTATTTTAATGCAATATTAGGTCAAGAGCATATCCCCTATCCTAACAAATAACAAGACCTACTCACCTAACTCAACAGTATTGCCAAACACTGGCCATGGCTTCATATTATCTGCGGAGGAAGATGTCACTCGAGAACCATCTGCCCTATTATCCATTTTCTCAACATCGTATCGATCTTTTCTTTTCACTTTAGTAACTCTGTATGGTCCTAGATACTTCGGTTTGAGCTTTAATCCAGTACCAAACTGTGTACGTTTGATGGCTACAGCATCTCCTACTACATATTTTCGACTTTCTTTTCTTTTTCTATTATACGAGTACGTCTTACAATTTTCATCTTGAACTTTTCTTATTTGTTCTTTTGCTTTCATCTTTAAGTTTTCTCTATTCTGCAAGAAATTACTCCTATGTTCTTGCTGAAGCAGATCAAAAATTTCAATATCTTCTTTAGTTTTCATTTTTGTACCCAACATGAGTTCAAAGGGAGTGGTGTCAATATTTCTTTGATATGTGCTGTTCAATGCTTTTTGCACACGGCTGACCTGCTTGTACCATTGAGATGGCTCTTCAATGCATAGCTTTGCTAAAACTGCTATAATTATTCTGTGAATACGCTCCACTTGACCATTGCCTCTGGGCACACCTGTTGTTATGGTTATATGTTGAATATTCTCCTTCTCACAATACTCCTTAAAGTCATTGCTGGTAAACGCACTACCACGATCTGATATCAAACGTATAGGATTTCCAAACGTTTGCTGATGAATCTTTAACTTGTCTATCGTCTCTCTACTAGTAGTCCCCTTCACTGGAAACAACCACACAAACTTTGTAAATCCATCTACAACCGTTAAAATATATTTATACATCTTTCTCGTCTCTGAAAGAGGTCCAATATGATCACAATGAATAGTATGCAAAGGAATGCTTTCCTTGTCAATGCAATTTAAGAATCCCTCCTGTTTACCTTCTTTTTTGGTCGCTAGCAGACATGGTATACACGACAGCAAAAACTCTTCAATCTTCTTGTTAATATTTTTGATGTAATATTCTTGTTCTATCAGTTGTATCATTTTTCTTTTCCCAAAATGTCCCTTCTGGTGGATTCTTCTTAAAATCTCAAATTCTAAATTTCTTGGTATTACTAACTTTCTTTCTAGTCCTTTGTACAGTAAACCATCGCCGTAGATATAGTCTTCATATGGCTGAAGTTTTACTATCTCTATAATCGCCTTTATACCTTCGTCCAACATCTGTGCTTGCTTTACTTGATCATGTAGGCTTAACTCAACAGCTCCAACAAATGGATTTCTGCTCAAAGCGTCTGCATGTTGCATTTTTCCTCCTGGTCGATGTTCAACTACATAATCATACTCTTCAAGCAATAATACCCATCTGGCTACTCTAGTAGTTAGGTCCTTCTTATTCAATGTCTTCTGGAAAGCTTGACAGTCTGTAACAATTTTAAAGTGTTTTCCATACAAGTAATGCCTAAACTTCTTTACACCTTCAATAATAGCCAAAGCTTCCAACTCGTAGCTGCTATACTTCTTCTCAGCATCACTGGTCTTCCTACTGTAGTAGTGTACAGGATGTAACTCATTTGCATAGTCTCTCTGAAGCAAAATAGCACTGTATGCTATTGCAGAGGCATCTGTATGCAATTCAGTAAATAACCGAGGATCATAAATCCTTAACACTGGGCTACTAGCTAACGCATTCTTCAACGCATTGAATGCACTTCTCTGTACCTCTTCAAAAACAAAGTTAACATCCTTCTTCAATAAATCAGTCAATGGTTTAGCTATCGAAGCAAAATCTTTAATATACTTCCTAAAATATGAAGTTAATCCCACGAAACTATGAAGTTGCTTTAAAGTCTTGGGTTCAGGGTACCTGGTAACAGCATCTGTTTTGTCCTGAGAAGGTTGAACTTTTACATCTTCTATAATGTGTCCTAGGTACTCTATTCTTCGGCATAGTAGTTGTGCCTTTTTCCAATTAATCTGCAGGCCGTACTGTGATGCTACATCTAACACTTCTTTTAACCGCTGCAATGCCTGATATTCATCGACAGCAGGTATCAATAAATCATCAATAAATATAACCAATATTCCTTTTGCTATAAGTTCCTGAAACACCATAGTTACAAATCTCATAAAATACTTCGGGCAAACCGACAAACCAAACGGAGCCCTCAGAAACTCATACTGTCCATTATGCGTAACAAAGGCAGTGTACTTTATACTTTCTTTACTGACTCTCAAATGGAAAAAACCATTCTTCAAATCTAACACACGAGCACCTTTTAGTTTATCAATCAAATCATCAATAATAGGCAGAGGAAATTCATCCTTAATCATCTTTTTGTTTATGGGTCTATAGTCTACACATACTCTGGTACTGCCATCTTTTTTCTTTACTAACACCAAGGGTGAGGAATATTCTGAAAAACTTACACGAATGATCCCATCCTTAAGCCACACTGATACTTACTTTTCAACAATCTCTTGTTCAGCTAAAGATATGCGCCTTGGTCGCTGAGTCACGGGTATATCATCCTTGAGCACGATGCGCAATTCTATTGGCGCTTCCTTTACTTGTACTGGTTTATAATTATTCACACAGTCAATAACTTCTTGTTGCACCTGCTTGTCTTGAACAGTACCTAAAACAAACTCATCCTGACTGACCACACACACAAGCTTTGATAACCAACTGTTTACGTTTGGAGTAATAAGTATTGACCCCTTTGACATAATTGTAAAAACATCTTTAAGGAATTCTTGACCCAATATCACACTACACGGCATACAATGCCTAGGAACAACATGAAATGCAATATCATTATATTCGTGTCCATCTATCAACACACAAGCAGTAAACTTTTGCGTCGATCTTACACTGCCGCCTAATCCCACCAGATTCGTGACAATGTTTACCGACTCAGGAATCCCAAGATGAACACAAAGTTCAGCGCACACTAAGTTTATCTCACTTCCAGAGTCAATTAACGCATTAACTTCGCACTCATTCAATAAAATTGTTTTGCAAGCATTTTCAAATCGAAACTGCTGGCGTTTTCTCTTTGACATAAACATCAGTGAAGTTTGCGTCAGTTCCCACTGGCATCGCCATCTTGTCGCCGTCACTGACGTTGGTACTCCTGTCAATGTCATCAGTTTTACCAACCGCAGGCTCACGAATGTTCGGAGTGAAGTCAGTCACACACATCGCTCGTCTATCTTCGTGAATGTTCGGTTTTCCGCCTCGCCATTCCCGTTCCCGGTCATGGGTCTTTTCATTCGTACTATTCATAGACCGAATGCATTGATTAGAAATGTGTCCAAACTCGTTACACTTAAAACACTTCAGACCTTTTTCTTTATTAGGGCACTTTGATGATTGATGATTTTTTTCACCACAGCTGTAACACCTCTTGATTCCCGCGCCATTTTCATGATTTTCTGGCTTCTTGTATCGACTATGACCACTGTTATCCGTCCTCATTTTCTCTTTGATTGTCTCATAAATTTTAATCTTTTCCTTCAAGTCCGCGTACGTCGTAACTCCGTATAACAACATTTTATACCCGTCAGCGCCCGTAAGGCCCTTTCGGACCGCGAACCCAGAATACGGACCACTACCCGTAAGGCCCTTTCGGACCGCGGGTGGCACGCGTTCTTTCAACCTCTATGATTACATAACGAAACGTCATATTGCTGTGGAAATTTTTACACACTCGGAGCGTGATAGTATCGTACTTTTACAAACATTTCCATAGAGAAATACTGTTTTGAAAACTTTTAAAAAATGTTTTTATTTGCATGTTTATGTTTGTCAACGGCGGACGACAATTTGTTGATATTGTGTGTTTTAATTAGTTTCGTGTTTGTTTATGTGATATGTTGTGTTTATATATTCATTACTATGTTGTTATTACGTCATTATAACATCGTTTTAGATAAATATTTTGAAAAATGATTACGTTATGACATTTCTTGTCAAGGTCAAACGGTTTTGTTTACATTGTTATTGTGAGGGTGAATGATGTGACTTTCTGTGTGTTTGAACACAGTGTGAAGGTATTTATTTATTGTTAGGTAGTTATTACATAGTATTAGAAAAAAAACGCATCACAAAACGCAACGCAAACGCAGTAACATAATTTGAAAAAGCCGTTACTTGGTTTGGTTTTCGTGATATGAAGTTTGAGAATGAATAATAGGAAAATATTGTATCGGACTCTACAAAAAAAACATTGTTATTAAACTACTTGTATATTCATAGTATAACATGCAAAATTTCGTGTAAATTGATACAGTGGTTTTATCAGAAATGAACCTAATACGTGAACAAATACTATTCCCGCCAAATCGTTGATAACAGCATTTGATTAGAATTCAATTCTCGCAACACAAGTATTGTTTACATTTTATGATAAGGTCTGTTTATTCAACAACCCAATAAAAAAAACTTCAAGTGCCTAGCACCAATAGAAGCGTCAGCGAACCGTTTTATGTAAACAAAGTCATAAACATGTCAATGGCGGGAAAATAGCGCGGGTATGCCAGATGTGCGAGTTTCGCGCGCGACGGGCGCTGACGGGTTAACTTCCGAGTCGATTATGCCGTCTATTATGTATTTAATGGCGACATAATCGGGCATCTTGCCGCGTTTTCCCATTTCCTTCATGACTAACACGTAGTCTAGACACCTTTCATCCTTCTTTTTCTTTCTGGCGGCCATCATCTCGTGGATGGTTTTGCTATCCACTGCATCTGGAAACTCCTTCAGTAATCCAACCTTTAAATCCTCCCAACTTTTAAAAGGTTTTTCAGATCTGAGCCATAGCGCAGCAGTTCCGACCAAAGCCCTTCTGGCTACGATCAGAGTTTGTAGGGGCGACCACTGAAAAATCTCGGCGTTGTCGTCAATGTCCTGCGCCCATTTAGCTACCGCAAACGTCTTGTCTTGCCCACTGAAATTTGGGACAAGGCTCTCATGGAAAATAGCCTGATCTCGGTAAAACCCTTGCTTAGCCGATGTGGATGCGTCATGTTCGTCTTCACCGTCGTTGGCTTGGCGGCGATTTCTCCCTTGTCGCGGCGACCTTTCCATATTTCGTCTTTTCCTTTTCCTTTTCCTTTTCTTTTGTAACTATTGTTACCGTCTTCTTTTCGTAATGGTTTAATTTTCGTCTTAACGTCTTTGGTGCAACACTCGTGCCGTCTTGATTTTTTTTTCTTTTTGCCTCTTTAGCCCGAAAACTGGAAATATTGAGCTATCCCGGACGAGCCCCCAAAAAGTTATGGGATTAGCTCAATTGTATTCCAATAAAATGGCCGATTGCTTCTTAATTATTATATTTATTTCCTGACAAAAAAAATACACGTCTTTTCTTCTTAAAACTTCAAGTTCTCCTCCTTCCCTTTACCTTCCGTATTCTACATCTTTAACATTCATACGCTATCTCTTTCACTCCTTGACTATTTCATACATTCATCTTTGTCACTTGTTTATGCTTCACATCTGTCATTCATCTTCACATCCCGTTTCACTGTCCGGTCATAACGTTCCATTCCTACATAAGTATGTTTATCAGTTGTCTAGTACCCATAACACAAGCTCTGCTTAGCTTGGGACTAGATGGCGTTGTGTGATAGTTGTGGAATATTATTAATATTAATAATAATATTATTAGAGAAGAGCTGTCGCGTATAACATTGTTCTTGCTTCATATTTATGATCTGCTTAAACCCTTCGAGTATGCAGACGACAGCACTGTTGTGTTTGAGAGATATACGTGTCCAACGCACGAGCTGGTGGGTCGCAGATCCGATCTCTCTGAGAGGCTATGGTTAAGCGCTTGAACTTAATCAAGTTAAATCTATATAGGCTGCCTCTGAGTGGGGCGATGTCAATCGGGTCAGGTTCAATGCTGCTAAAACCCAGGCGTGTCTTTTCTCCGCTAAAAGGAGCCAATTCTACCCGGTTCCATCTTTTCGCGGTGTAACCGTGTCGATAACCGATAATCTTGATCTTCTTAGTGTCACGTTAACATCCATCCTCAATTTTGGGCCATATATCGAAGCACAGGCTCAACTGGCTGCCAAAAAGTTGGGAATTCTAGCAAAGGTGAGATGGTACTTCACGCCGGAACAGCTGCTCAAACTTTATCAAGCGCAAGTTCGATCGTGTATGGAGTACTGCTCTCATCTTTGGGATGGATCTGCCAGATACCAGCTTGATGCGCTTGAGTCCAAAGAGAATCGAGCCAAGAGGACCATTGGCTATGATAGGCTCGTTGAGTCGAGGCTCCAGAGTCTTGAACATCGACGCCGAGTTGCTAGCCTGTCGGTTTTCTATCGGTTGCATTTTGGAGAGTGTGCGACGGAATTGCATAGTTTAATTCCACCAAGCCCGTTCCATCATCGAACCACTAGACGTATGGCGATGCGCCACTGGTACATGGTGGGCATCCTACCCACACGCACAAAACGTTTTGCGAACATATTCATTATGCGTACAACTAAGGAGTGGAATTCCCTGCTAGAGTCTGTTTTTCCTGGTAGCTACAACCTGGGAGTCTTTAAGTCAAGAGTGAATAGAGCAAGCGTGCTCCATTTTCGACCTCATCATCGCTTACCATCAAGTGAGATAGCGGTCAAGCGCGTGCCAATATATGATTAAAAAAAAAAAACGTATACTTGTGTAAATGTAGTTGAGCAGAATGACACTTGACTGTTTTAGAAATCGCATTGTGATCCTTACTATTACTGTGAAAGGTATTATTCAGCATAATCAATCATTAATGTTGTCAAGGCTTCTTCTCTGCGAGAAAGAGTAACCTGGTATCCACCAACCAAGTTCAATACGCATTGGTAGACATGTTTCACATGTCTTAAATTATTAGTTCTTTCATTGTTTCTACCCGACTGCCCCAAACACATACCTACTCGTATAAACTAGTCGTATTACACCTAAGCGTACTTCATTTCTTTGGCACGTCCTGTTCCTAGCCTAAACGGCTGGATGGATTTTAACAAAGGCGGTATCATCAGGCAGTTATCCAACCGTCGGCGAGGAAGCGACTAACGCTCGACTATTTTGACGCTCAAGAAACGTACAATAGATATACATTCCGTGTAAACAAAAGAGATGCATATATTAATAGTTGATCGCTGACTGTTCACACCGCCGGCAAGGACTCGCTCCACAAGTTTATCGCTGAGTGACAAGAGCTATCAAAGCTTACTCACTCAGCGATGCTCGTTCGGCGGACAGAACTCACGCCGAGAGACCAACCCGAGCGAGTGGTGCGAGTACCTAATCAGCCGTTGCACTCGAACACTCGCGACAAAACTGTTAGAACTACCCGCTGCTCGCCAACTTGTTTTTAGTTTGAAGCTCTAGTCGCTACTCGGTCATCGCTGGCGATGGGAGAAGTGCCTTACGACGTTGAATATATAGGTTTAAAAAAAAAACAAAATGACACAGTCATGTGCGATATCAAAATAAAGGGCTTGAGAAGATGATTTCAAAAATATAACTCACTAAAATGAAGGAAAAAAAAGACTTCAAATAAATAAAAACCCGACTGCCAAAAACAACTAAAAAGTTTCAAAAAAGTTACTTTTCAAGCAGTCAGATGCAGTTGGCGGTATTTTTGCATAAAATTTTCAACTGAAAACAAAAAAAAACTTTTTAACAAAAAATTCAGCCGACGAAAAAGAACTAAAAAGCAAAAAATAAATAAACCTTTTAAGTCTTGAGTATTGAGCTTATTGTAACTACATAAAATATCAAATTTTATATAAACTGATTTTGAATCGGCGCCAAATAATAAAATGATTAATTACCTACATCTAGCCTTCTTCCTAAAAAAAAAAAACGTAAATAACTTGATTGATTAAGAAGATATATTTGATTTTTGTTAAAGAAACAAAAATTCTCACACAAACTTCTACAACTGTTTTTTTACAGTTATTGTAGTCATCTACAAGTATATCTCATGTTTCTATTTCAATGTGTTGCTGATAGTGAGCGAACAAATTTAACAATACGTCCTTGTAGCCTTTTTTCTTCAAAAATATGACTGGCTTTCCTCGAAAATGGTAAAAATATGCGTATCGATTCAACGAAGTAAAAATAATCGAATTGTTGTCAGGATATTTTTCCGCATGAAATTATATTACGTGTAACCTTGATACTGAAATATAATGTAGGAACGAAGGAATATAAACGTTACAAGGATTCTTGTTTCGATAAACTTGACATACATACCTAAACGGGTCTCAATAGGCTTATTAGTACTAAGTTTGGAAGGAACCCATAATAAGTACCTACCTCCGGAGTAGTGCCAGGAAACAAGTTGACAAAGTCATAGCATGTAAGTACCTATTTCCATATCAAACTAAGTTACCACCCACCTAACTAGGTATTTATAGAAATTTAATTTCTCACTCACCACCTCACGCGTAAGGCAAGCTAGCAGCCAACATGAGATTGAGAATAATTGAATCTAGGTTTATGTAGAATAAGGGAATATTTCCGGTTCCCATTAGTTTACTAATTGAAAACTTACGGATAAAACCACATCGTTGTCGGGAGCATTCCTTAAAGTTTTCAACATCATATTATTGTAAACCTGGTGACCCACCCCGGCTTCGCACGGTGGCCGACGGGATTTCTTCATACTTGATCAATAAACGTCTTCACAATTTAGCCAATTTCTAATTAATATGTATATCTACCTAATTTATGTGATAAAACCTTCTTCGTCAACAAATCTATCGCATACTGAAAACCATATTCAAATCAGTTCAGTTTCGGAGATAAGCGTAGGTATATAGGAAGGCAGGCAGATAGACCCGAGACGCAGCGAAGGACTACAATTTATAATAAGTATTGATTTATGGCAAAAATGTGGAAGTTAAGCTTACTTTCTCGTAGTACATATGCTATTTACATCTCCTTTTCACTTTAACCGTCACGACAAAACCATAACCTGGGCTTAAATGCACCACGAGAGGAGATCCCTCTGCTTTTTACTATTGGAAATATTAAAATTTACTGGGAATATTCCCAGGAATATTAGAAATTTTTGCCTTAGAAAAATGTAATAAGCCCTTGGGGTATTCATTATACGACGTAACTATTGCTTATTGAACGGCTAGCATATACAAAAAATAAATATAAGCGATTTTAAGAATATTACTGGGAACCCTTCTGGGAATATTCCTAAAGTTTCCAATATTCTCGGGAACTCACGACATCCTACTCGTATTGCAAAGCAAACGTTCTTTGGTTTTCCGAGCGTCACCTGATGTAAGTCAGTCATTCATTACTAATCAAAGCAGGTCGCATTGTATGTTAACGTTTAGTAAAGCTGCATTCCGGTCACTGTATGTTCTTCTAAAAGAAAAGGTTTAAAATAAAAACCAAAGTATGTATAAATTCGTATATCAACAACATACATAATAAAAATAACTAGGAAGCATATATCTGAGCAAGTCACTAGGCAATGATATCACCAAATTCGTTTATAGGAAGTATGGGGCGGAAAGGTATCTCGCAAAGTAGGGTGCTGAGGGAGCCACGAGGGGGGCGGCGGGGGCTGCGACGTAGGGGGCTGCGGCGTACGGGGCTGCGGCGACGTAGGGGGCTGAGACCACGGGGGCAGCCACGGCATGGTTCACGGCATGCGCCGAGTAGGAGCTGGCGTAAGGAGCCACGTACGCCGCGGGGCCGACCGGGGCGACCAACGCTGCAGGGGCGACCACGCTAGCGCTGGCAGCAGCGACGGCGAGAACGAATACAACCTGCAAAGAGAGAAAACAATTTACACAGTTAGCTAATACATTTCAATTCTAAAACGTGGCTGTAAAGGTGACTTGAATTCATAGAAAAGTGTTGGCAGCAATTGATTTTGATTTCGGCATTCCGGTGATGCGGCAGTCACACTGATTTCGCATTCTGAGAATTACTATCAGAAATGTGGAATTAGTTTAAACGTTAATCAGTTCAATCATAATTTGAGTTCTGTTTATTAGGTGATGATGGTAAGCAATGTGACTAGTAAATTTCAACGCTCTTTCTAATATAACAAAGCATGGCTAGAAATGTGACCTGGGATTATGAGGTTGGCTGTTCTGTTGGTCACATTAAAATTAGAGTCTGCACTGCTTAACTATTTACTAGTTTTAAGGATATAGAGAGAAACTTGAAGGCAAAGAATCCAAAAATCAAGGAAGTTAAAAACAAAACACTCACAACGAATTTGGCGATCATTTTGCTTGGGATGTGTGACTGCTCACAAGTGATTACACTGAAAAATCCAATGGACTGTGCCGTCTCCTGGGCATCGTCACGTTTTATACTACAGTTGGTTTCGTTGAGCAATACCGCGGACGAACCACGCATGCGCGGCTAAATAATGCGCAGGACATCGCGCTGACTCGCGGTTGATTTTCAACCAAGACTTCGTTGACGGACCGAGCATTCTAATTTGAACTCTGTGCACACCAATTTCACTGCACGTTGTGTAACTGACAAAAGGGAAATTCACTGGAACATTAAACACATTGTCTTATAGATAACTGCTTGTAAGGCGAAATCTAACTTGTTATCTGCAATTAAGAAGTAGGTCACGGAGGGTTAGAGAAATCTTCTTTTAATCTAACTCCTTTGATAAAGGTGGATTGTTGCCGGAGCCTGCTTTGATTGTTAGCACGATAGCGCACTTAGCAAGTTAATTTTATGCAACGACATCGTGAAGTATTGCTACATGTCTTGCTTTCTTTACGCTAATTGATACAAGTTTGGAGTCGGTATATTTCAAGCCAGCATCATCATAATTATGCTGATGATGCTGGCTCGGCAATTGGACTAAGATATTTTTTAGGAAATCTGAGTAGGTGTTGCACCCTATCATGTTTGGTAGCATTGTTTTGAAGATTACAACTATTGTTACACAATCGACTTTGCCATTAACTGCTACATCAATGAATCCGACTAGTTCATTTGAAAAATATATCAGATTTTTATCGTTTCCTAAAAAAATGTTTTTATCGTATTCAATCTGTTATAAATTTTTATATTTTTCTTAAATATTGATCACCATTGATGAATTTAAAACGTTTCATCCCACTTATATCAACAAAAAGTACTTAGTAGGTACCTACATGTCTTGCAGCAGAAATTGCACATCGGCAAAGAAAAAAGTTTCACAACGAAAAGTTTCCCAATGTGCTCCATTTCTCCGCGCACGCCTCCGCGAATCCCAATTGACCGGCCGCAATATGTCAAATGTTTATTTTGTCGGACGATATCTGAATCACAATAAACAAGGTATAAAAAGCCGATACTTTTTCTAGATAGTCACACTTCACATCCTCTTTTCGTTAAGGAAGGTCTACTACTAAAACACGCAAGATGTTCTCTTTCAAATCTGTAAGTATTTTCTTTTATCAGTTGGATTTATAAGATCGTTAACACATTTGTTTTATATTAACTAAATTCTTACAATTTCCGCATTACAGATCGTGCTCATCGCTGCGGCTTTCACCATTGGAGCGGAATGCAGTGGATTTGCGGCTGCGCCCCTAGTGGCTCCGGCAGCAGTAGGGTACGCTCATGCTGTACCCCAGAATATCCCACCGTACGCGGCGCAGGTCAGCGTGGTCAGCAAGGCACTTAACCCTCTGGTAGCTGCACCTTTCGCTGCAGCTCCTTACGCCGCCACTCCCTATGCTGCGGCTCCCTTCGCTGCTGCACCCTACGCTGCCGCTCCCTACGCTGCCGCTCCCTACGCTGTCGGTCCCTATGCTGCCGGATCTTACTTCGCTGGTGCTGCGCCTGTGCTGCCTGGCCCATACGCTGGCCCCGCAGCATATGCCGCCCCCTACCCCTACGGCGCATCTCCGCTGGTTCGCGCCGGTCCTTTTGGTTATGCCCCAGCGTACGTACGATAGATTAGAAAAGAATACTCGACTGAGACCTTCCTATAGAAAAGACATGTATCAAAGACTAGATATATTTTTTTACTTTTTATACCTAAAATAAATGTTTTTATAAAATTATTTGTATTTTTTCTACTTTATACGAAATATTTTACCGCACTACCTGCTTAGTAGGTAATATACAGGGTGTAACGGAAAGTGTGGTCATATTTTTTAAGAACTGTATCTGCCCATCAATATGAAAAACTTTCTTCAAGAAAACCTGAGGAATTTAAAAAAAAATAATTTTAGCTCCCATACAAATATTGATCAACTTTGTATAGAAAGTACAATTTTTTTTTTGAGAATTTTCTATTTTTTCTTAGACAAAGTTGTGCATTTCAAAGGGCAGAACCGGTTTTTAAAATATGACCACACCTTTCCGTTACAGCCTGTATGTGGTTTGTCTTAAAAACTACTACAATATCAATCCTACGCCACAAACTCAAGTATCTACTTTTATTCAAAATGAACTTTGTCAATTAATTTTAATAATTATTAATAGTAATAATTTGATTAATTTATTTTATTAGTTTAGTTATGTATACTATGTATAAAAATAATAAAGCTGTACTTTGTCGTGTTTGTTGTTCCAAAGATAATTATCTCAATTTCAACAATCAAATATAGAAAGAAGCCTAACAAACAATACATTACCTTAGCTATAGAGTAGTTAATAGATTCAAGTCAATTAACTAATGATTTGTAGTACAACATCTAGGTATTAGTCAGTATAATTTGTAACTAAAGAAATCTTTCATATTATTATTGTCTCACTACACTAGCAGTGCAAAAATTCAAAGTAAAAAGGCGTTGAGCCGTTTTGGTCTTTTATTGTAAATACTAGCTGTGCCCGCGGTTTCACCCGCGGTTATGTTTACTGTGTCGTAGCGTGATTATATATAAAGTCTATAACCTTCCTCAATAAATAGGCTATACAGTGCAAAATGGTACCTCGCTCTCCACATCCCTCATAATCGCCCGCCTTGCACATCATGAATGTGCGCGTGGTACTTGATTAACACTATGATATCTCCTAAGATATTCGTTGAAATCAAATGATATCAAGGGCAATTTTGTTCAAAATTAAATACTTATGATGAATAACGTATTTATTTGGATAAGGATTAATGTCATGTTTATAAAAACACCTTCGCAAATAGTGCATTATTTTAGAACGAATTTGATTACCATAAAAAAGATTATAGTGAGTTAACCTTAAAATATGAACATATGCTGTCACGGACTGTTTTTTAGATCTTTTAAAGGGGAAGAATTACGGCATACAAATTTTTTGCGTAACTTTAACCGTTTACGTAGCGCACGCAACGGAAGCTCTCAAAAGGAATATTTTTTTCCCCCGTTTTTACCACATTTTTCATTGATGCTCCGCCCCTATTGGTCACAGCGTGATGTTATATAGCCTTCCTCGATAAATGGACTATTCAAAACAAAAATAATTTTTCAATTCGATCCAGGAGGTCCTGAGATTAGCGCGTTCAAACAAACAAACTCTTCAGCTTTATAATATTAAGTATAGATTTGCTGAAACAGAGCCATATAAAAGAAGATTTGGAATTTCTGCAGGTGTATAGTAATTTATTTAGGGGGGACATGTAAACTGCATCCAAATTTGAAACAATTGTTTCGGGAAATCAACACATATTATTGAAACCGCATCTATTTTGTTTGTCATGAATCTCTGACAACTATCGCCTAATTCCATTACTCAGTTCTGCGCACATAACTTGAAAAATCTTTAAGTATATTGTTTTACAGATCAATGCCCTACTAGAGATGGGTCAGGGATCGCCGGAATAGTTCAATGAAAGTTGTGATAGATGCCATATCAATGAATTAAATCGTGACCCACCCTCTTCAGATGTCGAGTAAAGCTCCTGTCATCGTGACGAAATAATCTCCGTAAAGTAGTTTCAAAATGACCCCTAGTTTATTCGAATATTGAACTTGTCCTCTTTTTGTTTTCTTGCCTCGTGATGTAGAAAATTTATTATGAAATTGTTTATTTCCAAGTGCCTCGTGTCCTTTTGCATATTGACTGAACAAATGTTTATAAAACGATTCAAATCAGGTCATGCCATTAATTGCATTTTTTCCCTTTGAGTGTTCCTTTTGCCGAAAATCTTAATAAATAACTGTTAATTAAATCTAAACATGCAGCACGTCTCCTTGAAGAATATAAAGATTTAATATTTAATAATAAAATATTTTAATTAAGTAGTTTTTACAAAGCTAGATTTTATTTTTTCATCATGAAATGACTTTGGATGTAATATGCTAAAAAGTTGTTTTATTTACCATCTACATGATGTATGCAATTAGCAATAAGACTGTTTAAATAAAAGCATGTGTAAAATTTTCATAATTTATTTACAAAATTTGGTATAAAAGGTAATGACTAAGTACGTTAGGTAACTAAAAAAACAATCACACAGTAAAATTAATTTAGACTAGACTCATTTCCACGCAAACTGTTTGAATATGGGCGCTGGGCCGTATGGCACGGGCGCATAAGGGGATATGCTGATGGGTGCCCTAGCTACGGGCACGGGGGCGGGCCCGAAAGCAGGTGCGAACAATGGAGCTGGCTGTGGTACTGCCACAGGCCTGACAATGGGAGAGAATGGCGCCGCCGGTAGTGCAGGAATAGCACGTGCGAATGCGGGGGCTGCAGCGAAAGCTGGGGCAAACCTAGGATATACAGGAGCTGGCACGGAGAACACGGGTGCTGGAGCAGGGAATACTGGTGCCGGTGCAGGGAACGCGGGTCCTGGGGCTGCGAAGACTGGAGCTGGCGCTGGGTAGGCAGGTGCAGGGAACACTGGTGCGGGCGCTGGGAAGACTGGTGCAGGCGCTGGGAAGACCGGTGCGGGTGCTGGGAAAGCTGGTGGAGACCCCGCAAACACTGGAGCAGGAGCCGGGAACACTGGCGCCGGTGCTGCGAATACTGGAGCACGTGCCACTGGAGGAGGGAATGCCACTGGTGTAGCCACAGCATGTATAGACCTGACTCCTACTCCATTTGGGAAGTTGTAGAATGGAGCATATCGAACTACTGAAGGGCTGAAGGTCTTGAAAGCAGGAGCGATGTGACCGAAGCCGCTAGCATTACAGCTAGCTATAATGGCGATGGTAGAAATGGCCTGTAAAGGAAAATTATGAGTAATTAATAAAAGTTCAATGTTATTATAATTTGAAGAGCTTCCTCCAATGATTCAAATACTTACTAATCTTGTGAAGGACATTTTGATTAATATGATAACTGAACTCGGTCAGTCGAGTGTCAACGATGAAATGTATCGATGAATGTGCTACATGTCATTATATAGTTCATACTGTTGCAAGCATTACGTCTATGTTGGTAGCCATCGGTTTCACTTTCCTTAGGCAGGACCTGCGCATGCTCAATTAGATGCCGTATGGATACCATCGGTTACCGAATATGTCAAAGTGCCGGCCATTCATAGGAATATTATATAACTTCAACAATTAGACGCACGGTTAAGTGCCCCTTCGGGCCATAATGTGCGGTTACTTTTATTGCATGTGGCCTTAGTGCAAGAAATTAATAAAAACACTAAGTAAAATTATAATTTATTTATTAAGAGCTTTCAAAATCTTTCACTAAAATTAAGTTGCAAGTAGAATAAAACATTCAATAAAAAGTTTCTTTAAAAGCGGGCTACTAGAAAATCTAGTTTATCCTGGATGTTTATATTGAGAACTACTTGTACTAACTTTGATGTAGTTAGTATATTCATTCACAAATTGAATCTCAATGAAGACAAGAGACTCGAGGCTATGATAAAAGTTTACACTATCAGAGAAACACTTCGATAAACGTTTAGTCTGTCAAATCTTTGACCTTGACTTGACTTTGACAAACAGACAACCTTAATCTTGTATATCAAATACTAAAGTTGCAAACAATAACAAACCAGAAATAATTTAGTCAAGTACTCAATGAATATAGATATATAACATTAAGAAAGATAATGGTCACTAGTACATAATTTATCGACAAAACACGAAGTGAAATAGCCACATATCTTGTAGTAACAAGACATTCTGCATCTAAATAGATAGATTTGTTACACCTGCAGATGCAATTATGTTCAATTAACATCTGTAAACAATCAATAGAAATCATTAGTAATCATAGCATGTAAACTAGAGGAAATAATAAAATTAACTTAAACTTCCACATAACTTGTCAAGCGATACAGTTGTATATCACGTTAACAATTACACTGATAATAAAAAGTATCATTTACTAGTCATCACAGACTAAAGAAGGAACTTGCTAACCGTGTATGGTCATTTTATATCGACATGTTTGTTCAATTATTCCTAAAAATAATTATGCTTGCAACACTATGTCGTCTGTTTGCTGATTTATTGCCATATCACGAGTTTGTGAGATTTGTTGAATGACTTCACGCGTCAACGCACTATATCGGCCTCATTTTTTGTTTACGTGACAAAAGAAATATACGTGTTCAATATTTTTTATTATATTATATTATTTTTTATAATATATTTTTTAGTCATCTACTCTATTTTCTTTGCGGACACATCTTCTTCAGGTTATCGGTTCCTCCAGCAGTCAAAAGTACCTAGGTACTTTTAACTAGGTACCAGTCATGCTTGGCATTACTTTTCTGGGTTGCTGATTTTAAAACCTTCTTGGTGACCGCGTTGGTCAGCGGATCACTAGGCAATGGCAATTTCATCCTTACATCATAGAATTTATGAGCTAATCCCATTTTCCTATTAGTAAGCAAAAGACATATTAAGCTAGCAGTACCTTCAAAATTACAAAACAGTGATTCATATTCTACAATATGTATCACTATTTCGTCAGTCGTTTATCAATATGCAAACTGTGTACACAGAAATGATGGTCTGACAAAAAAATAAATAATTAGTTTTGTTTTGTTAAATGTACGAGTACACACTTACGTACATCATAAGATTTATTAAACTATAATTGTAAGAAAAACTAATTTAATTTGAAAAAATGTGCTTCGTGCGTGAGAGACATAAATGAGTACTCACAGTCCTGCCTTTCTTCTTTGACAGGACTTACATATACAATACTTTTGTACTCTGGGTTTCTTCTACATCTAAATAAATCCGCTCATTGCAGGCTTACACCCGTTATACAGGGTGAAAAAAGACACATCACAAAGCCGTTAACTACGCATAGACGTACTGTACGTCTGAAAAAGTAGCTTTGCGCAAAAATTATTACTGGGAAACGACTTTTCTTTTTAGGTACGAAAAAAAAAACTATTTCTAATTGCGGACAATGTAACGCGAACCCAGGCAACCGGCCGCCCCTTCGCGCTAAGCCACGCAGCTACTTGTTGGATACTCGTACGTTTGATATTCATTTTGTTTTGTAACTGCAAATGCGTAATTTTGAAAATTTTCAAATTCAGGTAATTTTTATTTGGAAAAAATATATTTTTAAAAACATGCTTTTATCCAGATAAAAGCTTGTTTAATTTTTTTTTTAATAATTTTCTTATTTTTAGCTTTTTATTTCACTGTCTCAGATAAAAGCTTGTTTATAAAAATATTTTTTTACCTTTAATTTGTTTTACTTTTTATCACGCTTATTAGCTTCACCTGTAAATAACTACATAAAAAATCTTAGAAGTTAATTTTGTCCAACTTCTCGGTCTCTGATTGAGCTCAAATTAAATGCATAGTTAGCTAAGTGTTTTTACATCCAATGTGGCGGACTCCCAAAGATGGCGAACTAGTTATTTTTATGCATTTCCATGATATATATATATCAATTGAAAGGGTTTTCTGAGAAGAATCCGAAAAATAAAATGACGTCAGTGTAAATTTAGTATGGCGGACTCCCAAAGATAGCGGACTAGAAGCGAGTTAAGGTGCTACTAATTGACGCTACAACTGCTAATTACCTTGAGTGGTTAGCTTGCGTATTCTGTGCTGAGCTCACGTAACGCGTCGTACGTCCACTCAGTAATAGAACTCGCCCATCAAGGAGCGCTGTCCTAAATTAGATGCATTATTAATTTATTATACATATAAAAACCGATGTTATACTAAAACACCTATACTAAAATATAAATAACTAAATGATCTTTAAAGTGGTGAAAGTTTCATAAAAATGCGCTTTATAGTTTTTTCGTGATTCTCAATTTTTTATCTGCTTTAGTCATAACTTTACAAATTAATTACATGTTATAAAAACATAGTTTCAAATATTACTTCAGTTATGAAGGAAATATTGCATCAGTTTTTTTTGATTGTTTAATTCACTTTTTACTTTGTTATAACATAGTAAAAAATATATGCTGTTGAAAGTGTTCAATTTTTTTTTAAATATATAAAATACCGATTGATCTGTTCGAACGCCTCCATTTTTCGCGCGCTTTGGATGACGTCACAGGCTACGTTCAGTGTTGTTTACTATATGCAAAGACAGTTATTAATTAAGGATTTGCAGTTTAAATCGCTATTTCGATCATAGAAAATGCTAAAAAACCATTGTACCAGAATGCCAAAACACTATTAGAAAGACACCTGATAAAGTGCTTTTTTCTATTCCAAAATATGCGAAAATACGAAAACAATGATGTAAGGTTCTGAGAAGATACGAAGTATCTCCAACATCGCCTTTATTATATTGCATTTCGATAGTTAATATCGCGTAAATTGGTAAAAAAGTAAAACAAAACAAAGTAATATAAAACAAAAAGTAATACTTAATCATAATTTGTACCCACATACATAGAGAGATAAGACACCAAAATATATAGAAAGTATCAAAATAAACTTGTCAGACCGTGAATAACATTGAATGTGATTAGTTTTAGCAATAAAATACAGTGTATTTATGCAGCTTCGTTTTACAATAATCATAAATTGTTGGTTATTTTTTTAAAAGATTGTATTTATGTATAAAATAACGGACTTCTATAATGTGTATAGAAGTACGTTAATTTATATACTATATATACTATAATTATAATTATTATATATACTTATATAATAATTACCTTGCATCTTTCACTCCTTTTACTTCAGCGGACGTTAAATCTGGATTTGAGCGTAAATAAGACGACTACAGTATTGCATCTATTCTCGGCAGATTATTCGATTGTGCTAGTCATTGCCTCAAAATATTTATAATGTCACAAGGATGCTAAAATTACACTTAAACGATAAATTATTTCACAACACACACGTTAATAATAAGTTTTCTAATCAAAAGCCACCAAACAAACCACCAAAACCACCAAACCACCAACCAAACCAACCAACCATTTGTATACCATACAAATGTAAGCACTTCGAACTTGTTGACATATTCTGTGACGTCACGATTCTTTTTAACCAATGGTGTTGCGTTTTAGAAATTTTAATTTGTCTCGTTTAATTTGCACTTTTATTTGTTAATTTTATGTAATTAAAAATATATTAATTACTAAAATAATGGTTTAGTACAAATGTCTGGCCAATAAAGATTCGGAATAAAAATATTTGAACCAAATTTAAATTACATGCTTATTCCCTAGTGTCTAGAGTAACATGTAGGTATTTTTAAAGACCAGTGGTTTAGACGTGATGTTCAATTAAAAACCATTAGAAGTCATATAACCGCGCCTCAATAGTTTTTTTAAACCATAATATTTAATTTTTATTTTCTATTTCCTTGTAAAGGCTATGTACATAAAATAAATGAGTGTCAATCATTTCGGTAAATGCTTGCCAATCGATATATTACTGTCGGGCCGACAATTCGGTTTACTGTGACAGTTCATAATGTATGAGCCAAGAAACCGGCTCTATGCTTGCTTTGAGGGCAATAACGACAAAATTCAATACCTTGACTTACCTATATGCTGTATGCAAATTTAAAACATAAATTTAAATATGAGGGGCTAGTAAATATTAATTTCGCCAGTTACGTTTGTCCCATTAATACGGACAAACTTAAATCAGCCAAAAATGCTACAATTTTATAAAAAAAAACCAGCCAAGTGCATGTCAGGCTACGAGCAGTGTAGGGTTCCGTAGTCGCCTGTTATAACATGTATACTTAGAAGGGGGCTTTATGTTTATTACTATGAACATATTAAATGAGTTCATGGTTTTACAGACCTTTAAATAAAAAAAAGGTTTATTTTTCCAGAATTTTACAATATTACTACCCGTTTTAAGTGTTAAATAAGTAACAACTTCACCAAAGTATTTTTTTCTAAGGATTTAGTGTTTTGTACGAAATTTTCCAAGTAGGTACATTTTACATGTTGGGCGACTATTAGGTACTCTTAAACTAACAAAGCTAACTTGTCCGTGATAGTTTTCCTTCAAAGTACGTTATATGTACCTACTACTATGTGTGTTTTTTCATGGCTTTTATTTTATTAAGGGCCTACCTCCCCATAAGTGGCGCCCTCATTGAATAAAAATTCGTATCTTAGCATAGAAAATAAAGATTAAAGAATCCTATGTTGCGTTTGTTACACATGCTTCCACAACGTAAAAATACCTTAAGTATTGTAACAAACGCGACATAGGATTCTTTAATCTTTATTTTCTACGCTTTGCTACGATTTTTTATTCAATGAGGGCGCCACTTGGCGGCTATATACGCCTTAATGCAACAGGTTCTCTACAGCGTTTTCATTGCGAAAGGTTTAAAAGAATCCTGGCATAAATGTACTAGACAGGAAAATGTATCTAATGTGCCAAGAAGACGGCTTTATCAAGCACGTGCCTGGCTAGGTGGTAAAGAGAGATTGAAAGAAAAACAGTCGACTTTATGGAAAATATCTAAATTGGAAAACACGACAAAGATTGTAAGAATTTCATTTTGCAATCAAGTTGTACCACTACGTTGGTCGTCGGTACGTATTTTCTATATTATAATGGTTTGTTTGGCGTAGGTACTCGTTGTTCACTAAAATATTATTAGTAACATGTGCTTTCTAATAATTAAAATTTGAATCAGGTAAAATTACCAAGAATTTTCTTGACGCATTTTAAAATAAAGCCGATACTCGACATTACAATAAGAAATTTAAGGTAAATTCTTTCGCGGCACCATTTCTCCGTATCGGCCGGTGGCGGCGGTGGCGCGCACTTGTGAATGCCAATCGCCTGGACTAGTGACGTGCTAAGCTATTACAATTCGATTCATACATGGTGATTCTGTTCGTTGCGTATAATATCGAGGGCGTCCTTCATCCGTGAACTAATTTACCGATTGCTATTTACATAATTGATGTTTCGTCTGGTTCACGTTTTATGCCAAAATTGCTCTTTGATATTTCAAATGTGTTCTATAAGTACGCAGAAAAAAAACTTGGCCGTCGGCCCAAGCTAGCAGTTATGTTCTAATGAATCACGCAAATTTTGTTAATCAGGAAATAAGTAATGAAAGAATGAAATCAGGAAATAAATAATGTCAGGAAAAAAATAACATACCTACAGCATATAAAACACCTGTATTTCCCGAGGTGAGGTAAACCTTTCGTACACACGTACATTTCTGTTACAACATACTAGATGTTAAATCCTAACTAATATGGGGGAGCCTATTGCAACTCAAATAGAATTCAGCAGACAATCGTTTATACCTGTGAAAAAGCAAAATTCGTAAAGGTAGGTAAATCTATGTATGAGTTTAAATTAATGGCTAAATAAAATAAATATGAACCTATTGATGTCAAAAAAGGCTTTATTTTTTGTTTTACTCTTCTAATCTTATAAAGACGAGTTCTAAGTATTATTTTATCAAGTCTCCGAAACAGCTTATTATAAAATACCTGCAGGTACTCGTACAGACTGTTGTCAACATTACCTGACCCACCCTAAAATCAAACGACTTTGGACCCTCTGCCTGTAACATTAAGGTTTATTTAATTTATATGAGCTTATCACACAAGTGCACGAGGACTCGATGAACAAAAATACAATAATAACACAGACACTCAAATTTGATCTTTAACACGTAACGTTAAGGTAAACCCACCCAACATAGTCGGAGCCACCGGCATTATATATGTTTTTGTTAAGCTATTTTAACCATTATCTCGTTAACATTAAAGTTGAAAAGCTTTTAAGTCACACTACATAATTACAACCCAATCTTTAATTTCGCGTATTCCCGACAAGTTCTTGTGGCTTAGCGGTTTGATGCTGGATTGACGACGAACAGCATGTGGGTTCGAAAACACAGTCCACCTATACATCACTTTCTTTTTTAATTTGTTTTTTTTTTTCTACAATATTGCTTGCAATATTAAAGAACGACCAATATGATTTTCGCTTAATAACTTATCTTGTAAACGGGTGGGTAATTTAAAAAACTATAAGTTTACAGTTCTTTATAATGAATACGAATATTTATTTTTCAACTACCCACTTATTACAAGTTATGTGAAAATATTACCATTTTAAAAATTTATGTATAGTCTGTAGTTCTTTACAATAATACAAGAAATAGTTTTGGAATATAAATTCTATATTGAAAGCAAAACAATATCTTTGTCGCAGGATTTGATCTCAAACTTTGTTTTTCTCAGTCTTACACACAGACCACGAGACCAGAATTACTTCAACTTAATTATTAAAATAAGCTATTACACTTATCATATTATAACAAATAGTTATAAAATATAACCTAATGCCAACGTTTTAAAGATCAAATTTGCGTGTCTATATTATTATTGTATTTGTTCATCAAATCCTCGAGCAGTTGTCTGATAAGCTCATATAAATTAAATAAACCTTAATGTTACATACTGAGGGTCCAAATTCGTTTGATTTTAGGGTGGGTCAGGTAATGTTGACAACAGTCTGTACAAGGTAATTTTTCAAAGCTGTCGATTGGCAAAACAGTTAATATAATCAGAAGAACTTAGTCCCTGGCAATTAAATAAATTGTGGAAAATTAATCGTAAGAGATTTTCAGAGAATGACGATTGCCTGTAGAAAACAAGAGGAAAATATCAATGGCCTTAATGTGACTGTGTCAATGCTCAGCATTTTTTAAAAATAACTACCGTATCGGTCAAAACAAACCTTTTTTTAGGGTTCCGTAGTCCTAACAAGGACAAAGAACCGGGTGTTATTACACCAATCGATCGATCGTCGATCGATGGCATCGATTGACGGTCGATCGTTTGGTGTAATAACACCCTTATAGTTTTGGTCTGTCCGTCTGTCCGTCCGAGGTATAGCTTTGATACTGTTAGTACTAGAAAGCTGCAATCTTGCATGGGCATATATGTATATTAATTACGCCAAGAAAACGAAACATTAAAATTTTGAAAAAGATTTTTTTCATACATGTAAAGTGGGGATGAATTTTTTTTCTCGCCTATATTGTGTGGGGTATCGTTGGATAGGTTCCTTAAAAATTATTATGGGGTTCTGAAGACTTTTTTTCAACTCAGTTATTTGTTTGCGAAATATTAAACTGTGATATTTTTTGTTCGAGTTGAGCGTCCCCCCCTCCATAAAACTAAACTGTTGGCTTGAAAATTCGTGATATTAGTATATAAAACGAACTTTAGGGAAAAACTATTACAGATAAGTTAGCTCAGTTAGTTTAACAGTAACAGTCTCAACGTATAAAATGTACCAACTTCGAAAATTTCGTTCAAAACATTAAATCCTTCGAAAAAAATACTTACGGGCACTAAACATGTTAAATTTTGGAAAAATTAAACCTTTTTTTTCGTTTAAAATTTAAACGTTACTGTCCGTAAAACCATGAACTCAATTAATATATTCATAGTAATAACATCTAAGTCCGCATGTTATAATGGGCGTCTACGCCTCTACGGAACCGTACACTGGGCGTGGTCCGACTGCACGTGGCCGGTAATTTTTAACATTTGACTCAAATTCATCATCGCGTTTTTGACGCCTGAAAACACCATAAGGGATAGCTTAGTGCACGTTACTGTTAATTAAACTAAAGTATAAAGTTTTTAAACTTATATAGCCTTATTAATAAAACTCGCTAACCAAATTTTTAGTTTTAATACTGGTTAGCGGATTCTAAATCCAAATTTTCCATGGAATGTTTTGAATAAAGAACTTGTTAATCAGTGTTTAAATTAATCATAATTATGCTTAATCCTACTAATATTATAAACGTGAAAGTTTGTGAGGATGTATGTTACACTTTCACGCAAAAACGACTAAACAGATTTGATGAAACTTTACAGTAGGTAATATTGCTTATAGGTACATCAGAATAACACAGGCTATTTTTTATTTTTAGGGTGCCGAAAGTCCGTATGAAAATACGGAACTCTTATAGGATCACTAGTGTGTCTGTCTGTCTGTCCGTCTGTCCGTGTGTCACAGCCAATTTGCTCCGAATCTACTGGACCGATTGAGTTTGAGATACCCAAACACGAACGTGTACCCTAAATAAATAAATTTGAAATATGGGGTGAAAATCAAACTGTGCCGTGCGACATATCAAATGAAAGGGCACATTGTAAGGGTCTCGAATATATATATTTTTTTATAATTTTACAATAATAAACAAAAACATTCGTCTAATACCACGCGGACGAAGCCGCTGGCAGAATCTAGTTATTTTATAAAGAAAGCCCACAATTCAAGACCACAAGTTAAACATACAGAATTGCAAATATGTACAAGCTACGCAGGTATTAACTTGTTTACACAAAGGAAAACTAAGAAGGTTCTGTTTCAAAGGCAGCACGTGTTTCGCAGATGGCAAAGAGTGAAAGAAAAGTTTACAAAACACATTTCGGTCAACGTGACTCTCTCAGTAAGATTGTGTTCAGCTTTCATTAAATTGTTTTATAGAATCTTGGCTTCACAAAAATCCCGCCCACGTTTCGCCCCCGTTCTGCGTTCCGTTTGACGTAGGGTTAGATCTTATTGCACGCACAGCATGTGACTTGAAATTGGAACATGTTTTAGCTACTTACTATAAAGGTTAATATTAAAAGAGGTTTTGCCTCTTTATGTTAATGTGAGTAGCAGAATACTTCATTGAATATTAGAGTAATAGCAACCTACTCGTGCCTTAGTCTTTGACTTTGTCATTTTTCGGCTTATGTTAGGACTTTCTTTTGGTATATTTTAATCCTTAGTCTATATTTTAAGTTTTCCAACTCGAGATTATATATATTATTATTTAAGGCCAATATCGGGATACTTAGACGACTTGATGCCAAATATATAAAACTGTAATTCAAGAATTTTTCAGTGAGTAGAGTTATTGGAAAATTTTGATAAAGGTTGTTTGCGAATATGTTTTTTTAACGCAGAGCATAAATAAAAGTATTTAACAAAACTCCAATGACTCCTACGTTTGAATGATTGCTATTGATGGAGCCTATGTCTCATTTGGAACCTTAGAACTCTATCTATCGATCATTATAATTCCGCTTTATTTTATTACGTTATCAAACAGACGAGTATTACAAAACTTTAAGGAAATACTTAAAAAATACAGTTACACAGTAAAATAAAGTCAGCACTTTATTTCTACAAAAAAAGTTAACTGAAACTAAATTAGAATAAGTCGAAAGAAAAACAGACCACTTAGTTCACGAATCAGTGTGGGTGCCTAAGTAGCTAGTGTAGACTATACTGCGTAGTTCTCTTAAATTTCCTTCTCAACAACTTATAAAGGAAAACCTACAAGAACCTATAGCCATTCGTCGTTTAGGTTACCATTGTATTCATTCCCTAAATTATGATAATTTTAGTCTACATTCCATTCATACCTTTTTGCGGAAAGCTGAAATCAATATTTGGGAAGACCTACAAACAAGTATTTTTCTTGGACATGTTTAGCAAAACATTGTCGCTTTGAACAGAAATAGGCCAGTCTAATTTCCCTTTTGTTGTGCGGCTTCTTTATGTAATATATAGGTACAGCGTTTTGATCGCAGGCAAATTACTTACTTCTACCAAGGACTAGCGAACTTCCTTGAAACTAAACACACCGCTTCGATCACGCACTATTAACATGCGCAACTAGCGCCTTGTATGGGTTGATGTGACACGAACGATTTTTTTAATTGATTGTCGTAATTAATTAACTGTGAAACATGTGAGTCAATGCCAAAAGAAGTAATTGTGTTGTAAGGTACTGATGAGTTCATCAGTACTTCTCATTCTCTCTGCTCAACTGAGTAGCTGCATAGTGCCTGTTTTTTAAAGGGTTGCTATATAGGTAATCACCTAACCTTTGTTATCCTACGTATGGATTGGATTACTTAAGTATATTTTTCACACACAAAAAAACACCGAAAGTAGGTATGTCATAATAATATATTCTTCAGTATAAAAATGGGCTAACTATCAGTCGGGATTTACTTGTAGGCAATAAGGGGGGCAGAAGGGGCGAAGTAAGGAGACGCCGCGTAATAAGGAGCGGCGTACCGGGCGTAAGCGGGTAGGACTGGGGCGGGAGCAGCTACATATGGGGCAGCAGCGGGCGCCACGAACCTGGCCGCAGGAGCGACGGCGTAAGGAGCGGCAACGTAAGGGGCAGCGACAGGAGCCACAACTGGGGCAGGAGCGGCCACCAATGGTGCGGCGGCAGCGTACAAGCCGTTGAAGTTCCTGGCGACGTATTGGGAGCTAGAGGCGGTGACGAAGGGCGCTGGTGCTGCGACCACGGGAGCTGCAGCGACCAGGGGAGCGGCCACTGCACTGGGCTTGGCGGCAGCCAAAGCCAGGGTAGCGAGGAAGAATACCTGGAATAACAATGAATCAATAAATAACGTGCACCAACTCTAACATCGTTAAAAATCACTGTGGTCGTAAAATTCAAAAACATCCGATAGTTTCGAAAGCGAATGCACTGTCTTGAATAAATTGTTGAAAACGAATACTCACAATCTTGTACATGTCGATTGGTTTGGTGGTGTCTGTCTGTTGAACAGAAGATGTGAGTGTGATGTCCGAAGTTTGGTGACATTACCTTTTATACTGTAGTGTAAGATTCACCTTGTGTTCGGTTTCGTCACCGATTGCAGTTGCTCGTTAGACTCTGGGCACGCAATGAGGACGCGTATCATTACGACAGTAGAGCTGGGTAGACTGATAACACTATCGGGCTAGTTCAACAGTTTTGGGCATTTTCTGAAGTCTTCTTGAGTGTTGATTTATTTTGGGGATTGTGTTGGAAATGTTAAACAAACCACGTAGGTTTGAAGGATTGTTTAATTGGGTCCTTTATTCTTTTTTTTTGCAATATATTAGGTGCAGTAGTTTGTTACGTTTACAGATTCAAATGCTGAGTGAAAAGGCACATTTCATAATATTTTATTGGCTCAATTTTTCCATGATAAAAATAAGGCTTTTAGACTTAATATAGTTTCTGTATCACATAAAAGATAAAAAAGAGGTTTAAAAGTAAACCAAAAGATATTCATGAATCTGCTACGAAAATCATCTCCATTAGTGATGCTACGCCATACTAATATTAATTCCGTGCTACGCGTCTACGATCTTTGCTACGAAACGGAGACGATATGACGTGGGGCATTGTAAACGTTACGCGATATCAGTTATTTGTTTACGGATTATATCGTCACCGTCATAAGTTTGTACAGAGATTTGTTTGTGTTCACGTCATCAAATCTTATGTGATTGATAAATGTATTTTCTTACTATCAATAGATTTCTCGTAGATAGGTCCCGTGGTCGTAAGAACGGCTGCTGCGCGTGGAATCCTGGGTTCGATTCCTAGATCGGGCAAAAAGTGTCATTGAGTTTTCCATTGGGAATTTCTCAGTAGCAGCCCGGAGTTTGGAAGTTGGTGGCGTGATACCTCCGTCTTTCGGCAAGCACGTAAGGTCTTACGCTTGATCTCTCCCCAGTCGTGTCAGATTGCCGTCACAACGGACTATGCGAGTACTCCTGTGTTTGCACACTCACTTGGGGATTATATATTTATATATTTTATATTTTCTGCGTACTTGGCTAATCTTCGTTGAGATTGGCCACTGTGACCGTTTGGTCTGGAAGAAGATTTTATTTATATATCAGAATATTTTGAGAACGGCTTTAGGAACATCTAGGTAGACAAGCCTGGTGCCCAATGAGATTTCCCATTTTCAAAAATTACTAACTAACATACAAACTATCATCCCCTGTCTAACACCTATGTGTAAAGAGTTTCAAAATTACTGCTCTACGGCGTTATAAATTTATGGGACTCTAGTGCCACTGCTTGTTCCAAGAGCCAGTGAAGCAGTATAGAGTTTGCGTTGTCTGTCAGTGAATTAACTAGTTACTAGACTAGCTGTTGCCCGCGACCTCGTCAAACTCGTAAAATAGTACAAATGCAACTTAGTCACAATTTCGTGGGGTTTTATCTAAAAAAAAATATTATTATTATTTAAATAAATGATTTTTGAATTTGAATTTGAATCTTCTGGGTGGTCCAAACGCCTCCTGCCGGAGGCTCGACGCGGGTGTCGTGCAGTCCATAGCCTTTTACGTGGTAACGGTTTGGGCACGTTCCTTGAGGCGACGACCAGCTTGCCGGTTGAACGCGTCCCAAAGGGTCATGGACATCTGAATGATCCGAGGATACCGCACGGTCTCCGGTGAGGCGGCGAGCATCCTTGCCGGACTGTCGCCGTGGGATCTGGAGGAAAAGGTCCTCGCGCACCTCTGGGAGTAGCGCGAGACGCCGACACCTCGCGGCTCGGACAGAGCTCCGGCAGGATCTCATGGCGATATGGACAGAGCGACTGTTGCAACCCAGCGCTGGGTACGCCGCAGTAAAAGGCGGTAAGGCCCCTCTTTGAGGAATAGCTGGAGATGCGCCACGGTGTCCTCACCTTCCGCTTGACGCAGGACCTCACTGGACACGGATATTTCGGGAGGTTCCTGTGACGGATAAGGCGGGAGGAAACACCCGGGTGTCACTACTGTGCGGATCGCCCAGAGGTCACGATGGAGCATACGGTGCAGTTGCGCAGCGACCTCTTGCGCCTGGTCCTGGTTCAGGCCATGGTACGGGGCGAGAGGGAATGGGAAGCAGCCACCTCCTTCTGCGAAGCAGTAATGCTCGCGAAGGAGGAGGTGGAACGGGTGAGGGAGACTCAACAGGGTCGCCCTCACGCCCCCCGCAGTAGCCGCTGCAGGAGACGCCCTGGGCGTTTGGGGTCACGAGACGATCTCCGACCACCATAGGCGCGGGCCTGCGGACTGCGAGTAGTGGGTAGCTCGCCGTTCGATCAGGTCCATGCCCAAGAGTCACGGCGCATAGTGTTCCACGCGCGCCTCAAAGAGATGTCAGCAATACCTGACGGGGCCCGTCATGGCCGATGCCTGCCCAGGGGTCGCGGATAAATTCGAAACAGAGTTACCGCGCCCCTGGGCACTCACAGGCAACTGAAGGAACTGGGGTGGGTTTTAGTCAGTAAAAGTCTGACACATCTTCCCGCTCCACCCAGAGCGGGAGAAGTAATTGGATGACTTTCCACCTCCCTCCCAAAAAAAAAGCCTCATGTTATGAGGTATTGAGCTATTTGCCCAGCTCAAATCTAGACTCCAGTTTAGATACCTAGAATTTCATAACAGAAAAAACACAATACTGCAGCTGGTCTTGATAAATGTCAGTCGGGTTTCTTAACAAATGAGAAGAAATCCCTTTACTTCAGAGACAGTTTTTCTTCACGGAACTCATTTTCTATTAACATTTCTTCGAAATGATCTCAGGGACTTATTTCAGTACCGTAAAGCTGGAACGGAAAACTCTTGACGCGAGACGTGCCAGTTAGTACCTTGTATTAATATCACGTTGGTATCATTGGTATTTTTGTATGTTTAGGGTTCCGAACATCTGAATGTAAAAACGGAACCCTTATAGGATCACTCGTACAGACGCACGAGTGTCTGTACGTCCGTTTGTCACAGCCAATTTACTCTGAATCTACTCGACCGATTGAGTGTTTAGGTACTTTCTTAGAAAGATGTAGGAAGTATTTAGATACTTCAATCATCAAAAAACTTAATTAATTAATTGGTTTATTGGGATAACAATATACCATTAATACCAATAACCTTTTATTATTTGTACTATCGAGGCAGGAGGAGAGCAGTGGTGGCCCAGTGGTAACAGCCGCGACTTACAAGTTGTAGGTCGTGAGTTCAAACCCGTGCAGGCGCTTTACTTTGTGTAAGTTATTTCATCACCACTGCTCTCAAAATGGTGAAGGGAAACATCGTGAGGAAACCGGCATGTCCTAGAACCAAAATTCGAAGACATGTGACATCCACCAATCCGCATTGGGCCCGCGTGGTGGATAACGGCCCATACAATCTCAAAGAGAGGAAGCCTGTGCCCCAGCAGTGGGGACATTAAAAGGCTGATGATGACTATCCAGGACAGTCTCTTAAGAAGGTATTCCCGTAGGTCAGGTTTGAGTCATCGTCATAGCTTTATCACTTCATCACTTCCGCTGAACATCTGCCGCCTGGACAGGAACAGTGGCAAATCTGGAAATCTCTTAACCCAATGTGAACTTAGATTAGTCGCTGTAGAAATAACCTAGCCAAATGGGGTATCCTTGACCCATCGCAAACTCAGCTCCAGTGTGGAGCCCCTTCACAACAGATGCGTCACCTCCTTGCCTGCCCAGCATGCACAAACATAAAACCCACCCACACGTCCAAATCGTTTTGGGAACACATTAATTGTGAGTACAGATAATAGAAGTGGAATTCCCTGTCAGAGTCTGTTTCTTGATAGCTACAACCTGGGCGTTGTAACAATAAAGATTGCTAATTAGTATAATTAAGAGGTTTGTAGTGAAATCTGGCCGAGAGTAGATGCAACGCCAAATGAATCGATCCGGTTTACCAAAGAAGGACACTAGAAGGCACTAGGCTCAAGTGTACATAGATTTAAATTTGGATTTGTGTTATTACACAAATCCAAATTTAAATTAATTTAAAATTATTTATTATTAATTATTCAAACACAACCAAAACAATTAATGTGTGTGTGTGTGTGTGTGTTTATTCAATTATTTATTAATTATTTATTTTTTACTTTTATTTAATTTAAATTTATTAATTTAAAAAATAATTAAAATCATTCCATCTTAAAATAATTCTTAAATTGATTTAATTAAATTTGTACGACTCGTTTCATGTTATTCTGACAAGTGGTGTCTCGATGGCATAATGAAATGTTATTTTTCAAGGTAACCTGTCTTTTTTGGAATTGGCTCTTGAAAGAGGCACACCCAAATTATCTAAATTGGGAAAGTAAAATACATAAAATGGTCTCCTCATAATAATCGCTACCTATTGAAATGCCACCACTATTGAATGATGAGATGACTGGAAGAACAAAACAGTAGCAACATTGGTTCCGAACACCGGCGTCCACGTGTTAAGGGATGTCATTGGATATATGGCTACAGCGACAATACTGAATGTAGAAACATTCTGGACTGCAGATCTATAAGTGAATGGGTAACTTAGACCCCATCAATGTAAGTTCTCAACATTTTATTGTAAAATCATCATTCCAAGGCACTTATGTGAGTGTGTGCTACTGAATTAAAATGAAGTGAGAAGACCAAGCTGTTGGACTTTTAATTTGAATCATTCCTTATGCGAATAAACCCATATAGTCTCATGCTGGCACTACCGCTGGGTCAGTCGGTGAGTAAGGAAACTCCAGCCTTACAGAGTCTTTAAGTCAAGGGTAAATAGGTTACTTCTAGGCAAGCGTGCTCCATCTTTGAACAAAATATCGTCGCTTATCATCAGGTGAGATAGTGATCAAACGTGAGCCTATCAATGATAAAAAACGCAGAAGACTAGTTCAGGTACCTGTGCTGACTGCCTCGTCTCAAAAATTCACCTGGTAGAAGCGGAAGCAGCGCAGGTGGCAACAATACTGCTTTGTTCAAAAGAAGTTTATACTTATAAGCGTTATATAAAGCAGTTTTTCATAAAATCGCAATTATGTGGTAGTACTTGGGCAATTAGGTATGACTGTTTCTACCGCACGATTTTCTCGCGTCTGCTGAATACGTAAGTGACACGACTCAGACTCAAGGCTTCAAGTACTTTAATATAGAGTAGCCTTGTGTTGTCATTACTTAGACATTTAATGTTTAATTTTGCCACAAAAGTCACAAAAAAGTATCAAAAAAACTCGTAAATGTTATTTTAAATGTGCTGAAATAAAGCTAGATATGGTGTTTTATTTAAATCCTGATGCTGACCTGACCTCTTGACCTCAATGACGAAATCAGTTTGAAAAATTAATTAGTTTTTAATGGATTTACGAATAATGAAGACCCTTTAGAAAACGTTTTCATAACTGATAGATTCGCGTTTGACCAGTTGATAAATAAGATGCAATTGTTTTCGATGGAAACGTTTTTCCTCATCTTTGTGGAGCGTGCCAACGAATTACATAATATACCTACTGAGGCTTATCGCCGATCATCAATTGCACGTTGCCACTAATGCGATTAAAATCAGTCTTTAACATCGTATCATCAACTTAAACGTATGTACTCGTATTCGTTGAGGAAAACGTTTATACATATGTTTATTGCAATGTTGATCTGAAATCTCCATAGCGTGCATGCTGCTGTTATAAGCAGCAGCATGCACGCTAGGCGTCAGAATTAATATTACAAGAACATCATCATGCCACATAACATGATCATAAATTCATGGAAAACCCCTTGCTTGTCATGCAAATGTCACTTTCGTTACATTACTTTTTAGGTCCTGTGTCATTGACAAATCGTGCACGTCTTTCAGCAACTCAACAGTTGCACAACTAATAACGTGTAGTTGGCCTAGACCGAGAACATTACAATGTAATGGGAAATGTGTGTAATTAAAACAAATATCTACAAAAGTATAAATATATCTATGTTATTTCACTCTTAACCATATTTACAATGTGCATATTTTTTAACAAGTGTACAAATTGACTATTTAAAATTATACCTTAGGCGGCTTAGTATTGGGCCTTGGAAAAGGACTGAAGGTAGTAACTTCAATGTCTCTAGCATTAGCCCTTAAATTCTGGGGATGGACTTTTCTGACCTTCACCAGACGGACAGCTCTAGATTTTACAGGTCTTATGATGATTTTACCATGACTTGCAGGTACAAATGTATAGACATGTTTCACCACTTTAACATGTGCATGGGTCTTGTGAAGTGGTGGAGGAGTGATGTACGCTAGCGGTACGGGGACGACTTCTACTGAAGTTTTCAGCTTTTGAGGCTTAGTGTGTTGTTGTGGCCATGGTTGTTGTGGTGCCTGGTATACTGGCCGGGGCTGTTGAGGACGTGCTTGGGGTTGGTACTGGTGCTGGTGAGGTTGCTGCAGCGCCGGCTGGTACAGTGGTCGCGGTTGCTGAGGCACCGATTGGAACTGCGGGTGAGGCTGTTGCGCTTGTGGTACTGGTTGGTACTGCGGGCGTGGTTGTTGCGGTGGGAACTGAGGCTGAAATTGCTGTGGTGGGAACTGTCCCTGAGGTCTCTGTAGTGGGAACTGTGGTTGCTGTGGCTGGAATTGAGGGCGAGGTTGCTGCTGAGGGAATTGTCCCTGGGGTTGTTGAGGCTGAAACTGTGGTCCTGGCTGTTTAGGTTGAAACTGTCCGTGTGGTTGTTGTCCCTGGAAATGAGGGCGAGGCTGCTGAGGTTGGAACTGTCCATGTGGTTGTTCTCCGTGGAACTGGGGGCGAGGCTGCTGAGGTTGGAATGGCCCTTGAGGTTGTTGTCCCTGGAACTCAGGGCGTGGCTGCTGAGGTAGGAACTGAGGACGAGGCTGATTCGGCTGGAATTGCGGACCAGATTGGTTAGGTGGGAACTGTTCATTTTGTTGGGGCAATGGGGGGCCATACTGATTGAAGTTCACATCTTCGTTAGATGGCAGAGCTTGTTG
Organism: Polia nebulosa; assembly: GCA_951329385.1. Classification (NCBI taxonomy): domain Eukaryota; kingdom Metazoa; phylum Arthropoda; class Insecta; order Lepidoptera; family Noctuidae; genus Polia; species Polia nebulosa. Next base: position 17,411,450 of record OX589599.1, on the reverse strand, counting down.
CACAAAGTTGTCATCACTGCTCGATGGTATAGGCGTAGTTTGTTCGGGCTCTTGCGTCGTTGGTGCCTCAGATTGCGTAGTCGACTGAGTGGTCGGTTCCTTGCTATTCTCGTCAGGAACGTTAATAGGTTGTTCCTGAGATATGAAGCCAAAGTTTGGTGGAAATCCAAAGGGGTACGGTGGTAGCAGAATAGTAGCGACGGGTGCGGCGGCGTGAGCGGTCGCGATCGCTATTGCCACATTTGGATTTACTGGAGCTGGTTGAGGTGGTTGTGGGTTAATAGCAACAGGAACTGCTCTAGTAGGTTCCACAAATAATGTGGGGGCTGGAGCTGGGGCTGGAGCAACTTGGAATGCTGGTTGCAAAGGAGGAGGCACCCCTGGAGCAACAGGAGCTACTACTTGAGGCACGACGAGACGGTTGAAGGTTCTTTGGAAGTACTGAGAGCTAGCTGCCGTGACTACTGGAGCTGGACTAGCTACTGGTGCAGCTCCTAAGGCAGACACGTGTGTGAAATGTGCCACTCCATCGTCATGCAATCCCGAACTCCTCACCAAACCACAAACCGACGACAACAGCAATACCTGAAACCGAAAAATTCACATTACACAAAAGGTCAATCACAATATAAACTTATTAATAAATTTTTATTAAATCAATATGACTTTACCGTTCGGATCATTTTGAAGGCCCCCTGTCCCGGCCGCTTTTGATATTATAATGCGGGCGTTAGAATATTGGACCCCCTCTTTTATATAGGTGTAACAAATTTTGCATCGTGGTGAGGCAACATGGCGGGTGTCGCGGAATACCTAATGGTACAATGGGTAAGGACACGGACCTTGATGGCTACAAAAATCGTATTGAAAACGTCGTGGGAATAATAACGATGGACCATTGGGAAAGTACCAGCGGACACCACAACACTCGTAATATCGTATTTGCCTAGTTATCGCTCCCACTAACCTACTTTAGGTTACTTAATTG